>OZ005681.1:38336213-38971479 GCA_963930675.1 Gnaphalium uliginosum
GCAAGTTAGCCCAGTTGTATATTAATGAGATTGTTTCGAGGCATGGGATTCCGTTATCTATTGTTTCTGACAGAGATTCGCGATTTGTATCTTGATTTTGGCAAAGCCTACAACATGAGTTGGGCACCCGAGTAAATTTAAGTACAACTTATCATCCCCAGACAGACGGCCAGACAGAACGTACCATTCAAACTCTTGAGGATATGCTACGTGCTTGTATATTAGAATATGGTTGGTCTTGGGATTCACATCTACCATTAATTGAGTTTGCCTATAATAATTCTTATCATTCAAGTATTGGCATGCCTCCCTATGAGATGTTATATGGACGACGTTGTAGAACACCAACTTGTTGGTTAGAGGTCAGGGAGAAACAGTTTGCAGGTCCAGATATTGTTCAGATTACAGCCGATAAAGTAGCTATTGCTCGCTGAGTCTGTGATTGATGCTGTGTCTCAGTCTGTGCAGGTTCAGAAGGCACAGACTGAGATTCTCCAGCCTTGACTTTTGAGGCCCCTTCACCTACACCTCCAAAAGTAGCATCATCTTCATCATCATCTGTTCTTCTAAAAACTTCAGACTCAGAACTACAATCATGATTGATGGCATCATCATCATCACCATCATTGTCCTGTTCTTCTGCCAGCTTCATAAATTGGTCCCAGGTTTTGATCCCCTTCATTTTTGGTTGGGAATCAAAGATATCCCTTTCAGGAATTCTCCTGGCCATTCTTTTCATCTTCATGGCTTTCTTGATCAGCAGAGGTTGAACATCTTCTTCTTCTTCTTCTTCCCTTGGTCTCTTCAACTCCATCTGACCTAGGGCTGAGATAGTTGCAATTGGGTCTATGTGTAAGACAATGGATGACTCCCCCTGAGTCTGTGCAACCATCTCAGTGTGTTCACCTGCCTGCAATCCTTCTTGCTCCCCCTCAGTCTGTGCACTCATATTTTCAGTCTGTGGCACAGACTGAGCTTCAGTCTGAGACTTCACCCTAGCACCTTCGGTTCCATCATCTCCATCATCTCCTTCACTACTATCCCCCCCTAAATCTAATGATTTATTATTTGACCTTATATCTTTTGGGGTTTTAGTTTCTGCAGACCCATGCTTCATCTTCTCCCCCTTTTTGACATCAGCAGCTAAGCTTGAGAGGGTGGTCTGCATTTCATCTAACCTAATGGATACTTTTTCCTCCAGCATATCCACTCTGTCCACCATTGTAGAGACTAGATGCTTCATCTTCTCTAGCTCTTTCTTATTATTGTTGAACTCAGTCTGTACCCATTCAGACAACTTGTTGATGGCAGAAAGCACATCATTAAGTGTACTAGAAGGCACAGACTGGGTCTGGTTGGATGGGTTAGAAGTTGGTGAGGGAATTTGTTCCTCACTTGACTCATGTTGTAAATGAGCAAGATCACTGGAATCTTTTGGGGTTGCACTCTTTGCCTCACTCTGTGTCCTGTGCATGGAAAAGCGATCATAGGCATTGAGTGGTGTAGTTGTTCCCTCAGATCTAATCGGGTGATAGGATAAGATATCACTGGGAAATGATTGTGTTGCACCTGTTGCCTCAAACAGTCCCTGGTGTAAAGGAACAGTATCACTGGCAACTGATGTGGAAGTTTGTATGCCTTCACTAACCATTTGGTGATATGATGGTAGTTCATTAGGTAAAGAAGTTGAGATCTGTACCTCAGTCTGTGACATGACTGGGGCATTGTCGATCTGTGCAGAGGGGTGTAAGGAAGGACTAACTGGAATGTGAACTAGTACAGGACTAGTGGTCATTATGGGCTCAGCCATTGTGAGTGGGGTAAAGAGGGGGGTGGTAGTGCTCAGGATTGGAGCATCTTCTTCAATGCATACTACAGGGGTCAGTGTAGTAGCAGTAGTGTGGGTATCCAAGCTGACTAATCTAGGTGTAGGTTGGATCAGTTGGGTAGCCATTGGCACCACAGACTCTAGCAGAGCTGTGATGGAATGATCTACAACACTGGAAGGTGTTCTAATGACATCCTGTTCCATGGATAATGATTCCATTTGTGCTATACTTTGGGGGGTTGAGTCTGGTGATTCCTCCAGAGTGAGTGGTGACTCATCTGGGTTGGTTTGTTTGTGACTCTCTTTTGTGGGTGAGGATGGGCTAGGATAAGAAGGTTGATCTATATCCATATCCTCAGTTGAAGAAGATATACTACCTGCATCTTCTGTTGAAGATTGAACAAACTCAGGAATGTTTGAGTCTGACTCCAAGTGCACAGACTGAGTTGAGTCTGTGTCCCTGGAGTCTGTGTGCTATGCTTCAGCCACACGATCTTCAACAGCATGGGTCTCAGTACCCTCACTATCACCTGAATTATCACCCTCCATAGATGCAGAAGCAACATTAGGGTGATCTATCCATTGCTGCATAGCAGCAGTGATAGGTGCTCCAGAAAGTGGAACCGGATGGTTAAACACTTTATAGGTGTGCACTGGTACTGGTATATCTGCAGATTTGTTAGTGAAAGACATATACACAGACCCAGATAATATGGATTGGATGCACAGGGAGAGTAACCTTATAAAAGGTACATTAAAAATTCTCTGTGACTCATTCACCAGTTTTAAAAGTTCTTTAAAATACAACTCTCCAAAGTTGATGTTTAAACCTGTGATGAATGAGCTCAACAGTTGAGTTTCAAACTCATTTAACTCCCTTGTGCTACCAGATTTTCCTCCTAGACTCCTAATGATGCCAGAGATTAAAAATTTCCATCTGGGGTGAATCCTGAAATCAAGATGGTGCCCTTTTCTTTGGTATATCCAACCAAAGTAAGAGAAGCCCTTGCTGCTTCTTTGGTTGGAATGGGTTCAAAATTATTTCCCAAGGGTAAGTCTAAGACATTCCTAATTAGCTCCTGATCAATGGTAACTGCCCGTTTACCATGATCAATAGTACCAGTAATTGCAGTATTGGTACTATTTGAGGAGCAAGTATACCACCATTCCATAAGAAAATGTGGATATATTTGAGGAACCGTGTTGAAAAATGCTCCCCTTAAAGGATGAGCAGACATAAAATTTGTCAGTTCCTCAAACCCTTGATTCTTTTTAGAATCAGGAATGGAAATTCTGGCTACTTGATTATTGGTACAGAGTCTTACCTGTTTCTCCTGTTTAAAGGGTTTAGCCGCAGCGATGTTGGCAGGTGCCGTGTAAGCCCATTGATCAGCCATTTTTGGTTAAAGATGAGTTCTTGAAATTGATTTTGAAAATGGTTGAGCGATTTAGGGTTTACAAATTCTGTTTATTTTTGGTGTGCAAGTACGAATGAAGAAAAAGGGAAAAGCAGAAATGGGTATTTAATAGAAATTGAAATTTCCGTTAAGTGGGACCCATTGGACGGTTTATCCCTGTTTCTGTAACAGTAACGCTAAGGCACGTGCACCTTTTTGTTTTGAGCAGATAAATTGACAACAAGCGCCAAAACTTTTAATGATTATTACCATAAAAATGGTATTAGCATTAAATGCAAGGATATTATTGTTTATTTATTTTTATTAATAAAATAAAGTTAAAAATAAAATAAAAATAAAATAAAAATAAAATAAATAAAAATAAAAATAAGAAGCATTCAGTCTGAGTGTATATTGTTAGTCTGTGCAGTGAGTCTGGATGACGTCACACAGACTGAACCATAACACAGACAGACTGAAAGAAAAATTAAAAGAAAAATAATAAGAGCTCAGTCTGAGTGTATATTATTAGTCTGTGAAGTGAGTCTGGATGACGTCACACAGACTGAACAATATAACAGACAGACTGAAGAAAATAACAAAGTTGTAAAAGCTTTTTGGTTAATATATTTACAAGATATCTCTTAGTGTGTGCTTTTTGGTTGTATGTAGCTGAGAATACAGATATACAGATTGAAAAGCAGGCACAGACTGAGAGTTGAATCAAACAGATTCAAAGGTTTTACTAAGGGTTGAGCATTCCTAGTTGACCAAGCAGATACAAAAATCTATCTTCATTTAAAGTTTTAGTAAAGATATCTGCTAATTGGTCGTTTGTGGGCACATATTTGAGAATCACTTTACCTTTCTCAGCACAATCTCTGATAAAGTGATGTCTGATCTCAATATGCTTTGTTCAGGAGTGAAATACAGGATTCTCAGTGATGGCAATGGCACTTTGGTTATCACACATGATTGGAGTTTTTGTAAACGCCAAATCATAGTCTGCTAGTTGATGTTGCATCCAGAGCAATTGGGCACAGCAACTACCAGCAGCTACATATTCTGCTTCTGCAGTGGATGTAGCAACAGAATTCTGTTTCTTGCTTGACCAACTGACTAGTTTTCCACCTAGTAGTTGACATCCACCAGAAGTGTTTTTCCTGTCTAATCTACAACCTGCATAATCTGCATCTGTATAACCAATTAGATCAAAACCAGAGTCTTTGGGATACCAAAGACCCAGGTTAGGAGTACCTTTTAGGTACCTAAAAATCCTTTTAACGGCTTTGAGATGTGATTCTTTAGGTTCTGATTGATATCTAGCACATAAACATGTTGAAAACATGATATTTGGTCTACTTGCAGTGAGATATAGTAGTGATCCTATCATTCCTCTATAAGTGGTAGACTGACTTGCTAGACTGATCTCTATCCAACTTATCCGCAGTGCTCATTGGTGTTTTCATTGATGAACAGTCTTTTAAAGAATATTTAGTGAGAAGATCATTTACATATTTGCCTTGGTTGATGAAAATTCCATCAGGTTTCTGATGTACTTGTAAACCAAGAAAGTATGTTAATTCACCCATCATACTCATTTGGTATTGTTTTGACATTAAATTTGAAAACCATTTGCATAACTTTTCATCAGTAGATCCAAATATGATATCATCAACATATATTTGGACTAGTATGACATCGGCTTTGTTTCTTTTGAAGAACAAGGTTTTATCAATTGATCCTCTAGTAAAGTCATTACTCAGAAGATAAGATGATAAAGTGTCATACCAAGCTCTTGGAGCTTGTTTTAGTCCATATAGTGCTTTCTTCAATTTGTAGACATAATTAGGAAAAGTTGAACTTACAAAACCTGGAGGTTATTTTACATAGACCTCCTCTTGTAAGTTACCATTCAGAAATACGCTCTTGACATCCATTTGGTAGACTTTGAAGTCTTTGAATGCTGCATATGGAGCAACACCATTTTGTTGAGGAGTTCTGACAGAGGCAAAGTTTTGAGTAATGCCTTTGTCAGTACAGAATTCAATGAGAGTAGAGTTTTTAAATTATGTACCATGATCACTCCTTAGTTGCTTGACAGGTGCATATTTCTGCAATTCTTCCCTCTTGATTAGATTAATAATCTCTTTAGGAGCATCACTTTTTGCCTTAAGAAAGATGACTCAAGTATACCTTGTGTATTCATCCACAACGACAAGTGTATACTTCTTTCCACCCAAACTGCTAATGCTCATGGGTCCAAACAGATCCATATGGAGCATATGCAGTGGTTGATCAATTGTAGCTAACAATTTGGATGGAAAATGGTTTTTGGTCTGTTTCCCTAGTGTACAAGCAAGACAGAGTTTGTCCTTTGCAAATGTAACATTATGCAGACCTCTAACCAGTTTCTTCTTTGACAGGAGGTTAATATTTTTGAAGTTCAGGTGGGATAACCTCCTATGCCATAGCCAGCTTAGTTCTAGCACAGACTGAGTATAGAGACAAGTCTCTACATTGTTGTCTGCAGAAGAAAGATCCAAGAGATAGATATCTCTTTCTCTTTTGGCAACTAATATAGGTTTGCCTTTGGAATTATAGATAACAGCAACCTTCTTTCTGATTCTGATTTCACCATCATCATCACAAATCTGGCTTGCACTAAGCAGGTTATGCTTTAATCCCTCAACATAGGCCACCTTTGTTATTCTGATGTTGCCAGCCTTCACCACACCATAACCTTTTATCTTGGCAACAGAATTGTCACCATATTTGACAGAAGGTCCTTCTTCTTCTACAAACTCTGACAGATTCTCCAAAGAACCTGTCATGTGTCTTGAGCATCCACTGTCTAGGTACCATTTGCTGTTACCCTGCACAAGACAAACAAAATCAATTAGTTACTTTTGGGAACCCATCTTTTGATGGGTTCTTTAGAGTTGGTTGGAGTCAATTCTTTAGCAGTTTTGGTGCTAAGTCTGTAAAGTTGACTTTTAACCTCTCTATTTTTTATTTTGTTGTTTGTAGATGACATTTGTTTGATCAAAGCAGCCTTTGGCTGTTTAAGAATGGACTTTGTGCATTTAATACCTTCATGTCCCAGATTTCCACAGTTGTAACATTTTATGTCCAACATAATGGTCCTTTTGGATTTTGGGTTATTATTTGCACTAGATCCTCTATTAAACTCTTACTTTGACTCAACAAATGTTTTAAAATCTGTGGTTAACTTCATTAAGTTTTCACTAAGCAGCTTAATGGTCTCAGTATGGTTGTTAAGATTTGACTTTTGAGAGTCAGACTAAGTGTTAACACAAACAGATTTGGAGTTAAGTTTGCCAGACTGAAAATTGATTTTTCCAGACTGACAGTTAGATCTCACAGACTGAGATCTTTTTAACTCCCTTGTTACTGGTTTTATGCCTTTAGATTTGTCATTTGGCATATTTTTGTCTGGACCAGTTACAGACTGAGATGTGGAAGGTTCAAACACATTGAAACCTTTCTGTTTTTTCTTGATTCCTTTTACCTCTTTTTGTCTTTTTAAAGATGTTACTGTGGGAATACTAACTTTTCCTTTTATAAATCTTTTCTTTTCAAGTTCTATAGTTTCTAAAGATTCATTAGTGATTATAAGTTCAGGCTGTTCAGATTGAGAAGTTTCACAGACTGAGATTTCTGAGTCTGTGTCTTCAGAGTCGGGCTCTGTCTCATATACTAGTTCTTTAGCAACTATTTTTAGTCTAACAAAGGCATTTGTCAATATAACTTTGTCTCACACAATATGACTAAAAGTATGAGGTAAAATCTCAGGTACAAATATAGTAGGTTTTGAGTTTATTTCTGAATTTATGTGACTTTTAAGATCAAACTCATCACCTATGACCGCTTGTATCTGAGCTGGAATCTGTTTGGATAAACAGTCCACATTTTTAAGTGATGAAATACACCAAGATTTACAGATCCTTTCATAATGATCAGCTTTGTTTTTATAAGCTTCTTTTTCCAGCTTGATCTTTTTGAGAAGGTCATATTGAGCATCAAGCTCAAGCTTGTACTGTTAATTTTGGTTTATTTCATTCACTTTTGATTGTAGATCTTTTTGAACTTGACTGAGTTTGGTTTTTAAATCTTGTATTTCCTCCAGTCTTTTCAAAAAGTCTACATAGATGTGTTCAAACATTTTCTGTTTTTCTGCATCACTATAGTAAAGTTTAAAATGATTTACATTGTAAGTAGATCCTCTGTCCCAGTCTGGATGAACACATGCCTTTTCTGCAAATTTGACATCTTTGTCAAACTGGCTCTCTGTGATAGCCATTAAGCACATATTTTCATCATCCTCAGATGATGAAGATACTTCATCTATCCATTGTTCAACAACCAAAGCTTTCTCTAGTTTCTTTGGTTGTTGTTTCTCTCCAATTTTCTTGGAGTTGAAGTACTTTCTCTTGTACTTCTTGGCCTTTTCTTTCCACTTATTAGAACTTGAAGATTCTGCAATCTTCACTCTGCAGTCAGAAGAAATATGACCAACTTGTCCACATTTATAGCAAGTAGCTTTCTTAGAATCAAAAGTTGGCCTTCCTTTTGAACCTTTGAATCTTGCTTTCTCTAACCTTTGGGCTAGCAATGCCATTTCAGCTTCTAGAGACTCAGTTTCATCATCTGATTCTGAGTCTGTAAGAGTAAGATGGTAATCTGCTCTAGAGAAAAGTTCTCTATTTTTCCTTGTTGTTGCAACAAGGGCAGCAGATGGATCTTTTGCAATCCGTTTGGCATTTAGATCCTTTCTGGCTTTGGTTTCTTCAAAATTTAGTAGAAGTCCAAACAAGCCAGAGAGATCATATGTCTCCAATTTTTCACTTACAATTAATGAAGTGATAACTTCAGAAAAAGTGTTTGGAATGACATCAACAAATTTTGCACAAATTTCAAACTATCCCTTGATGATATTATACCTTTCAAGATCATTGATTAAGATCTGAAATCTGGTATGAATATCAGTTAATGACTCATTTTGGCCAGCGGAGAAGTTCTCATAATTTCTTATGAGATTCTTCTTCTTTTGGAATTGTACTAAACTTACACCATCATATTGGTCAGTTAGCATATCCCATATGGCTTTAGCAGTTTTGCAGCCAGATATCTTAGCAAAGATAGGCTCAGTAACTGCATTGCCTAGTATGGATTTGGCCTTAAAGTCTAAAGCATATAGTTGCCTGTCTAGATCAGTCCAGGTATTATTGGCAGCCTCAACAAAAGTTTCAGGTGTCACAATATTACCGTTTGCATCTAGAGTTGCAGGATCTATTCTGCCAGGAATGATAGGTCCTTCCTGAATGACTCTAAGCATTTCATCATGAATGCTAGCAAGAAACCATTCAACTTTCAATTTCCAGTGGGTAAAGTTTACACCACTGAAGATTGGAATTCCCTTCCCAGCCATAGCAATAGAAGAAGTCATTTTATCAAGGAAGAAAATGTAGAGAAAATGGATTTAGATGATTGTTTGATAAACTGGGTTCCTTTGATCATTAAAGATTAAATCTTTATTTGCTCTGATACTAGTTGTTAGGTCACAAGGTTCCCAAAACTTAGATACAGATTAAATAACAAGTATCTTAATGTGTTAGTTTATATCCAAGTTTATATCCAAGTTTATATCAAACAAGTTTAATTAATCAAGGCGGAAAACAAGATTAATTATGACACAGAGTTTATTATGAATCAAAGTATTATTCACAATAAATGTATTTGTCTCACACAGATGACAAAGTATTCAAACCCACACAGATGGTTTGAATACGATCCAAGTAGTATATAAAGATACAATTATCACTACAAACTTAACAGTTAGTGTGGTAATGCTTTGAGCCTAAGCTTAAAGGTCTTGTATACTATTTTGCTTGGAATTACTTGGATACATAGCAGTGCTTTTTGAACTGCTATTTATAGAGTTGGATGTAACTCTATATTATCCAGCTTACATAGTTGTCCAAGGGATAACAGATGCATCTTGGGCAACTTTGCATGCTTCCCCTTTTTGCTTTTCTTGAAAATAGAAAAAGCAAAAAGGTAAAAGATTTCTTTGCTGAGAAGAAAACCTTTCTTCGATGTTTGACCTTTCTCAAACATCTCATCTGTTGTATCGAGCCTTGGGAAAGAAAAACTTCTTCTGTACAATTGTACTTTCGTTCTTCAATCTGTGCTCTTCAGTCTGTGTTCATCAGTCTGTGATCTTCAGTCTGTGAACTTCAGTCTGTGAACTTCAGTCTGTGAAGTCTTCTGCATTCAATCTTCATTCTTCAGATGATAAATTCATAAGTCTTCAAGGAGAGCATGGCTTTCAGTCTGTGAGATTCTTCAGTCTGTGCAGCACAGACTCAGAAACAATTCTTCAGTCTGTGTCGCACAGACTCAGAAGTACAGACTCGGGAATTTCACTAAGTTTCCTGAATACAACTAAGTTAGATTTTGACTCCTCAGATTTATAACTTGAGTTTGATCATTGTTTTTCCCAACAAGTTTTACACTCGTTAGATGGTGGATCTTTAATAACAGGCTCCTCTGCCTCAGATACCTCTGACTTATCAGTTGGATTATTCTCAGAATTAACAGGCACATCAGTCATTTCTAAGTCTACATAATTATTAGTGTAATTAGAATTAAATGGAGGAGGTACATCATTATAACCCAAACCAGTCACATCCTTTACACTACGTTTAGTACTAATTATATGATCTAAAGTTAAGGAAGATGTCCTATAACTTTCAAACTTACGATTTAACTCAACTAACTTCATCTTAGACTCAGACAGCTCTTTGTCTTTACTAGCAATATCTCTGTTTAAGTCTCTTAAGTTTAGATACAGACCATCTATTCTAATAGATTGTTCATTAACAGTGTCTCTAAGTGCGGTCTTATCTGCCATATTAGACTTAATCTTTTCTTTAAGAGCTAATTTATCCTCATTTAGCCTACGTACATCACCTTTTATTAGTTCTAATTCAGATAACATAGTCCTATGTGATTCTGCAAATACATTAACTTGGGACTACAAACTAGTAACTAAGTGACATACATCAGTAAGAGTGAGAATATCAAGACATACCCGTTTTTTGCCAGTTTGAAGTTCAGCCATTTGAGCCACGAAGTCTTCAGGACACATATCCTCCGTTGATCCCATATCCAGCACATCATCAACAACTACTGTCACCTTTGTTTCTGGTATCTTCACTTGATACTCCTTCGCAATTGGCATGTAAGATGTGGATTCAACAGTCTTATCTTGATCATCAATTTCATCCATAAGTGCTTCTTCAGATAAAGCACTCCAATCATAAGATCCATCCAGTTGCTGAACCACCAAGGCTTTGGAAGGTAAGAACGTACCTTGCTTCCAGGATATGCAGTTTGCTCAATCTTGGGTCTTTGACATTCCCTGGCAAAGTGTCCATATGATTGACAGTTATAACACTTTACTTTGGATTTATCAAAACCTGGTTTGTTACCCACCACTTTCCTACCAATACACTTTAGGAAATTTTTAACTCTCCATGACACCATAGCAAGTTCCCACTGGAGATCTATTTCCTCCAAGTCATCAAGGTCGACTTGATCATAATCCTCATCAAACATAGCAGGATCATTAATCTTCCCTTGAATGTAGTTCTCATAGGAAACAATAAAAGAAGCAAACACAGATAATTGCTGTTCTGCAGATTTCACACTCATGGGCATTTTATGATGCCCTTGAGCTGACTTCTCAAAAGTAGTGTTCTTGCTTCGGATCTCACTCCCAGCTGAAGCTATAAAGCACAAACCCTCAGACACAATTTTACTGTTGTCATCAGTAGCACCAACCAGTAATGCAGAGGTTGAACTTGATGAAGCATTCGAGAGACTAGATTTTCCATGGTATAGCCCAGGATCTTGTACCTGATCAGAATCTGTATCCTTCGTTTTCTTAGTAAAATTATATCCACGGAGCTTGTCTTAGTAAAATCATATCCACGAGAATCGAGACGCTCCTTCTCATCAAAGGAGGTAAATGGATAAGCGTACGTAGGTAAAGTACACTTTTCAAATAAGTAGATGTAGACTTGCCAACAATATTGAAAATAGAGTAATTTTTTATACAAATATTTAATGCGGATGTAGAAAAGACAAGGTGGTCAATTTGGACGGGAATGTTATAATTGATATTTATGAAAGTGATTATAAACATAATTGTTTGGAGATTGCAACTGAAATTGAAAATTGTGTCTGAAAATTCTCTTCGAAATCTATTTAAAGTAGTTTTTACGTAAAAGAATTTTAGATGATTTTAAAGGATTCTTTTTTTTACTAATCATTGATACCCTCTTGCATGTCAAATAAGGATTATGAGTTTATATGAGATTGAAATTGTGAAAACTAGAAACACAATCTTATAGAATTCTAAAAAATTTCTTAAAATGTTTGTGTCAAAAACACTCTAAGTTTAACTTGCAAACATAATTCATTTAAATTTGTTTAGTTTATCTTAGGTGCACGGAAATATAATTATTTATTATACTCTAACATTAGTAGTGTGTATCAAACAATTCAGACTTTCATATGTCGTTAACTTGTTATTTATTGAAATTGTATGTAATATTTGCAACATTTCTCTATGTGTCAGGTGTGTAACGTGACACATGACTTTATTAAAAGTTATCACGTCACCAAAATATATATATATATATATATATATATATATATATATATATATATATATATATATATATATATATATATATATATATAACGAAAAATGTATTGTTTGGTTATCTAAAAAAGATAGGGATTGGTGAAAAAAGAATCTAATAAAATCTCTTTAAATAGAACTCTTTTCAAGTAGCTTCTGGAAATAACCTTCAGCCACTAGATTTTTCAAATACAATATCCAGTTACAGTTACAAGTTTCAGTTTCAGCTAATTTGTTGTCAAATACACTCTAAGTCCTTATATCACTATTTAATTAGATTCATGTTAAAGAAAAAGATAAGCTACTAGTTCAGACACTTTCTTAACTATACATTTAAATGACAAGATTGATTAATCACGATGGGTCTGCTTTTTTTGTCCTCTCAGTTCTCGCCATTTCAACCCATATCTAATGTAGCCAATAGCTCTCCCCAAATCTTTCCAGCTAAGTAAATACTACTTCCTGAAATGTTCTATTGTAACAGTGAAAGATAAAACATTCCAAACATATTAAAACAAAAGATTGTGTCCGTCTAATATCTATTGATATTTTTATTTATTAGTGAATACGGTTGCCACATCATAGTAAATTTAGCTATCAAATAAATAAGTTATTAGATAACTATATTAGCGATAAGTGAAAATTTGATACATAGTAAACAATGATTGATCAAATTGAAATAAAATACACATAATAGATTATCCTTGATTATCAATTTAAAATATAATATTAGAATAATGTTTATATGTAGTCATGTATTATTCTAATTAGTATGTACTAATTAATTAAATGTTTAAATACTTATCCTTGATTAGAATAATACATGACTACATATATTATTCTTTTTACTCCCTAGCTTCATCTAAAAAAATGTCTTCAAACAAAAAACTATCAATTTAAAATATCATTAATAAAAGTAACATTACCATTACCATTATATTCAAAGCAAGTTTTACTTGAAATTTTAAAATTGAGAGTTTAATAATAAAATTAATAGTTAGATAGTTAGATTTTGTAGTTAGATAATTTGTTTGAGAGAAATAAAATTTGTATTATGGACAAATTTCGAGATACTTGTAGTATGAACAATATAAATGTTTCATTTTTTTTTTTGTTTTAAAATAATTGGCTATTTTATATTTCAATAAATTAAAAAGAAAAAAAATAATAGATGAAAATGACACTTGATTGATGGAAAATATAATTAGTGAATATTTTTAAAAGTGTGTAAAATTTAAATAATTAGTGAATATTTTTAAAGTTGTGTAAATTTTTAAAGTAGACAATTTGACTAAAGAATGAGGTTCAAATGAGAATGAAAATTTTGTGAGAATGAAGGATTAATAAGAATGTGTCACGTCTCACAAAACTCACATTTCCTCACTTTTTTAAAAATTAAATATTTCAAAAATGACTCATTAGAAAATTATAAAAATTGCACCATAAAAATCAGCATTTTTTTCTCTTTGATTAGAGATCTCACAACGTATAATTTCGACGACTTTTTTTTTTGAGGTTTTACAAATTGTACAATATTAATATCACATGTGTTACTCGCTGGTATCACATATAGTAGTTATTTTCAAAACTTACTAAAAAAACGAAGAAAAACAAGTTCATCGAAAGTATACCTTGCGAGATCTCTAATCGAAGAGAAAAAGACGCCGATTTTTATAATGCAATTCTTATGATTTTTCGACTTACCGTTAGTGAGATATTTAATTTTTAAAAACGTAAGAAAGGCGATTTTTGTAACATACAGTGCATTTTTATTGTTTCCTCCGTTCTCACGTCATTTTAATATCACTCTTTGAACTGAAATGGAAATGTTTTTACAAACGATAAAAGTGAAACTATATAAAAACGGTAGGGAGATGAAAGTTTCCATGAATGGAGATAGAGTAGTCCACGTTACATTTTTATTTGTTTATTTTGAAAAAACCTCGTACGTATTTCTTGCCGACACCCGGCAACTCTCCAACATCGGAAGAGGTCCCACCTTCTTCGTCTTTTTGTCTACTTTGGACTTTACCACCAATATAATTTTTTTTTACTTATATATTTATACATGTAAAAAACGATCCCATAGATACAGAAATGTTGGGATATTTAAAGATTGAAGGATCGCAAATGTAGGTAAGAATCGTTAACCTGTACTTTGTAAATAAAGCGCGTTTATTGGTGACAAGATACACGAATGGATTGATAAAACTTATTCGTGATCTCAACACAATAAATTGTTGGCCTGTATTCATCCTAAGCCAATTTCACCATCACAATAACTTGATACGTATAAACCTCTTGTAAAAGAAACTGTGGTGATCCTTAAACATTTAAACCTTGAACTTCTACGGGTGTGAGAGAGTTATCACCATTTCTAATTACAATCACTTAGCAAACTTCTAGGCATTATAGTCGGGTTGATCTATGTTGGTGTCCAGGGTTGCTTATGCTACACCCGAATTTAATTGGTGTCCAGGTTACTAGAGTAAATTAAAAGTGTTATGAATAATTAATAGAGCAACCCGTTATTTCATTTTTTTTTATATTTGCAAATGTCTTCTTATCCATTGGTATTAGTAATTCAAATAGGATTACAAAACATGTAATTATTTATTGATATTATGTGATTTTGTGATAAATAATGTTGTTAATTTTTTTATTTATGCAATGTTAAAGTTTTGTTTAGAAATATTTAGAGACCTTGATTTGAAACTCTACTCTAGTAGCTCGAGCTAGACTCGATTTGTACTGAGTTGATTTCGAATGTTTCTAGAGTCGATCTCAAGTAGCTCATGAATTGGTTCGTCTTATTTCAACCCGTAATTAAACCAACACGTTTAAACCATCCAAACCTATTATGAAGTCAGTATTGTCACATGCTTTGAAAAAACAACTATAATCTTGATTTGAATTCATTTGTAAAGCCCGTAAAAATTAAGAAACCCGTCAATTTAAAAACAATTAAAATTTGAATTGTTTAAAGTTTAAACCTATATTTAAGATTAATTACTTGAAATAAAATATATGTTTCAAATTTCAATTTGATTAAATTAATATCAATATTAATATTTCATATATAGAGATATGAAATAATATGAAATTGGCTTTGTTTGCAATGTACAAAACGCTCGTAAGGTATAGAGAAACAAAAAATTTACTCTCTTTTTATTTTTATTTTTTTAGTATTATTATTATTATTATTATTATTATATGGTTTGATTTATTTATTTTAGTTTAGATTTTTTAGGGGAATGAAGACATTTTATTGGTTAATTAAAGTTTAAGTGAAATTGAGAGTTTTGATTGGTTAATAGGAGTTCAATTTTGCATTTAGATTTTTTAGGAGAGTTTTCTTTTATTAATATTTAGATTTTGAGTATAACTTTTGAGTTTTTATGAAAATTTTGATTCACCAATAAATACAATAAAATTAAACGAATTTCAACATACAAAACTTATAAACAAGTAATTAATTTAATTATAGTCGTCATTAACCATCGAATTTCACAAAAAAAATTTTAGAACATTAACATTCATTTGGAATGAATGTTGATCAAAATTATAATTAATATTCATAAACAATAATTTATGATGAATATTAACTTATATATGTTTTTATACATTGTTGAACGAGATAATTTAACATTCATCACTGTATAATAATGTATATGAGTTTGCATTCATCGTAAAAGAATACTTAAAAATATTAAGTTGTAATTTTGATTAACATTCTTTATAAATGAATATTAATATTTTGAAATTTTTTTGAGTTATTTACAATTTTATCACCGCGTTAACTTTTGAGTTGACCAAAATGTATGGCTAAGAATAACTTCCCTCTTTCCTCCATTTTCTTACTTCCCTCTTGATCCACACCCTATATAATATATATATATATATATATATATATATATATATATATATATATATATATATATATATATATAAAAGATGGATAGATTATGTTTCAAGGTCCAATTTAAACTTCCATCCTCCGTCGTGTTCTTGAGTTTGTTTTAGGGTGGAAACGAAAGGAAGGGAGGGAATAAATGTAAAATTGTATTCTTGAGTGTTTTTTGTGGAAAGAAAAGAAGGTGAAGAAAGGCGAAGGGAAGCTCCAATGTAATTTTCTTTTAACATGTTCCTTCCAATATTGAGATGATTAGGGAGGAACCACTTTCCTTCCCTTATTTTCCTTCCAACTTAAAAACACAATTCACTTATTTTTCTTCCTTTCATTTTGTCTTCTTTTTTCTTCTTTTCTTCTTTATTCATTTATCTTCTTTTCTACTTATTTTTCAACTCAAGAACACAACGTATTTTATGACTAAATATATATTTTCATATTCATACCAAAATGTTCATCATCAATGCACAATGTACAACACCTTTAGTATATATTTGTGGAGTGTACAAATTAGTACCCTAAATTGTACTAATAACGAAGGTAAAACAAGAGGTACTGATATAAACAATTTTTAAAAACTTTAAGTAAAATGTTTATCTTGAGTGAAACCATTTTACAATACTTCAACCGATACTTAGAATTTTCAAACTATATGAAATGCATTATATAATCATTTGGTGGATATAAATCATTTGATACAAACAGCTCATTATATAAGGCGCCTATTATTGAAGTAGGTAAAACTAATGAATTGGACCGTATTGTAACTAACATGCAAAAACAAACTATTTTTTGTGCGATTTAAATTATTCTAAGAATAAAGTTGTCCCAAGTATGACTTTTAAAAGTTACAGTATATAGTTCCGATCCTAGTTGTTAAGATTCAAAATTTTTAATCTGAAATTATTATGATTTTAGCATTTTACTCAACGAAAATGTGTCAATTTTACGTAGGTTATTTGTAAATATATAGGATCTGTATAGGATTTTGATCATGATCACATAAACGTATATCTCGATCCAATTTGATATTTACTTTACTTGAGTTGATGAAGTAAAAATTATAAAGGGTTAACTTTGTTTAATGAAAACTAGTGATAGATTAAGCGATTTCTAGGAGAAAACTAGATTGATTTTTGACTTCAATAATTTGTTTAAAATCTCATTTATGAAACAAAAAATTGGCTAATTGAATTTTAAATACCATGAGTTGAATTATACTATACTTCACACTTTCAATAATTTTAAAAGGAAATGGTTGGTTGAATTTTATAAATTACTGGTTTAATTGAAAAGATTGAAATAATTAATGAAGGAGAATATAAACTTTAACCAGTGTAGAATCTAATTTTAAGAAAATTGTGAAGATGTTTAATATATAGTTAAGATTAAAAATACCGATCGATTGATGCTTAAATTATCAATATTTAATGTATTTATCAAACATTTGATTCGTATAATATGACACACGTGGAATTTACTAGAATATTTCAGTAGCAATTTTTGATCTCAAATATGATCTTGCAACGGTTAAACAGTTTTAAGTAAAATATCGATGTAACAACTTAACATATACAATAATACATTATGTGTTTTACCTTAATCAATTCACTAAGTTACCTCCAATAAAAAGTTTCATGACTCTCATCAAAATTTCAGATCATTTGAGGAGTTATTTTCTTAATTTTGATTTAATTTTAAAAATAAAATTTAAAGAAGAATCGAAAAAAAAAAATCAAAATGGTAGAGAGTGGGTTTGGAAATTTAAATGGAAATTATTATATTGATATGGTGAGGTAACTGGTTATAGCCGGTAATACAAAGGTGGCGTGAAACTTGTGGGCTTACCTGATTTGGAAATAAGAAATATGAAAAAGGTTTTAAGGTTATGTGATATTACCGTTTATGGAAAATGTTGACATTCTCCACCCACCATTCAATGGACCAATACCATATTTATCTTCTCAAATCGAGTAATATATATTTCTATTTCTAAAACTTAAAATATTGAAATAAATACTTCTCTAATTAACGTTGTACATTATCTAAAATTTGTGTTACGTTTTCTGTTTCTTTGTTTGTTTTGTTTTTTATCTCTATAATTAATAATTTTTACATCTCCGTAGGAGAAGATTCAAATAGGAACACTTCTTATGGTAAGAAAGGTAGGAACGAACATTTTTATTTTTAACTTTAAGATTAACTAACTTTTTTGATTAAAAAAATATATCAAAATTATTAGAATTTTATCTACTTTAATATGAGATAAAAAAAAATTAAAATATGTGATACACATAATAAAAAATTTAGTGTGTATCATAGTATTACACATAAAAGTTGTGATACATAACTTTAATTTGTGTGTCATATATTTTTTATTTTTTTTAAATCGATCCAATATTAAAGAGGATAAAATTTTAATAATTTTGACATTATTTTTTTTGCAAAATGTGTATACATGTTGAAATTAAAAATAAAAAAGATCGTTTCTACGGTTCCTACAATAAGAAATGATTCTACAATAACCCTCTCTCATGTCCATAAATTTAATTAATACTCCATCTGTTTCAAATTTATAGTTCACGATTTTTTTTTGTTATCCCTATTTAATTGTCCACTTCTAAAAATAGGTTGGTATAACTTACTAACTTTACTTGAGTACCTTTGGTGTATATATGTGATCAAAAAAGGTGTGTAAAACTTAATGGTAAGACTGTGATATTATGAAAAAATAGAGTGTAATGATTATTTGTCTTAAACTGTGTGTTTTTTTTATCTACAATAAAATTGGACTAATGGAGTAATGTATATATGCACACTTTTAAGCATATGTTTTAGCATATGCATCATTTTCCTTTCAATCTTTTTTGTGTTTGATTCAGGAATTTGGAAATGATGTTTGATTTGAGAATTTAAAAATGAAAAAACGATATGATTTTTTCAACTTTTTTATAAATAAATCTTTTTAATTCGGTTATAATCTTGATTTTAACTATAAAATCTTTGATCCAATCTGATTTTAGTTGCCTTGAAATAATGAGCTACAAAAATAAGCATTATATTGATTTTGTTATATAAAAGGGGAAGTTTGAAAAATAATTGGTAGACCTAAATTTGTAGAACTAAATATAAATTTAAAAATGTGATTTGTAGATTTAAAAAATTGATTGTATAAGATTAAAAAACAAAAAAGAAATCAGCCAATTGAAAAATTAGGCATACTTTTAAGTCACGTAATTAGACTTAAATATTAATCATATAAAATATAAAATACTAAAATATTTTAGTATAATTTTAAGATCTCAAATTAATATACCGAGTATTATTTGAACAAAAATATTTTGGTCATAGAAAAGTAGATGCATTTGACTTTTAATGTACTACACTAAGAAAGAAAGGGTCGTACAACAAATGGACGGACCGGTTTGTAGCGGCTGCTCCCATCCATGAAACCACCCAATCCCAACCGTTCTATTTTTTAATATTATTTCATTTTCCTGTTGAGTCAATTATGGCAACTGTTAGCTGGGACCTGCTCCATCGGGTACAACGATTTTACTGAAAAAGACAAAAGGTTTTTATATTTTTCAAAACTCACAAAAACCAATGATTTTAATCGATTTACAACTCACACGTTTATGGTAAAATTTTGATCCATAAAGGCAGTTATTTGCATGAAAAATGATAGATAGAGTTAAATATATAGGCTTAAATATAGATTTAATAATTTGATTGATGACTATTTAAAACTATCAATGAGAATAAGAAAAGAGAGAAAATAGAAAACATGAGTCAAATGATGCATGAATTAATTCTAAATTTAGGTTTTTATTTTAGGCTTATATAACAATATTCTATGTATCCATTTCAATGTATAAACAAAAGAACCAAATGTCATCTCCGCATCACGTTAGCTAAAAATACCGACCAATGTCATTTAGGGTGTGTTTGGCACATAAATTTGGGGATTCTAGTATATTGAGCTTCTAAGTTTTAACAATCTCAATCACCCATCCATGTTTGACAACAAGAATATAGAAGAGATTATTAAAAAAAAAAAAATCCCCGAGAATCCCCTAAAATCCATTTTTAGAGAAGCTTTTTTAAGTAGTTACCAAACATACCCTTAACAGCCTATGATACTGAAGAATTTTTTTTATGGGTTTCACATTTACTAAAAATACCTTTATTTTATTAAAAAAAAGAAAATCTAGTCCCACACTAATTTCGTTTTTGCACCATTTATTCATGAACGGAGATAGGAAAACAAACATATGGCACCTTTCATGCCTAGGCGTCCTCCCGTTTGTCTTTGTGAAAACGTGAAAAAAAACGTTACCTTAGAAACATGTCTTAAAGGTAGAAGTAATATGGTGTTAGAGCATCTTCAATAATACTATTTTAGTGTAAGAATTGCAGTATTTTATAGAAAAATATTCGATTGGTCATATTTATTGACATGTTATAATACTCTACCATAAAAAGGCTTACTTAAGAAAAATGTCCCCTTGGATTGCAAACTTCTTTTTGTGAGTTCCGATACGTAGGTTGCTAGTTGTGAATCGTTCAAGTGAACTATAACCCAAGTCGCGAATGTCCCCTTGGATTGCAAACTTCTTTTTGTGAGTTCCGATACGTAGGTTGCTAGTTGTGAATCGTTCAAGTGAACTATAACCCAAGTCGCGTGTCCTGACTCACAAATATCATGGCCCGGTTACAAGCGATCGTGGCCGATTGCGAGTCATGTCTTTTTTGGATAAAAATATCTCATCTCTTATCCGTTTTGAAACATATTTATGAATTTTTTAGATTTTTCGGATAAATTGACCCAAAATCAATTATTTGATCATTTTTTTTTTCAAATGCTCTCCCAAAAACACTCTCAATCATTGTTACAGAAATTGCGTAAAAAAATAAAAACCTTCAAATTCGTGGAATTGCTAAGAAATTTTGGATGGCCAGCTTAATACTTTGAATTAACTTTGTTTCCAATATTTATGTTTGAGCTCGAGGCCATTTTGAATATATTTAGCGGGATGCCAATGTATATGTCAATAGATTGCAAAAAAAGTGATTTATAATTTACTGTTGCACCACAAAAAGCAATTTTAAACTTACAATGTTGTTTTAGAAACTGTCTTTAAAAAAATTATCACTTGATATTGCTATGAGATAATGTTGATGATACTAGGGAAGTTTTGAGCCATGAGATTACAAGTGCTTTGATAGAATTATACGTTGGTTATAGTGTAAGAAATATTTTGGGTATGAACGGCAATCAACGTAGCAGTAGTAGTAGTGATTTTCAACAACAATTTCAAAAACTTTAAAATCATAATTATAACCGACCATCTCAAAATCTACAGTGTCAAATGCCACCTCAAAATGAACAATATTAATTATTTTCACAGTTTCTGTTTCCTTATCCACCACCACAATATTATCAAGGGCATTATCAATCAGTTCACCAGTTTTATTATCATGCCCCTTACCAGTATCCACTATCCAATGGCTAACACATATTCATCGGTTTAAAACCAAAATACACAATTAAAGATAGTTGAACAAGCCAAAGATGTGAGTTATAGTACAAGCCAACAACATTTTAGAGTTGAACAATCTTATGATGATCATGATTATGCCCGGTATCATGATGATATTCATGATGATCAAGAAGATGATGCTATCATTATGGTTATGGGCGTCAGAAAATCCAATCGAACCATATTAAGCTTATTATGGTCGGGTTTAATAGGGTAAAAAAAAAAGCTTAATATAAATTAGCTTAATATAAATTAACCCGATTAACCCAATGTTAAAATTATATAATTCAAGCTTATAAATAAGTCATTTTATGTTAATTATTTGTTAACTAGTGGTGTTTTCTAGAAGTTATTGCAGGTTTTGCAATTGTGTTTAAATTGGAGGTCCAAAGTGCTTAAATGAAAAGATCAAGATGGCTGGTAGCAAGTTATTGAAGTCTAAAGCTAAATGTGTAGAAGGGCAGAATCTTCAAGGTCTCTTTCACAACATTCTAGGATTATATATAAAGACATTAGGGTTTCTCATAACCCTAATCTTCATTCTGTGATCAATTCTTCAGCCGTTCCTGATTGTTCTGAATTGTTGCTGCAACTATTATACACAAATTAATCAAGTTCATCATTCAATGAACTATAATCTATTATTCTAATATTGTGTGTGAATTCGTACTGCTAGTTTTCTGTATTTGATGTTTTAAACTTCTGGTTTAACATTCTGATTGAACTTCTGGTTGAATAATATTAAAAGTTTTCTTCTGAGTTTGAGGTTTCGTAACACCCAAATACTTACGGGTTTATAGTTTGAGAGTGCATGCAATTTTACACATTTTATTATTGTATATATATTTAACTTTGAAACTTTCTATTATATGTATTCAATTTTTAAAACCGTATGTGTATGTATTTCACTTACTAGTATGTATAGAGCTTACAAACAATATGTCAATTTGTGTAGCAAAAAACATATAGTAGACGATTTTAAAATTTGAATATATAGAATAGGAGGTTTCGAAGTTGGGTGCATAAAAGTTATTAGTCATTAAAAAAACAAATATCAAACCCGATGGAAGAATAAAATAATGGAATATTTATAATTATTAATTATAACACATACACAAAATAGACTACTACTTCGTATTAGCTATTAACTTACAATAATAATAATAATAATAATAGTAAATCAACGGATTGTCCATGTGATTTACACTGAATTACATCAATCATCCTTATCTATCGATAATTACATCGATCCTCTCTAACTATCTAATGAGTGTGTGACGATGATCCTTCCCACTAACTTCCTTTAAATGTAGCATGTGCAACATATGTGATGACAACATCGTCTTGATAGAAGTTTGTGTGAGGGACCACCGTCGTACACTCCTTAGATCATTAAGGATGATCGATGTAATTATCGACAGATAAGGATGATTGGTGTAATTCGATATGAACCACATGGACGATCGGTGTAATTTACTCTAATAATAATATAGATATAATACCATAGTTGTCTTATGAATTAAGTTTTTTTATGTATATTGTTTGTAATTCCTGTTTTGAATTTGGACAATCAAACTTACTATTTGAAAAGCTTTAGAAAAGGCTTTTGAATTTTTGTTTTGTTCTTATTTTTGTGTAAATTTCATAGCAAAGCTTGAGATTTATCAATCTATAGGTATGCTACAATGCTAGACCCGACAATATATATTATTAGAATACCTTTTTAGTGCTATTTGAGCACTTCAAAGCTTTTATGCATCATAGTGAAAAAAAATTCTGAAATTTTTGTACAAAAGTTTTTATAGGAAAATACAATAGGAAAACAAAAGTGTTCATACAATAAATCGAATTAACATGTTCAATACATACAATAGAAGTTGAAAGTACTTCTCATTCATTATTAAAAGATGTAAAATATACTCCATAATACATTCTGAAAAAATAAACCGTTAATTCATTGTAGCTTATGGTGGTAATTTATACACCACCACATTTCAATCATACACAACTAATTTTGGTTTAAAGTATTGTATTTTTTTTGTTTGGCGAAAGAGATTATATTGGATGGGATCGAAAAGATCCAATTTAGATACACACTGACGGGCAATAAATTGTTGTTTCGAGTACAACATTGAGTGAACTAACAAATGACCCTAACCTTGATAAAAATAAATTAAACAAACCTGAGATTTTGAACAACCAAAAACACAACCAAAACTATTTTCTTCCACAAAACGAATCAACTTCATCACTAGTTTGTCGATCTTCCAGTTGACGGCAGAAACATGATACAAATGATGACACGAGACAACAACCCTTCGAATGAAAGTAGCAAACTCTGCGCGAAGAACTCATCGAACACTTAATCACAAAATATGAGCGAACACCCCTTCGGAGAGGAATGAAAACAACGAAGAACCCAAACCTTTTACGGTCAATGGATATAAACGTCTACAACAATAGTCAAGTTCGCTGAAAAACCTCAAGCAACCCTTACGACCTCGAGGATAAAATAGGTTTCCAGGATCTTATCGTAAAGGAACACCTTAAAAAGACCAAAAAGTACACTTACCAACGGAAAACAGGGGAATCGAGGTTGAGTGTCGTTGTAGTTGAGGCTGGTGACGACGACGCAAAACGAACAAGATGGTGAATTAGCGAGATGTGAGGTTCGCTTGTAGAGATGTGTAACACCCCGAAATTTGTTAAATTTAAAAAGTTGTGTACTGTTATGCGACACAAGGGCTAGTGTCGCAGGTAGCGATACAGAGCCCAGTGCGACACAAGGCTTGTGTTGCAGTATCGGGTTGAAAGGCGGTTAGCAAGGGTTAAAAGTGTAAAACAGAGGGGTTAAACCCCACTTTTCATTCTAAAACCTTCCAGAAATATACAGAGAAGCTAGTATGTGTTCTTGGAGTTTTTAGAGAGAGAAAGGAAAAAGAAAATCAAGATTTAATCTTTGAAAGTGTTCCTTTGTATTTGAAATCATTTCCAGGTAAGAGTCTGAGTTTATTATGTGCTTTATCATCTTCAGAAACTTAATTGGGTTAAAGAGTGTGAATTTTATTCAGAAACTTGTTAAATTCGAAAGCTGTTGCCGTTCTGTTCGTCATTGCGACACAAGGGTTGTGTCGAAGCTTGTGTCGCAGTGATGGTATCACAAATTAAAACTGTTGATGTAGCGACACTAAGAGATTGTGTCGCAGCTTGTGTCGCTAGTTTATACTGTTCATTGTAATTGTTGTTTTAGCGACACTAAGAGCTAGTGTCGCAGGTTATGTCGCAATAGTATGTTGTGCGACACTAATTTAGTGTCGCCAGGAGGTATAGCGACACTAGGGGGTAGTGTCGCAGGGTTAATTGATATTTTAAATAATATTAATTATTATCAGAGTTAATTGAATACGGTCGCCTCGACAGGTATTTCGGGTAGCAATTCATAAATATCTGATCGTCGTCCTCGAGGTAAGTAGTAGGAAAGTAAAGAATTTAATTGGCTGATTTTGTTAATAATGATTGTGTTACAAAGTTGCATTGAATAATTGAGTATATCAATGAGTTGAGTGGCCAATTGCTGAGTGAACAATGATGCCCATGAGAATGAGTTGAGCGGCCGATTGCTGAGTGAACAATTGTGCTTATGAGATTAAGTTAAGTGGCCAATTGCTGAGTGATCAATTGTGCCCATAAGATTAAGCCGAATGGCCAATTGCTGAGTGATCAATTGTACCCATGTATATGTGAGTTAAGTGACCAATTGCTGAGTGACCAATTGTGTCTAGCTGTATGAGTTAAGTGGCCAATTGCTGAGTGGTCAATTGTGCCGATTGAATATATGTTGAATGTAGTAAATGTATGATTGAATGCATTTTTCCTTTACTTACTAAGCGATGTGCTTATGTATTGTTGGATGTTGTGTTGATAGGTACGCCTAAAGGGATGAAGGGTGGGGATCCGGGCAAGCAACCCGAGAGCTATTAGTGATGGACTTACTATGGCAAGATAGTAAGAAGACGGACTCATAGACCATGCTCTGTATTAACATGTGGTGTTTTGTAAAAATGATATATTTCGTGTTGAACCATGTTGTTATTACTTTATATTAATATATAAAGTGTTTTTGAGAATTTAAATTGAGTATACATTAAAAAAAAAAATCTGGGACGTTTCAAGATGTCACTTGAGATGGAGGAGAGGCCCGTGATGAAAAAACCGAGATGACGAAGACGAAGGGAACGTTTTTGGAGAATCAGATAACACTACACTACCCGCCTTTGAACTGAGATAGTTAGGGTCGTTGAGGGGCTCTCTGACTACCGGCATTATGCCAGTGGTCGGAGGCGGCAACGATTTTTTTTTTTATCTAGAATTTGTTAAAGAAGAGGGGTTTTCTTTTTTACTTTGTCTATAATAATAATACTTACTATATTCCGATAATCAATTTAAAGTATTGTATAATATGATATTGTGATGCATAATTAATGGTGTATTACAGGGAGGGGAGCAGCATGATGTGTCATAAGGTGGTTTTCAACCACATTGGTGTGATCACTCTTGTCTCAGGTTGGTTGCCAAGGTGGTGGCTGTGACCAATGCTGTCTTTGAGTTTTGAGAGGTCTTGGACGAAAGAACGTTAATCACTAAAATGAGGTCCTATAACAAAAGTTAAATTTTAATTACAGAATGTAGTATATAAATTAACTAAAGTTTTTTTTATGACACAATCGTCTTTATACACAATCAGGTCCATTTTTGTTTACTAGTTGACATTCAAATAATTATCACATTATATATACATATTATTTATAAATGTACACACACATTTTTGAGGCCCTGTAAATCGGAGGCTCTGAATGATCGACCACCTCGTTCACCCTCAAAGAAAGCCCCTGACTATATCCTTGATTTGTAGGTGATGTTTCTTTTCTTTTCTTTTGTATCATAATTTTAAAAGCAAAACATGTTTGAATGTAGAGTTTAATTTTCAATGTGACGAGAAATGACATGGTGCTTAGATTGTAACAATTTATTTATTTATTTTGTAGTGGTCACATAATAGGATGGTAATATTTTATTTGGATTTTGCTAAACATAATGTTAAGGGCTATGGATAACAACCACTTTTCATTAAATAATTATCAACTTCCTATAACCGTCATAAAACCGTCAATCACATAGAGTTAAATAACCAACAGAACAACATTAGTTAGTTTTTTAACCATAACTACCGACCATCCATAAAAAATTTAGATATGTTATCTATAACCTTAAGACCACTCCAACCATTGCTTCTTCAGTTGCTTCTTTAGTTTTGCCAGTCAGCGTCACGTCAGCACATCCAAAACTGATGAAAGACTGATTAAACATTGCCAAGAGTCATTTCTTCAGTTTGATTTCTGGAACCTACTGACTATTAATTTAATTTTTTAAACACAAATTAAATTAAAACTCTTTCGTTAAAAATTTAAAAACATTAAATTAATAAAATAAAACATTACTATAATTTAAAACTAACATTACAATAATAAAAAACCTTACATTTATTGAAAACAAAAATATACTAAGCACGGTTTAGGCGATGCAAGCCACGTGGGAGGTGTCAAATGTGTTCGATAAGAGCTTGTGAAGTTGATGATGAACCTTTGTTCGCATAGTTCCTTGTCCATTTGCATTTGTGTTTCAACCCTCTCGTCCTACGTACGTCTTGGATCGAAACATTGCGTGACCACTAAATATTGTTGCATATAGTCGTCTTCGGACGAGCTCGGAGAGGAGCTTGAATTCATTTTTACAATTTTGATAAAAAAAGTGTTGAATTATAAAGAATAATTGGGTGGAATAATCTATTTGATTTAGAGAATGGAAGAGAAAAATGTGTGAATTGAAGTTTCGTTGTGTGTTTATTTAGAGTGTGTTTGGAGTTTGATAAAAGGGTTAAAAAATATTTATTTTTGAAAAAACGGCTATATTACTGTTTTATTTTTAATTTTTTCTTTTTAAATGTTCAACGGTTAGTTTTGAAAAAAAAAAAAGAAATAGACCCCATCGAGCCCGGCTCCCTTTGGTTGAAAAATCAAAGAGTGAAAACTGATGAAACAACCGATTAAACTGTGTCATCACTACAAAGATGTCACTTTGTAAGGTTTTCGTCGGTTTCAAAACAATGAAGCTTTTGGCTATGCTCTAAGAAGTATATTTAGCAGAATTTCTTTTATTTATATTTATATTTTCTTAAAATGAGACAACCTGCTTTTCCGGTTACCAAGAACACCTTTCTTTACATAACAATTGTTCACTCTTAAAATAGGCCTGACACACAAACACATATTTACATATGTCCCTCTTTTTCTCTCTCATTTCTCCAATGGAATCACACTTCTTTCTCTCTCCTCTTTGATATTTTCTCCGGCCAATTCATTTCATATTTTATTTTATTTTAATTTAATCGTCACTTAATTAATCTTTAACTCAAACCTAATTTCATCTATTTCACCTAATATAAAAAAAATATGTTAGATCTCAACCTAAACTTCGTTAACGAGGACGATACGACACCGTTTCGAGACATTGAAGAATCCGGCACGTCAAACTCATCCGTCGTGAATGCCGACGGTGTTAACTCCAGCAATGCCGGCGACGTTTCCGGTGACGGTGACGATGATTCCACTTCCGTCGCCGGCGAGAGTTTCTCTTGCTTCAATTTCGACATCTTAACTGTCGGAGATAGTAACGTGACTCGGTCCGAGTTAGTAACTCGGCATCTGTTTCCAGTGAGTCAACATCAACAACAACAGCAGGTGGTTAACTCGTTGCTGTTGTGTCCAAACAGTAATGAATTGCAAGAGATGAAATTAGTACAGGTACAACCACAGAAGCATAACGTACAACCACAACCGCAGGTAGGGAAAAAGAGTAGAAGAGGACCTAGGTCAAGAAGCTCACAGTATAGAGGTGTTACTTTTTATAGAAGAACTGGTAGATGGGAGTCTCATATCTGGTAATTAGTTTTTTTCTTAATTTAAATTTATTTATTTTACTATTTATAGTACTTTTATATATGTGTAGTAAATATATATATATAAATTTCCCTTTCAAGTCATGTAGTTATGTATGTGTACTTTTGTGTTTTGATGCAGGGATTGTGGGAAACAGGTTTATTTGGGTAAGGATATTTACATGATTTTTATTGCCATTTTTAGTATATACAAGTACTAGTATTATTTTCTATTTTTGTTTGCTTCTATTTTTGGTAATTTTTTGATTAAGTTTGTTGTTATTTGGGTTGTGTGTTTAGGGGGATTTGATACTGCTCATGCTGCTGCTAGGTATAATAAACTGATTGTGATTTTACTTGTTATGTTTTTGTTTTTATCTGTTATGTTTATTGAATAATTAAGAGTTTGATTGTTGATCAGAGCTTACGATCGAGCTGCGATTAAATTCCGTGGTGTTGATGCGGATATTAATTTTAGTATAAGTGATTATGAGGAGGATATGAATCAGGTTTGATTTTGTTAGAAAGATTCATTTTTTGGTTTATGTATGATCTCGTGTTTGATACGGCTGTTTATTTGGTTTTTAATTTATGTTTTTGGTTGAAGTAGATGAAGAACTTCTCGAAAGAAGAATTTGTGCATATACTAAGACGACAGAGCACCGGGTTTTCAAGAGGAAGCTCCAAGTATAGAGGAGTGACACTACACAAATGTGGCAGATGGGAAGCGCGAATGGGGCAGTTTTTAGGCAAAAAGTGAGGATCTTGTAATCATAATTCTTCTGATTTATGTTTTAGATAATGCATTGTTTTGGGCTAATGACAATAAAGAAACTTGTGGTGGATTTACCTTCAAGATTAGGTTAATCTCATATGAAATTAGTGTGGGTAAACTAGTAGTAGTTGGTACCGATTTAAAAGAAGAATGAATGCACACCTAATTTTCATCATGGAGGTTACAATGCTTGCATTGCAGGTATATATATCTTGGACTATTCGACAGTGAAGCAGATGCCGCAAGGTCCTAATTGATCATGAATTACACATCCCCTCCTTTGTACTTAAATTTTTTTGAACCAAAAGTTTCGATCTGCAACCTCCATTGGGTATCATCCAACAATCTCTCCGTTTTTTATTTCTGGATAATAGGGCTTACGATAAGGCAGCCATAGAGTGTAATGGAAGAGAAGCCGTGACTAACTTTGAGGCCAGTACTTATGAAGGGAACAATTTTCCTGTAGTTAATCATGGTAATTGTCATGTACCAATAGTCACTCTGTCTCGTTTCTACAAATATTTTTTAAGTTTATAAACTTTCTCTATCATGTGATGCAGCAAATGATCACAATCTGAACCTAAGTTTGGGAATTTCGCCCCCTTCTGTCGGAGCTGGTTCAAGTAGAAAAGAAAATTCGGAGCAATCCCATTTGAGCTACATGCACGACACTCGGAGGTTGCAGGTAATAATTAATCCAGACTCGTACCCTTTCGTGTACTCTTTTATATTATTAATCAAAAATTGTAGTTTAATCCTCTATTTGAAGCTATCTTGCTAATGCTCTCTATGTTATGTTGTCGCAGTTGGAGAACTCTGTTTCAACCACAGCTCTTAAAGGGTTACCCTTAACTTCAGGGCACACTCCATCGTGGAGTGGTGTATACCCTACTTTCATTCCCAACTACGAGGTAATTTCAGTAATAAGTTTAAGTGGTTTACTCGTGCTGATTAAGTTATCACATGCTTGTGGTATATGATACGATATCTTTGGCATCTAAACACCAAATCTTATCCAGTCTTCATTCAATAGATCATCTAGTCATTTTCTTGTGTGCTTGGTTTCATAATTGTAATATTTTCTTTTTTTTATCCTTTCGACTTCTAATTCCCACAAGTTCCATTTTTAATTTTATTTTGGGTGAAACAGAATGAATTCTTTAATCAATCAGTTTATAACTTCAAAATTGTTGAGCACTCTTTCAAAACTATAATGTTCTTTTCTAGCATAAATAAGTTGATTACCTGAAGCAGAGTTCAAATCAAAATTGTGAAAGGCAAACTGCATAAGAAGGCAATCAGTTTTGGTATGAATTCTGTTTTGAGTAGAAAGAAATGCTTATAGTCTCAAAAGGTTGATATTGTATTAAGGTAATTGCCTGAGAATCTGAGATCTCAGTATTACGTCAGCTCATGTCATTGTTATGTCGGTTACTAGGTTAGATTCATAACTTAAATGCAAAAAAGTTGGTTATCAAAAATAGAAACCGGGACCAAAGTTGATTATCATGGACCATAGTTGATTATCATTGTATGCAACCAGTCCATATGTGATATAAAATACATTGTCTGTATGAAATGCATTTTGGTCTTGAACAGTATTTTTTTTTTTTTGTAGGCATGTGTGACGAACAGTAGGACCATAGCAGGGCCGTCACAAGGACCACCTAACTGGGGGTGGCAACTGCACGGTCACAATCATCTCCCAGCAGCAGCAGCAGCAGCATCATCAGGATTCTCAGCTCCGGTAGCCACTTCTATCATGACTTCTGGTGCAAGCCACCATTCAAGAGATAACATCTCAATGATGGCTCTTAACAACCATTATTCTCCGTCCATGGCTGCCGCCAGCTCTTCCCAATACTATTACCAGATAAGGCCACCACCGCCGCCACCACCTCCACCTTAATTATTATGTCTGTACAAACGCTGTTTATATCGACCGGTTGACTGATTGTTTCATATATAGTAATAGGCCATGGTGCTAACTGCTAAACAGCAGGACTAGCTGATATTTGTGTGTTTTTTGTGTGTAAGAAAGAATATATGAATCAGTGAGCACTATGTTTCCTACTAGTCTACTGCATATTTTGGTAAATCTTAAAACTATTGTATATAGTAATTTCTTTTGTTCGTTAAAAACAACATAAAATATAACCCCCTTGTAAAAAAAGATTCTCATGACAATGAATGGTGGGGAATATGGGGTAAAGTGGGTAGAATGCTTCTTTTGACCCAATTGGTGGAATTGAATTGGCCAATGGACATTTGAAAAGGTGTTTAATGCAATTATGGTCAAGTTGGTTCTTCATTGGAGAGGGTTTTGCCACGACGAAGGCTAAAGTGGGTCGTTGTCGTAAATGGACCATGGTCATGGTCCCATTCACATTTAGTATCATACAGTTATAACCTCCCCTTTTTAACTTTTTTCTGCTTTATATATAAGAAAAATGATACATTTGCTAACATGTAGCTCATTAAAATAAATAGAACAAATATCACGATGATCGGTAGATATAAAGAAAGTTGATGAGAAGTCAAAAATTGAGAAAATTAGTCATAAATTGTTAGGCATGTATATCTGTCCTATATACACCAGCATGATCTAAGCGCACATTAACAATACTATGAACAACATCGAATTCCAGATTTAAGACAAGTAGCTAGTCATTGTTTAAGCAATGTGCAAATGGACCCGCCAGTTATTGTGTTGGATCAATCAAGTTTAGGAGAAAAAAAATTATAAAATAATTCCTCCAACACACTGTTAAGTGGTCAACTTATTTCTTCACTTACAATCAATGCTGATGGAGAGTGGTTTTTACAACGGTTTGGATCAGATTGTAACTTATTTTGGATCGGTTTAGACTCAACCGTTCTAAATATTATTATATGCAGCGGTTTTTATACACCCGTTTTAAGTAATTATAAATAACCAATTCATATTAAACCTAACAACGATTTTTACTAAAACCGCTTTAAACGGGCATCTTAAATAATGATCATTTTTGTATAGTAGTACTGAAAATACTTAGCAAGATCTTTAAATGATCGACCATAAACGATTAGCAGTCTTCTCAAACAAAATAGTATCCTCTCCCAATCTATATATATATATATATATATATATATATATATATATATATATATATATATATATATATATATGTATATATTACCCACTTCTCATTTTCACTGCTGTCTTGTATGAAGTCTTTATACTGTTGATGAACAGTTAATCACTTAGCAAATTGGATACCTCTACCTCAGTCCAGATTTGAAAGTATTGATCTCGTTTTTATTGTATCGCTTGGAGAATGTTTCAAACCAAACTGTTAAGGTTCTTCAAATATGATCACTATGCTCACAACGATATACAGAATTTGGTCCACATAATTACCTCCATATGTTTAGAACCTAGCATACACATTACATATACATACACCTAAGTATTAAAAGGTTACTTTAAAATCCCACAAATATTACGGAGTATGATATATTACATTACCACCAAAGTTACTTATATAAAACATAAGCCCCTAATGAAACCCCATACAAACCTAATTAAACCCTAATAGACCTTAAGCCAACAACCGGAGTATAATATACTCTTTTACGTTGATTCCATGAAAAAACTTAAGGAAAATAACAAAATGATTGCCTTCGATCTCGAGATTCTTTATGGGGAGGAACTAAGTTAAAGATGAAAGTAATAATTCGAGAATTTTTATAGGCAAAACCTTCCTTTCACATTTGAGAAATGAAATTCTATAAATTAGCGCTTAGTTTTTCAAATTTCAAACTTAAGTGGCAAACTATATTAGAGGTCGCGTATATTCTAGGAATTGGACATGGTAAATGCTAATAGTATAATTTACAAAAGACCGGACAGGTTTCACTTGGTACTTAGCTAAACCATAACCAATTTGACTGTCAAAACCGAACCAAATTAACAGATAAACTCACATAATTGATGGTCCGATTTTCAATTATAGATTAACTGAATTTCTAGTTCAATCATGGAAATAGAGAATCTGATATGTTATTCCGTCCCATCCCACTTGACTTGATACAATTACAACTATTATATTATATTATATTATATTATATTATATATATATATATATATATATATATATATATATATATATATATATATATATATATATATATATATATATGATTAGATCTCAAAATTCGTGTATACACATGGGATCGCTGAATGTGTATTTGATTTTTTTAAGTATTCATATGATGTATTGATAAAGTTCTAACGTTTTATATGAGTCGAATAATAAGAATGAAGTTTGAAAATAAATTATTTTTAGTAGTGTGTTTATTCATCATATATTAACCTGATTTGATATCCTTTCTTAACAATGTATGAGACTAAATACAATCATTGACTAACTATAATAAAAAACATAACGGAGGTTTTTTTATTTATTTATTATTATTATTTATTTTTTTTAAAGTTAGGGTTGTTTAATGTAAAAATCCTTATCACACAAATAGATAACAAAAAGTCCTAATTTTTTTACAGTCGACCCGTGGTATTGTTATTTATATTCTATCATGAAACTTGAGATATTTTATGAATTTAATTTTTGAATTAAGTGAAATTAATGGACTAAATTGATTTATTAAAAATTCGATAATTGATGACATTATAAAATTGTTTCTTATACTATATTTGAGGGGAAATATTCAAATAAGAACACTTCTTATGGTGGGAACTGTAGAAATACACATTTTTATTTTTAATTTATGATTAACTAATTTTTTTAATAAAAATATTATATCAAATTATTAGAATTTTATGCTCTTTAATATGAGAAAAATTCTTTTAAAAATTTTTGATACACATTATAAAAAATTTAGTGTGTATCACTGTATTACACATAAGAGTTACGAATTGCGATACACAACTTTAAGGTGTGTATAATATGTATATTTTTTATATATAAATCAATTTCATATTTAAGAGTATACTATTCTAATAATTAATTATTTTTTTATAAACAATGTACATATATTAAAATTAAAAATGAAATAGATTGTTCCTACGGTTTCTACCATAAAAATTAATTTTAGGATAACCTTCCCCTATATTTAAGATTTAAGATTATTTTACTATTGCTTAATACTAGATCTATTAAAATATTTTATTTAATTAACCAATAAACAAATTTAACATGTCGTCGTTACGGAAAGCACTGGATAAAATCGATTTACTGTATTGGGCCCAGGCCCAATCTGTTAAATAATGTTTTGAGCTATACGCCTATACCTACATAACCAAAAACATTGCGTGACCAAAAACCGAACCCGGTTCGGTTTTCTAACCCGAACCGGTTTGGCCAAAAAACCGGTTATGTTCATCTCTAGCTATACGGCTATACCTACATAACCAATCAACCGCCCAATACCCAATCGGCAAAAGCCATACTTTGTACCCAAAAACATAAAACGTACAGTACCTTATAACTTATTACTTGTAAAATCGGTATACAAATTATATGTTTCAAGTCTATAGCCAAAAGCAACGGATCCATTCATTAACAAGACCGGTCGGTAAAAGAAATATTGATTAAACGAACTTCCTGTAATGGAGACGGTTCTGGACCGCATCCGTACTACCGCGCCACACTCACCTTTACTGAATCTATATCTATCAACAGTAGAAAGACATTTAGGCACACACAAATCATATCTTAATATGGTTTTCAAGTAGTTAAAAATATGGTCATATGGTAGACTACGCGCAAAACCAACTACAAATAAATAGGTTTCAATTGTACTTCACGTGTCACTTGTCAAAAGACATTCTAGCACCAGTGGATCCTATGATATTATGGTTTGAGTCATTAAATAAATGGTCGTTTATTAGGACCAAAACCAAATACAAAAGGCACATTGATTAGCATATGAAAACCCATTTATGACCATCCATCCCACAAGCAGAATCGGTACATAGAATGTAACTAATCTGTGAACGAGGATACATTTTTTCAGCGAGATAAACTCACAACTTACCTCACATAATAATATGTACTTGCACAAATATAGACACATCGTCTCCTAGTGAGACTTGAACCTACGTCGTCTTAGTATATGGCTAGGCCAACAGACCTACAGTAACAATGATACATTTCCACGTATCAGACACCAACTTTAATCACTCAAGTGTAATCAAATTTAAAAAGAGTATGTATTCACTTGAAATTTACTTCAATATTCATATATGACAATTATGGTCAATCGATGTATATGTAGTATAGTTAGTATAATCACACGACAAAGAATGTTAATTTGAAACAGGTAAATAAAAACCACTTTACGGACATTTGATGCAAATTAACTTGGCGATCTTCACACCGAGTAGTGAGAGCATGAAGATTATCCTCCTGGAGAATCACCGCAATTAAATGATGCTTATGTACAGCATATCATCCACTTGACTTCTGGAACAAGGTCCTCAATCTCATAACTTGCTTTGCCTGCTAATACAAACAAACATTATTCAATACAAATTCCAACCAAAGAATGGTCGTCCATTACAAATTTTAATTATCCCGCAGCCAAATTATAATTGAAACCAAATACGATTATATAACTATCGATTAATAACTGCAGGATACAACCTCCATCCAATGAAAGAATGAAGTGCTGGACTATTCTACAGAAATCTACTATACATTCCATCATATGACATAAAAGATAATAATTGTGGACCAATATTAATAGTAGGGTCTCGCTTTGGCTTTCACAAATCAGCTAGCAATTTTAAAAAGTAAAAACTAATATGTGCATGTGTAACTTGAGAGAGAGAAAAAATGTAGAAATGCATCTTAAAATACAAGATTATTCGTATAAAACTGTAACAAACGATGTTCAAGAAAAAAGAAGAGCCTATACATTCCTAAAATGATGACTAGGAATTTAACTACATAGACTTAGCTTAAAAGTTTGCATATAAATATTAGAGGATGGCAAGATGACTGGATTAGATATAGGGTCAAATCAGGTCACTTTCTATTACGGGCCAGGTCCGGTTGACCCATAAAAATCCTTTTTCAGTGAATTTCTATAACTGATGTGTCATGATTCTAAAAATGCTATTGTTAGTGATAACAAAATAACTCCTCTAATAGACAACTTACGGTGTGTTTTTTACTGAGGATTTGAGAATAGGAATGGGAATGAAAGTATCAAAGTGTTGTTTGTTTAGTTGGTGTATATGGGTATGGGAAAGCCCAAGAAACAAAGGATTTTGTAAACCAGGGTTAGGAAACCAAACACCTTTCTCTTTCCAATTTTTTTTTTCAAACCTATACCCATTAACAATCCCATTTACAAACCAAACATCACCTTTAAACTTTAAAGGTTGTATGCAATATAACAGACTTAGGGTGACTTTTAACCCTTCCCCTTTGAACTACCTTTTTATATTTGACCCATTCTGATATCCTTGTAAAAGAATAGAAGAACCCAAACCGACCCCTCTAACTACATATTTACATTCAACCAATTCTGATATACTAATAAAGGAATAAAGGAATCTAAACCCACCTGTATAAGGAGTCAAAATTGCCACCTCTAATATTTTGATAGTAATAACGGATTGGGATATTGACATGTTTAGACATTTGACAAATTATCATAACATTTTACGCAACTATATGCCAAGTCAATTGTTGTTAAAATTATGAGCATTATAAACAATGAAACAAAAACTAAAAGTCACCTGCTGGTTTCTGGAAGCCCTTGTTTCAGAAGGTTCGATCTTTCTCCAATCAAGTGAAGATAAATCAAGACTCAAAAGTATGCCATACCATAACATTTCTGGGTGGCCAAGTCCCACATTACATGCCCAACAAGCTCAGAATTACCAACAAGGCCAACAAGTCAGATCCAGTGAAGATCAAATTCCAAAGGTTCTGTTATACAAATCACCAGAACTCGGCACCCGGAACTTTGTATCTTCATAACTTGAATAATATTTGTTAAAGCCCAGTCTCTCATTTCTTAGAAACTCTGCCATTGCAATATCATTTCCACTCTGAACTTCATTCCAACTATCCCAATGCCCATTAGACATCCTTGCCTGTTGAAAATTGCCCTGCTGCTGCTGATAAGGGGATCGGTTGTTCTGTTCTACAATTCTAGAAGGAACTCCATAAGAATCTGCTCTGTGGGAAAAAGATATATTATCTCCTAGGTCACTAAATCTTTGGTTTTGCTGTGTAAAAGATCTTTGCACCAAAAGTCGAAGCCTATTATCAGTTTCAAATGAAGTAAGATGTGTAGGGAAATTTGATCTCGTGTCTAATCCTGGACTACCGACCCCACTAGGAATTCTACCACCAACAGCCAAAATTGCAGGATCCATGAATTCGAGCTCACCAACACCACCATTATATACAGGAGCTGGTGGTTGATGAACTTTTCTCAGTAACGAGGAAGTGTCGAACATATGATTTCCTGCAAGATAAGTGGATGAAAGAAAAATAAGAAATAAGACAGGCAAATAAAATAATAAATAGTACAATAAGGAATACGATAACAGACCAGATAGGCTATCATATGTCTGTTCCATCCTCTCACTAGAAGTAAAGCCTGGAGGTGGTGCTCTGCTGGACCCCATAAACCCAGGAGGGGCAGAAATCTGGGATCTTGAAACTGTATCATCATACGTTAAGAAGATATCAAGTATACTGATTGAAGATGAAAGAACTACAAATATAGTACAAATGAATAAACAGACATTACCTGGAATCTTATTAGAAGACATAAATGAATGATTGCTAGCAGTACGATCAGATTCCTCAAAGTTAAAAGAAGAGAAACCATTTCCATTGCTAAGCTGACCTGGATAAACATCTGAGTTACTGACATAATCACGGTTGAAGTTCCGATGATTGAGACCGGACCCAAAATCATTTAAATTTTGTGCGAAATTTGATCGATGATCTATGCATTCATCATCCTCTCTTGCAAATGAGAACCTTGACTGACTGCAGTTTTGGGTTTTCCTTGAAGCCGAAATCCTCTGAGACCCCTGTTGTTTATCACTCTCACCTAATAATTTAGCCAGATTCTGAGGGGAGGTTAATGACTCATCCCAAGGGTCAAAATCCCATGACAGAATATCAGATATGATACTGTCTTCTCCTTGATCTAATGCATTGCTATGAACCCCATTTGATGCAGTTGTTACTGTATCATCAAATATTCCCGTTTGCTTCCTACTCACTTCGGTAGTAGGAAAGTAAGAATTTCCATTAGAGCCTTCAAAAAGAGAATTACCATCTAGAATAGAAGAATGTCCATTAGCTATTGACGTATTAAATGTATTTGGAAGGGACACTTTCTTAAGATTTTGATTCCCAAATGGAGGATCTGAACCACCATTTATCGACACATACTGTTGCCGCGGAGAATGAGAATGATCCATTGTATTGTTTATATGAGATGATTGAGGCATATTATGTACATAGCCTGTATGTGTATGTACATGTGTAACAACTTCTGGATCCCTGAGTCTCTGATCATTGAAAGATAATAAATCAGCTTCTACTTCTTTTATTGCAACTTCTTGTACTTTATTCCAAGACTGTTCTCCTGTAACATAATCATCATTGGTGGAATTGACGTCCATCTTTGCTTTATCTGAGGGGAAAGGTTCTAAAGGTTGTTCATCATCACATGGTTGTAATACATGGTTCTTACCAATGTTGGCTGATGACATGTGAGATGATAACTGGTGGATTCTTTCTTCATCAGAAACATCCAGGTCATTGTCTATAGCAGGTATCTCGGACATCGTTTTTCTGTGGTCTGTGCCCTTGACCTGTTTTAGAGATTCTAAATGTTCTAGCTTACCTTTCCCATCAACAGTTGAGCTTTCCTCACTATGCTTCTTCAGTATTTCATTAGAAAGTGAAGAGGGACTCACCACTGCTTTTGACAATGATAAGCTAGTGCAGGTGTCCACCTTTGGCTTAGAAGGTCCATTGGAACTCACTACACTTGCAGCAAGAGATTGACTATTTGAAGCACGTGTTCCCCTGTACCACATAAATCATTAGACATCCGAAACAAAATGTGGCATGATGGAAAGATTAGGTAGCAGGTCAAAATGGGCAACTTTAGTGTGATTAGGTTGACCAGCAGCCACAATTGTCCTTTTTTTTTCTTAAATAAAGAATGGGTTAAACATGATCACAAAATCTATCTATATCATTATAATAATAAACTTGGTAAGAGCAATTTAAATGGTTGTATGTTAAAAATACACTTTGGGCAACTTTCAACCCGTTGGACACATCCCCTTATTAATTATTTAATTTCTCTTATCTTATCTGCTTAATATGAAACATAAAACTCATATCAACCCTTTCATGAGCAATATGTCACAACAATGTGTGCTTGGTAAAGAGCATACCATGAGGCTGCAGCAGGAAGAGCTACAGCTCTACCAGAAGTACTATTTGGTGGAGAACCTTTCATACTGTTTGCTTGATCCTATTGATATGAAATGACAAAAAAAGTCAATTTAAGTCAAAGTCAATGAGAACAGCTTCATCAATCTTTTATTTCAACATATTCATTAATGTAACAAATTATTACTCCATCCATAGAGATCATCAATTCATCATTATCAATTTCATCATCTAGTTTTAGTTTTACATACTTCATCATAATAACATGAGCTTTAAAATGATCAAGATAATCATCAGGATGGATTTTGATGACATAGAAAACTTATAGCTGAATAAAAGTTTCAAAGATCAAGTATAGGACCAAAAAGTGAAGAGAACTCCCTGAAGAAACAAAAAAGCAAAAAGGTCAAACACTGAATATCTTACATTTGTAGTACTTTTAGTAATAGGCTTTGCCGATGAAGTGCTGCTATTAGAGTAGTCATCTGCTGCAGGTGGTAACATATTTCCAGAACGGCGTTGCATTTCATTTGTAGCTGCAGTAACTTGCTGGACTCTACCCCTTTAAAACCACTAGGTATGTCAATTAAGAGCCAATAAACCATTACATGATTTCAACTATCAAAAAACTCGTTTGTAACTACAGACAAACCCAGCCCTATGTTCTGAGGCTAGATGGCTTATACTGAAATGGCAACTTTGCTATAAACATCACCGATAAATTAATCAGCAACTCAAGTCGAATTAGTATCTATTTGTCTGTTACAAAGAATTTCATAAAAAATGTAGCTACAAAGGATGTCACTAAAATTTGGCTAGTATACGTACATTCATTACGAGTTTAGCTAGAAAGACCAGTCTAGTATCACAAATTTGACTAAAAAATGAAATGCTATAGTAGTTCCCAAATTTGAACAAAAAAAAATGGAGCCCAAAAATCTTTCTTATAAACATTTGGAAAAATTGTTTGACTCTAGCCTTATCCCTTAAGATGCTGAAGAATGTAAACCTCAAATAAATGTTTATAAGAATAATAATTACTAGTAGTAATGAACAGATTGACACTATTTATAAGCAACACGTATACTCATTTATAATGAACAGATTAACACTATTTATAAGTAACATGTATATCATTTATTTAAATCAATTTCAATACCTACTACTATGATGTAAGCATGGGAAAATATCTTTCTTATAAACATGGGGAAAACTTGTTTGACTCTAGCCTTATCACTTAAGGCGTTAAAGAATGTAAACCTCAAATACATGTTTAATAGGAATAATAATTACCAATGATAATGAACAGACCAACACTGTTTATAAGCACTACGTATATTCATTTATTAATTTCAATACCTAATACTATGGTGTAACTATGATTTTTTGTAAAAAGTTCATATGTTTCTCAAATCATCAATATCACTTAAAAAAATAAGGTAAGAAAACTCCGATGTACTGCAAGAATATCACCAATATTCTGGCTACAAAAGTAGCCTTCAGTAATTCAGTTTCTACCATATTTGTGAGTAACTATTCCATTGTCTATGCGGAAGGGCTACAGCAGCACTGTATCCATCTCCTTTACTCTTTTCAATAGAGCAATCAAGTCTAACAGACGCAACTTATTCTTTAAAATGATAACTAGATGCATAATATATAAGGACTTATATTTATAAATGTTCAACTGTCTGAAGATATTACAACTCATTATACGAGATGTTTCACACAAACATGTGTTTGCCAAAAGACTGGTATAAAAGCCACTAACTTGTCCATAAAAATATAAGCCAAGACTATCAGGAACCAGGTAAACATAGCAGCATCAAGGTGCTGTGTGGTGTTGTGTTATAACGATCGAAGATACCTTGTATATTCTGATATTATTTCATATTTAGTGAAGCTATCCTCTTGTGATCCGAACTCATGCAAATACAAGCAATCAGGATTGGTGCAAGGCTGGACAACAAAATGAGATTACTTAATCAAAATATAGCAAACTTACACCATCATGTGAGAACTTTTAAAATACTTCGGATAAGAAAATAAATCAATTGGTAAAATCAACTAATTTGCATATCGTACCATGCTTCTCAGCCATGCGTGACAATACTTTGTGGTCCCAAAACAGGCTCTGCAACAATTTTACCAATCCATTAGCTAAAAATAATAACGAATAAAAATCTTCTCAAATCGTGTTAGTTGGATTCTAACCTCAAAGGTCTACCATCTAAAACGAACCCATGTACAGACTGTATACTTCGAACTGCTTCATCCTCCTTTGAGTATGTAATATATCTGAATAAAAATCAAAAACAGAAAAATCGGTCACTGATAGGGAAAACCATGCAATAAGTGAAGAGATGAATAGTTAAAACTGTCTTTAACAACTAAAGAAACTATGATGTTTATATGTAATGATCTGTGGATAGAAACACTACTTCAAAGATGCCAAAAACAAACATGACGGGATAAATAATGACAAGAACATTTAACTAGAACAATGTCCACTATAAATGTGAGCAAGGACAAATAAACTTACACACTACAGGTATTGTTTGCAAAATGTTGAATGGCACCAGCTGCTGTACGAGAAATAGAAACCTTTAGCACCTTTCCATACTGACCAAAATATTCTTTCCGCTGCAGAAGCTGGCTCATAAAACGTAACTGGGTTAAAAGCATGAAAGGGATGGAGAAAGAAAAGCAGGAAAGAGTGATAGAGTAAGAAGAGTACATCTTCATCTGCTAAATTAAGAGGTAGTCCCACAATGTAAACAAGGTTCCGTTGTATAACTCTGACACTACTAAGCTGCTTTCTACCTTCAGAAGTTTTAGTTTTTCCCTTCTGTGATTTATGTTTCTTCTCCACACTCATTTCAGTCACCAATCTGAAAGAATCATACATGAAACCATAGTAACCACCAGAATATATAGAAGTCAACAATTATCGAAGTAAAATGTGTCCAGAACCAAACCTTTCACACTTAGAGGCAGTCCCAACTATTTTTTCCTTGTTATAAGTGGTACGACATGCTGGGCACCTCCCTTCTGTAGCATCCTTCTCAGCCATATCCATAATGTGGTGCCAGCACCAAACACAAATCTGCAAAGTGATGATCTTTAATGTTAATAAGAACTTACATAGACCAAGCACCAACTGAGCAATAGTGCAGAGAGCTACAGATCTACACAAATTATTGAAAATAAAACAGAAACTAGTTGTGGTAAGACAACACAAGTTTGTTGAAAAGAATAATCGATTTTCTGTAGTATCTCTAATCAACTTACATAGACCATCACCACTTACCAATTGTGTAGTAATATAGAGATACAGACAATAACAAATAAAGTAAATATTATATGTAAATAAATAGAGTACTAACTGATCGTACACGTAAGCGTAAACTAGTTGAGGCAAGAAAAATCACAACTTTCTCGACAAAAGTTGACGCCTTTTGTACTATCTTTAATCAAAATTTGAACAGTAAAATCATATCCCAATACTAGCAAGAAAGTTATCAGGAGAGAAGCATAACCTCGACTTATTACTCAAAGAGCACCATAAAACAATGATAAGAGAAGTAAACACATTAGTTTTGAATCCCCCACAGTACATGATACATGGATTATATGAAGCAGTTGAACAGCAATTTATGCAGTTGAACAGCAATTTATGACGTCAAATGCATAGCTAGATAAAAGGATGACTAATTCGATCACAACTTTCCTACAATAAAACATTAGAACTTTCCTACAATAAAACATTAGAAATCCATTGATGGCAGAAAAAGTAGCAAAGCAAATACTAGCTCTCACATGAGTGTAATGGATCTTATAAATACGTATTTTAATAGGTAGTAACTTAGTAAGCCACTTGGACAATTTGGACAAAAAGAAAGTAACTTGTGCAAAAAGTCAGCCTTTAAAAAAACGAAACATACATCATAGCCACATTTGCAAGGCCTCAGCTGCTGATCTGTCAAATCCATCTCCTCAGCACAAAGTGGACAAGTCTTTTCTCCTTCATCACTCATGGTTGCCTTAACATACAAATCAAGAAGAAAAAAACTCAGTATAAAACAAGCATATATGCAAACACAAATCTCCTAACAACTGTGTTCCAAATATAAGCACATAAGCATCTTTGAAAAAAGTTCAGGATCATATTAATTAAATCAATAAGCTAGATCACTCACACTTACCTAATCCCAAAAAGAAACTCGGTCAACAAAGTTTGCCACTATAAAAAACAATACTTTATTATAATCAGCTGCCAACTTCATACAGCATTCACATTAATTTAAATGCAATAACAAAAGCTAACACCAAAATTAAACCAGGAATAAATCCTAGAAACAAACACCGGTTAGCTATTTCCCCAAATCAAATCAATAAAACCCTAAGTACTCATAAATCTAACACTGATTCAAGTAAGCTTATCCAATTAACCAAACAATCACTAACACTATCAAAAACTAAATCAACAACTAATTTTTCAATCAATCAGAATAAAAACTCCAATAAACGACGTAAGCTGCATCATCTATATCAACTCATCATACATAAACATATATTACAAACGATTGAATAAACAGTCATGAAAATCAATGAAATTAGGGATCTATGAAGGCGTGCGTAATAAAAGATGAATCGATTATTATTAGTTAATTAATTAAGATCTAATAATAAAAGATGAATCGATTGATGAAATTAAGATCGAATACTTACAGTAGAGCGAGCGATTGATCTGAAAGAGTAAGATTGAGAAGCAAAGAAGATGAGAACCACAAAGAAAGCCTAATTGGGAACGAGAGAGAGAAACGATCGTCTACGGATGTGTTTTTTAAGCTTTCGCTGTTTCTTATTATTATTTGTATATATTTGTATTGTATGTATACATGTATGGTATGTATGTATGGTATGTATGTATGTCATATGTATGTGTTATTATGATGATGATGATGATGATTTAAATATTAAATTAATTATTTCACAAATGCAAACATATTGCAGGTTAAGTTAAAGAATTGGGTAAATTACAAAAAAACATCATGTTCTTGTTCACTTTCTCATAAAACATCTTCGAACTTCAATAATAGCAGCGGACATCCTCGTGGTTAATAATTTTTTACAAATGACATCCTTCCGCCATCTAATATGACCAAAATACCCTTTTAATTTTCTTTTAACCTTCGAATCTGAAAAATAAAAAAGGGTAACTTTGTCATTTTAAATGGCGGAAGGATGTCATTTGTAAAAAGTTGTCAACCACGAGGATGTCCACTGCTATTATTGAAGTTGGGGGATGGTTTCTGAAAAACTGAACAACCACGAGGATGTTTTTTGTAATTTATCGTAATTTTTATTATATTTTTATTGTTATTATATTAATATAATTAATACATATTATTATTTATTATTATATATATTATATATTATAATTATATATCGTGGAATGGTTTTTGGGCCCTAGATTTGGATTTAATTAGGATGAGGGGGTGTATCATGTGTCCCGTTTTTGTCGAATGTGACGGACTGATGGAAGTTTGGGCTTGTGATGATTGCATTAAGTCATTAACGATAAATTTGACTATTAGAGGGTTTAATATGAATGTGATGTACTTGCCCATTTTGTTAAGGATTGATGTTATAAAACCAGTTTGTCAGTCCCCAAATCTAGTAGAATCGAGCGGTATCGTTCAGTGAGGCTGGTCCGTAATCTCATGAAGTTGATACTGAAATGGGATAGACTTTGTGACTAACTTCCCCGTACACTCTAAACGATTCCTGAGACGAATGTTTTCTTCATTTGAAAGAAAATGCTCTTTGTTTGTATACTCAATTGCGAACAGACCGACTTCTCATGCGGAGAACCAGGCTTGCTTAGCTTGTTCCGCAAGCAAGGAGCGAGAAAACAAAATACTCCAATTTTGTCTTTTTTGTCATTTTGGGTAAAACGAACTTGTTTTATCAAACGATTATTTTTATGTATTGTTGAGGTTATTTTGACGATTGCTGATTTAGTAGGTGTAGTATTCTTTTGAATATTACAATTACGGAGTATTATTTTACAAAATTTAATGCAACACACAAAATCATTTTATTCTTATCTCGGTGAAACTATCAAGCTCGATTGACGAACAATTGCATGTCTTGACTTTGTCGTCTTATCATCTCTTCATATATGAAAACTAGTGTATTTTTCAAATCAATTAGAGTTTTTTTCGTCTTTGAATTCTAGAAATTTTACATCTTCAAGTTGCAAGGATATTAGCTCAATATGAAAAGAAAAAAAAAAAAAAAAAAAGAAAGTACTAGTAAGGGTTTATGCAATGCTGTGAAAACCGATTTTGTAGTTAAATTACTCACTAGTCCAGTTCCGGTTAGATTGGTTCAATCAGTATTAATATTTAAACTCGAAAATAGTTATAAATTAATATATATATATATATATATATAATATAATTGTACTTTTTCTGTCCTCACGTCTCAAGTCATCACTTATTTACTTTTTCTCAGCCACTTAAAAGAATTTAGATTTTTTTTTGAAATGGTCAGTCAACGGATCCATTTACCTCCTATGGTGTGTGTCAGTATTTTTTTCTTCCAAATAGATACTGATCCCGCAGAAAATGAACAGGGGAACCACGGTAATTGGAAACCAATCAAAAACCGCCACCTAGCATTCAAATCCCGCGTTCAACCATGAATCCCACAGTCAAACTACAATTCCCGCGGCTCGTTTAAAATCAAAATACCCCCTGTAAAGGGGCTACGGGATGCATGTATTTAATCTAATTCAAATTTTATTATAATTTCGAGCGAAATCGAGTGCTTATCATTTTGAAACGAAATTCTGACGACGTGTAGCGATTTCCAGAGCTATTTTGGTTTTCGGTGTTGGTGGTTTCCAGTAGCTAACTCACTTTGCTCTCGTTCTAGCGATTTTCGGCAGCGGATATAGTGATTTTCGGTTGTTGGTGGATACGCATGAATGTCTGGTGGTTTTGGTAGTGGTTTCCACTGTCGAATACCCGTGATTTTGGTGGTGATTAACGTGGAGAAGATAAAAATGACTAATTTGATTTTTATATATAAGTGATCCTGATCAAGTCAAATTGTTAACCTATTTAATTTTGTTTTGTTTGAATATGAAAGATTATATGTTTCATGTTTATTGTTTGTAGATTGGCAACTTGGCCGTAACGTTCATTATATTATATATATTATATATTAATATTAAAATGGAAATCTTCCTTGTATAAAGATGTAAATTTACAACTACTTCTATCGATTCTGTGCATATGATCATGTTTTTTGTTTTTATTTTTTAGAATTGAAGTCTAATGAACATAAAATCCAATTTCGAAAGTTGAATACCCGCATTCCCGTTGTCGAATTACAGCGGATATTGCGTATTTAGAACGTCATGCGGGATTTCAAAGTTTGACCGTGGGGATTGGGTTGACCGTGGGAATTTGAAGCCAAGTGTCGTGATTTGATTGGGTTAAGAATCTTGCTATCCCACTTTTCCTTTACAGGATTAATGTCTATTTGGAAGGAAAAAACTTTGACACGGACCATCGACGTAAACGAGAGTGTTGACTGTCCACCTAGAAAATGTTCTCAAGACTTTATAGCATCAAATATCTACTCCCAAGATTCAATTTCCTTACTCATTATACAATCTCATTCCCCAATGTTTAATCTCATCACCAAATGTTAACTTTAAAATAATTTTTCTTCTTTCCTCCTCATATTTCTTCTCTCTTTCCTGCTCATTTCAATTCCTCCCACAAGTCCACCATGGCACCACCTAATCAAATTCCGGCCAACATACTTACGGTAGCATCACCGACGTGAAACTTTAGCACCACCTTCAAACTCATATTTAACACACTACCATCATTTACAATAACCCAACCCTCTAGCACCTCAACCGTGGATCCATGTCGCCGGAAGGATGTGTTTACGTGAAAACGATTTTCACTGATTCACCATGTCACCAATATCAACCAATCACCACCAAACCAAAACCAACACTAGGAAAACTAATATTGACATTGACATATAGAAAAAAAAACAAAAACACAAAGGCAAACCGGCTTAACTCCGGTTCTGGTTCCCGGCTCAACCCGGATCAACCAGTGAACCAGGTCGTTCTCTCCGATCCCAAAAAACGGGTTACAAATGAACCATAGACCTTCAAATGTCTAGTTCAACCGGATCGACCGACCCGATTCAACCGGTTTTTAGAACATTGGGTTTATGTTTACAAGGCATTTACCAATGTTGTGAAAACCGATTTTGTACTTAAACCGCTCACTAATCCGGTTTCGGTTGGATCGGGTCAACCGGTTATTAATATTTAAACTCGGAAATAATTATAAGTTAATATATATATATATAATTGTACTTTTTTTGTCCTTGAGTCTTAAGTCATCACTTTTTTTACTTTTTCTTAGCCACCTAAAAGACTTTATAGCATCAAATATCTACTCCCAAGATTCAATTTCCTTACCCATTCTACAATCTCATTCTCGAATGTTTAATCTCATCACCAAATGTTGACTTTAAAATTATTTTTCTTCTTTCTTTCTCATATTTCTTGTCAATTTCAATTCGTCCTACAAGTCCACCATGACACCACCTACTCAAATTCCGGCCAACCTACTTTCGGTAGCACCACCAGCGTGAAACTTTAGCACCACCTTCAAACTCATATTCAACACACTACCATCATTTACAATAACCCAACAACCCTCTAGCACCTCAACTGGATCCATGTCGCCGGAAAGTATGCTCGCTGTCGGAAGGATGTGTTTACGTGAAACCATTTTTTACCGATTCACCATGTCACCAATAATACCAATCACCACCCAAATCAAAACCAACACTAGGGAAACTAATATTGACATTGACATATAGAGAAAAAAAACACAAGGCAAACCGGCTCAACCCGGTTCAACCGGTGAAGCGGACGGTTCTCTTTGATCCCAAATCTTGTCAAAAATCGGTCCAAGTGAACTGTAGACCTTTAAATTTCTGGTTCAACCGATTTGATCGATCCGGTTCAACCAATTTTAAAACATTACATTTTACATGTATTTGTGAGGAGGTGTATGTTTACAACTCCATAATGGAGTTCAACTAATTTTGTGGATGTGGGCTCTACAACACATGCATAATCCCTTCATATGAATCGTTAAGTTTGTGAATGTGACCTTAATTACTTCTTCAATATTTTTTAATAATGTAGTTCAATCATTCTTCATATGAATCTTTAAATATGAAATCGGAAGTATTTCCCTTAACATTAGACCAAGCAACCGGAATTAGACTTGTGTAACACTCCTTCCAACCGTGACGGAAACTGATAGAAATCAACGGGGCGCGTCAGCGCCATGTCAGTTTTTTTCAAAATCGATTGAAACTGACGGACCTCTGTCATCAGTGGCACTGTCACTTTAATTTTTGAGTCTCACATTTACCAATTTACCTTTATTTATATACACACACGAAAAAAAAGAAAAAAAACTGACTGAACATCGGATAACCGACGGGCTAGTGCCATCGGTGTCGGTTCCGTCGGTTGGAACCGACGAGAAGTGACAAACGGGGTTGGGAGGGCTCTAATAGGACATCATACAGTAATATATCGTGAAGCAATAAATTTATTTGTTATATATAATCGACTAATTGATAGTACTCTAAAATATTTTATAATTTTCGACAAGATTTTTTTTTGTCGATTCTGTATAAATGAAACTAAACTGATATTTAAATGACTATAACAATTTTAATATTTTGATGAACATAATAAAAGCTTAGAAATATTCAACTGTCCTATAGAAGAGTATTATTAATTATTAATTATTAATTATATTATTATTATTTTTAAATTACTTTTTTTAAACGAGCAAATACAACTTAATTGAGTATTAAACTATATAATGTATGTTTACTATGAAAATTTGAACACATAACCACAAACAATTAATGTTAGTGAAAAAATGTTAGAATGTAGGACTTAATTGCTAATAAATATTCAAAGTTGGACCAAAAGAAAAAAAAAATCTCAGAAACTTAAAACGTTCAATCAATATATAATCTTATATAACCTTGATAAACACGTTACGATATCCAACTTTAATTCACTTTATTTATATCTTCTATCTTCTATCCGTCATAAAAACACATGAACTTTGTAAGTCAATCTTGTCCGTCAATTAACTTACCAATCTAACGGCTCATAATAAACATGTTTGAAACGTAATATGATCTCCCAAGTGTAACTCCTCTGGCTATAAAATGGTAGAATGCGACTTACTTTTACCTCACTGTCATTTTACTCCTAAAGTTCTACCTTCATTTTTCAACCAAAACTGGTACATTTATCATTTTTCTCCTAATTGATTGTCTAACATGAAAATGGACTATGTGTAATATGTTACACTGGCTTTATATGATTACCTCGATGACATTTTCCGAACGTTGTGATCGATGTTTTTTTTCCTTACAAAACAACCCGAGTTTAAAATGTGCTGCTGATTGCATTCATTTGAGTTTAAAATGTTACGGTCGATTGTAATTGAGTTTAATTTTGATGTTATTTGATCTTAGTTTCAAATTATTTTTTTTGGTAGTTTTGCTGATCATGGGGAAGCTTTATCCCATAATACCTCCGGAATACGGGGTAGCTGTCGATGGATTGAAGAGAAATCTCAAAGACTTGCTCGTTCAGACTGGATGTGCCCCTTTGATGCTCCGACTAGCGTAAGATCGATGGATTTTATTGCTTTTATTGATTGTAGGATAATCTTACACATAACTAGAGTCACTAAACTATGTACGAACAGTACAAATTTGTTACTTTATTACGTAACCGAGCTTGGTCACTAAAGTGAAGAAGCAATTTAGTGACTCTCATTACATGTATTATATATTGAAAATACCATCATTATTATTTTTATACGTTTATTGTTTGATCTATAGATTTCACTCTGCCGGCACTTTCGATAAGGACACCAAGACAGGAGGTCCATCACCAAGACAGGAGGTCCATTTGGTACCATTAGACAGAAAGAAGAGCAAAACCATGGTGCCAATGTTGGCCTAGACAAAGCTGTGGAGATGTTGGACCCTCTTAAGCAAGAGTTCCAAATCGTTTCGTACGGTGACCTTTATATTGTAAGTCAGTCAACATGGTTGATTAATTTTGATATATGTAGAATGTTAGTATTGTAGACATTAATCTGTGTTTTGATATAGTTGGCTGGTATTGTTGCTGTTGAATGTACTGGAGGACCACCTATTACTTTCCACCCTGGAAGGCCGGTAAGCGTGTTTTTTTTTTTCTAATCGTATGATTGGGTAACAGGTCAAAACATGTACTTTTGGTACAACTCGATGTTGATTGGGTTAGTGACGTTATAATATTTTGTTTTGTCTAAAACCTTCCATAAATATGATTACTGAAATTAATTTATTTTAGATAGAATTTTGTATAGTATGATTTAGATTTAGATGATTTTACCTTAGAAGGTACCATGACGACTTTTGACCTATTCAACCCCTTTGACGTCTTTCCTTTTTTATTTTTATTTTTTATAATTATCTTTTGATTTTACCCGTTTGACCCATTAGAAATAAATTTATATGTATTAAGCATTCACAGTTAATGAACTTAAGGAGACTAATTATCAAAAAGTTAAGGATTCTTGTTAAAATCACAAACGATTAAGTCCTTAACTTTCATTCTTACAGGACATGTCCAAACCCCCGGTAGAAGGCCGTCTACCTCTTCCCAGCCATGGTTCGTGAAGAAATCTACATTTATGAATGTTGATTACGTTCGGATTCACAAAGCTAAGCCAAATATATCTCGTATTTATTTTTCAGGTCCTGATCAATTAAGAGACATATTTGTGAACAACATGGGTCTCAACGACCAAGATATAGTTGCTCTGTCTGGTGGCCATACCCTAGTTAGTAACATTTCCCATTTTTCAATTTCTTGGTTATTTTCGGTTAAACAACAAACGTTTGTTAATGTAACTGCTTGTGGTTATAGGGATCGGGCCACAAAGACCGTTCTGGGATTGAAGGATCGTGGACAACCAACCCTTTAGTCTTCGACAACAGTTACTACAAGTGCGGTTTCGGTCCATACATTTTATCTTTTGAATGATTTATGATTGTAAGTATTGAGTATTTTATATGAATTTTTTTTTTTTTTTTTTGTAACTTTTCACAGAGAACTACTTGCTGGTGAGAAGGCAGGACTTATTCAACTGCCTTCTGATAAGGCCCTCCTTGCAGATCCCGCTTTACGACCTCTTGTTGAGAAATTTGCTGCTGTAAGTACACTTTTTTGTTCATTTCAACATAAAAACAATGAACAGAATCAGTATGTCATTTAAACTTGATGTAAGTTTAACCAATAAAAAATTGTGTGCAGTCACAATTAGATGAGTCAAACAATAAAAATCATGTCCTTAGATTTTTTTTAGGATTGTGTTCTGATCAATTTCATTTATGTAGACTATAAATATTTAAGGCTACATTACTGCTGTAAATTGTTAAAATAGGAGTACAACTGCAAGTTCTTTACCTTAGTATTTTTTTAAACAGGATCAAAATGCTTTCTTTCAAGCCTTTGCAGAGTCCTTCATGAAGCTTAGCGAGTTGGGGTAAATTGTCATAATACTTCTTTATAACAATCTAGTTACCAGGCGTACTTACGAGTCATTTTGGCTTGTTGTTTTGCAGATGGGCTGATTTTTGATTAAAGGGACTTCTGGCATGCTACATCTTCATGTTTTAGTTTTTTGTCTTTTGTTTTGTGTTTCGTTATGAGAATAAATAATATGTTTGGAGAACATCATGGTTGTACTGTCGCTCTGCTTTTTGCGAGACACAAATGATCGTATAGTCAAATAAATAATAAGTTATATGTGGGCTATCATTTTAGTTTAATTTCTAGTATACCTCTTGAAATCCCACATCTGTGTCTGATTTTAGTTCTTTGATTTAGACTATCAGTACAATTTATAAATATCACTGAACTCAATCAAAAATCAAACAACCACTTGATCAAACAAGATCAGAATTATAACTTTGAATATAAAACTGCTATTATTAAACCAACAACCAAAACTGTACCAATCTTCTTAATCAGCACAGAAAGATCACTCAAACTATACTAGATCATACATCAAGATGATATAGATCAAGCAATTTGTGTATATAAATCTCAGATGATAAACGGCCCAACAAACTCTAATTTCTTAATAATGAAAAGTGAGAAAATAAAATAATAAAAATGGTATATATATATTTTTCATCTTTTCTCTATATTGCAGAATAGCCCTTGTACTTCTGTTCTTCATAAAATTGACACCAGACTTCATTAACACCAGCTCAGCTTTCATTCTTTACACTTTAACCATTAAACATTTAACCTGCAGTAACCATCCACAATGAGAATCATAACATCACAACATTCATAATTAGATTGCTTATTTTAATACTCACTCCCCCACAATCTAATTATGAAACATGTTTAACAAACTCATTTCACCACACAATTGATTATGTTGTGAACCACTTAAACCCTTTGTTGGGTCTAAGTGGTTAATATTGTCAACTTTGTTAGTGCTGCTGGTTTAAAGTTTCTACTGCTATTCAAGATTAGTGCTGCTATAACAAAGTTACTACTGCTCTACAAAGTTAGTGCTGCTTGATCAAAGTTAATGTTGTGAAGATAAAATTAATGTTGTTGGTCAGAGTTAGTGCTGTTAGTGAAGGATTTACTACTGTTTACTGTTTTATCAATATTAATGCTGCACTTGTAATAGAATAGGAAAGCCATGTATATCGGTAGTAGATAGAGTTGTAAAAGTAATGGATTGTTATTCCTTAAAGATAGGAAATGTTGTTCAAGACTCTATAAGATATAAATGGAGATCCGCGACAGATGTGAGAAAAATATCGACGATACACATACGATAGAATATACAGACATACGTAGCTTCAATGTGTAAACCCTAATACATAGAGTTGTATTCGTATTATTATCATTAATAATATTGAAGCTTTTGATTGTGAATTCATAACTGTTCTTCATTATTATTTATTGTTTATCATACAAGTCTTGATTAAACTACCAAGGTATTATTTCGCGACTTCCTTAATAGATCTAGATTCAACATATTCTTGTTAGTTAAATCGATCCTAACACCCTTTGTAAAGATATTTGTTATATTATAAGTAGATTCTACCTTTTTTATTTCAATGACACCTGCTGCAAGTTTTTCTCTTACAAAATGTAATCTATTTCAAAATGCTTAGTTTTTTCATGAAAAACTGAATTAGCTGCAATTTTAATTGCAGCTTTGTTATCAACATAAACTTTTACAGGTAACAAACTACTATATTTGAATTTACTTAAAAGTTATAAAACCCAAATAACTTCACAAGTAACATCTGCCAAAGCTCTATATTCTGTTTCCGCGGAAGATTTAGAAATGGTAGATTTTTATTTTTACTTTTCCAGGAAAACCAATGACCCATTTAAAAATAAACAATAACCTGTTACAGATCTCCTACCCATCACAGACTTTCCCCGGTCAGAATCAACAAAAGCTTTCAAGTTCAAATCATTACCTATGTTGATAAAAACACATTTACCCGGACATCGATTATGATATTTCAAGACCATGAAAGCTTGCTTCAAATGAGACTCCATAGGAGAATGCATATATTGACTAAGAACATGCACATAATATGAAATATCTGGCCTAGTTAAAGTCAGATAGATAAGCTGATAACATCAAATAATGTCATATTTATATAATAATATTCCCTTATTTCTAAGCATTTTTATTGCAAATTAGTTATATATATTATTGATTTCGTTTATATTTGCAGAAAGATGTTTAGATTAAAGAAATAAAGAAAAGGAACGAAAACAAGCTGAAAAGTGAAGAAAATAAAGATAAGAATCAAGACCAAGAAGATTGGGCTTTAAAAGAAGAACCAAAAGAAAATAAAGTTATTGGGCCAAAATTAAGGAAGAAAAACGGATTAATATAAGTGGAGGCCCAACAAAGAAGGAAAGCCCAAAGAGAGCCCAGCCGTGGAGCAGAAGATTCTGGAATCGCATTCAGCCGGCGGTTGGAATTTCCAGCCGGCGGTTGGAATTTCCAGCCGGCGGTTGGAATTTCCAGCCGGCGGTTGGAATTTCCAGCCGGCGGTTGGAATTTCCAGCCGGCGGTTGGAATTTCCAGCCGGCGGTTGGAATTTCCAGCCGGCGGTTGGAATTTCCAGCCGGCGGTTGGAATTTCCAACCGGCGGTTGAACCTAAATGTGGAAGGCGGTCGAGCGCGCGGGTCAAAATCCGGATTATCGGGTTAAATTCCAACCCAGCCGGCGGTTGAAAAATCCAACCGGCGGTTGGATTCGCGAGCCAGAAATCTATAAATAGGGCCATTACCAACCCTTAACCATACACTTTTACAAACTCCTTAATTCGACTTTAGGGTTTAGAATCCGACTTTGAGGGTTATTTGGAGGCTAGGAAGCTAGAGTTTGAAGCTTTTCAACCCTAACGAAGATTTGGTTCAGTATCTTGGGTTTGATTCTTATTCTTTTCTATTTACTATGTTTCATTACATGTTTCTAGATTTGGTTAGGTTTAATTCAAACATGAGCTAATTCTTTTATTGTATTTACTTAGATGAATGATTAATAGATAATGGTTTCATGATATGTTTATGTTGATTTAAATTATGAATGGTTATTAAGTTTATTCGAAAGATCCATATTGATTTTGTGTTGATTAATTGTTACTTAACGTGGTCAAAAGATTTATGCTAGAACTAACGTTTGTATGAATTGATTGATTATCTGCAATTAAGTAATTTATTAGTTAATAACACGCATCAGTGTGTTCAAGAGAATCTAGTATTAAGGTAAGTTTTATTAGGGATCAGTTAACCTTAACAGGAGGCTGTCCATATAGGTTGAAATCACCATAATAAACAATCAACAATTCAATAAACATATCTGAAACCTGAATCTAGAAATCACTATTCTAAGTAAATACATGCTTATCTATCTGATTACTTTCAAGTTAATTTTGTCTCCTTAATTGTTTAAGTTTTATTCTCTTTACTTTACTACGTTCGTACGGAACTAAAACGCTTCCCCTTTATCTATTTGTAATTTGTAATTTTAGGTTTAATTGATTATTTTAATTTACACTGTTTCCCTGAGTTCGACTCGATCTTACCAAAGCTATACTATAATACGAACAGGTATTCTTGTCTAGTTGTGTTTAAGTTTACTTTAGTATTTCCATTTATTTAAAACTTGTATTTTTAACGACAACTTAGCACGCATCATAAGCTTACCAACTAGCTTTTGATACACATTTATATTAACCAAAGGAGAATCACCCTTATCTTACACTCACTATTACACAAGTTTAGATTAGGATCCATAGGAGTTTGATTAGGCTTGCAAAGAAGCAAGCCAAACTCACTAAGTAATTCAAGACAATATTTTCTCTGTGACAAACAAATGCCACTCTCAGTTTTAAGACTTCTATGCCAAGAAAATATTTAAGTTTTTCTAAATCTTTTATTAAGAACTTAGATCTCAAAAATGTCTTAAATTTATCAATTTCAGACACATCATTACCGGTAATAACAATTTCATCAACATAAACAAGTAAAGCCACAAACAAACCATTATCAGACTTTATATACAAAGAATAATCATTCTTACCCTGCTCAAAACCATTTTCAATCAAGGCAGAAGTTAACTTTTCATTCCACTTTCTTGAGGTTTGTTTAAGCCCATAAAGAGATTTCTTTAACTTACACACTCTATTATCAGATTCATTATAATAACCCAATGGCAGTGACATATAAACGTCTTCATCCAAGTCACCATATAAAAAGGCATTATTAATATCAAGTTAAAATAAATCCCAACAATTTTTGAACAGCCATGTTAATCATACACCTTACAGTTACCATTTTAATAACAGGATTAATTGTTTCATCAAAGTCTATACCTTTTCTTTGATTAAATCCCTTTGCAACTAACTTAGCTTTGTATCGGTCTATCTCTCCTGTTGATTTATATTTGATTTTATACATCCACTTATACCCTATTGGTTTCCTCCCTTCGGGTAATTCAGTAAGATCTCAAGTACCATTTCTATGCAATGCTTCTATTTATGAATTCATTGCATCAATTCAATACTGACTCTCTTGCTTCCCAATAAGTGTTAGGTTCAACTTTTTTATTTAAAGCAGATGCAAAACTGAAATTTTCTTTTGACAGTTTACTATAATTCACATACCTTTCAACCCCATATTTAACTTTACCCTCAACAACTTATTCATTAAGTTTCTTAGGTAAGATCAACTCTCTATTTGACCTCCTTGGGTTAGTGGCACTGTTATCAGTTGATATAGGCACATTTGAACTTGCTTCAAAATTGCCCTCAGGGATAAAGATGTCACCATGTGGAGTCGCAGATGAAGTACCATATGTAGTATGCTCATTTGAGCTATCTGCATACAGACTTTCATTGCCTTCACTATGTGTAATGTCCTTCCTTTCATCATTGGGACTTTGAGTACTCTGATTGTCATCATATTTGTCAAAGAAATTAAATGATTAATACTATGATCAAAACTATTTGAAAACTGAGTTGTTTTTTGTTTAAAAGGAAAAATATTTTCATAAAACTTTACATCTCTAGAATACAAAACAACTTTTTGATCAAGGCTGTTAGAGTTTATAGCCTTTTTTAACAGTTGAACACCCTAACAAAATACATTTTTCATATCTGCTTGCAAACTTGTCACTATTATTTAACACTGTTAAAAAAACAAGACAACCAGAGACCCTTAAATAAGAAAGACTTGGTTTTTTTTATCATATCTCAACTCATATGGACACTTACCATTTAACATAGAAGAGGGAAACCTGTTAATAACATAAACAGCAGTTAGAACACACTCACTCCACATATTTAACGGAATCCCCCCTTGAAACATAAAAGCTCTTGCTACATTTAGCAAGTGCATATGTTTCCTTTCCATAACACCATTCTGTTGTGATGTATGAACACAAGATGTTTGGTGAATAATCTCATTCTGACTAACAAAAGATGAAATTCTCTGATTTATGAACTCTGTACCATTGTCACTTCTGAAAACGTTAACTTTTTTTTCCAAATTGATTTTCAACCAGATTGTAAAAATATTTAATGTTATCAAAAACTTCTTCTTTTAATTTTAACAAGAAAACCAAAACAGCTCTGATGAAATCATTAATAGGTAAGAAGAATTTAAACCCTTCTCTACTTTGTACTCTATATGGACCCCAGACATCTAAATGTACTAAATCTCCTAATTCAGTGGACTTATGTTCATTTAATGGAAATTGATCCCTTGTTTGCTTTGCCTTATGGCAGATCTCACAAGATCCAGAAGCATTAGTATCATTTAAATGCAAACTGGATTTTAACACCAACAAAACTTGATTTGCAGGGTGTCCAAGTCTATTGCGCCATAGAGTTTTAGATAAAAAAAACATGAATTAAAGATGTTACCAAAAGGTTTTATACCTTTTGATACACCATTGAACAAGTACAAACTACTATTTTGACTACCAGTCGCCAGAACTTTCCTTGTACTCAAATCCTGAATGTAACAAGTATATTCTGGTACAACCAAAACATCAAAAAACATAATATTTGTAGATAATTTTAAATTTTAAATTTTATAAATTTTAGCCTTAGTCCCATTAGGATGATTAACAGAAAGATTTAAGTCACACATATCAACAACATTTTCTAGACCCTTATCAGAGTTAATCATATGTTAACTAACTCTAGAATCTATAATACAACCGACCATAGTTAACATTTTCCTTAGTACTGACATTATGAGACACAAAAAAAGTATTTTGATTAAAAAACACCTGCCATATTAGCATAAACAGATCTATTATTAGATTTCTCATCTAGCAAACTCAATAACCTTGACAACTGATCACTAGTAAGTGAAACATTTTCAGAACCAGATGCCTGCACTCTCACTATTCATATTAGTTGCATTACTTTTAATCATAGAAGATTGATTTGAACTCCTTTTTTTAAAATCAGGTGGATATCCAACCACCTCAAAGCATTTATTCACAGTATGATTAGTCATATCACATTTAGTACATTTCAAATTAATATATCTTGGTGGATATTCAACAATTTCAAAACATCTTTCAATATTGTGTCATGTCCTATTACATTTTGAACATTTTAATTCTTTATTAACCACAAAAGGTTTTGATTTATTTGTGTTAACATAAGAAGCAGAAGTTTCACTATGTGACTTCTGCTCACTTAAATGAGTACCTCTGTGTGATTATTTTCTGGATACAATATTAAAGGCTATTTTAACACTAGGCAATGGATATCTTGTTAACAGATTGCTTCTTATAGGTTGATAAACATCATCCAACCCTATCAAGAATTTCATCAACTTTAGCAACTGTGTATGATCTTTAAATTCTTTTGAAGCATTACAAGTACAGATGGGAAGTTTTAATATCATATAATATTATTTTCACAAAGAGTTTAGTTTGTGATAATAATCTGAAACAGATGAGCCATTTTGTGTCAAAGAATTTATTTTATGGTGCAGATTAAAAACAATTGATCCATCCACTTTATTATAAGTTTCTTTTAACTCGTCTCATACATCAGAAGCTATAGTTGAAAAGATTTGACCATGATACAATTCTTCTGATATAGACCCCAATATCCATGACAAAACCACCGCATTACACCTATCCCATTGTCTTCTCAAAACATCATTTGTTAAAGATTTTTCAAAAGATACATCTACAAAACCCATTTTATTCTTTGTTTGTAAAAGCAAGAACCATTGCCAATGCCCATGTTTTATAATTCTCAGTACCTTTAAAATTTGTAGTGATTAAAAGTGTGCTACTGATATCACTAGCATGTAAGTAAAGAAGATCACCAAAATTCAAATCACTTATCAGAGTTTCCTCATTATCACCCATTTCAAATAATATTCTTAAACCAAAATCACTTAGAAACCAATCAAACATAAACAATCAAAGCAACACAAACCAACCACACAGTAAAAATAACCTTAAAAATCAAAAGTGCTTGATCAGGCTTCCTTAAGACCTCTTAGGGGCCAAGGTCAAGAGTTGGGCACTTGTAGATTCTCTTCTACCAAGATCAAACGTTAGTACAATTTAATAATCAACACACCAATAAACACATATGACAAACTAACTAGATAACCATATAATCAAATATCCAGATAATCAGATAACAAGTTATTAGAGAGGGTTAGAGAATACAATACTCAGTACTCCGTGCTCGGAATGATAAAAGAAGAGAACAACAGCGGAAGAATACACCAATACGACTCTGGAACAACCAAGAGTCAACCAAGAAGGTTTGAGATAAAACCCCAAAATATTCCAAATTAGGGTTTCAACTGGATACCCTGATTCTTCAAACAATCTTAACCAGATCTCGCCTGAACAGACCAGGAATCAAAGCCTAATACATGAATTCAACCCCTCGTGTAGCAAACCCTAATTCGTACCACAAACCCTAATTTTATCGAAGAACCAAAACCCTAGAAAAACTTATTATCATAATTTTAACCGATTAAATGTAATTAGACACTCGCTTTGATACCATGAACTCAATCACAAATCAAACAACCACTTGATCAAACAAGATCAGAATTACAACTTTGAATATAAAACCTGCTATTATTAAACCAACAACCAAAATTGTACCAATCTTCTTAATCAACACAGAAAGATCACTCAAAATTATATTAGATCATACATCAAGATGATATAGATCAAGCAATTTGTGTATATGAATCTCAAATGATAAATGGCTCAACAAACGCTAATTTCTTAATAATGAAAAGTGAGAAAATAAAACAATAAAACTGGTATATATATTTTCCTTCTTTTCTCTATATTGCAAAATAGCCCTAAACTGACACCAGACTTCAATAGACACCAGCTCAGCTTTCATTCTTTACACTTTGACCACTAAACATTTAACTTGCACTAACCATCCACAATGAGAATAACATCACAACAAACATAATTAGATTACTTATTTTAACAAACATATTTGAAAATTTCTTGCAAAGACGTTGATAAATAACAATGATGACTGACTCACATGTTCTAAGGACATTATGTGGAAGCAATTTACAGAGTGTCGCCCATGATTGGAAGTGTGATCAATTTCTTGCAAAGTTCTTCCCTCCGTAATCAAGTAAGTTATGCGCTAATCGAGAGTTGGCCTCAAATTTGGAACCCTGGAGGATTGAGCTTGATTTCGTCGAAAATTTTCAAGCTTTTACCACTGATCTTTGGACAACTATCGAGTTGTACAAGTATACAACCCGTTTAACTTGTTTTATCTTAACTGCATTTTCAAATTTTTATCGGCTTGACACATTAGAAATGACTAGACGTTACCTAACTATATCATTTCTATATAACTACACCATAAGTTTCGCCTCGTTTAATTAATTATTCAAAAACAAAATTACATATATGTACTATTTTTTGGACTTCTTCGAACATGTAAATTTCCCTTTTTTTACACATAATATAATATGTATATAAGATATATATACATTAGTTGACATATAATATACTAGTAAAAAAGTTAAAAAGTGTTTAAAAATCCAAACACCTGTTAGTTAAAGCAAAACGTATAAATATGTAAACCGAAATCGAAATTAATTATATTATAGCGTTGTTTCATATTCATATTCGTATTCATACTATGTAATATGTAAACGAAATAAGTCAAATCTCTTATAAAATAACTTAACTACCTCCTGCTTTTAGACAAAAAAATAAATATTTTTTTTTACTTTTCAACGAATAAAAAGAATAGAACTTTTAACGTAAGTGGAACTTTACATGCACGTTTAGGAACCTAATAAAGTCATTTTTGGGAAGTTGATTGAAACTTCAAATTTGGCCTAAATCTGCCCAACTCACACACACACATATTTTGGGGTTTAAGTTTGAGTTTTTTTTTCCGAAAAATGAATCAATAGTTTCCGTTTTTGTATTTTCAGGTATCAACTAATTTTGTTTTTTTACGTAAAATGAATCAATAGTTTTCGTTTTTGCATTTTCGGGTATCAAGTAATTTTGTTGGGACCGGCTACCGTTTTAAACGGTTACTTATACCCGAAAATGTTCGATTTTAAATGAGTGGTTTATTTTTAAAAAACAAAACTAGTTAATACCCGAAAATGCTAAAAAGAGAACTATTGATTCATTTTTCGGCAAAAAACCCTTTAAGTTTTTACTACTATGATTTTTAGTTTTTTATTTATTTTTGATAAAGTTCTGAGCAGAAGGTCTTTTGGGGAAAAGAATGAGAAGATTTTTTTTTTATTGCATTTTATGACAAAATTGTAAGGCTTAAAATGCAGTGACGTTAAAATGCAATGAAATTTATAAGTATAAAATTCAGTGATATTAAAATGCAGTGTTGTTAAAATGCAGTAGTTGTCATAAATCACAATAAAATTGTTATAAAATACAGTAAAATATTTTTTCTCTTCCTTACCCTCAAACGATTCTCTTCCTTACCCTCAAACGATGTCATCCCCTCGAATTTTCCATCTACATATTTTATTTAAGTTTTACTAGTACTGTGACTACTATCTAGACGTACAGATGGTCTTAATTGGTTTATGTGAATCAAATAAAAGTATAATTTTTTTTTTTAATATGCGAAAAATAAACATAAGTCTTCCATAGTTGACCACATAATATCGCAATAAAGTAAAGTCAGACCAAACTCGGTCAAATTATATACACTGGGCCGGATTTGGTCAAAGTACATAAAAGAGCTTTTTATTGTATAGATGTAGATGTATGTATCACACAATCCTATATATATAATAACGTGTGAGATCTAGTAGAAATCTTTTAGCATTTAATTAAAAAACATAAAAATTTAACGGTTTTTCATACATTGAAGCAAGAACTAGCATGAAAGTCGATTTAACAAGTTATTTATTGCATAACTTTTCTCTTTTCACTATTTTTTTTTTCTTCTTTTTCTAGTATGGTCTCTTTCTTTGAGACATGCGGTTTATGTTCTTCTACTTATTTAAGGAATTCTATCATTAAATTTAAAAGTTTTGGATCCCAAAGAGAAAGTATATAAATTGGTAAGGTATTGTTAACTATGAGTCAATTTAATTTTCGTAGTTTAGTACTATGATTTATGTAGTATAATAACATTTAAAAATAATTATATTTTGCGCTAGTCATGTACCGATTATAAAAATGTAAATATCGATCGTTATAAATCCTGAATCCACCACTCTTATAATATAAACTTCATGGGCATTTTAGTGTTGACCGTTGTATTCACAATGACATTTGACTTGTAGATAGATATCCATGAATGAGTAGTGAAGACCAATTGAAAATGACCATCAATTTATTATCAACCGTGGCGGCTATTTTTTCCATTAAATTACTTGAGCAATTTCGAAATGACCAACTTAATAGTCTTCCTTACATTATTATTAATTATTAATTAATATATTTTAAAACCTTTTAAAATAACTCATTTTGAATTAAATTTGGACATTAATCATATTATAACAAATAATACACTTACATATTTGATGAATTGAAGTTACTTAATTACAAACAACATAAAATACTATACAAACCATGTAAATATAAATTGTAAATGAACGCTAAAAATGAAATAATTGTAGAACTCACTATTCATTTATAACGTTTGGTATTCACTTATGTACAAATTAAATATACTTCTATAATTTTTTTCAAATAAATGATTATTTTGAACATATATAAATAGAACATTGTAATAACCTTTGTTGACACAATAACTTAACTAATTATATTGACTTCAATCATCTATAATGAGTTTAAACTTTAAAGTAATAAACTGTCGAATACATATATACATATATACATTTTAATATTATTGTTTACTTATACACAAATGCAATCTTTTAGTATTATATATATATATTTGAGTTGTGATGAAACAAGGAGTTAAAATAAAAACGGTGAAAACAATCTCAATTTGTATTCACAACTTTTTTTAATTGTGAACTTTAATTTTTTTCGCTTCGGATACATTTTTTTTATTTTATTGTGAACCCTTATATTAATTTAGATCGGTGACAACAGTGCTGATCGATGGTGTTCATGATGCAGATAGGAGAAGTTGACTGGTTGGTCATGTTGAACGGTTATGCGCACGGGAAGGAGCAGAGAGTGTGCAAATGATATTAGGTTTGGAGTAAAGTGGAGTAAAGCCTAGTTAAGTTTTTTTTTTCTCCCAAATTGTCGATTTTTATAGTTTTCACACAAATAGTACTTGTTATTTGATCCCTTTACTATATATATTTTTATTATAATATTTAGTAGACTGTGTACATCTTACCTTCTCATACTCTACTTTTGAGGGGATTTCTCATACTCTACTTTTTTAGGGGATTGAGTAAGTGTCGTTGTCGTTGTTAGTAAACTGTGGTGCATGTAATGTAACCAACTAAACAAACATAAATAGGCTAAGACCAATTCATGAGTACTGTTAGGGTCGTGACTCGTGAGTATCTTTGTAGGAATTTAGGACACCTGTTTGTTTGACTTACAAAAAATATATAATACTTTTCCATCCATATATTAAAAGTAACTAGTTCACGCTTAATATAGTATTTGATTTATCTATATCTAAATTATTATTTATTATATTATTATAAAAATAGTATACGTATCCTTTTATTTCTAATAACTTTAAGTTTATATTTCGGTGAGGGATCAGAGACAGCTGCATTTTGAGAGGTTAAGAGGGACATGTGATCTCAGCTATTGATTTTTGTAATCAACGATCATATTCACACTATTTTACATAAAATGCAGTGTTGTTATGATGCAACGAATCTGAATCGTTGATCGGCTGAGATCGTTTGCTCTTTTTTCTCTAAAATGCAAGTGCCCCTCGTATCCTTGTAATCTTTATTGTTAAACTTATTACAATACCATGTATTTGAATAGTCACAATTGGAGACAAAAATGTTTTTATCATCTATTAACCTATCGAGTATTATTATCCCTTATATTCAATCCTTGAATAATATCATGACAAATTACTCAATATCTCATGATATTTTGTCAAAATATCACAATTCTTAATTAATCAAATTTTCCTTTATATTGAATCAAATTTTTATGATAACTTGAGATATAACCACTTATCGATGATAAATTATTATTTATTATATAATATAATATATAAGTTAAATATAATAATTTACTTTTAGCCAAACTTATTTTTGTGAATATATATTAACTATATCTTTGTTTTTCTATTTCTTCCAAAATTACAAAAAATAATACATATTTCATAATGGTCTTTTATATTTTCTTATTTTCTATTTTATAGAAACAAATGATTATCAATTGACCAAACAGAAAAACAACATATGATTATCACCCATAATAATGAAATTAAGTATTGCGTGTTAGATATTATATATATAAGTAATTATGAGTTAAACTTCGTTATACTGTTTAATAAATTCAAAAGTAATATTCAAAAATACAATCAACTTTCAGGTTTTGCCCTTTTTTATACAACATATATTTGCATGTCTCATGAACACATTGTATTTTTAATTTTTGTTCATTTTTAAATTCGAAAATCGAATTCATAGTAGGATTAATCAACATAATAAGATATGATTGTATAATGATCCAATCGATTCATCACTCAACGTTGTTAGACATCCTGATAGATCAAGAAAAAATCATATTCTACAGGATGTGTGAAAAATAAGCCAGGTGATGTAAGTGTCATAACTTACGAGTTCAAAAATTTATAGTCAAAGTAGAGGTTTTTATAAGTTACAAAACAAAGAATTCATCTTACCGGTTGCATAATGGTTAAAGAGAGATAAAAGAAAAAATGACGCTAAAAAATGAACAAAATTAGAAGTTTAATGTGTTTTTAAATTAAACATTACTATTGAAAATATAAAAATAATAATAAAAGAAAGCCTCGAACGTATCACGACCGAAATAAACGAAAATATTCAAGTATTTAAGGGGTTGAAATCCTAGAAATTAATTATATTTTCCACAAAGAAATTCTAAGGTCCAAACGCGTTATGCGCTTATGGCGCGACTTCCAGGATTTTTCGTTCAACACCCTCGACTTTTCTTGTGTATATAAATCCAAACCTCAAAACAATTTCTTATATTCTCAACGTAAACCACTACTTCATATTACCAGAAAATACAACTTCAAATCAACCGGAATCTGTTACCGTTAAAAGTAAATGGCAAGCTTAGATAACGGAGTTCACTACACCGATTTTCCAGCGATCTCAACGTACGGAGGTGAGTATGTTAAGTACAACATATTCGGTAATGAATTCGAGATCACTTCAAAATATGTTCCTCCAATTATGCCTATTGGTCGCGGTGCTTATGGAATTGTATGGTATGTTATACGTTTATGTTTGGTTTATAATTACGTATTTGTTACGAGTTTTTGTTTGTTTGTTTGAGTAGTGGTTTATGTTGTGATGTACTTTTTGTGGTTAGTTCGATGTTGAATTCTGAGACGAATGAGATGGTTGCGATGAAGAAGATTTCGAATGCTTTTGATAATTATATGGATGCTAAGCGGACCCTTAGGGAAATTAAGCTTCTTCGACATTTGGATCATGAGAATGTGAGTAATACTTTTTTTACGTATTTTTTTTTGTTAAGCCGCCAAGTAAAAAAAGTTCGTAAAAAGTGTAAAATGACAAAAATGCCCTTCACTAAAGTTTTAATCACATGTAGGGATGAGTTATAAATAACAAAGATGCTCTTTAGTTTACTCAAGTATGTTTTTGATGGTACATCTTGTTTTAATTAGACTCAAGGGCATTTATGTCATTTTACAACTTTGTTGGTTTCACTTACTATTTAAGAATAATCTGATAGTTGAAATGAATGTGATTGTAGTAATATATGCACACATTATGTCATTTACAAATGTGAGTATTGACTGTAATTCAGGTCATAGCTATTAAAGATGTCGTTCCTCCACCTGTACGTCGAGAATTCTCCGATGTCTACATTGCCACCGAGCTAATGGACACCGATCTTCATCAAATTATTCGATCAAATCAAAACTTATCAGAAGAGCATTGTCAGGTACATATTCATACGTTTTTTAATTAATGAATAAATAATTTTAAGCCATAATTGCAAGCTAAATATTTTTTTTGACTATGTTTGCAGTACTTTTTGTATCAACTATTAAGAGGCTTGAAATACATTCACTCTGCTAAAGTCATTCATAGAGACCTCAAGCCTAGTAATTTGTTGCTGAATGCAAATTGTGATTTGAAGATCTGCGATTTTGGACTTGCCCGCCCAAATGCAGATAACGACTTTATGACTGAATATGTTGTAACGAGATGGTATAGAGCACCTGAGCTGCTACTTAACTCTTCTGAATATTCAGCTGCCATAGATGTGTGGTCTGTTGGTTGCATTTACATGGAGCTCATGAATAGAAAACCGTTGTTCGCTGGTAAAGACCACGTGCATCAGATGAGACTTTTAACAGAGGTACATATTGATCCTATTTTATAGTTATTTGAAACATGTAATACTTGTTGTTGTTCTTGTTAGTTTTTTGGAAGAGAAATAATATTTAGGTCTAAAAGTTAGCCTAATATTTTTCATATTTTTTAGTTTTTTTTTCTACATGAATGGAATTCAAAAATCTAAATGTAGTATACTTATAATATTTATTCCACAGCTTCTAGGCACGCCTTCTGAAGCTGATCTTGGGTTTACAAAGAACGAAGATGCGAAAAGATATATTGCTCAGCTTCCCCAACATCCTCGCAAATCATTACTAAAGACTTTTTCACATGTTAATCCATCAGCCATTGATCTAGTTGAGAAAATGTTGACGTTTGATCCAACCAAACGTATCACAGGTATATACTATACCTTTTTCAAGTATTTATTTTAGAGGTGCAATTTCGACCCATATATCACTTACAAATAAAAAGGTCTAATGGGTTAAGCAGTTCAAACTAATTTAGAGTCATCCTTATATATTTAACATCTTAATTAAAGTGCTCTAAAAATCAAATTTAAAGAAAATTTCAGATTTTTAATGTAGAAAAATGCTTGTAGCCTCCATATGACCTGACCTGTATTGACAGGTAATTTAAATATTCCCATTTTGACCCGAACTTTTGACCCAACCCACCCGGCCAACCCATTCTGACCCACCCTCTATTCCATCTGCATCTAAACGACACAATATGGAACTAAATTTTGTCTCTTACTTGCAGTTGAAGAGGCACTTAAGCATCCTTACCTTGAAAGATTACACGACGTTGATGATGAACCAGTTTGTGCAAATCCATTCTCATTTGATTTTGAGCAACAAGTTTTAGGAGAAGAACAGATCAAAGACTTGATTTACCAAGAGGCATTGACACACAATCCGTATGCTTAAAAAAAAACAACGGTTAATCTTATATATATTTTCTCCTAATAAAATCGGGTAAATTTTTGCCATAGTGATCAGAATTCAGAAACTTGAAACTGGAACTGCAATTTTGTTATATATTTAGCCTAAACAAGTTGCAGATTCTATCAGCCTGATCATCCTATGTTTTACGCAACATGACTTTCGTAAATTTATTGGTTATTTTGTTGTATTTTTTAGGTTAATCAGAGTGGATATGTCTCCTTTGATAACTTGTGTGTTGTAATGGGTTTGTAAACTAGATTTTAGACTGTTGTACTAAAAGTTCTTTGATTAAAGATGGCATTTAAAGATGCCTAGAATGTATATATCTATCTATTTGTATATTTAAAGATGGCATTTTATAAGTTATAGTAAAGTAATAGTAATAGTAATGATGAGTTAGAATAAAGTTAAAAGTAACAATTAAAATATGCCAACAAGAACTAATATTGGGAATTTTGGAAGGAAAACAGAACTGTTCTATGTTTGATTGTTGTAATGTTGCAAGTTGCAACGGTTTGTACGCCCTTCCTTGACCAGCCCATTTGTATGAATAGGCCCAATAGCAGCCTATGGCCCAACAACAAGCCAGCCTGAGTTACCCATCAACATTCGATCTCTACAAAATAAAAGACATATCAATTTGAGTCCACTAGCCTTGTATCCACACAGAGTAACAACTTTTAGCGAGTTTTTTTGTTGGTCTTCAACTAGTTTCTAATCGTTTTCAGAAGTTGGTGGTGGTTTTCTAGAAGTTTATGGTAGTTGCCAATCATTTCTTTTATATTGGCCGCCTGTTTAAGGTGGTCGTAGGCGGTTGGTGGTGATCAGAGGTGGTGGTGTAATAGAAGGGAGAGAGGGTAATGCCTAATTTTGTTTGTGGAAAATTTATAGTGATTTATCATAATAGTTTTAGTGGTGTCACAAAAAGAGAGATTAGCATTATGGACCCTACCTAATAGCGCCTTCCTCATTGGGGCGAAGTGCAACGGGAAAGGCTCTAGTGACAGGAAACCGGCCACTATTTACAAAGTTCCATTGAGGTATCGAGAGGGATATCGGTGCAATCATGTGTGAAGTAATTAGTCCTATTTGTAAACTAGCTCTATGAACCGTTAAGGAGTGAATTAAGGCTAAAATGGCTTGATGAACCGTTCTGCCAAGAAGGTACGAACGAGGTGACATGCCCTCTATAGGGGTGACTTTCTAGGCGTATAGACCGACAACGCTCGAGCGGCTAGAGTACTAGAGGTGACTTTCTAGACATACAAACTGACAACGCTCGACCGGTCACACTTGCTAATTTGTTATATCCACTTACGCTTCATATCTAACTTTCATCCTATCAACTATACATAAATTTTGAAATAAATCTATTTTCTATTGTCTAGTAGAAGTATAAGTTTAAAGATTTTTTCAAAAGAGATTCAAGTTAATAATTTGTTCCCCTTAATTTGAAGCAGAAAACTTTCTATATGGGCTTGGGCCATGTCCTCAATTCAGAAGTGAGATTCATTTGTTTACGGGTGTGTTTGGCGAAGAGTTTTTAAGAGCTTTTTGAAGGTTTAGCCTTTTATTTTCAAATTGAAAAACTCATCATTTTTAAAAGCTTCGTTTGGATAAAAGAGCTTTGAGCTTTTTTTTTCTTTTTTAAAACTCCAACAAGTTTATAAATGAAAAGCTAATCCTACAAGCTTTGAAAATTGAAAATAGCTTTTAGTTAATATATTTACATGATTGCCCTCGTAATTTATATTTACAATTTGAGACTAGTTAGTTTATCGGCACTAGTATTCCAAATGATTTTTCGAAGTTATTGTCCTTTTTGTTTTCAATAAATTAATAAGGAATTAAACCTAGTTAATTATTAACAATACTGACGACCTGACGTCCCTCAAAATATTAAAAACACTTTTGAAAATAACGGTGGACATATTCATATTAGTACTACACGAAATATAATATGTAATACATTAACTCATAATCATTTTTGTATCAAATCAAATATTTAATACATATACATAAATTTTGACATTAAGAGGTGATATTTGAATCATTATCATTTTTCTTACACTAAAATATTATTTTTCAAATTTATATTTAGTTATATATTATTTTTATATTCATATACACATATACTATACATATTATTTCATATTATTATTATAAAGTAGTTTCATATTATAGATATTAACTATACATATTTTTTATAATGTTACCTTAATTATAAGAAAATGAATATGTTAACAAAAATATAAATAATTTAGTTATTTATATTATATTATTATGAGTTATATACGTTAAATATATATATATATATATATATATATATATATATATATATATACCATTTAATTTTATTTTATTTTATCATTGTCATTTATTGTCATTTTACTCATTTCAATTATAGCTACAACTACTTTACCAAACACATGTAGAAAAATATATCTACAGCTTACAGCTTCAATTAAAAGCTACAACTTACAGTTATAGCTTACAACTACAGCTACAGTCTACAGTTCGTTTTGCCAAACATACCCTACCCTATATGAAGTGGACGTTTTAAAAAGATTATGTGATGTGAAGTTGATACCAAGATCAATGGTCTAAAACGAAAATCCATATTATCATATGGGTTAACTGCTTTTAAATGTATTAAACTATGTTCTGACATCTATAGTGTATGTCAAACTATTCTGGCATAGATTTTGTATAAGAAACTTATTATTTATCGCCATTACATGTATTTGACTGACTTGACAACTTGTAAGGTTGCACGTGTCACCTTATATAGATGATACGCAAGTAAAAATACCATAAATTCTATACAATAACAATAAATAATAAATTTCTTACCCACAATATACGCCCGAGTAGTTGAGTATCCACTACGAATGTCAAACCATATATTTTGGTGCCCTATCATAACTAATCTAATAACAAAATTAAAATTAAAAATTATCGACACCACAAATTGTACCAGTTCGGTCCGCGTCTGACCCATGTCCTAATTACAATTACAATTTTTAACAAGATGAAAAATTAGCTCTTAATTTGAATGATCAATTTCGTTAAACTTAACCATCATCAAATAAAAAATATGTAGGCAAATAACATATCAACATACATAATTAAAATTTGTCAATCATTTCGAAATAAAAATACAATTTAAACAGGAGATGCACCCATGTTTGATTTTTGTATCGAAACATCCTTGTAACTTGTAAAAGATTCATAAACTCATAAATCTTGAAAATGAAAACTTTGTCTAATTCGTATAAAATAAATACTGTAAATATATTTACATATATATCTACAATTTATCTAATACTTATTCGGGAGCGGATCCATTCTTTCGCTATACGTAATGTAAGTTTTTTTTAAAAATTGTATTTTTTTTTCAGCGTTTGTTATTTGTATTAGGAATTAATAAAAATTAAGATATATATGCTAGGATTCACCCTATCTCCACTGTACTCGTTGCTTTTAACCAAAATTTCTTCGATTTCCAACTATGATTTTACAAATCGGATCCAATTTGTATTTTTCACAATCAAAATACACATAAAAAACCGTATAAAACAAAACAAAATAGTTAAGAACAATACGTAATCAAAGACGTCGCATCTATAAAAAAAGCCGTCGATACATGCTGTCTGAAATACAAAGGACACGTGTAACAATATTAAACATGTAACAAACAACGAGGCTGCTATAAAATAGACACCTGTCCAAGACGTGTCAATCGAAATAATTTAACCAGAATTACCAAAATACCCTTCTGCCTATCATCTTCTTTCTTCTCATTGTTGTCTTTTGCATGAAATTTGCAGTCATCCTCTCATATTTCACCATGGTGGCACCTTCATTGTAATCTTTATTTTGATTGACTCTTTTACCCTTTTAACTGGGACCCACACTGCTCATCCATCTTTCTTTGTCTTCAACACCACCAACTGAAAGTTTCTGCAAATTCAATTCCCTTTAGTTTCACATTTTCTCTCTCTAAAATTCTCCGAGTACATGTATGGTTATTTGTATAAAGATGGTAGCTTTTAGGTAAGTTGGTTGATTCTGTTATTGGGTATTGCTTAAAATTGTGAAATTTGAGCTGGTTTGAAATGGGTCAGTTAGCATGAAGCCTTTCAAGATTTTGAAATTTGAAGTTTGTGATTAGATCTACTAATTGCCACCATTGAAGGTATAATGCATGCACTTGAATCTCTATTAGTTTTAATGAATCTTGTTTTTGATAGAATCTTTTTTGACTTAAGTTGGTTTTTGATTGAGTAATTCTCAATGGGTTTCAAGATCTTGATTTGTTTATTTGAGGGTATTTTGCTAGTAATAGAAAACTTTTTTTTTAATCATATGATCTATAAATAGTAAATTTAAGCGATTGGGAGGGAATTTATTGAACTTTCAATTCTATATTAAGCGATGAGCTCTATGTACTACTTGTCATGCATACCTATAAAGTCTTGATTATGCATAAAGATTAGTAATTTATTATCAGTAATTAATCACTAGTTTCACTAATTAGCTAGACAATATTTATTGGAATTTTGAATAGCAATTATATTCATGGTCTACTAGGTGTACACATGTTTATGAAAGTTGGCAATTACCGTAAAAAATAATGGTCAGTAAGTGTCACAAATTATGCAAGGTTTATGTTGGGTTATATAGTTCTTGGTTAATTTTGTGGATTAGACGATATGATCTTTATCGGAAGATGATTTACTATGCAACAATAATATATAGACATGATCATGTATTTTACCATTTGTAGGGATAAAATAGAGTTACCCACTAATTGATGTTATTTGTACATGTGCTTGTTGCTCTAGTATAAGTTGTAGATATTTGAATTTCGATGCATGTTATCTGTGTAATGCTTGATAGTATCATATAGATTGTAAATATTTGAGGGGTACAAGTGTAGACAACTTATAGGAAGAATTTTGATTCATTTCCATGTCATCCATAGTCACATCCCATTGACTAGCATTATCGGTGGTGGTAACGATCTCATGATCTACCATTTATAATTCATAGTTTCTGTATATTACTATTAACGAAAATGGTCAGTCGTTTTACCCCTATTTAAAAAGGGACATGTTCATTTGACTGCTTTTAAAGATTGAATACAAATTACTAGTTTCCAATTTGTATATAAAACGTGGAACTTGTCCAAAAACATCCCTTAAAACTATTCAAGGATACGCTTAACCTTTTTCGGGGAATTTGAGCATCCCATTTGCACCTTGGTCTAGGATAACTATTGATACGGTTTCAATTGCGTCATGGTAGCATTAATAACGATAGTTAATCATTAATTACTTTTATGAAAGTCACCATGTATAACGTCACATCATTTAATTTTTCCTTCCATAAACCGCAAGTGGATATGTGTTCGGAACTCAAAAATATATTTTTTCTTAGTTTTTGGGTAATCTTATGATGGTTTAAATTGATCTTCACTTCCATCTGATTGTTTTAACTTATCATAACTAGCAGAAAAGTAAACGAATGGTGGTTCAAGACAAGGAAATCATGTCTCCCGGAGAAGTTGAATCGCCTATGCAGTCTGATCAACACCAATCTAGGAACAACGTCCATAATGCCCTCATGCCCCAACTCGGTCGACAATCTTCCATCTACTCCCTCACGTTGGACGAGTTTCAACACACTCTTAATGAGAGTGGAAAGAATTTTGGGTCAATGAATATGGATGAGTTTCTCAACAGCATTTGGACCGCTGAAGAAAACCAGGCCAACACCCAAGTCCACCCGTCAGCCATCAACACCGGCGGTGGCACCACCGCCATTTCCGCCGCCATGCCCGCTAATGGTGCAAGTAGCAGCGGACAATTTTTGATGGGAATCAACACTGGTTCGGCCGAACCTAATATGAATATTGCTAGGCAAGGAAGTTTGCCTAGACAAGGCTCGTTAACACTCCCAGGCCCACTATCTCGTAAAACAGTCGATGAGGTTTGGTCAGAAATTCAAAAAACTCAACATGATCATCAGCAACCAAATAATGGTAATAACTCGAGTAGTGATCAAGTTACTGGTTCTGCTCAACGTCAGCCTACATATGGAGAAATGACGCTTGAAGACTTCTTAGTGAAGGCCGGTGTCGTTCGGGAACAAAACCAAGCCAATGCTCCACCAATTCAACAACCACCACCTCCTTTCGGGTTATACCCGAACGGGAACAATCGTGTTGTTGGGCCACCACCTGCTGGATCGGCCAACATGGTAAGGCCCATGATGGGCATAAATCCGGGTGGTGGTGGGACCGTTATCCCGCCTTACTCGCCGCTCATCAGGGAGGCACCCGGTTATCCCGGAGGAAAACGTAGCAGTGGTTACCAACCGCAAGCACCTGCATGTTATGGTGGCATGGTGGGAAATGGGGGTAGTGTTGGTGGTGGTTATGGGCAGGGGTTGGGAATCGGGTCACCAGTAAGTCCAGTTTCTTCTGATGGGATTACTACTAGCCAGCTCGATAGCGGGAATCAGTATGGGTTGGATATGGGCAGTATAAGGGGCAGTAGGAAACGGATAATTGATGGGCCGGTTGAGAAAGTGGTGGAGAGGCGGCAACGAAGGATGATTAAAAACCGAGAGTCAGCTGCAAGGTCACGTGCTAGAAAACAGGTACATGAACATTACTGTTATAATTTTTGATTTATTAATAACAGGTCTTTAAAATCGACTTAATTTATTTAATTGTTAAATATTAACCATCAATCACTCAAAATCTGCAACCAAAAAGTACTATCATTTTGGGCTTAAGATTTATTTTTACATATAACCTGAGGGCTGCATTTAGCATTTCTATGTAGTTTTAACTCACACACCTTAAATTTTAAGCTTATCATTATCAGTCATCTGATATTTCGGTTTTGTTTATGTAAGGCTTACACCGTAGAGCTGGAGGCAGAATTGAACATGTTAAAAGAGGAGAATGCTCAACTCAAACAAGCTCTGGTAAGAACTGAAGTATTAATGTATTATATTTTAAACTTTTTATCGAAATGGCACCGCAGACTCAAAAGTTTTTCATGGTGACCAGGCAGAATTAGAGAGAAAACGAAAACAACAGGTGTCTACATCTTTTAGACTGTTTTTAGTGGAATGGTATTGAATTTCGTTCTACGTTACTAAAAGTTCAAAATGTTTGTGCAGTTTTTTGAAGAAATGAGGATGAAAGCAATGCCGAAAGCTCAAAAGCCCAAGGAAAAGTCTAGAGTGTTAAGGAGAACGACGAGTTGTCCGACCTGATGATCGACAGAAATGAAGTGCAAGCTATCAATACAAGTACTTTTTTTCTTTTTTCTAAACTAATATAAATTACGTTTGAATAATAGAGGTTATATTATAGGTGGTTCCTTTTACTTCGTTTATAATGCAAAAACCAATGTAAGGTGCATTTGCCGGTTGAATGTATAGTGTTAAAGTTTTAGCTGCCTGTGTATGAATCTCGTGTGAGTTATATAGTCATTATTATAGATATCCTTTTGGCATGTAAAGCAGAATCTTATTCTCTGTTCGTCAACTTAAGATGCGTATGTGCGTTGATTCGTGTGGTTTCAGCCACTTGACAAATAGCTAGCACAAAGCAACACGAAGTTGAAGGTTAGACAAGAGTTTTAGCTCTTTTATTTGTTTGAACAAGATACAAAACATGTGAGTCCTACGTTCCTGTATGGCATTTGCAGATATCAAACATTTTCTGTATGCATTTGCAGATATCGAACAACTTGAGTGTTGTTTTGTACTATTGATCCGTTACGTGTTGTTTACGTTTGTGTTCCCCATAGCTCTCATATCCCGGGAAGTGTATGCAGCTGATTATTCAATATTTCTATGACAAGTTTGTCCTTTTAACTATAATATGTTTTTTTCTTGAAAGGCAGATAATAACAGTAATCAGTAATTATATGTTCATGTAGCAGCTATCTTGACTACATAATAATGTCAAATTACACAAACTTTTATGAATAAATACTTGATTCTTATCTCAAATTTTGATATCATATTATTATTTTTATTAGGATATATATTAAGTTTATTATATTTAATAGTTTATTTAGGGATATAATTATTAGGAAATTATTATTAGTATCTAGTTTAATTAGACAAATCTTAAGGAAGAAGTTAACTAAACTCTATAAATAGGGCTTTTTATACAGTAATTGAGAGTATGCCGAATTGATTAATGGTTTGGATTTTATTGGAGAGTTGGTTTACCTCTCGAAAGTAAATCGTGATTTACTTTCGAGAGTTGATCGATCTTTATAATATCGATTATCTATTTTATTTATTGTTTTTAATAGTTTTAATCACAATATGAGCATTGGTTCATATCAATTGGTATCGGAGCTGTTCGATACTGAAAAAAAATCAGAATTTACTGTTCATTATCGGAAAACACCGTTCATCGAAGCATCTACCGTTTACTCGTCAGAAAAAATTCACACCAAAAGTACTGTTCACAATCGGTTACTATTCACGCAAGTTACTGTTCATCTGGATTTTTTTTTTGTTATTATTACTTGAATCAATGGCGTACTTAAGGTCCAAATAATGGAAGAACATCGCGCCAGTATGCAGACTTACTACAAAATTCAGAGGGAGTTGACGAGATCTGAACTAAGAATGATAATGGTTCAACAGAGTATTGAAATGTATGTATGCGAGTTCAAAGAAAAACTTGCTAAGAGACGAGATTTGATGATGGAAGATACCAAAGATGAAACCCGTGATATTGAAGAAGTTGACATTGATTCCAGGAAAATTAACGAAACAGAAAATATAATTACGATTATAAACAAGGACATGGACAACAACAGCAACAACGAGTAACGTGGAGTTGATCCGTATGTTTCGATCACGGGTGAGGGGAAGGGAAAGGCTAGCAACGAACATCACTTCACTTGCACTTGATTTTTGGGGGTCAACTACCTTACTCGAATGATTACCCGCAAACAACAAACGTCATCTCAAATCAGATTGCGAGTAGCATGGTAATCAAACTCGTTTTTCAGGAGGGCAAACATGAAAAAGAGCATAAGGGAAGGGTTGACAGTAACATGTTGACTAATATAAAAAAATCTCTTTGGACAAATATTGAATTCAATCTATCTTTTGAAGAGTCAAATGGAGATATTCTCCTCTTAAATGACAACAACCACTTTAGCTACTATATGATGCTTAAAAGGGAATACAAGGAAGAGTTTGGGATTCCTGAATTACTCAATGCAACATTTAAAGCAATACCTTGAGGACAAGGTGTTTTTCGGGGCTCGAGGTAATGATACATTCATATTATTATTATTATTAGGAAGTATATTATATTTAATAGTTTATTTTGGGATATTATTATTAGGAATTTATTATTTAGGTAAGTCTTAGAGATGAAGTTAAGTATAAATGGAGCTTTATTATTGTAATTGAGATTATGCTGAATATTGATTAGTGGTTTGAATTTTATTGAAGAGTTGGTTTACTTCTCGGAAGTAAATTGTGGGATAGTTGATCGAACTCTTGAATATCGGTTATCTATCTTATCAATTTGTTTGACCAAAAATAACTTAGTGTAATTTCGTGACCAAATTAGTTAAGTGAGGTAGAGTGCTTTCGTGATCTTGAAGATAATCAAGGTAAAAATAATAAATGCAACGTATAAAGCTTAAATAAAGTAAAAATGACACGATGATGTACGAGGAAAGCCTTTAATCTTGATAGATCGCCGGCATAAAACCTCGGGAAGAGACAATCGTCCCTTGCCTTTGTTGATTTTATTAATAAAATACAGGATAATACAACGTATGAACACAAATGATCGATCTAAAGTGATGAGTATTGTTAGGATCGGTTTGATATAATCAAGACTTATAGCTTTGAATAATTATCAAGAAACTGAAGAATCGTACTTGATAACTTAGAAATAAATAAACTAGTAAACACAGAATAAGAACAATAATAAACAACGTATTAATAATCGAAAGCTCCAATATTATTAATGATAATAATACGAATACACTACTGTATTAGGGTTTACACCTTGAAGCTATCGTTAACCTATTCTAGGTTCTAAGGATCTCTATTTATATCATATAGAGTACTGTACAAGTTGTCCTACAAATATGGATATATATCTCATTCTCTAAACCGGTACAAACTCTTATTCAACTAAGTATATTACACCAACAGTAGTAATACTGAGATTTGAACTAACAATATTAACTATTTACATTGACAATACTAAACTTGTAAATATACCTAACCGTACTAACTCTGAAGTATTCACCAGCAACACTAATTCTTAAACAGTAGTAACTTTGCTCTTGCAGCAGTAACTCTTGTACATCGACAGTATTAACTCCAACAGTTGTAACTTCAACAAATAGTAGAAATCTTGATAACAGCTCTAACCAGCAGTAGTAACTTGTTGATGCAGTAGAAACTCTATCAGCAGTACTCCAAAACCAGCAGTTGTAAATCCTTGGCAATCTTCAGGCCCAACAAGTGTTGTGGAAGTAGAAAAACGATAAAAATGGAAATGTTTCTAAGTGTTTAACAATGATGGTGCAGTAGTGAATGTCCTTTCCTACGATCATTTGCCTCGTTTATATGGGATTTACAAGTTAACTAACTATCCTAAATATCCGGGATCCTCCAATCTTCCACAAAGATTCAGCTAACTCTCCGAAATATCCGGGATCCTCCGTAGTTTCACAATGACTCAGTATTATGAACGTAGCCTTGACTTTCTTCATAATTTAAATGACTTCCGATCCGGTATCCATGGTAGACTTAGTCCAATCTTTATCCTCTGGAACTTGGTCAAGATACTTAACGGACAAATAAAGGTTGGCAACATAATGTGTTCGAGATACCGAACACACTCAGGATCCCTGATACTAGCAAGATCAGGACAATAGACTCCGGGATCCAGGATCCTAGCTATAAAATTTGACCCCTAACAATTGTCCCCAAGTTGTGTTACTGTTAGAATCCAGATGGTGACACAACTTTAAGGATAAGTATTAAAGAAGTTAGGTGAGATATGACCGTGTATCGATAACCACGCTTGCAAAATAATCGGCATTTTTGATAAGTATAAACCCTTACATCTTTCATTTGTGTCTATCCAAACAAGCTTATCTCAGGTAAATTCTTTCTTTCTTTTTCTAAAATTTTCATTTCTTGAAAATTTTAAGTTTTGTTATGGCATCGATTACCCGATCCCAATCATAATTTAGTAAGAACACCTTGGAAGATTTTACCGATCAACAATTAATTAGCAAACGTGAACCCTGTGTTTTTTTTATGCTGAAATTGATCGGGTGAAATCCGGTCGAGCTTTTTCTCCTGGCACCATCTTTAGGTCCTTTGATCCTTCTGTCCAACCCGATTTTTGTTCTGAAAAGTGGGTTTGTTTTCCTGAGTTCCCTTTTACCCCGGGTCTTTCGTTTCCATTTCCTCTATTGTTTTTCGAGTTCTTCTCTGATGTAACATAAAAATTTATGTTTTTACGTACATTATTCCTCATTACTTGAGCTGTTAATTAGTGATAACATCTTAAATCAATGATTATTTACTAAAATTCACTAAAGTAGTTCTAATATAGACGTTGCAACAAAAATCGCTAAAAACTTCCAAATTACATACAAAACTAAGCAAATAAACTTCAACTAGTTCCTCCACTTTTATTTACCTTATGATTTACACTTCCTAAATACTATTTTATGATTCATAGGTAATTACGAGGTTGAAGAATCAAGAATCAAGAATCAAGGAAAACGGATAGAGAACGTAGAAGATACAACACCTGAAGATCAACCGAACGCATTTCCGAGCATGTATAAGCTACACATATCCAAAATCTATTATTTTGGTTTCATTAGAAGCGTAACAGAATTTCGAGATCATAGGCGAAAGAATCAAGCCAAACGGACAAGAAACGAAGAAGATACGCGCGAAACAAGCAACGAACGAAGTGCCGAACAATGGGTAAAAGCTAAACGGCCTCACCAGAGGCTGTATAGGGCCTCAAGGATACCGTATACGGCCCTTAAGGTACCGTATACGGTCCTTGGGGTTCCGTATACGGCCTCCTTGCCCCTCCGGTGATGCCGTTTTTCAGTTATTTGAAGGTTCTGTGCTGTTCCGGACTTGTATTTCGTGCTTTGAAGCTTGTACGAGGTTCCTTGGTGTTTTGCCTATAAATAGGAGACCTCTCCTCCTCATTTCCATAATCCAACAATCCCTCACCTCTCCATTCACCCCCCACACCTTTCTCTCTCACACACTCACTCTCTCTAGACTCTCTCTCTAAATTAGAGAACTACCGAGTGATTAGGTTAGCGTTACTAGCGTAGTATTTGTACGGAGTTACTCCTAGACTTCAAGATTCGTGAAGATTTGTCTGTATTACCTTTTATTCAGGTTCTAATATAATCTCTTGTATTTATTTCTTAAACATGTTGTGTTATTATCGTTTAGGAATGAATGCTAGATTTATTATGTTAGGCTAGACAAATTTGTGTTTATTATGATGTAAGCTATGCTATAGTAGTTATATATTAATATCATGTCGTTACTCTGCCTGTGCGAATTCAAATTACTCTCGAACATATAAACTGAACCTCTATTGATTATTTATCCAACTTATGTTGTGGTTTGAAAACTAACACTAGGATTTGGCCAATTGCTAGTTATAGAACTTCCAACTATTCTATGTATGATGATCAATGAACTCGACATGGCCGTTGTTCTCTTGATTGAAACATATCAGAACGAGACACGGAGCATAAGATTAGAGATAGATTAGGTTCATGTTTATCTGTTAGATATCTTTGAGAGAACTTTCGGGATATCTATGATCTAATTAATAGGTTAATTGATATGTATGATCTGAGCCTGTCACTAGTATGCCATCTTATTGCATGTTCTTGTTTGATTGTTGCTTTAGGAGTCTGTATGCTAGAAACAAATTACGTGATTCTTATCAATAGCTGAACAATTAATTAGGTTTTCAGAAATGAATTGAATTGAATACAGAAAGTTTAACGTGCATGCAATAGTTATAATGATTTATATGAATAATGATGAGCAGTTTAACTGATCGCTAGTCAGGTCATCCCAACTTATTTCGCGGGATAATTCATGTTCATGTTATTGTTTACTCAACAATTCATGCCATGATAAAGATATCTCAGATGTCTGAAATTGGGGAATAAGATTCGAGGATGATTGTCAGTTGAATTGGTCAGTACATTTGGGAGAACTTCCAATGTATCTGCCATTCTATATCTATTACCCCCCGACATATTATCTATCTAATTGCGGACAACTCTACGTTAGATATTTGATAGGATAGGAGATATAGCTCATTAGGAAATATAAGATAATCCAGGAGAATAATATGGAACCCCAAAATAATACAACGGAAACACCGTAAAACGTCCAAGTACTCAGTATAGCGCTGAAAAGACCGACGGGTTTAGTACAAATGCATGGAAGCTGAGAAAAGGCCGTGGGTTCAATACTTCGTATTATTCAAGTTTCCGAGATACTCGATCCCACTGGATTGGTCATCATAACTAGAGGCTTTACCCAAGTATAACTACCCTTCCATAGCATTTGCCGAAGTCATAGTAAACACTCACGTTATTCTGATTCTCCTAGTCTCCGTACAAACCCCCTTTTTACCTTTAATTTACCGTTTATTTTTATTAAATACAAAATAAAATCCCTCCGAAAGTTTTAAATCCTCTGCTGAATCACGATAGATAGTTGATCCTTTTAAAATCTCATGTCCGTTGTAGTTTAAAGAACGACACCTGAGTCATGCGTACCACTTACTCCCCTAATACACCTTAGGGTTATAAGTAGTGCTCAAAGCTTAGGCTTCCCAGCAAAATAAATATAAAACTTTCACACCCGACGTAGCCGTCCGACGATTGTGATTCCCTCACGACAGGAATCGACAAAAATAACCGTCAGGTGGCCGCACGTCATTCTCCGTCACCAAGCTATGTTATTCTCAAACCTTGCCTATGGTTTGGCAAACTCTCTTTGTCATCCAGAACATCATCGACTCTCATTCTTTTGATTTTTGGTGTCTCTGAGTTAGCGCAAATCTCTAACCTTATAAGCCATGATTCCAGCTTTTTCCTCTTTAAGTCAAATTCGGCAAACAACATCTTGTTCTTCGTGCCACCCAGAATGATCCCAAATGGAAGGGAAAATTCTTCTTTGTAAAACGTGAATCTCCCCCCGATGGTGACCTCTTCCTATCTCTTGGATCACAAAGGGTAGGATATGATACTTTAGGATTTTATTACTACTTGATTTTCGTGTATTATTTTGCAGCGAACCTTGCACTGCTAGCTCCTCCAAACTAGGATACTGAAGCCAAAATCAAATGATTTTTGGAGATCCCATAAGTTGAAAGGACTTTCATCATCCCCTCCATACAGAAAGCACATGATCTCGAGATCTCGAACCAACAATGTCAGGTAAAATAATCATCTTTAACCTGTAACTTAAGAATCACCCTCTTCATTATTTTTTAGGATCCCAAAAGTCTTCTTCTCGCTTCATTCTTTCTGATCTTGATGAGGATACTCCCACTCCCATTAAGATTGAGAAATCCTCAGCAACACCTCCCAAGCCTCGTGTTCCACATCTTCGTTCCAAATCGTCATCCAAAAAGAGGAAGAGTGACGATACGATCTGCGTGGAGGACTATCTCCCTGACTTTGACAAGGCTGTGAGTAATTGCAATCAAGTAAGTTATCCCTACTTTCATGTAGAATAAGTCTTAGGATCTATAATTTCAGACCTCGTTAGTTATATCTCGGGATCCCTGATCCTTAAACTTTTAAATCATAAAAACTTCAGTATTTCTAAATATATTTATTTCATATAGGCCTTGGAGCATATGGCTAGGCATTATAAGGAGAATCTCGAGATGGTTGATGACATGAAGAAGATAGCCGCCGCTAAGTCTGAGGTCATAGAGAGGGATGTTGTGGAGATCCTCAGGTTTGGAAAGGAGATGAAAGATCAGGAAACCAAGTTCACCAAGCAGACCACAGAGATGGAGGCCAAGTTCGCCAACCAACTGCAAAGATGGAAGCCAAGCATTCCCAAGATATGGAGATCCTATTAGCCGATGTTAAAAGGGATGTTGCTATAGCCATAAATGAAACCAGGATCAAGATGGCTTCAGAGGCTATTAACAAAGCCTTCGATGCATCGATGTGGAATCTTCAAGCTTGGAAGGATAAGCTGGCGGTGCTTAAAGGTGAAGATCCTGATGTTGGGGAGAAGGAAAATGGTCCAGGCGAGAAGGCACTGGTGGTGGCTATGGAGGATGCCGGCAAAGAGGTGAAGGATGGCGATGGTGGTTCCCTGGGCGATGAAGGTAATATTGACCAAGCTGAGCCCAGATTTTTAGTTGTTAATTTTACTTGATAAGTTGACCTGGTATGGTCAGTTCCAAACGGTTTATGTTGGCCGTTTGAGGATTTTGAACTTTTTTTTTTTAATCTAGTATCACTTTTGATATGAACATTTGATAGCAATTTTATCTTGAATGATTTTGCACGTTATCATCTCATTTTTAAGAATAAGATTAGTTTAAGTATACATGCATACCTCAAAAGAAGAATCTTAACTTGTGTACCTTGATTGGCAAATGATACGTCAATCTTAAATCCAATGTTGAGATCTCTTTGCACATAAGTTATTTGCAGGATCTTTTAAGGATGTCTCCATGTTTGCTAGTCGTTGAGTACTTAGGCTACGCCAATTATTCGTGGGTCAAACCAGAAATTCGTGGGCTGAGCCAGGATCCTGGGTAGAAATACTTAGGACAACGCCAATTGTGACATGAAAACATCACAACCCTTTGATTAACATGATCATGTTACAACCGTATGAGCGACAAGAAAATGTCACAACCTTTTGGGTTAATACCTCTGTGCACTTCAGTGTTAACAATTTGTAAGGATCCAATACATAGATCAATGATCATGAAATTGTCGGGTACCAGAGGCATTCTGATCCCATAACCCTTATTCTATGATCGAACAACGTGCATGATGTGACGTAAAAAGTCATGTTTTTACGTACATTATTCCTCATTATTTGAGCTATTAATTAGTGAAAACATCTTAAATCAATGATTATTTACTAAAATTCACTAAAGTAGTTTAAATATAGACGTTGCAACAAAAATCGCTAAAAACGTCCGAATAACATGCAAAACAAAGCAAATAAACTTCACATGATTCCTCCACTTTTATTTACCTTATGATTTACACTTCCTAAACACTATTTTATGATTCATAGGTAATTACGAGATCAGGGAATCAAGAATCAAGCAAAACGGATAAGGAACGGAGAAGATACAACACCTAGAGATCAACCGAACGTATTCCGAGCATGTATGAGCTTCACACATCCAAAATACATGATTTTGGTATCATTAGAAGTGTAACGGAATTTTGAGATCATAGGCGAAAGAATCAAGCCAAACAGACAACAAACGAAGAAGATATGTGCGAAATAAGCAACGAATGAAGTACCGAACAACAGGTAAAGACCAAACGGCATCAGGGATGCCGTATACGGCCCCTAGATCTCGAAATTTCGAATATCCGAAATTCGGATATCGGAATTTTTGGATATCCGAATTTGAACACCCCTACTCACAGATATAATTGAAATAATATGTAAACTTAATTTTTACAAAGAAAAAAGTATTTATGTACCTAAGTTCCTAAATAAATCTTTTAAAATTGATTGTGTTATGACAAATTAGGAAAATAATAGTCATTAAGCTAAATATGAAATACTAATGAGATGTAATTAAGGGCAAATAAGTGATATGCAAAAATAAATGAATTATTTAGTTGACTTTTAAAAATATTACTTTGTTTTTAAGGAAATAAATGAAATATTGTCTCCGTTCCATTTTTATTTTCTCATAAAAGTTTTTGTTAGATTTAAGATAGGTTAGATAATGCCAATTTTGCCCTTGTATTTAAGACAAGTTTGACTGAAAAATTATATGAAATAAATAATTAAGAGTGATAAATTAGGGTAAATTATCGAGTTTAATGATTTTTAAGTTAATTTTTTCAAGTAGACAATTTTTTTGAGATAAATATAAATAGTAATGTGGACAATAAAAATAGAACTGAGGGAGTACTAAATTATAGGATTATACGAGGTGTCACACAACTATATCAAGTTAATGGAAGAGTGACACATGTGATAAAATGTTACGTGACGAAATGAGAAGCTTGCCACATTGGCACAAAGTGATATATATATATATATATATATATATATATATATATATATATATATATATATATATATATATTTTTGGGAGGGTCAAATGAAAACTTAATATAAAAGTTGAGAGAGAGATAAAATTCTTAAACTACAAAATTTTCTATATTAAAAAAAATACTACTACTTTCTTATTTCAAAATTTCTACTATTCATATTTTGTTAGATGTTCTTTCATTGTTTATCTCTTTTAACTCTTTCACTAACATAAGATGGATGGTGTACATTGTTAAAAACGAATGATCAAACTTTGCAACTAGTTTATACCAAATATACATAAAAAACTATCCACCTGATCAGCTTCTTTTAACTATTTCGGGTTCACAATTCAAACGATCACGAAATCAACTCTGACAACTTCAAAATGAACTTTGGCAACTTCGAAATTAGACACTACGATATCTAAAATACCTCTTTCTTGAGTAGTCTAAAGGTAAATGTTACCTCGAAGTCAACCCCTTGGAAAATACCATAAAAAGTCATCGGAAAAAATTTGCCGGATTGATAAAAAAATAAGGCAACTAGCTAGAAAGGGTTAATTACCGGTTATATTCGGTCAAATACGTTAAATGTGCATACTAAAAAGTTAATTACATATAATAGAGAACGTTTTAGGTATGTTACATATAATTGATTTTAGGTCACAACTAAATACATTTCAAGGTACTTTACCTATTTTTAAACGAGTTCAAAAATACTAATACTTTAGGGCTACTATGTAAAGTTCAGTACTATTTGAAGTAAGGTGTCTACATTGAACAATAATCAAACTTGGTTTTTTTTTTAAAGGTGTTCTTTACACACGAAGAGTGGCTTAACATTTTTATGTGCAATACATCAAAACCGTTACAACATCACACTTTTAATATAGTTTAAAAAGACAATTGAACTAATTATCAAGATGTTGATGAGACATTGATGCCATCATGTCAACTGTCACTTGGTCGTTATTCACCCAAGTTAAGTAGAAAAATATTTTTAAAAAACCATCAACCATGAAATTCGAACATGATTACCAAATTATTTTAAGCAAAATAAAACAAAATAAGATGTCAATTTTGGCTTACAAAAGAAATGTTGGTAGCCAACCAAAGAAAGGTTTGGGGCGATAAGGATATCATGCGATAAATGATGTTTCTTTATATCACTTTCCAAAATATTTTCAACCTAAACACACACTCTTTAATTAATTTGCATCACAATCACAGGATTAAAACCAACGTTGAAAACAACCTAAAAAGATTAAGACCCATTTGTTTTTCAGCCCCTTTTCTTTCTCTGTAAATTGCTCCCATATCTTTGCTGCTGCTGCTGTCACAAATATTTCAGGTTTCCACTCTCAGTCTTTCAATTAACGCACATTTCACTCATACCCATTTTGCAATTTAGGGTTTTTTGGTTTTTGTGTGGGGTTCTTATTTCTAAACTTTAACTGTTATTCGTGCTCATAAAGTTTGTGACTTTGGCGCTTTTCTGTTCAATTTTCATTACAATCAGTCTTATTACATTATACCCATGTCAAATTGATTAGCTTTAAGTAGAGTAAATGTGAGTTTAATTTATGATTTACTCATCTTTGTGTTTCATGAAAAACAGGTATTTTTAGCTTAGTAATTGAAGAACTCTAAATGGCAACATGTATATCACCGTTAATAATTCCTTTAGAAGCTCGAAATTCGATAGGGGGGCTAACTGTTTTCGGTGGGAGAGTGAATTCCTTGAAGATGATGGATGATAAACATGCATTTTCGAATAGTAGTCACAAGATTTGTTATAACCCACAAATAAAATGTACTGCGAATTCGCATAATATCAATCAGTTTAATAATAAAGATCAGTTTCTGAACCTGCATCCGGAAGTTTCAATGCTTAGAGGTGAAGGAAACAACAACAATACGGTAGTTAATCCGAATGTTACTGAGATTTTGAGGGATTCAACAAGTTCTGGTGGTTATAATGAGGCTAAGATTAAAGTAATTGGTGTTGGTGGTGGTGGGTCGAATGCGGTTAATCGAATGATTGAAAGTGCAATGAAGGGTGTTGAGTTTTGGATTGTGAATACTGATGTTCAAGCTATGAGAATGTCACCTGTTTTCCCAGAACAACGGTTGCAAATTGGTGAAGAGTTGACACGTGGGCTTGGTGCGGGTGGGAACCCGGATGTTGGTATGAATGCGGCTAAAGAAAGCAGGGAGTCCATTGAAGAAGCTGTTTATGGTTCGGATATGGTTTTCGTGACTGTAAGTATTTTTACTTCTGTTAAATTTGTGAATGATCACTGCTGAAAACAGAAAGATAATAATGTTTAGTGATTATGCTGTTTGTTGTTTGAATCATGCAACAACTTAGGCAATTGCATTATGAACCATTTAGGGTGTATTTTAACTCTAGCATGTTGGTTTGTTTATGATGGGAGATTCTACTTTTGAGATTAAATCATAAAAAACTTACATTCAATTTTGAACATAAGGATTGATTGAAGTAAATCCCCGACTCACACTCGGAATCCTGATAAAAACCGTAAAAATCTGGAAATCGGGGACAATTCAAATTTGCTGCCACGTGATGAAAAATTAACTCATTTCTTATTTATGTAGTTGCTATGTAGAAAGTTGACAACACTCATATTTATACTTGATGATTATTTAATTATTTATTGTTGTTAATATTTTATCTTGTATAGCATTGACCTATGTTCATGTCCTTCCTTATTGGTTAATTAAGGGGTGTTTGGATGTGCATGTAAAGTAATTTATTTGACTTGGATATGCTGGCAAGATGTGACTATTGCTTTCACTTTCTGCTTTTTTAGAGCAAAATTCTCAAGGGTGGCAATCAAGCTAGAATTTTTAAGACACATTTAATAATACCAAACTATCCTAAACTTCAATGATTTTCTTATTCTTCTAGTTTCAGTAATCATTATAAATGTCAATATCTAAGCACCTTCATAGGCTCTTATAACAACTCTTCAACTTCCAGACGAGGAGGTATTTGGATGTGCATTTAAACTGGTTTTGCTGTCTTGAAATCACAATAACTAATGTAGGGTAAAAGGTTTTACGATTTTAACTTTTTATTTATTTAGGGTCAAAATCATTAGCTCAAATAAGCATGTAAGAAGAAAATTGATTATTGAGATAAATATAAAAAGTTGTTTTGGATTTGTTATATGCAGGCTGGGATGGGTGGTGGAACGGGTACAGGTGGGGCCCCTGTAATTGCCGGAGTTGCAAAGTCAATGGGCATATTGACCGTTGGTATTGTCACAACTCCATTCTCATTTGAGGGGAGAAGAAGGGCGGTTCAAGCACAAGAAGGAATTGCATCTTTGAGGGAAAATGTGGACACACTTATTGTCATCCCAAATGACAAGTTATTGACTGCAGTTTCTCCATCTACCCCTGTAACTGAAGCTTTCAATCTTGCTGATGATATTCTTAGACAAGGTGTTCGTGGTATCTCAGACATAATTACGGTAAGAAGTTCATCAATTGTTATGTTATTATCTATGAGTTTCTTTTTAACTTCTTAATAACTTAAATGAGTTGGCGTAAACTTGCAGATACCTGGATTGGTTAATGTTGATTTTGCTGATGTACGAGCCATTATGGCAAATGCAGGCTCGTCGTTAATGGGGATAGGAACTGCAACAGGTTAGTATAAAGCTACTTGGTTAAGCCTTACCTTGTATATATATATAGGGTCCGGATCCAGAGGGAAGCACTAGTTTCTAGGGAAGCAGGGAAGCTACACATTCATCAACGATGAATGTTAGCGAATTCTAATAATATTCATCATATGATATTATAGGTTATAAAAATAGTTTATTGATGAATATTAGTAGTTATAACATTGGTTTTGATTAATATTTATTGGTAAAAATATGTTTTTTACGTTCTGATTATCATTCATCATGGACGAATCACGAATGTTAACGGTTAATTTTTTTAAGAAACTGATAATATCCACTTCGGTTAACATTCATTAATGATGAATGTTAGACAATTCTCTTAATATTCATCATAAGATATTACAAGTTATAAAAAGTAGTTTATCTATGAATATTAGTAGGTATAACATCGGTTTTGATTAATATTTCTTGGTAAAAATATGTTTTTTTACGTTTGATTATCATTCATCGCGCATGAATGGTTAGCTTCCCTACTTCCCTCAAAAAATTGCTTCCCTCTTGATCCCTACCCTATATATATATATATATATATATATATATATATATATATATATATATATTGTTTTGTAATCTTCCTATACTGTATATTTGGGGGTGTTTGGACTTTGGCTGTGAGTTTTGAATGTTTGTGATGCTGAATATTTAAAATGAAATAATCAGTTGTGATAAATTAAGCTATAGAAAAAAGTGCTTGGATGTGCATGTATTTGAAGTTGTAATAATCATCTAGCTAGATATCTGATTTTTTGAAAAATTCTGGTAATATAAGAACTCATCGACAAACTGACAAAAAATGACATTTTTGTGAAGAAAGTAGAGACAGTTGTGTAGCAGCAGGTATGAAACTCTTTATTCAAAACTGATTATTGACTAAATAATCGAAAGCAGAATCTGTCAATCCAAACAGAGAAGATTGATTAATGTGACTTCAGATTACGATAATCAAGTAATCAGTTCCAAAAAGCAAAACCAAACACCACCGTAGTATCAAGTTGAACTGGAACAGTTGTCTATCATTCATCTATGGGAGTCAGGGAGTGTTTGTAATACTGTTTGTAACTTCACTTGACAATCCCAATAACGGTGGTAGTTATGAAATTTCAATTAATTCAGTACAACAGCTTTTTTTAGGTGTTTAATTTCATGCTTCAGTAATCTTTGTTTCTTAATAGGGAAGACAAGGGCAAGAGATGCTGCATTGAATGCGATTCAATCACCTTTGCTAGATCTTGGTATCGAGAGGGCTACAGGAATTGTGTGGAATATAACCGGTGGTAGTGACTTGACATTGTTTGAGGTCTCTCTCTCTACCTCTGGCTCTTTCTATAAACACAGATCTCTCTCTATCTGTATATCTGTGCATGAGGGTCTTTGGATCTACATGTACAAGTTCAAACAACTGTAGAATATCCAAATACCTAAGGGTCATTGACCTAGCGGTATTGAGGTAACAAAACAACCCAGTTCAAGTCCCGGGGTTGGGACTATTGTAAATATTGGTGGGCGAATGTATATATTAGTATAAGGGGTGTGTGAGTGGTTTGCCTTTCTTAAAAAAACAAAATAAAAAAACAGTAGGATATCCGAATACTGTATTCTACATCTCATTTATTACAGTTGATCGTACTCTAATTGTTGAATGTTTTATTATCTCTTTCAAAAGGCCATCCAACCACCGTTATATATATCTATGTATGTGTGTGCAATGTGTTGCTACAATTCTGTAGGCCTTATTAGCCTATCCTTCATACACGGATAATCTTGGTTCTTTCTAAACTGTAAGTGGTGCTAGTAGTTTTACCTTAATTGTTTAAAAGTCAATGCAACATTTGACCAATAGCGTAGCCCAGTGACAAGGTTGGCTATTAGTGGAAAGAAATGATACACAAATTCTAGGATACTTCATCTACTGAAATCATTGTTACCAATGATATGTTATAATTCCTGATGGCTAATGGATGAATGTATATTCATGATTGGAATTTTTACATCTTCTTCGAAAATGAAAATATTGCATTTATCTGGATAGGGGCCATACAAAAGTTGTAGTCCAGTGACAAGGTTTGGCTATTAGTGGAAAGAAATGATACGAAAATTCTTACATACTTTATTTACCCAAATCATTGTTACCAATGGTATGTTATAATTCCTGATGGCTAATGGGTGAATGTATATTCATGATTGGAATTTTTACGTCTTCTTCGAAAATGAAAATATTGCATTTATCTGGATAGGGGCTGTAAAGAAAGTTGTTGCACTGTTTTTGGAGTAACATAGTAGATATGATGTGATTGAGGAGCTACACTTAATGTAGTTACCAGTTCTTCTATAGCTAATTAAAATAGCCGGTATCATAACATATGCTTATAATTTGTTTGTTTGACAACTGATCTATTCTCAAATGGCACTTTGCAGGTGAATGCTGCAGCAGAAGTCATATACGATCTTGTGGATCCAAGTGCTAACTTGATTTTCGGAGCGGTCATTGATCCATCAATAAGCGGTCAAGTAAGTATAGCATTTAATAGAGCATCTTCACAATTTACTCAATTATTTGCAACTCCTTTTTAACCATATTATTTCAGAATTTTGTAAAATTACTTTTTGAACCATCGTACCATTGCAAAATAATCCTACAGACTTACAATGCTCATATATCCCTATATGCTTTTATCTTTATAGTCATATATCATATATATTTTTACGCATATGTATATTCATCGACTTTTGCCAGAGGTCTTTCTGGAAGCAGTTTCTCTACCCTAAGGTAGAGGTAAGACTGTCTACATCTAACCTCCCTCATACCCCGCCAATGGTGGGAATGGGTGTTGCGGTTGTAACGTTGCAAAATATTGAAATAAGAATATTTTTGTTTGCAAGAATGAACCATTTGGACCAATTGTAAATGTAAAAAAAGGCCATCTTATCATCTCTTGTACAAAATTGCCCATTCCTCCACAGCTTGGTCTTTTCTTTTGTTGTTGCAAGCATTATTGATTGGCCAATGTGTATTGTTTTTTTTCTTCACTCAGGTTAGCATTACCCTTATTGCAACCGGCTTTAAACGACAAGAAGAAGGTGAAGGACGAACACTCCAGGTATCAAATTGACCATCTTAGCATTTTCAAAGTGAACCTACCATCAATACTATAGTTCCTCTTCCCTCCAGAACTACATCGTATAAACATTTAAGGGTAGTTTGGGAATATTACAACAGTTTCAAGAAAAAATGTGTCATAAACTATGTCAATATGCAGGGTGGTCAGGCAGATGTGGCTGGGATGAACCGGCGATCACCAGCCTTCACAGAAGGTGGCTCTGTAGAAATCCCAGAGTTTCTAAGGAAAAAAGGGCGCTCACGCTATCCACGAGCTTAAGGTCGCCATTGTAATTTTTTGTCCTTGTGATATATATGAAGTATGATCATGTAGGTAGAAAGATTGTTTGCTGTTGCTAGCAAAAGCTTAAGAGAAGCATTATGCAACCTGTCTTTACCGAATAAAAGGTTGTGACCACATATTACATAGTGTATGGAAACTATATTACTTGCTGCAAATATTGTTTGAAATAGAGGTTAGATATTTTACCATTTTATGATCATGTTTGGTCTTTTTTAGAGTTTCATGTGACAGGGCCATTATATGTATTTATTAGTTGAGCAGATTCAACTTATAAAGCGATCAAACATGTTCCTTTTAGTAACGTCGCATTGACATTCGTTATAGAGACCAGACCATATGAATTCTACGAACCTAAGTACATACTATGTATGTCGAAACAAGTTTCTAGCATCTTTCTTTGTAAGCTTCTCATTTACCAATATTATGTAGTTATGTTTGTGTTAAGAACTGCAGTGTTTCTTTATGTAACATATCTTGGAATAAAAATCTTGAAATAAATGTAGTCATATTATTTGATTAATTACATTGATAATGATTTGTTCTCCAGTATTGATGGCCAGAGAAAGGAGTGGCAGGAAGGAGTGTAGGAAGATTTTTTCAAAAAATTATGGGGACAAGAATCTTTCACAAATCACAAGTAGTAGGAGTTAGTTTGAAGTGACAATCAAATAATATCTCCCACTTGTCAAACCTATCTCAATAATATTTATGTGACTTCAGGGAATATGTTGATGATAAAGTAATTTACTTGATCAATTATCATAGTATATCCAAACATGGACCGTAAATGAACCGAACGAATGAGTCTTGTTTATGTTCGTTTGTTTAACTCTAATCACTTAACGAACGGGTCATGATGGGTATTTCGTGTTCATTTTATGTTTGCTTGTTAATATGGTAGATGGGCAAAAGAACAAACATAAACACAAATGAATACAAACGGGCACACATATTTATACAAGTAAAATGATGTAAGATGTAGTAAAAGGTAGTAAAATGTAGACAACTAGGATGGTATATTGGGCAAATGTATAGGATGTATTTTTATCTATTAAAATTTTAGTTAAATCATAAATGATATAAAAATGTATATAAACTTAAATAGATTACTATACGGTAATGGATATTAATATAAATTAGAAATGATGAGTAAGAACACATGCATGACATCTTAGAGATAGATGATGCATTTTCTCAAAAATAAAATTGTTTGTTTTATATAATAGTGAAGATCAAGATTGAAACGAAAGAGTTCAAAAGTGTTTTGAGATTTTAATTTTAAGGTTATTATTAAGATATCTATTAGTGTTCATCTTAAATTTAAGATATAAAAAAGATTAAGAATAACACATTAGAAAAATCAAGAATAGACAATTAAAGGAGAACGACCCTTTGACGGTCATCACTGACCGATTCAAGAAAATATAATTAACGATACATGATTTTGATTTCGTAAGAAGATTATATTTTTCAAGACTTAAGAGGTTGATTATGTGTCCTAAAATTAAATAAAAGGGTTGTTTATATGGTAGTTATTTTTATGTCTTAGATTAAAATATCTATTAGTATTAATTAATATTAATACAAATAAAAGCTCGAGTAAGCTTAGGTTATGTAAAGCCTATAAACTTCATTGTCACGTGTGCTCTACATGACTAAGTAACACAATGCAAAAGTATTGATCCATTCGTCTCAGTCAAATTGTCCACTTTTACTGTGCACACAGTTTAAGATATCAAACTTTTAATTTGTAATTAAGTTAGAGATTTGTTTTACTCGAAATTTCACAAATGACGAGTTGTCACCGAATCTCTTCTTTATAACTAACATATCTACTTAATCGATTAGTATTCCTCGATCAGGTTAAAAAAATATTGAGTGAGAAAAGAGAAATTGAAAAAAAAAACTTATCACCACTTTCAACTTTAACATATCTCATCTCTCTCAATATTTGTTAAAATTAATTGAGGAATACTAATCAATTAATTAGATATGTTAGTTATAAAGAATAAATTCGGTGATAATTCGTCATTTGTGTAATTTTGAATAAAACAAGTCCCTAACTTAATTACAAATTAAATTATAAAAATTTAAAATTATATACCTTAAATTGAAATTGAAATATGTAAAAAGTGTTTTTTTTAAATGTAATTACATCATCATGTAACTTACCAGTAAAATGATCCAATAAAAGACTGCACAAGTCAACATCCACTCATTTAGTTTGTACTAATATACGTCATAAAACAAACATTTTATTTTATATAGTATAAAAAATAAAAATAAAAATAAAAATTATTGTGATGGATATCGATTATTGATGGTGTAATTCCAGTAATACCCTTTCTCATTGATCTTTTTTTTGTTCCTATCGACCAAAAGCAAAAAGTATAAGATTCCCATATTTTTCTCAGAACTAACACCAAAGACAATCTCCATAGGCCCATGCTAAATAAGATGTTGAGATATTTTATATTTTATATTAAATTACTAGGTCTTGAGCCCCATACGATGCACGACCATTAATAAAATGCAATTATATTAATTTGTAAGTTTAATGTTGTTAATTAAAAAATACAATTATCATTGTGATAATGATTAGTAACATAAATTAAACTATAATGGATGAACTTGTATTTATTTTTCATTAGTTGATACATCAAGTATGATGTAGTCTCCTCATTTCCTTACGATCGGTTGAAATTTAGGTCTCTGTCCATTTATCACGGTAACACCGATCTTGTCACCATGTGAATGACAAAAGTAACAACCATTAATTGCAAAATTATGTTAAGTTTTTATACATTTGTTGAGCCCTTGCGATGCACGGTAATTAAAATAATAAAATTAATCATATGTTTTTTAAGTTTTAAATTGTATTAATATTGTTGAAAATTTATTATTGAAACTCAACAGTGTTAGTATACCAAAATGTACAAAAAATAATCAATTTTATATATTTTATTAAAACTAATTTCCTTAAACTTGGTAGTTGATGATGATAATATTAGATCATTGCAATATATGAGATATCCATAAGAACATTAATTTATTTTTTATGTAGGAAAAAATCATTATTTATTAAATGTAATGCATAAATTTAAAAAGCTATTAAAATAAATTATAATAAAATTGAATTTGAAACCTTCACAAAATAGAAGGGAGTAGTTTGTTAGAAATTCATAATTTTAAAAACTTTAAGAGAGTGTTAGGAATTATGAAGATTTTTAAGGAAAAGCTAATTTGATGATGTGACATAATTAGATGAGTTTAAAAAAAAGATAAAAAGATGATGTGGCATGACTAAAAAATAAGAAAAAATCTTTATTTCATATATATAAATAGATTAATCACATCACATATCTTATAATTTTATTTCAATTACAAATTCCATGAGTCATAGATCAAAATTACTTTTCCAAAGTGTGTTATCGTCATTAAATTCATTGGGCACACGGTTTAATTCACTGAAGGGTCACTAGACTCTTCAAAAAAGTTCATTTTGATCATTGTACTATTTTTGCGTCTATTCAAATTATTGTACTAAAGTTTTTATACTTTTAAATTATTGTACTATATAAATTATTCATTCATTTCATTATATTATTTTTTGGTTCATTTAAGCAACTGAACTTTTAGAATATGTTATTCAAATCATTCAACTTTTTCAAAATTGCATTTCAAAAATATTATTATACACTTCACGCATATATAGGTTAATTGTGGTTGTGTATAAATGTTTTTCAACTTTATATCAAGTATTTTAATTAATGGTGGTGGATAAATATTTAAATATTATGCACGTGTAGAGTTGTAAACAAACTCAAATGATGTTTGTAAACAAATAAATAACCATGAATGCTTAAAACGAAATGAATTTTTTTGTTATTGTTTGTTCTTAAAAAAATGAATTCGTTGATGTTCGTTTATTAAGTCGACAAATAAAAACCAACATAAATGAACAAACGTAAACAAATAAACATCACTTGAGCTTGTTTGGTTCGTTTACTACTTTACAAACGCATAATGTTCAAATATTTAGCCAATACCATTAATTAAAATATTTAATTTAAAGTTGAAAAACATTTATACACAACTATAATTAACACATATATTTCTAAACTGTATAATGATATTTTCGAATAGCTGTTTTGAAAAATTTTAATGATTTGAAAATATCACGTTTCATAAGTTTAGTTATCTAAAAGGGAAAACAATAATATAATGAAATAAATGCATATTTTCATATAGTAACTTAGAGGTATAATTTTTAGTACAATAACTTAAAAGTATAAAAATTTTAGTACAGTGATCTGAAATTCTGAATAGACGCAAAAATAGTACAATAACCCAAATGAACTTTTTTGAAGAGTACGATGACCCTTCAATGCATTAACCCATTCATATAAAAGATATTCATTCTCATAACTACCGGTAAGTAGCAGTGGCGGATCTAGCAATGTTAGAACAGGTGTGCATTAAGAAACATGGACAAATTTTTTTGTTTTTTTTGTTTTTGATAATGGATAACGTCAGAGGTGTTTAACGGGTCGGGTTTCGGGTTCTTAAATTCAAGTTTTCAGCTGATCTTTTTACCGGGTAAATCAAAAGTAAACTAAATTGTTTTCAAGTTGAACTAAACCAACCTAGGATCGTATTCGGTTTAGCAAATATTAAACGATTTGAATTTCTATAATAGTTAGTTCACGCGAGAGATAAGAGAAAAGGATTGTTATCAATAAATTTAAAGGACATAATAGCTCTTATATTAACAAAAGCCCATTAAAGGTATTTAATATCTTTTTAATGACACTTTGATTAGTTTGATAGTTGATTGATAGATAACTAAATTTACAGTAGTTAAAAGCCATAAATTATATCACTTTATCACTTTGGTATCTGCGTCACATTCTTCTTCTTGGAAAAATGAAATAAATAAATAAGTAAATCAAAGAAAAACAGAGAACAACTCTAATCAATTCTTCCTGTTCGTAGCTAAACCTTAACTTTTATTCTTGTTTTTGTTCTCCTAAGGCCGGTGCCATTGCCTTTCTTTTATCATCAACCGACGAAGGTCGGCGAATCGACACCATTGACACGGGTTCGTCAGTTTGACCTCTTTGATTTGGCAACGAAAGAAGGAAGTAGGTCGGTGGGGCTTACATGCAATTTTTTATTTCATTTTCTTCCGTCAAGTATAAAAAAAAAATAAAAAAATATAACGGTAATATATCCGTTTTTTGAAAAAAAAAATATTTTTTTTAATTTTTTTAACCCAATTATCCAACCCCAAATATACTATAAATAAACACACAATTAAATTTAAATTCACACACACTTTTATCTTGCATTATCTCAATCAAATATATTATTCCACCCAATTATTCTATACAATTCAACACTTTTCTTTATCATTCTTTCACTTCCAATTCATAAAAAATGTCTAACCGCAACAACAATGATTTCTATTAAAATTTACTCAACACTCCCATTTACCCCAATTCACCGACTAACTCATCTTCAACAACTACCTCCAACAATTCACCAATCGGTTTCACCTCATATCAATCCCAACCTCAACCATGGTATCCCCAACAACCACAACCACAATAAAGCTACCAACCATACCAACAACCACAATACGACTACCAACAACCACAATACGGCTTCCAAGCTTACGCTTAACCACAATCCGGGCAACACTCACACTCACAACCCAAAACTCCTTTTCAAACACAACCCGAAACCCAAAATGACGTAGTATCCGAAGACGAAGCCGAGCACGAGGTTAATGTCAAGGGTAAAAAAAAGAGAGCACAAACTAGATGGACTGACTATGAAATCAAAACATTGGCCGAGCGATGGGTTGACAATTCCCAAAACCATGTTGAAGGAAATTTGCAAGCCGATTCACAATTTTGAAACAAAATAGTCCAAGACTACAATCGGTTAGTTGATGTTAAACGTACAAAAAGTCAACTAACCGGTAAATGGAATAAAGTTATAACCGACGTAAATTTTTTTATCGGCATCTACAAAAAGTACAACGAGCCTCGGCCAAGCGGGTACCAAGACGAGGACGTTATTAGGGTGGCAAAAGAACACTTCAAACAACAAGCGGGACGAAGCTTTATTTGCGAGCAAGCGTTCTACGTAGTCAAATATATCCCCAAGTTCTATGCCGATCACGGTATTACGAATAATAAACGCGCATTCCAAGAAGATGACATACCAATAAATCTAGCCGAGGACAAAGCCGACGATAATCCGAACCCCGCCGACCTTGCGACCAATATGTAACGGCTATTCCAAAACTACCAGATTCATCGTTCACCCGGTCGTGACACAAATAGGAAAAGTCAACGAAGTTCGGGTTCTTCGGATGCAACATCTTTGAGAAATTCAAGCGACGCGACCCCTGAGGCCATTTTGGAATCCGCAATAATCCAACAACAAACTTTGAAAACTATACAAGAAGCGACGCTACACAAAATGGAGTTTGATAAGCAAAAAATGATGTTGAAATAGTAAAAATTTATCCAAAGGCCTATACTGTCGCATTGGGGACAATACAAAGTTGCAATGTAATAAAGAAGTATCAAGAAGATTTCAAAACGATGTTCGAAAAGGATACGCGACAAAATGGGTTCTCCGACAGCGACTAGATTCATAATTTGTTATTTTAATTATCCTAATGTTTTTTTTAATTATTGCATTTTGGTTTTTTTATTATTGTAATGATTTGATTTTAATTGATGTAATGTTTTTTAAGTTTAATGAAATAGTTTTTATTTAGTTTATATTTAAAAAATTAAATTAATAGTAAGTGCGTCCCAGAATGAAACTGATAAAAGGACCGTTGACAGTGTATAGTCAGTCTTTAATAAGTTTTGGTTGTATTGATGTGACGCTGAGTTGACAAAACTTAAAAAACAATGGAAGAAATGACTGTTGGTAATGCTCTAAATGTTATGTTTCATTTTGAGTTTAATTAATGACTTCATGCTTTATTTGAAAACCATTTGAATAGATCTAATGTGGAGGGTGTTCAAACAAGGGTATGCATTCTTCGACAACTTTACTGGAAACATTATTATTATTTTTTTTTCATGTAAGACCCACAGGGTATGTAAGTATATACGTTATATTACATACAGGTCCGCCACTAGTAAGTATGGGTGTTCAAAAATATTCGTATCTGAATCCATTATCCAAAAATCTGAAAATCCGATCTGAAAATATTCGAAATTTCAGATATCTGATTTTTTCGGATTCGAATTCGGATAGTGTTTTCAGATAGTTCGGATAGTTCGAATATCCGAAAAATGAGAATTTTTTTTATTTTTTTAAAATTTATTAATTATACAAAAGATTAATGGATTATTGTTATTGAATATTGATTAATAATGATATTTTGTGGTCTATTGTTTTATATATTTGATACATGAACTCAATAATGTACGTTTTAGTTTATAATTTGACATTTTTTAAAATTAATTTTATTTTTATTTTTTTTGGATATTCGGATATCCGAAAATTCGGATGGATTTGGATTTGGATATTGAATTCGACTATCCAAAATTTCGGATATCCGAAATTCGTATATCCGACTTTGAACACCCATATTGTTTCGTTATGTCCTCTACTTTACACTCATTATTATTGTATGTGCCCACCATTCATAATCTCTATTATATGAGGTGAACATTCTAAAAACTCTATTGCATGCTTCCAATTTTCGTATCTTCTAGTTTATTAGATGAATTTTTCTAATAGAGTTTTTAAAATGTCTAATTTATATCATATTACTTAGAGTTTTCAGACGGTTCACCTCATACAATAGAGTCTATGAAAGTTTTGAGCATATAATAGAGCTTTTAGAAAGTTCACATCTACAATATAAAGTATAAAAGTTGAACGCATACAATAGTAATGAGTGTAAAATTAAGCGCATAACCAAACAATACTTTCTTACCGACTAGTATGTACGTAGAATACAAATATCAATGCATCTATATTTCCCTCAAAAGTTATATATATATAATACTTTTAGAAGAAAGTATAACTTTCAGGGAAATATAGATGCATTGATTGAATATTATATCTAATGAAATATTAAGCACAAAATAGCATTCACCGAAATAATTATCAATAAATATAGAAAAATTACACAAATCGTCCTTTAAGTTTACCTCAAATTTCACTGGTAGTACTTTACAAAACTTAATTACACCAATGATCATTTCTTTTGAAACTTGTTACGCTAACAGTCTTTTAAATTAATGATTGTTAACTCTCCGTTAAAGAGGATCACATGTGATATATATTTTTATTCTTTTAATTTTTTGTGTAAAATATAATTAGAAAAACTAAAATATGTATAGATACATTATTAGTTGCAAATAACATCATTTTTATTTTTCTCACTGAAACATCAAATTTTATAGTCTACCATCCAAATCCAACACCATCTTTCAATACCAAATCATACATTTGTGGCTTAAGATTACGAGTCACATATTTAATTCCTAGTTTTCAACGTCGTTTTACTTTGAAGTTAGGGTTTTCGTTTGAGATGTTTTTCGAGTAAGAATGAATGCAAAAGAGATGATACAGTGGCTACTAAAATCGTGACGAGATAAGATGAATGGGTGACGGAGGGTCCCCAGGTCGTGAAAGATGGTGGTGGATTATAAAATTTGATGTTTCAGTGTAGAAGATGACCGAATTTTGATAATGAATTTGCTAAGTGATACGGGGAAGATGAAAATGACGTTCTTTGTAGTTAATAATGTATATATACATATTTTAGATTTTATAATTTATATTTTACTTAAAAAATTAAAAGAATAAAAAAATATCATTCGTGATCCTTTTTAATAGAGAGTTAACAATCGTTAGTCTAAAAAAATATCATTCGTGATCCTTTTTAATAATACTTCGATTCTAATTTTTATACCAATTTTGTGCCCTAATTTGTGTACGAATGGTGATATTCATCGTTTGTATACGTTGTTGAACTCACAAATCTATCAATTCACTGATCTTGTGATTCATTAAAGATTTAGGGTTTCAATTTCGATAATAATAGCGATGCGATTCCTGAACATAATTTGACATCTAATTCAATAATGATATGAACACTCAAAATATGGTGAATGATCCTCTTCACTTTGCAAGTTCTGATCATCCTGGAATGATGTTAACCAATAAGCCGTTTAATGGTGGTAATTTTCTCCGATGGAGTCGCACAATCAAAATGGCGCTAGGAGCTAAGTTGAAGGTAGGGTTTATATAGATGGAACTCTTACTAAACCTGTTATTACTGATCTGAATTTTCAAAGGTGGACTAGAAATGATTACACGATGACCTGTTAGATCTTGAACATTGAACCCAGATGAAAATGTTGCCTCTTTATCTCATGTGTTATCATCTGTGGAACCTTCTAATTACTCTCAAGCAGTGTTGGATGATGGTTGGGTAGAAGCAATGAACAAAGAACTTGTAGCTTTCGAAGAAAATGAGACTTGGGAACTCACAACTTTACATCAAAATCACATAGCTATCTTCTCAAAATGGGTGTACAAGACTAAATATTTGCCTGATGAGTCAACTGAAAGGCTAATGGCTAGATTGGTGACTAGAAGCTTGATCAAAAGGAAGAAATATATTACAAACATACATTTTCTCCCGTAGCAAAAGCTGCAATGGTAAGAGTTTTGATAGTTCTTGCCATAACAAACTAATGGCCTTTATATCAGTTGGATGTAATTAATGCATTTCTTCATGGTTATATAGAAGAAGAGATCTATTTGAACCCCAGAAGGTTATAAGAAAGCATTACCTAGTCAAATTTGCAAACTCAATAAATCATCATATGGGCTTAAACAAGCATCTTTTAGATTTCATTCTATCAAAACATGATTATCTTTTGTTTACAAATCCTTTACTTATGCACTTGTTTATATGGATGATATCTTGATTATTAGTGATTCATAAAATGAAATTCAACTAGTCAAAAGTGCTAGTGGCCGCACTTACTTACATCAGACAAGATACATTTTTGACATATCGAAAGATTCAGTCATAACAGCTAGCAAGCCAACTACTTCTCCTGGGCCTTGGAATTTGAGATTGTCATTATACAAAGATATACCTTTATCTTCACCTGATATCTATCTATAACTAGACCAGATATATCTTATGCACTCTAACTGCTCTAGCATCTAAGTCAGTTTATTTCTTCTCCCAAAGAACCTCATATGCAGGCCCTCTTTCAAAAGGATTATTCTATCCGGTGCAACCTAATTTCAAAGTTGCAGACTAGGCTTCATGTTTAATGACGAGAAAGTTATTGTATCTTCTTATGGCATTTAATAGTCTCTTAAAAAACAAAGACACAAGTGACTGTGTTCAGATCATCTACTGAAGCAGAATACATGAATATGGCTACTATTACGTGTGAGCTAGATAGCACTCGATCTGTTCTATTTCCCAAGGGGTTTGGAATTGAAAGTTTATAATTTATTCACTTAATTATTTAAATTTAATTTATAAGTAGAAGAAACACACAAATATCTCGTATCTACTAATTTCAAGAAAATTAAACTCTTAAAAATAAGCAATCTCAAACAACGTCCAGATTGAAATGGTATGAATTGAAGAAGAATATATAATACATATTGCCTTTATTTTCACAACATGACATCTAACAACTCTTTAATATATATAGATACTGTACTTGTTAAACCATGAACACGTACACTATTAAATAACCATACAAAACATACATAAAGGTCTACGTGCATTAACACACACCCCACCATACATAAACCCACTTCTCTTTCATTACCACACAAAAATACATACACACACATATCTTCTCTCAACTATTTCCATTAATTTAATTCCTTCTTACACAAACAACAAAAATGGACTCCCACAATCTTCAAAAAACAGCTAAAAATCTTGATGAACCTACAACAACCACCACAACACCACCATCACCATCACCATCACCATCACCACCAAAACTGGTAGAAGAGAGTGGAAGAGAGAGGCTAAAGAGACACCGGGTTGATATGTCGGGTCGGGTTTGGATCCCGGATATATGGGGTCAGGAAGATTATCTAAAAGATTGGATAGATTGCACTGTCTTTGATTCATCTTTAGGTAACAATACTATAATGTCAGCAAGAACAGCTTTGGTTCAAGAATCAAGATCAACGGTCAGGATTGAAAACCGGTGTTAATTACTTAACTCATCATGGCAAAAGTTTTTACTACTTTTTAACCGATCGATTTGTGGTTTTTAAACTAAAATGCAAGGGTAGAGAATTGGGCGTACAATAATATAATATATTCTATATTCATTATGTATTTTATGTTGTTGATATTAGAAATATGATCGAATACATTTTTATTTATTTCGAGTTACTTTATGTCTTGTAATTGTTTGGTTTGCTATGTTAACATTTTTATTTATATTTTATGAAAATCAGGATGAAAACCGGGATATGATATATTTTTAGTACGCATAAGGATCTAAGGCAGCCGTCCCAAAAAAAAATTCAAATTATGTAAATTTTTTTTAAGGTATTAACAACCTTTTTGAATAATTCGTCCACACAAAAAATATAAAACAAATAAAGAATAACTTTTTTCGCCCTACGAAAATGTAAAATAAATAAAGAATATTTTTTTCGCCCCGTTTTCTCGCTCCGGCCCAGGATCTAGATCCAATGTAAATGTGACACTTCTTTTTAAAAATTGTTTTTGGATCATATTATAGCGTGATCGCATATTATATAATTTCATACGCATAATGGTAAGTTTCATACGTACAATTTGAATTTTGAAAGTTTTAAATTTTGAAAGTTTTACTGATCACGTAATAGTAAAAAGTGTAAAATTTTTAAACATTTTCAAACCAGTAACCCTATAATTAATGAAAGTTTTGGTAACATATAAGATCAAAATTTCATGCCATCTCGCACATTAGTGAAAAATTTTGTTGTTAGTAGACAAATCAAGTAAACTCCCATTACCATACGGCAAACAAAAGATTTTCCCCCTTATAGCTCGTTACAATACTATTCATAGTTGCGAAGAGGGGATAGATGGAGATCCCGAATGCACAATCTAACTAAGAACCTAAGTGAAGCAAGGTTGCTGAAACTGGTTTCATAAGAAATTAAACGTATGTATATCGATTGTACATAACAAACTTTACTATTATTCAAGAGGACATGCATATACGCGTATTCTTATCTCGACATATAACGGAACGGTATTGAACCTGCAAATCAAGCAAGGTATATCCAGAGGGATTGTGATATCCACTGTAAGTGTATATTATGTATCTAGATTGCATTTGTATAATTAGCCCATCTTAGCATTCTTGAAATTGGCCCATAACGTGGAACACCGAATTTTTATTTTTATTATTATTATTATACTATTTTATGACCTGCGAATTCGCGGGCTAGTCCATAATTTTCTTTTTAAAATTTCTTCTTATATTATAACTTTTATTTTTACTTGACATTGTTGTGCTGCTTACAGTTTGACAATTTATTAAATATGAGCACATTTGTGTTCGTATATTTCAAAATATTCATGTATGATTAATGCATGACAAACGTTAGTTAATATTAAAAAGTTATATAAGTTGGTTCATAATAGTGTGACCTGCACAAAAATTACACATTACGCAATGCATACGGTCTGTCAATATTACCACATCTAGTAAATAGTAATGAAAAGAGTAAGGAAAAAATTAAAGATCGGTCATGACTCATAGTCCATTTTAACTCATAAAACAACAAAAATCAACCATTGTGATATGTACATATTTTGCCTGGTTAAATAATCCAACCAACCCGCAATTTTGCCACACCTAAATACCAATAATAGTTGTTAGAGTGTTATAAAAAATGCAATGACACAACAGTTGGTATGCTACAAATGTAAAGTTAAAGAATAAACTCAACATACTTATAAATGCACCTGCATAAAACTGAAAACTACTATAATCATATTAAGAGAACTTATAATAATGAGAATTCAGTTCAAAGATTAACAATCTACACAAACCTGAACAGGATGTTGATCCAATTTCTTCAATGGTGTTTTAAAGACGATTAACGCTTGTCACGACTACACTGGCCAACCTGAGAAAAACTTCACAACCAAACTCAGTACATCATGTGTCATGATCTAAAACAAAACAGGTGATGTTTTCAAAAGCTAACACTACACATACGAAACCATAAACCAAACTCAAATAGACTTGATTATTTAGTGGCTTGGGTTCTCAAAAACAATAATACAAACTTGTACATATCTACAATATGAGACTAAAACAATAAACCATATGCATACATGATTATGTACAAGTTCACCAAATCCTCACAACACACCGAATCAGATTCAATTCGTCTCAAAGAACATGATTGCTAACAACTACTTACTTGCAGTTATTATTAAAATATACTTATGAAAGGATCTACAAACACTTCAATTGCATCTTCTCATATCATCTCTACAAATATAAATTTTAATTAAATACATGAAAAACACTACAACTCTATAAGTACAAACAATGTCTGCCAATAGCATGAAAATAAATTTTATTTGATGCTTTAAACAATGAAGAATAAATTATAAAGACAGACATATCATGAGCTTAAATAAAAAAAAAAAAATTGAATTCTCAATCAAAACCCTAAATCAATATATTCAACAAAACCATTGGTAAAAACATTCATATGAATTCAATAAATAGGGTTTTAAAATGGACAAATAGAGAGTAGAAACTACATATAAACATTAAAGCTGATCAAAATCATTCATTCCCGATCATCTGTATTTTGAATTGCAAACAAAAACCCTAGATATCAATTCATATGATTCCATCTTTCATTCACGATTATATTGTAAACGAAAACCCTAGATACAAATTCAAATAAGAAATAAGAAATCATCATTATCATCACTAAAATCAAATTGCCTCTAATTTCGTCGTGGGGATTACTGGAGGGTTTATTGAGGCGTCGGAAATTTGCTGGACATTTGCTCCCGTATTTGTTGATTATGGAACAGATTTAAAATTCTTGGATAATTTAAAAATCAAACACTGGTTATTGTTATTATTTTGCAAGGGTATTATTGTCTTTTATCTTTAACCCATTTTGCTATTTAGATAGACAAGTTTAGAAAAGGGGATCAATGGGCCTAATTAATTGTCCTTATTTATTTAATGGCCAAGATTATTTTATAATGATCTATTTTTAGAAGGACAACCTATTTTTACTTTTCTTTTATATATAAAGAGAGATTCTTATTAACAATTCTTTTATATCTATTATTACAGGTTATACAAACATCAGCCATTAACGGAAGCGAATAACGACTCAATAGACTTGAATTAAAATCAAACAATTCAGATTTTGGCTGAATAGGAGATTGCGTCACGATTTGAAGAATCAAGATGCAATTTATGTAATCGCTTCGCGAATTCTGGCTTGACACTGACTAACAAAAACTGAGCCATAATCGCGTCGCAATTGATATAATCGCGCCGCAATTTTAAGTTGTACCCTGACCTTTTTCCAACTGTTTTAGACTCAACACTTTAACAACAAATGATACAACATTCTCAATCCGCAACAACCTTTTTTCGCCAAAACATTTATACCAAACAACTCTTCTTACAACCTTATTCATTTCAATACAATTCAATACTCTAAAGAAACAAAATCAAAAGGATGTAATCTCTTTACATATATACCAAAAACCAAAACCATTTTACATATACGAGGTGTCCAAAATGGAGCATTACTATACATCTTGACCATATGATTTCCACACTTACACATCCATAGTTAAACCAAACCCAAAATTCCACTACTATTATCAGCACATGACCAAATCAACCAAAAACTATGAACCATAAGCATTAGTACACCTAAATGACTCCATTGACCCATTCTATTTTCGAGTAGTAATTTCGACTCAAAGACATGATTTACCATCTCTTTCAACATCATTGACATACATACAACACCTCTTACTAACTTTGACCCAAAATACATAAATAACCATTTGGGTTTATAATCAACATGAGTACAAGTAGCACTTGTACATTTAAAATGGGTGTACAACTATCAAGAGCATGATTAGATAGGGATTAACTTGCTATCAAAAATTGCAACAAGCTCCACCACCAGCTTACCATGGACTTCTTACCCATTCAAGCTCAACCACTGACTCGCTTGTCTCACCTACAACATTCAAACATGCAACGGTAAGCAAATCTCTTAGTAAGTAATGGGCTCTATCAATATACATAGCATAAGCAACATTAAGAATCATATCCTTAATTCTCTACATGTCAATTTATAAGAATCGATCTCTATCCATCAAGCTAATGCACATTTGAATACACTTGTATTTAAAATGCCATTACTTGACTTTATTCATCAAGCTAATGCACATTTGAACACTCTTGTATCTCAAATGTCATTACTTGGCTCAACCACTCAAGATAATACGTAGTTTACTCAACTTGTAATCCAAATGTTATTATCTTGTTCTAACTATCCATTACTTACCTTGGCTTTGCATGATAGACTATCTTGCACTTTTGTTGAAAAATTTAGTGAAACCATGTGGATTTTCATTAACTTTGAACACATAATTTTATATGTATATGTAGTACATATTTATATTAGTTTATGTATTTGCGTCCTCCAAGATGAGAGCTTCGGAATGATATAAGATGTGTCCAAATCTGAATTGATGTGAATGAGATATCGATTTTCAAAGTAAGGCGTTTGATGTATGATTTGGTGGGTTTTGAGTTTTGTCCCACATCGGTTGGTGAACAAAATCTAGATGGACCAATCAAGTTATAAATAGACTTGCCTAGGCTCCATTCAATAACACACAATAACATGACCTTTTCATTAAAGAAGATACAAGTATTTTCGATGAAATTTTGGGCAGTGTTAGTCAAATCCGACAGTACAAGCTGCTTCGACTGTTGTACCCTGGGAAACAGACGTCGAATCTGTTTTAAGGGAACCGTATCAAATGCAGGAATCAGTCTTCATGAGATAAGTTTGCTTATTTATTTCTCGATTTATATGTTTTATCGTTAATTGTTTCTTATTCATTTTCTATAAATAATTTGTAGATATCTTTTAGTTTATACTTATTTATTTATGTTTATATTTTGCTGCGTTGTAGTAATTACATTAGAATTACTACACATGTTATATGGCCTTTAATTCTATCGAGTTACATTTCGTAATAATAATGAAAATGTATTTGGGTACGCGATATTTTTAACCACAATCTTAAAACAGATTTTTTTTAAACAATACCAAAACAATGTAAAATTTCTAAACTTTATTCAAACCCTATTTTAATCAGGGGTGGTGAAAGTGTATTTTAACAAATTAAAGATGCATGGTTCATTGGCATTGTAATTATTTAATTAAGGATGCATGGTTCATACGGATTAATGATTGCCTTATTTGTCGTATGTGATCTCACTTTGACAAATTTTATGTTTTTTTATCATAAACTGAAAGGCTTGTGCATGGTCGTGCAATTTGCGAGCATAAATATTAGAAAATCGTAGAATTTGTTATCTGTCTTGATCGATCAACCCGTACGTATGGATATATGATTTGATCGATCGAACCCACACGTCTTGAGATTTTCTCCGATTCAAATGTGATATTTGAAGTTACTTAGCTTGAATTGAAGTAAGTTTTTGTTGGAAAGGTTTAAAATATACTGCTAATGTTATTGAGAAAACGTTTTGATAAGTTATTTGAAACAACATCATAAAAGGAGTTAAAGCAAAATTTTATTATTGTTTGGTTCAAAACAGATTTTATCATGCATATTATATGAGCTTGAACAATTTTCAGAAATTGCACGAAAGGGTTATGTGTGACAAATGATTTTAAAAATTAAAACAATTTGGTAGGCTTTTACCAAATAGTGTGTGTGTGACAAACACATAGGGTGCGTTTAGTTGAAGAAAAATGAGCATTTTTCTATAAAAATTTCTAAGAAAGGGGTAAAAGTTAAAAAACGCGTTCAAAATGAGTATTTTCCAGAAAAGTTTTCCGAAAAAATGGGAAAAACACTTTTCCAATTTATAACTATGAGATGGAAAACAAAAATGTCCACTTCTCCACTTTTTTCCTTTATAACACTCCCTCCACTAATCTAAAATTTTCCAAAATCTTTTAAAGCTTAACTATTGTTCCAAAATGGAAAATGCAATAACATTTGAACACATTTTCCAGATTTCCAACACTTTTTTAGAAAATGAAAATTCTTTTCATTTTTTTAAAAACTAAAGATGAAAAATTGTAGAAAATTTTCCACAACTAAACACACTCATAGGTACTTACATGTGCTAAACAAGATGTTTGTTTTGGAAAATCATAACTCGGAAAAGTAAATATTTGTTTTTGTCGAAACAAATTGTAATTTGTGTTATTATATATATTACACATAATGGTTGCAAGAAAGTTTCACGACTCTTTTCTTTATATTAGTGGTATACCGTAAGCATAAATAGAGTATATTTACATATTGACATTGATGATGATGATATGGTTGATGTGTTAAAATGTTTTTTTATTATGATATTAAGGCAACTCTTAACGGTTTCATCGGTTCCACATTGGGCAACTGTCACCATTTTCTCGGTGTCTTTCATCAGTGTTGTGTTGGTTTGGCGATGAAAAGAAGGAAGGGTAGGTGGAGCCCATGTGATTATTTTAATGCTTCTTTTTTAAATGATGCTTTTGAAATTAAAGAAAAATTAAATACATCAGTTTTTTAACAAATATATTACTGTTTTTTTTTCAAAAAAAAATATTTTTTTTTTACTTTTTATCAATTTTATCCTACTCCAATCACACTATAAATAAATACACAACCAAACTTCAACTCACACACAATTCACACATTATACATTCATATTAACACACAAAAATGTCACAACATCCCTACAATTCTTTCCAAAATAATTTTCAATACATCCAAACACCACCATCCGTGCCATGGACCAATAATGAGGTCAACATCTTGATCGAAGAGTGGGAGAACGCTTCCCAAAATTGTTCGATTGGAACTTCACAAACGTAAAAATGTTTTTGGCAAATCATACAACGAAACTACAACTCCAGAGTTGAGGTGAAACGTACTACAAATCAACTAATGACCAAATGGAACAAAATAAAAAGGGAGTTCATCTAATGTTCATGTTCGCAATCGTATGTTTTTGGTTTATTTAAATTATTGTAATGTTTTTTTTTTTAATTTTAATGAAATAGTCTATTAAATTTGTGTTTTAAAAATTAAATTAATAATCAGTAATTCCCAGAAATTCAAGTGACGAAAGGACTGTTGGCAGGGTTGTGTATGTCTTTCATCAGTTTTGGGTGTGCTGATGTGGCGCTGAGCTGACACAATTGACGAAAGAAGTGACGAAACAACGATTGGGAGTTGTCTAATAAATGAGATGTGGTTTGAGAAATGGAATTCAAACATATTGAGATAAACTTGAATTTATTCAAGTGGTAAGGTTTAATACCTTCTTGAAATTTAAATAGTTAACACATATTGTAAACGGTCGACTATTCAAGAAAGAAGTAGTTTGTTAACTATTTAATAAACTTTCTAACTTATTTTGTTATTGTTCTAAGTTTTGTATTCATATGCGGATTTGAGCCAATGGAATATATCATGGATGTTGTTCATTTGTTTATATCATGGATGTTGTTCATTTGTTTATATCATGGATTTATAATCTCGATATACGAGAATGGTCTTTGATGTCGGGGTGCCACTACTCATGTTTGTGGAACCCGATTTAAGACTTATGAGATGCTCGAGAGACGATTGTCACTTTTTATTGATGTCATCAGGCATTAGTAATGGGAATTAGAATTGTAGAACTAGGGTTATCAACAAACTTGACCCTACTACTGAGAGATGTTTTTCAAGTTCTTGACATCTCTAAATGGGTAATACTAGATAGCAAATTGACTATGGATGATTTATTATAGATCTTAGGGATAAGCTTGTGCTTAGGAACTAGAATTGACCCTATTTGTTCCTTGTTGTTGGGACGCTTGTCGGAGAATTGTGTCGATTATCACTTGAAGAGGATGATTATAATCATGATTGATGCAATTGACATATCTGAGGTTGAAAGTGATGAGTCCGCTAATAAAATATAAAGTTCTCTTAAAGCTTTGTTATGAAAATTTTTATTTATCCCTTTAAGTTATTGTGTTTGATTAAAACTTGTGATAAAAGTATTCTAGTTAAACTACATCATTACATAATGCATGTTTGTAAATTAGCTAGCCAAAATGTTTTATGGGTATAAAACTAGTATATTTCATGAAAGAATTTTAAACAATTGACTTATGTAATCAATTTTATAATAATAATTTAACAGGACTCTACAAAAGGTGATTTGTATATATTAATTCAAGGATTGTTAAATTATATAGTTATTGGTCATGACAATAATGGAAAGAGAAATTGGTTAGTTCAAGATAAATTTGAAAACATCAAGTTAGAATGTTGTCTCAAATTTATAAAATTGGAAATCATATCAATGATAACAACGACATGACTTGAGGATATGACATAATATGAAAAATTAAAGTGTGAATTTAAAATATGACATTGAGATGTGAATAGATTCATTTAGTTGATTCTTATCTACCTCATCATTGTTAATACATGAAAGAACTTAACTAAGTGACGGGATTACATCCGAAATGACTTAACAAGAGAATTGTACATGTCTTTTAAGGAAAACATCATAATGTTATGGTGTTGAATTAATTCTATACATCACAAATGATGATAAATCGAATTTTTTGAAATGGACTTAGGATAAGTCTAAGCAAAAGCTCTTTAGGGGGCATTAAAGAAACTTCATAGATCAAATGCATACATATTATGATTATAAAGGAATAAAACTGAATGATTGATAAGAGACGGGAACCCTTTCTCACTCATTCCTACCTACCATGGTATTCGAGGGGAAGCAAAATGCCATTTTCTTTGTTCCGATCATATCCCAAACATATTTTCCTAATAAGAAGAGAAATTGACATAGAGAGCGACTGATTCCAGGCTACCTCTGGATCTGTTATTGTCCATGCCCTAGCCGTCGCACGTACGTTAATGAAGGGGGTTCGCGTAGTTGTGTTGGCAAAGCCAACTTCGCGTAGTTGTCTAAGAATAAGAATGAGTATTAACAGGGACATGGGGTAAGATTGATGTGTAAAATATAGTGATAAAAATAAACGAAATACTGCAATTAACTATTACACAACAACCAGGTAAATATACCCTATCGCGTATAGTATAGCTACAGTAAGTCCAGGTCGTTCCACAGGGACTATGAATCTAAGAGTTATGTAAAAGTGCAATTAATCTAACAAGCAAGTAAATTGAGGGGTTTTGCAACCGAATTATTGCTTTGTGTATTTAACTACTAAAAATTGTAAGAAAGTGGATTATGAACAATCGGTTGAATAAAGTGATTTTATATTAAAAACAACATTTACTTGGATTAGCTCACTAATAACTTCGGAGTGTTTGTTAAAACCAGTTTATCTATGTTGTATTTGCAAATCTAGTTAAGTCAGGATTAGCGTTCACTTTTTCTACACCTTAAATTTGATTCACTAACTTATGATTTAAACTAGTGAATAACTCCCGTCAACTTCACTAACTTACACGTTCAAGTTTAAATGATTATCCTATTTAATATTTGCATCCGCAATCAATCAACAATCATTCATGGACAAATAATTGTAACGAATTACTAATATGAAAAAGCTCTCGCTAAATTGATCATACAATAACTCATCAACAAGATAAATCAATTGAACTAAAACTCAAACACATAAGGTTCTCAATTAAACATAAATAATTTAACATTAAACTCGAAGGATTAACACCCCAATCAATAGTTAACATCATCAAAGCAAGTGTAAAGAGAATTAGCTCATGATTACACTAGAAAGAACGAGATCAATAATTAAAATCAAAGTAAATATTGTACTGAATGAAAAGAATGTAAACCGAATGAATAAATCGTGATGATGATCGATCTTCGTAACCATATGATTGGATAGATAGAATGATCTTCAAAAGCTCTCGAAAACGCTCCCAAAAGACCCTCTAATCGCAGCGCCAGTCGTACGTATGAGTTATATATGTTTATAGGGTTTAAAATTCAGATTTATGTTAAAAATACCATCAGCATGTGTCGCACCCCCAAATTTACTGTACAGCGGAAGTCGGGTCGGGGCGCGACTAATCATGGATCATCACATAAGATTACATTGAACGACCACTATATGCATCGTTTTGAGAATAGTATAAAATAATACATTGATATTCCAAGTGTTTACAATACTCTGTGAGTTCACGAATATTCCTAGATATTCTAATACATAACTAATAATACAAAATAGTAATGCAAGAAAAATCTCCGATGTTAGTAAATCATGCGACTCCAGCTAGAGTTCCCTGTAGGCCATCCTATTGTTGCTGTGAACTTGAGAATACATACTAAAATGGTCAACAATAATGTTGGTGAGTTCATAGGTTTGATTGTCAAAAGCATATATGTGAACCACGAGATTTAATAAGCGTTGCACGATGAAACGCCCTAAAAATAATTAATTTTTTTTACACCTCGTACGCAATCCTGGTAACCATACGCGACCGCGTACATTGACCTAGACTAAGAGTACGCGATCCCACCAAGGGTACGCGATCGCGTACTCAATACCTGAAAAGTTTTTGTTCAAGTTTTAGTACAAGTTACGCGATCGCGTAAGGGGTACGCGATCGCGTATCCAGAATGTAAAAGCTTCTGTTTCATTTTCTTTACTAGGTACGCGATCGCGTGACCCTTACGCGATCGCGTACTGGGTCCTTTACAAAACATTCTGCACACATCAAGTTTGTGATCCAATTTGATACGCGCATAACTTTTGACTCGTTTATAATCAAGACATGAAATTTTGCAGACATGTTTCATACGACATAATAAAGGTTTCCCAATTAGCACTTTTCCAAAATTCACACAAATGACGGTTTTGGACTTTAATCCGAAAAATGGCTATTTGGGTACATTTTGAACTAGTTCTTGGCGTCAATTTGATTCAACTATTACTATCACTTTACAATCACTCTTTTTGCATATCTCAACATAACCATACATGCCAAAATGTCAAAACCATCACTTCGGCTAGTTTTAACAACATGACCCGTTGGGAGACCCATTTTGACCCCTTTAAAGAACTTCAACCATTTAACATGATCAACATTTAGAAAGTGGTTATTTCAACCCAAATATACTTCCAACATCATTCTTTACATAGTGTATATCATTACAAAAGTCGACCATATACAATAAGTAACAACTACGCGATTTGGGCGTTTCTATGCATCAAGAGCATGATTCAAAAGGATTACTTACTACAAGATGTAGCAAGTCCACCACTACTCTCGCTTAGGCTTCTTTCCCAAATCACCCCTTGCCCCACTTTGCTCACCTACATACATAAACAACATATCTATAAGCAACATACTTAGTAAGTAAAGGAAAGCATACATTAATATTAACATTAACATAACACCATAATATGAATTAAGGATCCTCAATTCTTTACATGTTGACTCAAGGAGTTCATACCATGGTGTCAAGGCATAACATTTGAGGTTTCTCAAGTCTCAAGTCACCCTTGAATTCCACCATTTAGTGTGATCATTGAATACTCTTGTATCTCATTGATCACACTTCATCCACAACATACCAAAAAGCAAATACTTGACTACTCAATGTAATCCAAACATTGCAATATAAATCATACTTATCCATTACTTACCTTTACCTTGATGATCAATTGGGCACAAGCAAATCTTTCACTCTTTAACCACCTATACATATCAATACACATACATGAGTTACTTACAATTCATTTAAGCTAGACTTAGCTCACTAACATCTAATTAGGTAGGATTTAAGTATGCTACACCACACACTCAAATCACCAACTAATTACCCATACACTTTGCTTATAGATGATTAAGTTGTTATTCATCAACAATAACAAACTATATTCACCATCATCAACTAATTTACCTACCTACACACTTGGTGAAATTTCAATAATCACACTTAACTTATTTGCTCACTTTTAACAACGAAAATCACCATTTTAAACTCATAACAACTCTATAATGATCATACAACCTCCCCATACCCTTAAATCCACCATTCCCTAAACTTTCATATTTAGGGTTCATACTTAACTTAATCATATCATGAAATCAAAGGTTAGGAGGTGTTATTCGTACCTTAATAAGCTTGAATTAGAGTTTAACACCTTCAATTTATCGAAACCTAGCTTCAATTTCGAATTCCTCTTGCCCTCTCCCTCTTGTTCGTACGGTTTAAGACACACACACACATATACTTCTAACATTTTCCAGATTTTAGAAGAAGGAATGAGTTATATTTGCATATTTTCACTTTCTACCCTCCACTTACACACTTAACACTTTTAGCCTCTCAACTAGTAACTCTTTTATATTTCTCACCCATAAACTATATTTGTATTTAACACCATATACAATTTAAATTACTTCATAACATACTTTTATATAATTATAAAACTTACAAATTTTTGGGGTGTTACAACTTTCCCCCACTTATCGGGATTGTGTCCCCACAATCCATGCTTGGTGCAATGCCGGATAATAACGGATGATTTCTTCCTCCGGCTCCCACATAAACTCGGATCCCTTTCTATGCTTCCATTGCACCTTCAACAATCTTATTTCTTTATTTCTTAACTTTTTGACCTTCACATCAAGAATCATGACCGGTTCTTCAATATAACTTAACTTATCATTCACCTCAATCTCTTCCAAAGGCACGTAAGTTGCTTCATCCACTAAACACTTCCTCAAATATGAAACATGAAAAGTATTGTGGATTCCTTGCAACTCATTGGGCAATTCAAGCCGATAGGCTACTTTTCCCACCCTTGCCAATATTTTAAAAGGCCCAATAAAACGAGGACTTAACTTGCCACGTTTTCGGAATCGAATGATTCCTTTCCACGGAGACACTTTCAACATCACACGATCACCTTCTTGAAACTCGATTGGACGCCTTCTCTTATCTGCATAAGACTTTTGCCTATCTTGGGCCGCCTTCAATCGTTCACGAATTTGGTTTATATTTTCAGTTGTTCTTTGAACCACATCCGTACTAGCCAATTCTCTTTGGCCGATTTCGCCCCAATAAATAGGAGTCCTACACTTTCTTCCATATAACATTTCGTATGGTGGCATGCTAATACTTGCATGGTAACTATTATTATAAGAAAATTCGGGAGTGGTAAATGCACATCCCAACTACCACCAAAATCTATAACACATGCTCTTAACATATCTTCTAGAGTTTGGATCGTTCGCTCACTTTGACCGTCGGTTTGAGGATGGTAGGCCGTACTCAAATTGAGACGGGTGCCCATATCCTCTTGAAATTTTGACCAAAACCTTGAAGTAAACCTACTATCTCTATCAGAAACAATAGTCACCGGCACACCATGCCTCGCTACAATCTCACGCATATACAAATCCGCTAACACTTCGGAAGATGAAGTCTCTTTAATAGGCAAAAATAGAGCACTTTTTGTCAAGCGATCAACTATCCCCCAGATTGCATCATGATGACGCGAGGTCTTTGGCAACTTGGTAATAAGATCCATAGTTATGTGTTCCCATTTCCAAACGGGTATATCCAAAGGTTGAATATTCCTATAAGGTTTTTGGTGTTCTGCCTTTACCTGCAAACAAGTCAAACACTGCTCTACATGATTAACAATTTCACGTTTCATACCAGGCCACCAATAATCAGACTTCAAATCATGGTACATCTTGGTAGCACCAGGGTGAATAAAGTATTTAGACTTGTGCGACTCATCAAGCAACAACTTCTTAAGCTCTATCGAATTTGGTATTCAAATTCTACCATAACGAGTTTTCAACCCACGAGAATCATCAACAAAATTTTGGATTTGGCCCTTAATACGTTCCACATTCACATCACCTTTTTGCCATGCTTTTTGTTGTGCTTCTTTAATTTGCTCAAATAAGTCGGAAGTGATAGTCGTACGAAGAGATTTAACGGATAAGGTATTGTGAGACGCCTTTCTACTAAGTGCATCCGCCACTATGTTCGCTTTTCCTGGATGATATAAGATTTCACAATCATAATCCTTTACTAAATCAAGCTATCGTCTTTGTCTCATATTCAAGTCTCTTTGATCAAAGAAATATTTGAGGGTTTTGTGATCGGTGTAAATGGTATACTTCACACCATACAAATAGTGCCTCCAAATTTTTAGGGCAAAAACAACCGCCGCCAATTCTAAGTCATGAGTTGGATAATTCTTTTCGTGCTCTTTTAGTTGTCGTGACGCATAGGCAATAACGTTTCCCCGTTGCATTAACACACAACCCAATCCATTATACGAAGCGTCACAATAAACCACCATATCCTCCGTGCCTTCAGGAAGTACAAGGATAGGTGCTCGACTTAGCATCTCTTTAAGGGTAAGGAAAGCTTTCTCTTGTTGATCACCCCATTCGAATTTAATATCCTTACGGGTAAGTTTAGTAAGAGGGGTTGCGATTTTAGAAAAGTCTTGAATAAAACGTCGATAATAACCTGCAAGACCGAGAAAACTCCTAACTTCAGTTGGATTTTTCGGAGAATCCCATTTCATAACCGCCTCAACCTTTGAAGGATCTACCTTTATACCTTGGTCATTTACAACGTGACCGAGAAATTGCACCTCACGAAGCCAAAATTCACATTTGGAGAACTTGGCATAAAGCTTTAACTCTTAATATTTGCAACATTTGTCGTAAATGAGACTCATGTTCTTTCAAAGATTTAGAGTAAATAAGAATATCATCAATGAAAACAATTACAGACTTATCAAGCATTGGGCGACACACCCGATTCATGAGGTCCATGAAAGTCGTTGGAGCATTAGTCAATCTAAAAGGCATTACTACAAATTCATAATGACCATATCGGGTTCTAAAAGCAGTTTTAGGTACATCATCCTCTCGGACTTTCAATTGATGGTAACCCGAACAAAGATCAATTTTGGAAAAGTAACTAGCACCTTGAAGTTGATCAAACAAGTCATAAATCCGAAGCTTATAATGTATACTAGTGCCATGAGCTCATAGTCCGAAGCTTAACTGATATGAGTTTGCCTCCTGCAGATGCCTAATCCAGAACATCCGTATGAACAAATAATAATGCGTCCGTTTGACCAGTTAACGCTACTAACCCGGACGGGGAGGGTCAATCCCAAATAGATATATTCATTAATACTCGCGTTAAGATCCATACTAACGAAACTATGATGTGTAGAGGACTTTTGTGTGGATTATGAAAGTGAAACTCATGCAATCCGTATATGTGTGTTTCTGTACTCGTGTTCATGAAAAACTGTGTATGTATTCTCACCTCAATAGTTAAAAACAGTAAAAGAGTGGCTATGAGACTCACCTGAGTCTTGAAAGCGTGCGTTTAAATTAATAAACGTATATCCAAAATGTAACCTTCTAGCGCCCTAAACGCATAAGGTTATGTATGAGTGAATGTCTCAAAAGATCATTCATGCTAGTTGTCCACTCAACTAGTTATTTCCAAATGTCTGTTTATCGTTTGTGTTTAGAAAACATGTACAGCCCGTTGGTGACGTTTTGTTATAATAATTCCCAAAGACATTATTATTATGTTCTGTTTCATTGTATACTTCTAAGAGTATATGTATTGTGGTTATGAAATGTATAGTATAGTCGTTGTTTCGTAAAAGTGATCCTTAGTGAAAGATATGTTTTCAATCAGACTGTTTTATGCGACACAAGGGTTGTGTCGCTATGAGGTGCTGCGACACAAATGTAGTGTTGCGAAGTACGAAATTCAGATAGTTGTGCGACACAAGACTTGGTGTCGCATATCGTGATTTTAATTAAGTGTGCGACACAGGGATTTGTGTCGCAGTCGACGGTGTTGGATTTGTATTGCGACACGGATGTGGTGTCGCATATTAGTACTGTTAGTTATGAAGTTGCGACCCTTGGGTTGTGTCGCAGGTTAAAACTGCTGACAAGCGACACAGGGCTTTGTGTCGCAGGTTGCGACATAAGTTAATACTGCTGATTTTAAAATAGCGACACAAGGGTTAGTGTCGTAAGAGTATTGTGAAAATCAAGTGTGCGACACAGGGCTTGTATCTCAATGGTTTCGGGCCATCTGCGACACAGAGGACCTGTTGTGATTTTGGTTTCGGGAACTTGGTCAAACGTGCTCGGTTTGACCCGAAACTTTTAAGAAAGTCTTAAATATGTTTTTAAAGCTTAGAAAAATTATCGTTACGTTTTGTAGTTAACCCGAAAGTTTCGCTTTCAAAAGTATGCCAAAACAGTCCCTTGATTTATTTCATTAGTTTTTGTGTCGTTTTCGTGGCTCATTTTCACTAGTCAAAGTGTCGAGATAAAATCCGAAAAAATACCAGTTGTTCCCCTATGTCTTAACTACTCAAAATAATTTTTCTATAATTTTTGGGTAAGTCTAAGTATTTTTAATAATTCTATTTGTCCTCTGAGGTCCAATTTTGACCGATCTGGATACATGTTCAAAGATCGAATTAATGAGGAAAATCTACAAAATTTCAGGGAGTGTGATCATACTACTTTTAAAGCTAACAAGATTTTTGAGATTTTGGCAAAAACCTCATGTCGTTTGGAGTTGTGTAGCTCGAGTTATAGACTCGAGAAGTTGGTGCAAAAATCTGTCTGCCGAGACAGAAATGCAACATGTTTTTGTAAAATCATTTTTGGGTATCAAACAGTGTCGAAAAATTATGAAACCACTTGGAGATGAAAGCTAACTCTTTAAAATTAACTTTTGTCTAATGATTCGTCCATTTTCGTTAAGTTTTGAGCACGAAACTTTCTTTTGAAGTCGGGCCAAGTTTCTGCCCAGAAAGTTGTTGATATTTTATGTTTATAAAAACGTTTTTCGACTTTGTTTTTGGACATAATCTTATTATATGGATATTATAACATGTTTATATGTATGTTTCAAGTAACATAAAAGGGAGATGGAGTTTCTTACAAAGAAGATGATGAAAGCACGAAGAAATTGACGTTGAGAGTTCGTTTTGTTGCGTTTTCTTGCAAACCGAAGAGATGGTGTTTTGTTGGTTTGTGGTGGTTTGTGGTGATGATTTGGGGCTTCTTGGCGCTGGAAAAACGCAGAGAACAAGAGGGGAGGGAGAGAGAGAGTTGAGAGAAAAGATTGAGTGAAAGAAATGGGTTGTGTGTGAAAGTGGGGAAGAGAGTGAGGGGTTATGGGGAGCATGGGGTGTCTAGGGCATGGGTTGGGAATGGTTGGCAGATTTGGTGGGCCCCATCTGAGGTCTGGGTTGTTTATATTTGTTCTCCAAGTTTACGTTACGTGCCGTGCCCGTTTACCCGTTCGTTTCGTCGTTCGTTTATACGTTAAATTTTTATTATCTATGTTTTTCGTTAACGATTTATTCGCGTATATTTTGATTGAAGTTTATTTAAAATACTTCATTCTAAGTTATTAAAATATAATTCGAGTTTCGTTCGGTTGTCGGGCGCGATTCGCGCATTTTCGTCGCGTACGGTTCGTTTTATACAAAACGTAGAACGTTTTAGATATTATCGAAATAATATAAGTTAAATAACGATTATTTATTTTAATTACGTTATTTAGGAAAATGTTTTTCACCAACGTCCATATTTATTATGTCGGATTCCATCCGATCGAATTCACGTAATTACAATTCATTACGTACGTATATATATTTACATATATACAAAATGTTACTGTACTTAGTCCTATTTCACACTAAATACAAGTAATAATGACCTATCTCAGGTACAAATGATAGCCTAATTTGTTGGGTGTCACGGCATGACTACCCACTGGGTACCCAAACGAGTATAATGAGGTGAAACAGGTAAACCAAGAGCAAAAAGTGACAGAAAGTGGCATTTGTTGCTTACCCGCCGGGTAAGGGGTTGTACCCCCAGGGTACTCTTCCTTCTCAGCTCTCCAGAATTTTTAAATTGTATCCCTTTGAATTTCAAAAGTTTGGGCTTTTGAATCAACTCAACCGGAGTCCGTATGAGGGAGATATGGCCAAAATGGTGAAGCCTCGCCAAAGCGTGAACAAATTTTAACTTTTTATCATAAATCACATGTGATATTGTAAGATCCGGAAAAAAAAGTTTGTCAGAAGCATAGCTTGTGGGATCTCTAATTAAAGATATAAAAATGCTGATTCCAAATATGTAATTTTTATGATTTATTGACGTACCGTTTGTGAGATATTTACTTTTAAAAGTGAAAGTGGAAGTGAATTTTGTAATGACATTGAACAATCATATTGGTTATCTCATTCCTTAATTTTTTATCATTTTTATTTGAACCCACCCCTACACCAATAATACCAACAAATACGTCAAAACTATGTCAATCTCAAGGTGGAAATGAGTTTTTGGCAGTGATATTTTTGTGTCCCATACAAAAATGAAGTCACATATATTGATACGATTTTTTACATAATGTTTTAGTGTTATATGTTGAGTGTGATTTTATTTCCTAATATAGTGTGATTTGCAGACGAAGTTAATTTCTAACTAGTAATTTAATTAGGAAAATATTGTGGGTTGCTTATATAAATAGGAGTCTTTGTTTTAAATTTTTGGTGAGGAGGTTGAGAGAAAAAAAATAGAGGTTCGACGAGAGTCGATTAGTGACTCTCCCTCCGTCCCGTGTGGTGGTCTTGGCGATTTAATATCGACGACGCGAATTCTGTTATTGCAATCTACCGGTGAGAGTGGTGTGAGGATACGTGATAATATTCAGGAGTGTTGAGAGGAACTTCCATTCTTGTAATATTGTTCGTATATGGATTTTTAAGTGGTCGCTGGTCCCGTAGTTTTTAATTTCCCTTGAGAGGTTTTCCACGCAAAAAGTGTGTGTTCGTATTTTTCTGTTTTGTGCGACTTATTATTGACTTATACATGGTTGCGTGTTTTTTTAATGTGGTAGTGATCGACCCCAACAAGTGGTATGATATCGGGTTCGTTACCAACAACTGGTATCAAAGCAAGGTTCGTGGAGAAAATCACATAATCGGGAGGAAGTCAATACGAGAGAAAACATAGTGCATTTCATCATATTCTGAACAGCGATGGGAGAATTGAAGGTGTGGGTAAATTAACCATCGGATCATTGTGAACTATGAACTGCAGGTTCATAACAGGTTGTTCTACATTGTGACCATACTTGGTAGTGATTGAATTATCCAACACGAGGTACAATTGTTCGAATTTTCTACCAGAATATGATGATGTCGTTGAGTTGATTGCAGTGTAAACTTTCATTTTGGAGTAGAGCTATCGAGTTTTATGAAGAAAAACGAGTGACATGAATGTGGTAGGGTTCAACAATGATGAAGGCTTGAAGAGAAAGTTGGTCATGGGGAGTTTCTTATCTCGAAAGTCTTCATGACATTGAGTATGGTCAAGCGGCGTGTCCCGGTAGAGAGAACGCTGGTACGAGATGATTAGATCAATGCATTATAATTGAAGATGAGATCCGTGTTATAGCGGAGGATTTAGGGAATTCGAATCAAAGGGAGGATTTGTTGAGTGTGATTTTATTTCCTAATATAGTGTGACTTGGAGATGAAGTTAATTTCTAATTAGTTATTTGGTTCGTAAGCTAATTAGGAAATTAATGTGGGTTGCCTATATAAATAGGAGTTGATCAGTGAGTCTCGGTTGAGAGAAAAAAAATAGAGGTTTGATGAGAGTCGATCAGTGAGTCTCCTTCCGTCCCATGTGGTGGTCTCGGTGATTCAATAACGACGACGCGAATTTCATTATTGTAATTTTCCGGTGAGAGTTGTGTGAGGATACATGATAATATTCATTAGTGTTGACAGGAGCGTCCATTATTGTAATATTGATCGTATATAGTGGATTTTTAAGTAGTCGCTGGTCCTATAATTTTTACTCTCCATTGGATGTTTTTCATGCAAAAGTGTGTGTATTCGTATTTTTCTGTTTTGTGCGATTTATTGTTGACTTATACATGGTTGTGCGTTTTTTAATGTAATGATGATCGATCCCAACAAGTGGTATATTAATGAGGTCGTTCCCAACATTACATAATATCCGTATACTTTTAAGAAATTACAAAAACATTCCAAATACTAGTTACACTTTAGTGTGGATTGTGTTGGATCAAATAACTACAATTGACTACAATTGACGTGAATAACCCTTCAAACTCGATCATGATCGAAGTTAAGGGTGTTAAGATACAATAAATCTGCGATGAATGGCTATGATCTTTTTTATGACGAGTATATGTGAATATCGTGTATAAGATTGTGTGTGTACAAATGAGGGTGTTCTCTTATATCTAAAGTCCTATACATATAAGCTTCCGAGAAGGTCCATTTATGGCAAGCCCACTTGGGAGATTACATGGATGTGACACGTGAAACGATGAGAGTAAGTGGCAGTGGGGTGGTCATATTACCCAAAGGTAAACCTGAAAGACAAGGGTAGTGGGTTAACCGTATATGGGGGTTACTATATCCTTTTGTACCATGTTATCAAATTATGTCGGGTGCGTAGGTCTATCAGGTCTAGAAAGCTTGGCTTCCGCATGGTGATTGATTGGTAGACCAATTAGTAGCAGATACTATCTGGGGTCTGCAATGTGGTACACCATTAATGGTAAATGTTGAAATTGACTAATGTAATACTTGTCAATGTGTTGCAAATTTTTGGTGACAATATGTGACACGGCTTTGAATGAATGAACTACGAGATCGTTACACATTAAGGCTTGCTGTGAATCAAGAATATGAACACCTTTTAAGGAACGTCTTTCCTATGAAAGATTGTTTAGTATCAATCCATTAGTATATGTTGGATTGCTTCTCGTAGCTGCTGTCCAGACTTTGGTGCTACTTTCTTGCGTTTTGGTCTATTGTATCTTTGCTTTAACAATCAACTCAAGTACAAATTCAAAATTTTGTTAATAAAACTTTGTAATGTACCTTTGGTTTAAATTCTTAACTTCTAATTTGGCTCATTCTTTCTTTCTCCGTAGTTTCTTATCACTCACACTATTCATCTTGAACAAATTAGATCGTACAATGTATGTTTTAATTTTTACAATTTATATTTATTTTATTCGAGAAACATGCTATTGTTAACGCTTTAAATTCGACATACATGACAATTTCCGGTAACAAATTACTTATAAATAATAACGTTATGTTTTACATTGTCGTGCACACACGGGTAACACTAGCTAGTGTATAATTAATATGTAAAACTTTTCTAAAACCATTCTTTCTATACATAATTATATTGCATTATTGATTAATTTGAATCCCATTGACGCCACCGTTTAGACAAAACAATTAACCAAACATGCTAGGTCTCTAGAAGTGGGCTTAATTAAAGGCTCCAACCATTATAGTGATGAAGATGTCAAATATAGACTGCTTCAAAATGTTAGGTATATATATTTGTAATAACGATAAAACTCTAAAGAGATCCTTATGATCATATTATTCAATTTACAAATTCTGACGTTCTGGTATTACTGACTTTAAGAGAGCATGCCCGATCAACAAAAACTATTAAAAACTATTAAAAGCTTTCTCTCACATCACCTTTTTATGAAAATATTTTTTCTCTCAAATGATAAGACCCCGCCAACGGTTGGCTTCGGCTGACTTTGGTTGGCGTCGGCTAGCTGACGCCTTTGGCACCAGGCCTTCGGTTGCGCGACGGCTGGCCTGACATCGGATATCCGACGAGGAGAAGAAGTGGGGCCCGCTAGCAAATATAAATCATTTTTTTCTTTTCTTTTTCTTTTTTTATCGTTGAAAGATTATAAAAAAGAAAATAAAACCGTAATTTAGCCGGTTACATTAAAACATATTTTCTTAATAAATTTTTTACCACTTTTTCCTATCCAAACACACTATAAATACACATACAACTTTGCTCAAATCCATACACTTTATATATATACACACATCATAACAATTATTTCCACATACCTCATAAAAAATGTCTAACAATTTTTCCCAAAATCATCTCCAAAACATCCAATCACCATCATCCGTTGTCGAAGATGAGAATAAATGCAAAATCTTACGCGATGAGTGGGTCGAAGTTTTCGACAATGGTCCGACGGGAAATTCGTTTGAAAGTTTTGGTAAACCGGCTGTACAAAAAAAAAATACAACGCCAAAGTTGAGGTGAAACGTACTACAAATCAACTAATCGCCAAATGAAACAAAATAAAAGAAAATGAGCACTAGACTACTATTTATATTTACTAATTTATTGTAGTGTGGGTTTTTTTAATTATTGTAATATTTTTTTAATTAATGTAATGTTTTTAGTTTTAATATATTTTTTAATTAATGTAATGTTTTTAATTTTAATGAACATGTTGTATTTAATTATATATATATATAGAGAGAGAGAGATCAGCAATGCATTACTCATACAACCGTAATGAGAGTCAAAAGGAATAGAAGGTGAACGCTATTGCAGAAAAAAAGCTTTTCTAAAATTCAAAAAGCTTAAAAAAAACCTTTATTGAAGTAACTATAATGTCAAAATTATTTTAAATTAACAATGGTCTGACATGTCTTATAAATAAAATAGATGGTGTTATTATTGTTAATTATCAAAAAGTACATCAAGATGAATATAGGAGATAAAGCAATTGTTGTTATTTAAGTCTGTTTTATATGATTTTCGATTTATGGTTGTTTGATCTATTAATTGGACATCTTTTATGTACAAAAATTCACATAAGACTAGTGTTAACGGTATCGTCAGTTTGTAATTCACGGTCGTCAGTTAAACCGATGTCGTTAGTAGCATTCTGCCCAGTGCGGTTGTAATCGTCGCTTTGGCGACGGGGTGGAGACGCATATGTTTACGGGGAGTGTGAGGCCCACATCGTTTTTCCCTTCTATCTATTTTTTTCTTCAAGTTTTCTTAGTTTTGTTTAAAAGATGAAAAGAAAAAATGAAAAGGAAGTTGAAGGTTTGGAGGAAAAAGATGAAGTGTGGAAGAGATGAAATAACCCTAATAGACCTTTTCTCTTTTGGGCTTTTTTTAAGAAAAAAATGTTATCTAGCCGAATAATTAATTAGCCTAATTTTATTGAAACGTATAAAAGATAATTGTTATTTTTGTAACGAAAATGTTTTTATTTTTGTATTGAAAATGTTTTATTAAACTTTGTATTTTAATTAAATAAAGTAAATAATGTTTAAGGTTCAGATAAATTGAGTGATATGTTTTTGACAATACTGTGTCATTTTTATATCAGTTGTGTCAATGGTAACGATGCATCTTCAATTTTTTTTTCAAAATCTAGTCTAGTGAATATTTTACATTTAATACACATAATTATTAAAGTGACGCAAGTTAGTCCGGCCCCACATGATCACATTGCTCTTTTAGATACCATGATGAAATGATAATCAAAGCACAAAGTAATTAATCACTTTTTAGAAAAGTTGAATCGTGACTAAATTGAATTTTTCTAAGAGCAATATCAAATATATCATATATCTTCAAGCGTTAATTTTAATACATCTAACATATTTTTTCATTCCATCATGTACTTAGAATGATTATCTAATAGATGTCCAAAGTGGTTAGCATTGGAAATCTAAGTGGATGTTAGGCTTCAAGTCAATTATAGCACACGGAGTGACATGTAAAATACAACGTTTTTAATAAAATCCTTGCTCTAGAACAACGTAGACATCGTTCTTCCACTCCTCCTACAGTGTTTTCGACAAAGTTCATGATAGTGTTCTCAAATGGCGTTCTGTATGGGACGCTCCAAAATTGGTTTTTTTTCTTGTTTTTTTGTTTTCAAAGGCTAAAACTTGATTTGATAAATAAAAAACATATTTTTGAGAACACTGTAAACTCGATATATTTGAAATATATTGAGAGTAAATGTTAGTTTTACTCTTGTATTCGATGAAATTATATATAAAAAAGATAAGTTATTATTAGTAATAAATGTGAATGTATTTGAGAGTTTAATAATTTTTTATAGAACGATAGGAAAATAAATTTGAACGAAGTGAGTAATTGATAGATTTGAGGAGAAATTTGAACTCATAAATTATCTTTATCATTGTTTGTCTTATAGAAGAAGATTGTAATTAACTTTCCTGGTAAGATAATCCAAACTAGAATCACCATAGTATTCGTGGAAAACTTATATTCACCACTTTCATTTCACAATTAAAGTTGCATTTTCATTTTTTTCAAATATTTTATATTTTTGTTTAAAGATAAAAATAAAAAGTATTGATATATACCGATTAAAATTAGAACGTAAAACAACGTGTATGCTCTGGACCACTGGACCAGTCTGGAACATATTTTCAGAACTGTTTTCTGCATTTTGTTGTCAACGGGGACATAAATCGATCAGCATTGTCAATTATCAATGTTTGTAAGAATAAATCGATCAGCATTGTCAATTATCAATGTTTGTAAGAATAGTATACTATGAGAAAAGATCATTAGAGTACAACATATTTTGAAAGAATGAAAGTATCAATGAAAATGCATCACGTGTCCAAAAATCCATTTACCTCCAAGATCTTAAAAATTAATTATCTCATAAACGGAAAATCGAAAAATTATGAAAATTGCACCATAAAATTCAGCGTTTTCTCCTATTCGATTAGACATCTCACAAGGTATACTTTCGACGAGTTTTTTTTTTCTTTTTTCATTTTTTGGTGGGTTTACAAATTACTAACACATGTGTTAGTGTTTGGTTATACATTTTATTTAGGGTTACAGTTAGGGTTTAAGGTTTAGCGTTTAGGGCTTAACAGGGTTTAGGGTTTAGAATTTAGCAGGGTTTAGGTTTTGTAAAGCGTTTAGAGTTTAGGGTTTAGGCTTTAGAGTTTAGGGTTTCTAAACCCTAAACGCAATATGTTAACACATGTGTAAGTAATTTGTAAAATCCACCAAAAAATGAAAAAAAAAAAAAAAAAAAACTCTTCGAAAGTATACCTTATGAGATGTATAATCGAAGAGGAGAAAACACTGAACTTTATAATGCCATTTTCATAATTTTTCGATTTGCCGTTTGTGAGATAATTAATTTTAAAAAAGATGGGGTAAATGAGTTTTGTACACATGACACAATCTCATTGGTTCTCTCATACTTTAGATAGAGAAATGCTATAGACACTAACATTTTACAAACAATTTGATACAAACACACGTGGTCATCCGACATGTACCTCTACATCATAGTTAATGATAATATTTAATCCTAAATTAAATTGATTTATTTTCAGAAAATATCTCACTCTAAATTAAATAATATTATTTTCAATAATTATCTTTTTCTCTCTCTAACTTTACGTGCGTAAATCTCATTCTTTTTAGCTATCCGACTGTTGAAATTCTTCTTCTTCTTTCTTCAATATTACAACTGTTTTTTTTCAACTTGATTGAATCCATCAAGATGAGTCAATCTTCATATGTCTCTTCTCCGTCAAATCAATCTACTCTGTTAAATCAATCATTCTCTCGTTCTTCTTCTTTACATGATGATGAGTCGACATTCGATACATCGGACTCTGGGAATATGCAAGATATTGAGATAGAAAATGAGTAAGTCTCGTACATTGTAGATTTAATTACTTCTTCAATTGCAATAAAAATACTTAGTTTTTATTATTATAAATGTACATACACTCAACGATTAGACCATTAAACTTGTAGTCTTTGAAATTGTAGTCATTGACAGATATATTTTTTCCTTAACACTTTGTTTTGGCATTTATATTGACTAGATTTTTTTGTTCTCAAGAATATTATTAGAATCATGTTGACTTTGATAATATGTTTACAGAAAACATGATCATAATGAAATGGCAAACGAATCCCACTGTGAGAAAAAAGTAAATGAAAGCCAATCTCATGAAGATGTATATCCTCAAGAAAACTCTAATAGAAGGGTTCAAAATGATGAAAAGGTTGAAGAACCAAAAATTGAAATGACTTTTGACACAATTGGAGAACATACAAATTTTTATGCGGACTATGGAAAGAAAATGGGATTTGGAGTGTGTAAAAGGTCATCTCGGAAGCCTGATACAGCTGAAGAGACTAAGTATTATACTATTTCATGCAATCGGGCAGGGAAGTCAAAGTCAAGATCCAAAAATCCTCTCAAACCTCATCCTATTTCAAAAACAGATTGCGGCACTAGAATTAGTGCAGTTTTGGCACCGATAAGAGGTGGTATGTGTCGAAAGTTGTACTCAAACATAATCACCCGTTTAGTCCTAGAAAAGGACGATTTTATCGATGCCATAGGGTTATAAATCCTCGTGTGAAAAGACAAATTGAAATCTTTCAAAGAGCCGGAGTTAGAATGAATAAGGGTTTCAATACACTCGTTGTGAAAAGCGGGGGATATGAAAATTTAACGTTTACAGAAAAAGATTGTCGGAATTATGTTGACAAAGTTAAACGTTTGAAGTTTAAGGAAGGTGATGCTGAAGCAATTCAAAGTTATTTCGTGAAGGTTCAATCTACGGACCGTGAGTTTTTCTACTCATGGGAGTTGGATGAAGAAAATCCACTAAAGAGTTTGTTTTGGGCCGATGCAAGGTGCAGGGCAGCGTACGAGGAGTTCGGGGACGTTGTGACATTCGATACAACGTATCTGACAAATAAGTATGAGATGCCAATGGCTCCTTTTGTGAGGGTCAATCATCATGGACAATCGGTACTGCTTGGTTGTGGATTAATTTCAAACGAAGATACTAATTTACATGGCTCTTTCAATCATGGCTTACGTGTATGTCTAGAAGTGCTCCTCAAGCCATTATCACGGACCAAGACCAAGCTATGAAAAATGCAATTGAAATTGTATTTCCCAATGCACGTCACATGTATTTTCTCCTCTTCTTTTAAACTCTTATAGCGTTACAACAGGTCCCATGTATTTATTTTTATTATATAAATGTGTGCAGGTGGTGCTTGTGGCATATAATGAAAAAACTACCGGAGAAGCTTGGTAAGCATAAAAAATATAAATCAATCAAGTATAGGATTAAAAATGTTGTGTATAATTCTTTCACTCCTTGTGAATTTGAAGTTGCATGAAAAATAATGTTAGAAAGGTACAAACTCGAAAAAAATAGATGGATGTCTATTTTGTATGTTGAAAAATGTATTGCGGGATAGGTTCTTTTAAAGAACAAGATGGGTATTTAGAATATGAAGTTATTGAGCATGTAAGGGTTAATGAAAATATAATAAAAAAGCCATTTACAGTTTGGTTCAAGAAGGGTGATTCGGATGAAGAATGTGATGTTAGATGTATTTGTCGTTTATTTGAGTTTCGGGGAATGTTGTGTAGGCATGCACTTACGGTACTCATCAACGAGAACATATATAAAGTGCCAAATAAATATATTTTGCGAAGATGGAGAAAAGATGTTAAAAGGAGACATACTAAGGTTCAAGTTAGTTATAGTGATTGGAATAATTCTGATGTTGGACGTCGTTATGACAGAATGTGTACTGCTTTTTCTCAAGTAGCAGACTTGGGGTCTAAGTCCGAAGAAAAATGTACACTTGTACTTAATCGAGTTAGTCCGTTTATTGTTGAAGTTCTAGATGGAAAAAGTGGTCCTGGTAGCGTTGCCCGTATGCCAAAATCTAGTGCTTCTATTAAGGATAACACTAAGATTCTTACTCATCTGGTCACGCGTAGTAAAGGTCGTCCCCCAAGTAAGAAATTGAAGTCCAAGTCTGAACAAATCATTACAAGAATGCGAAAAAGGAAGAAGGTATTCTGACTCAAACATTTATTTTAATTTATAAAACTAAGAACTTGTGTCATCTTTTGATTTTTGCCCACTTATGATTGTAGAACTTAAAAGATTTTGATGATATTCAAGCTCACGGTGCTCTTCAGAATGATCAGTCAAAGAAAAAACGTTCCAAAAATGAAAACGAGGTAATTTATAATCACATAGGAGTAAGCTGAATAGCTGATTGTGGTTTACCAATTTTAAGTATTATTGGTTTCTTAAACTTTTTCTTTTTTCAGGAGCATCAGAACGTATACTCTGTTCCGAGTGATATAAACCATACCGGGCATGCTAATTTTCCGTTCCACTATGGTGGATTGATTCCAAGTTATGCTATGCAATATCAACAATATCATGCACAACCTGGATACATGTTTCCCCAAGCTAATCGAGAGTTACATCACTTGCCCCTAAACATTCAGCAGCAGTCATTGCAACTGAGCCCTTCAAGTGAAGCATTTGGGCCTCCGTATACATTTTTTTAGGCCACCATAATTGGTGTTTTTGTTATTCTAGTTTATGACATCTTAAGTCTCGTATTTAGTCACTGTAAAAACTAGCAGCGTTAATTTGTTTTGTTTAGTCACTACGAAAACTAGCAGTTTACGGTGTTGTGAATGCAAAGTTTTTGTCATACAAGTATTTTGATATTTGTGAGTGCAAATTGGATGTTTTTTTTTAATTTAATTTAAGATCAGGAGTTGAAATAAGTTTTGCATGATGTATACATTATGTTATGCAAGTTGTACGTTGGCTTAAATTAGAGAATTTTAGAGAGAGAGAAAGTTAATTAGTGAAAATAAATCAATTTAATTTAGGATTAAAATTATAATGTGGAGGTACATGTCGGATGGCCACGTGTGTTTGTATCAAATTGTTTGTAAAATGTTAGTGTCTATAGCATTTCTCTTTTAGATAATTTTTGTACTTTAATGATTTCATCTTACTGTACTTAAATTTTAGTATATTAAATCTAATTATTACCGTAATTGGCTAAAACTTACACCTTTAAAACTGTCACAACTCACATAGCTTAACTTCATTTGTAAACCTATTAATTAACATAATTCTTAACCTTAAATTTTTATATGCATGAATCATTTCCAAAAGTAAATATGCAAGCTAAATACGGAAAACATGGACAAATAAGTCACTATATTCTCGATTTTTCATTATTTACAACGTGCTAGTCCCTTTTACAGGAAATATATTGCTAAATCCAGATAATATTACAACTTTTTTTGGTCAAAATACATGTCATATTAAAAACCCTACTCTGTATTTAGTAATAAACCCTCTGGCCAAGGACATAATATAAAAGCAAATTTAAAAAGTCAAAAAACAACCTTTTCGTATCGTTGACTACATTCCATCACACGGAATTAGAATTTCAACATGCCAAGTCAGCATAACAAACTTTCCTTGTGGGCCCAACTAACTAACCCACACTCCACGGCGTCCTGAATCCAACGAGTGACGTCCAGCCACGTCACCATCGTCATCAGAACCTCCCCAAGACCCTGATCTCCTTCCTGAAGCAAACCGCATCATACCTCCCATAGCCGGCGGTTCACTTGGTGTCCCCGGTTCACTAGTAACCGGTTTAACCGTCACATACATCCTTCTCGAACCGGACTTCTCCACCAGTTCTTTTTCTGTTTTAACCGGTTTACTGTCCTTCCTTTTCCGATGACCTTCAGAACGAAACAACGATGTTATACGAGACATAAAACCGGCTTTATGTACTCTACTTGAACTGGCGCGACCAGACCGCTGACTTTCTGATCTCACTGGTTCAATCACTGGACCGGCCGTTTTCCTCCGGCTCCGGCATCTCTTAGACCTTACTCTACCAATACAAGAAACCTTTGGTGAAGACGGTTCCGTCACCAGAATCGTCGCCGTAGTTTTTCCAATCGAGTTCGATCGTTTCGGAAACAAACGTACGTTAACCGGTTTACAGTGTCTACGCTTGGAATCAACGTAACTCGTTTTCTGCGTTTTAGGTAAACCTAAAATTGCAGCCTTTGATTTCAAATTAACCGAATACCGTTGTGAACTTGAATTCGAATGGCTAGGGTTTACATTCGGATTCAAATTTGCTGAGTTCGTGTATCCTTTAGTAGATTCATTACGTTCTAAGAACGCGTTTCGATCAAACCAGTCGAATTCGGAGTCTTTTGATAACCAGAATGATTCCGCCGGAACTTCAATAACGGTGCTGTCCGGAATTTCGTCGCCGTATGCCGGATATTGTGAGTCTGAATCAGTGTTGTGCATTTTAGGGTTTGAATGTTTTTATTAAATGTATGTATGTATTTTTTGTTTGTGTGTGAAATGAAGAAATAAAACAAGGGGTTTTTATAGGAGACGAATTTAATTTATTTTAAATTTGATTGTTTTGGAATTATTTAAGTTTGAAACTGATAGCAAAATTATCGGGTCCACACCTTTTTTCTCTCCAGAAACATTAGAGATATTATTGCTCATACCGTGTCACAACAATTGTATACCAAATCTTCATTTGTTAATTATATTTGATAAAAATAAATTTAACAACTTTCTAGGTGGAATATATACAGCTAAGTTGCAATATGGTTTAGTAAAAGTAAGCGTATCTAATGCAAGTTTAAAATATTACTTTCATTTTAACGAAAAATAAGTGTCCACAATTAAATATAAAAATTTTAAGAACACATATATATAATCAGTACATTGTTTAAAAGAGAAATGACATTCATACATTTACTTTTGTACAATCTTCTATAAATCAATTGTGTAAAAAGATAAATTATAGTAAAGTTAGCATATTACTTATACAACTTTTTTTTGAAAAAGGCAGACAAAATTACCATTAAAACTCAGCAAAAATACAAAGTACAACGAGATACACCACAATCGGAAAACTGACCCCAAGCTACCTCACCATCATGCTACAAGATGTAAGATGAGGCCAGTAGCTACAAATTCAAAAAAAAAAGAAAAAAAAAGAACAACTATTACTACATACCAAGTACTGACATATCTTACACCAAAATAATAAAAAACAAGACCATACAATCTGGATCCAAAAAGGACGCCACACCAAAACTCAACTATATCATGAGAAAAACCAGTAGACTTGGCTCGACAAACAAAGCAACTTGAATCCACGAAACTAAACAAATAGACTGAAGCATAATCTGCAGAAGTATAGCGCCAGAATTATATATGACCAACAGAGATTTTTTCCATTCATTCCACTCAATTCTTGCATTTTTGTCTCTAGCCGTGATCCACCCAAAAGTCCTAACCTGAATTTCTTTAAATAAATCCGGAATTACTTCATTCTTTGACTTGAAAACTTTCATATTTCTAAAGCTCCACCAGACATAAAGACAAGACCAAATACAAGCTCGCCAAAATAATTTTTTACTTTTTGAGAGTGAACCCAAAGCTTCATGCATAATTATTTCCTTCAAAGTACTACCATTCACCCAATTCACACCCCACCAATTAAACAATTTGACCCACACTTCTTTTATAAACTTGCACGTTACAAAACAATGTTTGATAGATTCTACCTCTTCTTTACAACATGGACATAATTTACGATGCATATCCACACCCATATTATAAAGCACCTCCCTAACCGGCACCCTCTCATTTCTTAATCTCAAAATAAAAATGACAATCTTCTTTGGAATCACTCTACACCACACGATCTCTTCTCTTGTTTTGTCATTTATCATCCGTCTAAGCTCCCTTACGGAAAATCTACCCTCCTTACCCAACAATCATATCCATTTATCTTCATCATCCTCTTTAACCACACAATTACTAATTAGATTACACAACATATCAAACTCCCCTACAGCCCTTCCTCTTAATTCCCTAACTCAATCTCATCTCCAAATCCAATTATTACCCTCCCAAACTCCTTTCTCACTCACTTTTACCTCTTTATTCCTTTTCAATTGATACAATTGACTACACCTCTCCCTAAGCAACAATCCTCCACCCCCACCAATCCACCTCTCATTCCAAAATAGAGTGTTCATACCATTATTTATTTCTTTCTCAAAAGAAGTAGAGAAATTTACCCCCACCCCATTAATGACCCTTCCAATCTTCGCTATATTACTCCAAACCCTTCCCATCCTTTCCACCCTACCATTCCAAAATAGAGTGTTCATATCATTACTTATACAACTGAACAGCTATATTAGAACAAATTAAAATAAGAACAAACTAAAATAGAAAGATGAAAATTTATTAATTTATTATAGGATGAAAGGAGCAGTTTAAATACATGGGCCCTAGTTTATAAATTGTAATTTAAAAAAAAAGGTTCATTAAATTTATGACACGGTGCTTATTTGGTGGTAGCCTTTTTTTTTTTTTTTTAGAAACAACAATTTAAGAAAAAACGAAAAACCTCAAAAGAAAGGATTATCATCTACTATTGTCATCCGTTTCAATTATCCACAAAATAAATATAGTTTAACAAAACATAATAGACATAATAGACAGGGTGGTGATGATTTGTACAAGAAATATTTTACTTCCTATAAGGAAAATAAAGAAAATAAAAGGTTTCTTCTGAAAAAAAAATATATTTTTTTCTCTGTAAGAAGTAAAAGAGTTACTTGTAAAAATTACCTCCCTAATATATACTATTTACTTTTATGTTAGATTGACAGTTTTATATTTTACTTTTTACCAATATCTTTTTGCTATGCATATGCATTAGTGGTCATAGATGAATTTTAATGAATTAGGACGGAGTAAGTAAATGATGATGAGGATGGATAGAAAATGTTACTCCGTAGTTATTTATTAGTTTTAATTAAGGAAAATGATATAATGATAACTACAACAGTTGTTGTAAGGAATCATGTGATGTACATAAATATTTAACGATAACTAATCATCCGTAATTTTTAACGATAGCTTTTAGGATTATCGTTAACAAAACTCGGTCAATTTTCAGTTGTCAACTTGAACAATAATTAAGAGTACAATTATATGCATGTCAAAATTATTAACGACATTCCTAACTAGCTAACAAAATCCATTAATATTTAGGTAAGATTGTTTGTGTGTTAAATAACTATACCAAAGATGTAACTACCTAAGCTAGTTGGTACTTGGTAGGATGTTTCGAGTGAGTTGTCTCAGATTATTTTAGGTAAGACACGATGTCATCTCATCTGGACATAATCCTTATTCAAACTGAATATTGGCATACTCGGTTTAACAATTCTACGTTATAAATCAACTAAATACTTTTGTATTAAATAATGAACTTAGTTGTTAGGATAAATATTCAAAATTACATTACATTGTCAGTCTATGTAGTTGTCCCGATGTTACATTTACAGTACCTGAATAGGTATTATACGAGTTTAGTCTCTCGACCCCAAGTCCCTTGCCATAACAAATATTGATTTTGTTATCTGGGACCACGTGTGTCACACACTTCGGATAATTTCAGATAAAATTAATACTCTTTAACATGTACTTGTGATAAAACCAAAATCCCGGCCACATACTGGCTGAACTCGCACAATACCTGACTCGAAGACTATGAATGTGATATAGGGACAACCACGTAAACCGGAAATGTAATTACGTGAACTTCTATCAATTGGTATTTACGAAAGATCAAATGCATTTGGATTTTTACAACTTAACTGCATTTTCTCTCGCTTTTAATTTATACAACCATATTTGAAAACTGTTATATATTTTGGAAGAAGATTCGAGAATTGTTGTGTTGTTTCCACTTGAAGATTCAACAACGGAAAAATAATAAGACATACAAGTTTGACTAATTAAAGTTTTATAGTACCGGTGATAGACTAATTAATTAAGGCATTGTCCTTTTCTCATGGAATTATGTCAAAATTATTTCATTTTAAACCATTAATAGCTAATTTTGGACCTAGGTAGTTAACCCTCAATTGCTTTTAGGTAATTAATGGGAAATGATTAATTTGCAACATGATTTTAGTAATATATTTGGTGCCTACCTTAAAGATGGCCCTAAATACTTTTCGAGTTGGTGGTTTCAAATTAAGGATTTTTAATAAAATCTTACTGTATGAAAATTTGAATCTTTGTTAATTTTTAACAACAATCATATTGCGGAAGCGTTAAATCATCAATCGATCAACCCTTTAATTCAAGAACCATAAGTTTCTCGATAAAACAAGTATGCAATTAATTACACATAATTAATATCTAGAATAAGTGTTTACGTCGAGTTCTCGGTATGATCTTGTTCTTCACACTTGTTACGATTACCTCCTTTAAGCTTCTTGTTCGGCAACCACGAAGACACGTTAGGTAATTCACTTTCGAACGGATTGTATCTAAAGCGTATACTAAACCTCTCACGAAATCAAGCAAGTTAGTGGTCGAATCACAAAACTAGAACCCCTTGTGGGATTGGCCGATTTCGGCAAGAGGGAGAGAGAGAGGGACGGTTTGGGTGAGATGGAAGAGTGGGGTCTGATCAACTAACTATTGTGTCTAGGCTCCTCTATTTATAGTTGAAGCCCAACTTGTTTTTCAAGCATAAAGTTACACTTTATTCCCCAAAGTTTAAACCTTATTAAACTTGTTCAAGTTTAATTGCACATAGAACCCTAAAGTTTAATTCATATTAAACTAGTCAATTATTTATAAAGTTAATTATAAATAAGTCCTTAATATAAATTTTTAATAAATAAATAATTAAACGGATTATTTATATTAATACATTTAACTTTATTTATTATCATATAGTAATTACATAAATGTCTTGTTACTTTATTTGATCCAATCAAATAACATAAACGTTCTATGCAATATTTATATCACCATTCATTTCACATAAATGAACTATTTAACAATGTCAGATATCATTAATTATTTTACTATCAATACACTACTTATTCAGCCGTGCTCATCAGTATAACCATGCGAAATGATATGAAGTTAAACATAACCTTTGCACTAATATTAAAACACATAATCCTTTTATAAAAACCCGATCATATACAAACATGTGTGATTTCAACTTATAATAATGGCAACTTTAATTATTATTGGATTCCTACAAAAATCATTTCAACTTTCACACTCAAACATAATAAGACAAGCCTAATTACATGCGTCATGACGTCAAAATAAAACATAAATCGACAATCAAAACTTCATAGATATAGACTTAAATAAATTCATACTCGAAACAAACAAACAAAAGTATTTTAATTTTGACAAATTTATTCTACGTAAAGATTAAACTATTTAAAAGATTTGTTATCTGTAAAATGTTATTTAAGAGAGAAAAAAATTTGGGTAAACTATCGTATATAATATAAAATTTGGAGCATATCGTATATCAAGGTACAGAAACAACCAATACATTATGCAAAATATACTCCGTAAGTATCTATTTTACAACAATTTTTAGAGTGAAAAGTTTGAAATAAAATGAAAAATAAATTTAACAAGATTTGTTGTCCAACAAAACATGTAATTCGATTTAGGACAGGACAAATTTATGTCGCTTTTGTGTGTAGTCAAAGCAGTCAAAATCATGGTGGACCGGCCGGGGGTCAGCTATCGATGGCTCTGGCTCGGCTAAGTTACGTGAGCCACCTTCTTTGTTTTGTTTTGTTTCTAGAAGTAGAACCCATTTTAGCTAATATCCGACTGTTGCCCATGGTTTCGCCACATCAACCTAAACTCATCCTCCTTTTCTTCGCTACTAATCTACTAGTAGTATTTTTAAGGATTAAATTAATTTTACCTTAAATAATCAAATTGATACGTAAATAGTAAGCCATTTAGTGCAACTTCACATATGTGGTCCTAGTTTGCTTCCATATTCACTTCTACAGGTGGTTTGGACCATAGGCTACATTTCGTATCACATTTGTTTTGGCATACCATGGAACTTTCAATCACCATGGATAGCTTCATCAACAAATAAAAGTCGATCCCAAATGATGGTCACGATTTTAAGATAAGTTGTGAGTTGTGACAATGATAAGAACCGGGTAGAAGTATATAAAATGATATACTAACAAGTAGGGGTGAACAAAACCGGTTTTTGGGCCAAACCGGTTCGGGTTGGAAAACCGAACCGGTTTTTGGTCAATGGTCAAGAACCGGTTTTTCCAAAAACCGGGTTGGAACCGAACCGGTTTGGGGGGAGAAAAAACCCTAACCGGTTGTAACCGGTTTGGACCGGTTTGAAACCAGTTCGGGTTCAAAAACCGGTTTCAAACCGATTTTCCTATAAAATTCGGTTTTTTTTCGAGCGTTGAGCGTTTTAGGGAAAATCAACGTATTCTTCAATTTTTTTCCGATAGAATGCTAGTACATTATGAATGGAAACATAACCAAACAATAACTTAAAAGAAAGTCTTCTAAATCTTCATAAAAATATTATTGAAACCAATAATTCTATATAATTCAATCTTATTCGAACGTTAAACGTTTTAAGGAAAACCAACGTATTCTTCAATTTTTTTCCGATAGAATGCTAGTACATTAGGAATGGAAACATAACTAAACAATAACTTAAAAAAAAGTCTTCTAAATCTTCATAAAAATATTATCGAAACCAATAATTCTATATAATTCTTCAAAAATCTTCAACTTTTATTAATCTTTAATTCTTCTAACATCTTCAACTTGGGTAGTCTTCAAAAGTCGAAATCTTCTTCGGAGGAAGCCTCTCGCGAAGCTTGATCGAGAGCAATTTCATCATCGGAAAGTGATATTGCCATACCCGCTTCCACCTCGATATCGTGTATATCTCCTTCGTATTCCAATTCACCTTCTAGACTTGAAACGTTTTGTATACGTTCCGCGGCGTCTAAGTGATCCTTCAAGCATATACACATCTCTAATGAGGCCGGTGTGAGTCTTGTTCTTCGTATGGATAGTACCCTGCCACTAAGAGAAAAGGCGGATTCCGAAGCTACCGTAGAAGCTTGGACGGTTAGTAAATCTCGGGCCATGATGGTTAGGATGGGAAATTGAGATTCCCTCCCTTTCCACCAAGCCAAAATGTCAAAATGTGCGAATTCTTCGGGTCCCATTGAGGCTAAAAAATCCGTTCCGGTATATCTCCCAAATTCGCTAGTGGCCCTTTGGTCACCATCACCCCTTGCCCGTTTATGGTTTTCTTGTCTTAAACTATTATATAAATTAATCATTGGATCTCGGGAAGAAGACGATGAAGCAAACATTGTGGAAGCCGAACTAGAAGAAACCATTGTTGTTGAACTATATTTTTGAAAATAATGACCAAATAAATCTTTAAAAGATTTGTTAAAATAGTCTTTTGTATTTTGTGAAAAAAATGGATCCTCATCATTCAAATCCAAATCGTTACAAATGTTATCGATAAGTAATTCCACCCCGGAAATGTTCAAACATGGGTTTAACGCGGCGGCACAACTAATTATCGGTGGCATTTCTTTAAAATATTTTTTTAGTTTTGCTTTCATGGGAGCCACCATTATTGCATATACATTACCACAAAATTCGTATTCGCTTAGTTTTGAACTCATTAAAAATATTTGATTAAGTACCAAATGACTTGTGGGATAATAAACACCCGATAATAAAGTAGTTGCGGTTTTAAAAACTTTGAGCAATTCGGTTATCTTTTGAATAACCTCCCAATAGTCGGAGGAAAATGATGTTGCAAGACCTTTTTGAACAAGTTGATCATGAAAAACGTATAAAGTGTCGCGTTGCCGTAAACCACACATAAACATGTTGTAAGTCGAATTCCATCTTACGGGCATGTCCCAATTAGGGGTTAAAAAGATGGAATCCGTTTCCTTACATAATCTCATATAATGTTTGTATCTAGCCTTACCCGAACAAAATATATCTTGTAACATAATTTTATACGCGTTTTTTACTACGCTTATTTCTTGAACCGCTAGTCCGTCTTGCACAACCAAGTTAATGATGTGTGCAACACATCTACTATGGTAGAAAATGCCTTTGAAAGGTGGTTCGTATTTTAGTATTAACCTTTGAACGGCGTTTGTATTATTAGTCGCGTTATCAAACGAGATTGAAAAAACCTTTTGTTCTATTTTAAACATTTTCATTATATCTCGTAACCTGTAAAATAAGTTTTTACCCGTGTGAGGATAGTCAAAGTTTTCAAAAGCAATGGTACGTTTCATCATTTGCCAAGTTGCGGGATCAACCCAATGTGCGGTAACACAAAGGTACGAACCGGGCAAACCATGAGGAGCCGACCAAACATCGGTTGTTAAAGATACATTTGTATTTAAGTTTTCAAAACCGATTATTGGTTGACTTTTAGCATTTTTCCACAATTTAAGAGCATCACGTCTAAGAGTAAGACGACTTACATGATTATATCGCGGTTGAAGAGTATTTTGAATGACCCTAGTAAGCCGAGGGTTGTCGAAGTGGTTGAACGGCAAAGCTTCTTGAATCACAAAGCCGGCAAATGCTTCTCGACACCGCTCCGCTTCGTTTGCAAAAATTCCCCCATCCCGTGACATTGTTGCTTGACTCTACTCGGGATTACTTTTGACTCCATCACAATACTTTGTAGCATGTGATTTCGAAGTAGAGTTGGAGTCGGCTTTCAAAAATTTCCCGCAACGTTTACAAAATGCCTTAGTGGAACCATCCGACAATAACACTTTGTCGTAATTACACCAAATCTCGGGATTTCGTTTGGTTACCAAAACTTGAATAATAGTTGGTGCATTTGAAGAACCAACACCGGCGGAAGTTGAAGAAGATTGAGTGGCCATTTTGATAGCGTTTCGAGAGCGTTTTGAGAGGAGTAGAGAATTTTTTGAGAGTTTCGTACGTAAATCGTAAGCGTTTTGAGTGTTTAAAGACTAGAATTAGCAAGATTGAGTGTTGTGACTAAACCAAACCCAAGGTATCTATTTATACTAGTTTTAGGATGGCAAAATGGTAAAAAAAACACAAAAAACCGCTCCAAAACGGATACAAAACGGCTAGTTTTCGAAATCTACAAAAACCGGTTCCAAACCGGTTTTTAAAACCGGTTTTCTAAACCGGTTCGGGTAAAACCGGTTACAAACCGGTTCCCCAACGGTAAACTCCAAACCGGTTCCCAAACCGCCAGTTTTTACAAAAACCGAACCGGTTTTGGTCAAAACCGGTTTTGACCGGTTTCGGTTTCCGATTTTTTTTCCGATTTCGGGTCGGGAACCGGGTTTTTTGTTCAAATCTACTAACAAGGATGATTATGCTCATGCGTTGCGCCGGAAATTCAGATAATCACATCAAGTGCTTAATAACATATGCCTTGCTTGGCTATATAGTCCATAGACATATTTATACATCATACTTTTAGTTCTCATAGGCATGCTCAAGTGTTTCACTCTATACAACACTATCAATGCATGCTTATACAGTTATGCTAGTTCTCTAAAAGCGATGCATGAAGATTATATAATTACAGTAAATACAAATCAATACATCTCAAAAACTACTTCATAGTAAGCAATATACAACACTTGTTGAATACAAAATGTCCCAACAAAAAAATTGTTCCCTTACTCGGTCCACACTGCTACAACCAAATCAGTCTTCAAGCTCATCCCAATTACTTATTAACTTAACCTGTTCGACAACAAACGATCATCGCAACATGACTCCGGGTCATTTATCCGTCTTGACCACTCCATAACTGTCTTATTTAATTTTGTTTTTATCCATTCGAACGAATCTGCACTTCTTGTAACAGCCCTACCCCCTCAAAACTTTCCACCCAGAAACCTTTGCATTCCTATTTTTCTAAACTTAATTATTCGTGATCCAAATAACCCATAACCATATCTCTTTCACCAGTTTATTTCCCTCTATCATATTAGGTGAATTCAATAACTCATCTAAACTCAAAACACTATATCTACCCAAATTCCACCAACTCCAAATCTTTTACCATACTAACACATATTCTCGACATAACACTAGACAATGGTCAATTGTTTCAATGTTCTTTTCACAAAATGGACATAGTAATGAATTCAAATCAATACCTCTTTTGTCCAACTCCACAAGCACTGGAATCCTTTTCTTTCTCGTTCTCCAAGCAAAAATGTTGACTTTGCTTGGTACGAACTTAACATGTTGCGTTTGTTGACCCGTTTGCCCGTTCACCAAGATCACCTCATCAATTTTCTTTGACATCTTGCTAACCGTGTAAACCTGCTTTACGTCCAATGTCCAATGCCATTTATCATTTCCACCACGATCTAATACAACCGAGTCCATCATATTAAGTAATTCATCGTACTCCCCGTTAGCCCGACCCATTGGAGCCCGAATCCAATCCCATTCTCACACCCAACAATTTCCCTCCCAATTACCCCTATCTTTCACACACACCTCCTAATTTTTTTCCAACATATATAACCTATGAAAAAAAAATTATCGCTCACCCATCCATCTTCTCAAAATTTAGTTTGAGAACCATCTCCAATTTTTCTAAAAAATAGAATGAAAACCCACCCCCTTTTCATCAATTTCCTTTCCGACCTGTCTTATTCCCGCTCAAGTATGACCCAAAACAACTCCATTATACTATACTGCCATATTTAACTCCCATCCCTCCCATAAAAGACTTTTATGATTGTAACCCATAAAACATTATTTTTCATTTTAAGACGCCACCACCATTTACCCAATAAAGCCTAATTTTTTGCTTTCAAGGAACCAATATTTAAACCGACACCCTCATAAAAGGATAACGCCTCATCCCATTTGACCCACTCCATTTTTGGACCCTCCCCAATCCCTCCTCAAAAGAAATTACGACGTAATGACTCTAAATTTTTTTACAACACAATCTGGAGCTCGAAAAATTGGAAAGTAATAAAGTGGTATGCTTCCAAGTATTGATTTGATAAGAGTCAACCGCCCACCAAAAGACATTGTTCTCGCCTTCCAATCTGATAACCGTTTGTGAGTTTCTCAACAACTGGTTTCCAATCACCTTCTCGTCACATACTTTCACCAATAGGTAATTCCAAATAAGTAAATAGAATTTCGCCTAACTTGCACTTCAACCATCTCATCATATTTTCCACCTCAACTCCCGAAACGCCTAAACCATAAAGTCTACTTTTACCCACATTTATCTTCAAACCCGAAACTGCTTCAAAGGACTTTAAATCACCATTAGGTTGCCCACATTTCTTCTATCCCACTTTCCAGAAAATATTATATCATCCCCATATTGAAGATGTGATACCACTGCCCCCATCAACTCCCACAAACACCCCGAAATAACTTATTCCCCATAGCTTCTTTCATCGTTGCATTTAGACCCTCCGCGGCTGAAATAAACAAAAGAGGTGACATCTTGCCTAACCCCTAACCCATCTCTCCATTTTTAATTCCTCCCTAGGTGACCCATTAGCGAAAAGAGAGATTGATGCCAATTTTAAACATGTGTTCATCCACTTTCTCCACTTAATTCCAAATCCCATTTGTCCCAACACCTCATTCCAAAATTCTCAATTAAGACTTTCATAAGACTTCTCAAAATCCACTCTAAAAATCAAACACTTTTCTTTCTTTCTTCTCATCCAATCAATGTCTCGTTGGTAATCAACACCCCATCAAGAATGTACCTTCTTCAATAAACGCATTTTGTACTACATCCACTAGTTAATTACCTACCTCTCTCTTCAATCTTCTTGCTAAGACTTTTGCCAAAGTAACTTCCTATTAAGCTTATCGGTCTAAACTTACCCAACATCACCAGATTTTCAACTTTTGAGATTAACGTAACAAATGATGCATTACACCACTTTGATATCTGACATTTATCATAAAACCACAAGATAGCTTTTGTTGGTTTAATTGGATCAAATATGTATGATGTGTAATCGAAAGTACAGTAAGAACAAGAATGCTCAGAACTTTAATGGAAGAAGACACTTCAATAATAGGGAAATTGCAATACTTTTCTAATAAAAAATAAGCTTACTACTAACTGCTTTAAATAGGAAAAGTAAAATACTGAAAATAAAATGTTGATAGTGGCTGAGAAATACTAGGTACTACTTCCTCCTTATTCGTTGATTAATCCACCACTCTTCCAGGAATAATGGAACAACTCCAACGTGCATAATACTAAGTCATTTGGGCTTATGTTGGACCATTGGGCTACTGGGTCAGTTCTGGACTAGGTGACCCATCCAAGTCCAGTTTACTTTACATTCTCCCCCTTAAACTGGACCAAGCTCGGTGTCAGTCACACCGATCATGTTTCGCATTTCAATGAACTTCACTTGTGCCAACGCCTTAGTAAAAATGTCTGCTCGATGATCCTTGGAGTTAACATGTTCCACAATGATCTGCCCATGTTCAATACACTCCCGTATGAAGTGAAAACGAATATTAATGTGCTTACTTCTTCCATGAAAGACGGGATTCTTCATCAAGGCAATTGCTGATTTATTGTCAACAAACAGAGTGATTGGCTTGATGTGTTGGCCCGTTAACTCTTTCACCAAATTTGCTAGCCAAATAGCTTGACATGCTGCTGCTGTTGCTGCCATAAACTCAGCTTCATAAGAAGATAAAGCAACAGTCTTTTGCTTATGAGATTTCCATGTAATCGCATTCATCCCGAGATAGAAAATCATTCCACCTGTGCTTTTACTATCGACATTGTCACCACCAAGATCACTATAAGAAAACCCAACCAAGTGCTCGATTTCTTGTCCTTTTCCATAATTGAGCCCGTAATCAAGAGTACCTTTCACATACCTCAAGATCCGCTTTACAACTTGAAAATGTAAAGCTGTTGGTTTCTCCATATAGCGACTTGCAATGCCAACCGAGTAGGACAAGTCGGGGCGAGTATGAGTCAGATACCTCAAACACCCCACTACTCGCCTATATTCAAAAGGGTCGATTTCTTCACCACCTTCATCTTTTCCAACTTTCGAATGTGATTCGATAGGTGATCTTGCTGGGTTGCAGTCTTGCATACCAAACTGATCCAAAATTTTCCTTGCATAACCCGTCTGTCGCAAAGCTATTCCCCACTTCTTTCGCGATACTTCAATTCCAAGATAATAAGCTAGTAATCCCAGATCACTCATTTCGAATTCATTTTTCATTTGCTCTTTGAATTCGATAACGTCTTGTGCGTTTGACCCGGTGATAATCAAGTCATCAACATAAACCCCAACTATAAGAGTTTTACCTTTCGAGTTTCTGGTGTAAACTGCCGGGTCTTGAGAACTCTTCAAAAAACAGAGCCCTTTCAAACTTTTATCTAAACGGACATTCCAAGCTCGAGGTGCTTGTCGTAAACCATAAAGAGCTTTGAAAAGTTTGAATACCTTATCGCGTTGATTTTTGTGGATGTACCCTTCTGGTTGAGTGACATAAACCTCTTCCTCGAGATCTCCATTGAGGAAGGCTGTCTTGACATCGAGATGGTGGACAACCCACCCATGTTGAGCTGCTAAGGCAAGGATAAGCCTTATGGTGTCAAGTCTAGCTACAGGTGCGAAAACTTCATCGTAATCAACCCCCTGTTTTTGCACATACCCTTTTGCGACGAGACGTGCTTTATATTTCACCACATTTCCCATGTTGTCTTTCTTCACCTTATAGACCCACTTCAAACCGATTGCTCTATGACCCGGAGGCAAGCTAGTGAGCTGCCATGTCTTGTTCTGTTCGATCGCATCCAACTCAGCTTGCATAGCTTCCCGCCATGCCTTGACAATTACCGCCTCTTTAAAGTTTGAGGGCTGATCTGTTTCAGCCATTAATAACTCTTCAGGTTCAAGTGTCACTTCTTCAGCTCGAGCATAAATATCTTCTAATGAACGAAGCCCTTTAGGTCCGATTGCATTTAAGGAGTCACTCAAACTTGTAGAGGGTGATAAATGTTGGTCAAGGGCTGTGATGTTTGGGTCTGAATCAGCTGGTACAACCTCGACATAAGGCTGTCCAGACAAGTCAGTTTGGTTATTTGTGGTTTCGGGGCTGTTTTGTGGAGTTTCGGTGGGTGTTTTGAGTTGTGGACTAGTTATAGCAAAAGTGTTGGCAGTAGTTACTTGTTCCTTCTCATCTTTATTCCAACTCCAACCTTCATTTTCAACAAAAACAACATCACGACTAACCCACAATTTTCTATCTTGTGGGTCATATAATCTGTTACCTTTCGTTCCGTCCTCAACTCCAAGATACACCATCTTTTTACTTCGATCATCAAGCTTCTTTAAATAAACACCTGTATGTTTAGCAAATACAACACAACCAAAGACTCGTAAGTGTTCAAGGTTTGGTTTTTTACCAAACCAAGCCTCATACGGGGTGATGTCGGGAAGGGACTTTGAAGGTAAACGGTTGAGAAGATAGACTGCATGTCTAACGTCTTCACCCCAGAATTCCCCCGGCATTTTTCTACTTTTGAGAAGACCCCTTGCCATCTCCATTACGGTTCGATTTCGCCTTTCGACAACTCCGTTTTGTTGTGGCGAATAAGGTGTTGTCAAATGCCTTGTAATACCGTTTTCTTCACAGAATTTTGCAAAATCTTTTAATGTAAACTCTCCCCCTCTACCTGTACGTAGTGTTTGTATTTTATAACCTGAGCTTTCTTCAATCATGGCCTTGTATCGTTTGAACACATCTAATGCTTCAAATTTTCTGGACAACATGTAAACCCATGTCCACCTGCTGAAATCATCAACTAAAAGCAGAAAATACTTACTACCTCCAATGGATGTGGGTGCGATTGGACCACACAAATCAGCGTGTACAAGTTGCAGAGGTTTTTGAGCCCGAAAAACCGCTTTATCCGGGTAAGGGATTCGGGTCTGTTTAGCAAGGATACACCCCTCACATATTTGATTCGGATGATTGAACATAGGAACTCCTTTTGCCATGTTCTTTTCCACCAATCTTCTTAACGAGTGAAAATTAACATGCCCGAGTCTTGAATGCCATAACCAAACAGGTTCGTCTCGTGTAGCAAGAAGACAAGTCGGATGACCCGTCTTTAACAAAATTTTATATAGACATATCGGAGATCTTTTCACTCTTAGGAAAAGAGTTTTGTTCCTGTCGAACATTTTTAACAAATTGACATCTAATACAACCCTATATCCCACCTCTGTCATTTGCCCAAGACTAATAATATTATTTTTCAAAGCTGGGATAAAATATACCTCATTAAGGAGTCGTTGGCCGCCATTTTTGCAATCAAATAAAATCGATCTTTTTCCCATAATTGCTACCGTCGAGCCATCCCCGAACCTTACTTGGCCCTGGCTGTTTTATCTAACTCGTGAAACTTTGAATGATCTCCAGTCATGTGGTTGCTAGCACCGTTGTCAAGATACCACACATCGGACTGAACTCGAAGTTCCCCACATGTAAGAAGGTTAACTGTTATTTTCTCCTTTAGAAACAATTCACCAGGTACATGTTCTTCGATAATTGCCATCATCAACGTAGGCTCCTCGTCATTATTTTGAACAAGATTTGCCTCCTCGTTTTGCTTTTTATTCGGGCATTCAGACGCATAATGGCCAAACTCTTCACAAACAAAACACTTGATCTTGCTTTTATCTCTTGGAGCTTTCTGATCGTTCCAATTTGTTTTGAAGTCTCGGCCATCACCTCGACCACGGCCACGTCCTCGGCCTCGGCCTCGACCACTAGAACCACCTCTTCCCCTTGAAGTACTCGATGAGTCCCTCCCATCGATTCTTTTGGATCGTGCAGACCACTCGGCATGAGTGAGCAGTAGTGATGGTTCTCCCTGTTGATCTCCATAACCTCGGAGTCTCTCTTCATGAGTCTTGAGACGACCCACAACTTCTTCCACTGTCATTTTTTTAAAATCCCCGAATTGTTCGATCGATGTTACGATTTGCATGAACCGTAACGGGACAGCCCGAAGAAACTTTTTCACCACCGTAATCTCCTCTATGCTTTCACCTAGAGATCGAATGCCAGTAACAATTGTACTCAATCTCATGGCAAAATCGTCTACCGATTCACTGTCTTTCATCCGGATCACCTCGAAGTCACTTCTCAAGGTTTGTACTTTCGTCTCCTTTACCCGTTCGGCTCCCATGTGCATCATTCGTAGCGTCTCCCACGCTTCCTTAGCCGAGTCCTTCTCTGCTAACATCATTAACACATCTTCAGGGACCGCTTGATAAATAGCCGCTAAAGCCATCCGATCTTGTTGTTCCTCGACATCACCATTTTGAGTTGCGTCCCACACTTCCTGTGCTTGCAAATTCACTCGCATCTTTAATGCCCACACAGAGTAATTTGTTTTCGTGAGCATTGGATAACGCAAGGTAACACCAGCATCTTTTCCGATCCTTTGGAAAGCTTCATCATGAATCGGAGGTGGACTTGAAGATGTTGAGCTCGGCATTGTCGGTTTTGGCATACACTTGGTCATACACAAACCTAAGCTCTGATACCACTTGTTGGTTTAATTGGATTAAATATGTGTAATCGAAAGTACAGTAAGAACAAGAATGCTCAGAACTTTAATGGAAGAAGACACTTCAATAATAGGGAAATTGCAATACTTTTCTAATAAAAAATAAGCTTACTACTAACTGCTTTAAATAGGAAAAGTAAAATACTGAAAATAAAATGTTGATAGTGGCTGAGAAATACTAGGTACTACTTCCTCCTTATTCGTTGATTAATCCACCACTCTTCCAGGAATAATGGAACAACTCCAACGTGCATAATACTAAGTCATTTGGGCTTATGTTGGACAATTGGGCTACTGGGTCAGTTCTGGACTAGGTGACCCATTCAAGTCCAGTTTACTTTACAGCTTTTGTCAGATCTTCTTTGATTATATCCCAAAACCTTTTAATAAATTTAAAATTCACCCCGTCCGGGCTGGTGCCTTTTAACTACCATATTCCTTTAGCGCCTCCCATACTTCTTGTTCAGAGAATGGTAACTCCAAACTTGCTACGTCACTACTAGATAACCTGTTAACACTGTCACTAATGAATCTAGGCTTAACACCCCTGCGTTCTTCAAATATTGCTTTACAAAACCCAACCATTTCCTGTTTTACTGCCATTGGGTCTTCACTCCACTCGTCGTTCACCATAAAGCACGGCTTCTTTGTCCAATACAATTTTTGGACCCATTCATTTTTGTCCTCCCGCTCAAATCCTCTAATATTCAAAGAAATTATCTTCATTGATATATATACTATAATCCAATCAAACAAAAGCGTACCGTAAAGATCACTGTGCCAGCCCATTCAATACCCAAACTTGCACCGAAATCTTTCAGGTACTCCACATTATCGAAACTGGCCGCCGTTGTTTCATCATTACCTTTACTTCTGTCTTTACTGTTTTTCCAGCACGACTTCTCTTTATCTCCACTTTTCGCTTTCTGACTCTCAATTTTTCTATTTCTTGCTCTTGCTTTAACCTTTAAAAATCTCGATTCCTGTAATTTTGATTTGTCTTCTGCCTCCTGATTCACCATCCTGTTCCTTTCCTCAATCTCATGAGATAAAATGTATTCACCATTTGATCCCACTCGTCTCTTTTTTGAACTCGCTAAACTCTTTATTTTATTGTCCTCGTCTTTTTTCAATAAATCATCACGTTTCGCTGTCTCTTCCACCGCCACTTTTCCTGAAGAAAAAATAAAAACCCCATCTGCAATACCATTTTACTTTACACTTCCTATTTTAGCTACACGTATATCATCCACTATACTCCTTGGATATGCTACTAGACTTCAAATCTTGTTTCAAATTAAAATTGTTAATTTCATCATTCTCATTGATCCCTCGTACACAATTATTAAAACCACCCCATTTATTGATTTATTAAAGGTATTATTTTCTTGTTCCCCATATCCCCACAATTATTGTTGGACTTTCCACCCGATTTTTTGGAATGAGAAAACGTCCCTTACTCTACCCTGACTTCCGACGAGCCACCACCCACTCGTGACTCTTGACTCTTGATCTCCACCTCCTTGATGCTCATTTCCGGCAATCGTTCCTCTTGCTCGTCTTCACCAGATTCATCACCATCAACGCCATCTTCTGCCATCATCGTATCAACATCTTCCCACTCGCTCTTCACATCGCCAAGTCTTGTAGATTAACAATATCCTTGACATCCTCACTGATGTTAACATCGAAAAGATTGCTACCCACCTTCAAATCTTCAATCTTACATTCTCTTGAATTAGATCGCAACCCCACGTATAAATTAACACTTTTGCTATAACCAACGTTTGATTTTCGTCGATTTTACAATTCTTTAACTCCAATATATCACCCCCACCATTTAGCTAATCTTGTGAATATTTTTTCCGACCAACAAGATACCGGCTCTCCTATGATTTTTAGCCACGTTAGTCTGCCCGTTGGCCAATACGAATTGTCCCACCTTCTAACGTTCGATCTTGAGCCATCTTCTACAATTACGATCGTGGTTCTTGCACCAACTTCAAAAAGTTTTATAAAAAGTTCCAGTAATTTAGTTTTTGAAAAATTGAGTTCATGCAAACTAAAATTGAGAATAGTTCAAATTTTCAATAATATAAAAAATATAACAATTTATAAGTAGTTTTACTATCATATTTTAATTATGTATTAAACATCTCTATCATTGTCTTAAAATTGTATTCAACAATATTTAAAGTCTAAATTACCCTTATAGTTCTAATTATAGAAATCCATTAATACTAATTGTTTGACCATTAACTATAATTACTTGATAAAATTGTAAACCTAAAATTTATATTAACCAATCTATATTTTCAATCATATGATTTTAACTATATAAATATTTTTTTAATACAATCTCTAAAATTTAACTTGACTATCAACCGTAGAAAGCGAAAATCTAATCAAATATCACAAATAAAAATAATCACCTGCTGTTTTATGCGGGTATGCTGCTAGTGTTATATAAAGAATGTTTAATAAGTGATTTCTATTATTATACAGAACTAACAATTGTTAGGAATATGATAGTACAGTTTTAAGGTAAAGTTCAAGCATTAATCATTAATTTATATTGAGTAATATACTAAAATATTTAATTTTTTAACGTTGGAAACAACCGATGGAAAAAAAAAATTAAATTGAAAAAAAAAAAAGAAAAAAAAAACTTCAATGCTAAGTATGTAAAAGTAGGAGAGTGTTAGCTTCATTTGCAAGAAATTTGCCAATTTAACAAGCTTCAACAAATTTTATGGGATACTTTTTAACTACTTAAACTAAAACATAATATGGATAAAGTAGAAATTGATAAAAGTTACTATTAGCACTTTCTGTTATAGGATTCGGTTTCACTAATGTAAACAGAATACGCAGAATTTTTCGACTATTGATTTCATCATATTGTTTTCCTTCTTCAAGCTAACATCCAACATTCATTTTCTTTCAAGTATTGTATTTATTCTACCATATACCATGTATTCCGGCAACCATCTCACTACTAACAACGGAAAAGTACTCCGGCGACCTCCAACCATCGAGTTCATCCTTTTCGACGAACTCCATTTTAAATTGTCCGACGATGTTTTTTATACATACAATTTGGGTTCATTAGTAGGGTTTTAGAAATGCTTTTGAACTAAAATATGCATAAATGGATTTAGGGTTTGATAGATAGGATTTTAGAAATATTGAAATCAAATGGTGTTTTTAAAATCGTTAAAACTTTTTTTAAAAAACTAGTCTCATATTAAAGAGCTTCAAAATCTGATTAATTTGATATATTTATTTTTAATTTTAAACTTAGTTATGATGTATTTATGTTTAATTATAAGAAAGAGAGGTAATGAAAATGGTGGTGGAAGAAATTGAAAAGGTAGCGGAAAAGATGAAAGTGAAGAGGGGAAGAGGGGAAGTGAGGACACGTGTCAGTCCATGATTGTTATTTATCTTTCGTACTTTATAACTTTGTATTTATGCTCCATTAGGGATGTTGCCAAATACGGTTGTAACATCCGATTCAGTTCATTACTGGTTCCCATTTGTTATGGAATTTGATACTCACTCCTTTCTACAATCATTAACTCGTTCATATTTATTTCATATTTTTAAAAGCACAATTGTTATGAATAGATTATTTTTACTCATTTAGTCAAGTAAATAAAGTATTAAAATCGAAATAAACACTAAACCTTGAAAGTTCGCAACGTAAAGCAATTTTATTAATGTCACGTAATACATATTACCTAATTCGACATAAAATTTGAAAGTTCGCTACCTACAATAATAATCAATGAGTTCGTCATCTGACTGAGTACAAAAGTGAAAGTTCGTTACCGATAGAACGTTTTAACCCCTTTACTAAATCTAAAAGCTCCATTTTTGAAATGCTAGTATTGGAAGCGTTGAAATCTGTATGGAGCTTTTGAGCTTTAAAATTGCCATAATAACCTCATGAATTATGTATTATTGACCCTTCTATTCTCGAATATTTATATAAATAAATAAATAACTGTTAAAATCATACTTAACGTTTTCTTTTATATTCTTTTCTTGACTAGTCTTAAGTTAACAACCATGTAAGATTAATCTCATTGCAGTCATTTTTATTATAATTTATAGGGGTGTTCATGAAAGGTTAACCGGAGATTCGGTTAACTGAAATATCAGTTTGGCAATTTCTTGAACCTAAATAAAAATCGAAAAATCACGTTAACCGATTTTTTCAGTTTCTTGCGGTTCGGTTATTCAATTAACCATTTAATCTATTCAGGGACAGATGTGATGCAGTAGGAGGGGGGCTGTGAAACCCCACGGAAAAAGCCCAATTAGTGTAAAATTAGATGTATTTTTGACTTGGCCCCCTAGCCCAATATTGCTTGGTCCCCAAGTCCAAATATTATTTAGCCTCATCTTTAATTATAGTCCACTAATTAAATTTGATTTAGCCCACTTTATCTTAAAAAAAAAAAGATCGTACAATGATCAAATACTTCCATCAACCATCCATCGTTGTTTCAGTTGTTTCCGATCAATCAAATATTCATGCTATAGCAAACTAGCAATTAAATTGGTGATTCAACTTGTCTCAAGTATATGGAAGCACAAGGTGCACAACATGGTAACTTTGATTCTTATTTTAGCATTAAACCCTAGTTTTTGATTTTTAGTTTGTTAATTGTTAATGGTATATTAGTTGGTGTGTTTTAACGTTGGCATGTAACTTTATTTATTTAAAATGATTGATCAATTGGTGAATAAAATACAGTAAAGTATAAGAGTTTCAACCTTATGGTTGAATAAAAAATTGGTGAAAGTTTTGTTTTGTTGTATTTGTATTTTGTCATATATTGATTATTTCCATTATCTTACTAGAATTTTATTTGTACATGTCTTTCTAGGAATCTTGAAGTTCTTTAGAGGGGTAGAACCATTTGTAAATCATGGTGACAATGAAAAAACTTCAAATAAAAACGTTAAAAAGGAAATCCTGTCGCACCCCCAAATTTGATGTGCAGCGGAAGTCGGGTCGGGGCGCGACTATTCATGGATCATTACACAAGTTATAACAAACGACCTCTAAATGAGACGTTTAGAATTACATTCCATAGAAATACATTGTTCACCAAAAATACACGTTTGTTCTATCAGCGAGTTCGCATAAAAGCCTAGAGATCTTAGTACATAACTACTAATACAAAAATAGTAATGCAGGAAAATCTCTTTGTTTGTTTGTAAAGCATGCGACTCGAGCTAGAGTTCTCTGTAGGCCATCCTACTGTGTCTGCGCACCTGAGATTACATACTAAAACGGTCAACATAATGTTGGTGAGTTCATAGGTTTGAAACAGTTATCAAAAGTTGGTAATAATCACAAGATTTAATCAGTGTTGCACAAATGCAAAATAAGTGTATACTATTGCCATGAGTCTCACAGTTCGACGCTTAACCTAGTTTGTGCCTCGGGCAGATGCATAATCCAATACACCTGTAACAGTCAAATATTAATGCGTCCGTGGGTCGGCTAGAGCGACTAGCCCGGACGGGGATGTCAATCCCCGATAGATCTATCCAATTATACTCGCGCTCATACGATTAACGAACTATGATAAGGTGAGGACTTTCAGTGGATTAAAGGTCTCATGCAATCCGTATAAGAGTTGTTTCAGTTACTTGTGATTATAATAAACAGTGTATGTAATATCACCCCATAGTATAAAACAGTAAAAGTGGGGCTATGAGACTCACCGGAGTCTTGAAAGCAGTTATAACAAAGAGTGGGTGTTCGTGTCCCAAAGCGCAATCTTCTAGCGCCCTAAACGCATAAGATTGTATGTAAGTGGTGGGTTAATGTCCACTTATGTATGCAAGTGGAGGGTTAATGTCCACTTGTGCTAGTCGTCCACTCAACTAGTTATGTCCAGAGTGTGTTTATCATATGTGTTTAGAAAACATGTACAGCCCGTTGGTGACGTTTTGTAATAATAATTCTCACAGACATTATTATTATGTTTTGTTTCGTTGTATACTTGTAATAGTATATGTGTTGCGTGTACGAGTAGTGCCGTATATGATATCGTTGTTGTTTCGCGAAAACGTTCCTTAGTAAAATATGTTTTTAGTCAGACTGTTTTATGCGACACAGAAGTTATGTCGCTATGAGGTGTTGCGACACAAAGGTAGTGTCGCAAAGTATGAAATTCAAATAGTTGTGCGACACAAGAGTTGGTGTCGCAAGTCGAGATTTTAAATAGGTGTGCGACACAGTGGTTTGTGTCGCAGGTTAGTACTGTTCGATATAAAATGTTGCGACACGAGTTAACACTGCTTGTCTAGCGACACTAGGCTTGTGTCGCAGGTTGCGACACAAGTTAGTACTGCTGGTTTATAAATGTTGCGACACAGGGATTGGTGTCGCAGGAGTATTTCGAAAATCAGTAGTGCGACACAGGGCTTGTGTCGCAATGGTTTTGGGCCATCTGCGACACAGGGGACCTGTTGTGATTTCGGGTTCGGGATTGTGGCCAAACGTGCTCGGTTTGACTCGAAACTTTTAGGGATGTCTTAAATATGTTTTTGGAGCTTAGGAAAATTATCGTTACGTCTTGTGGTCGACCCGAAAGTGTCGTTTTAAAACTTTTGCAAAAACAGTCCCCGTGGTTGATTTTTCATATTTTGAGTCGTTTTCGTGGTTCGTTTTGACTAGTCAAGTGTCGAGATAGAAATTCGAGAAAATTACCAGTTGTTCATATGTGTCTTAACTACTTTCAGTAATTTTTCTAGAATTTTTGGATTAGTCTAAGTATTTTTAATAATTCCATTTGTCCTCTGAGGTCCAAAGTCGACCAATCTGGACACATGTTCAAGGATCGAATTACTGAGCAAAATCTACACATTTTTAAAGAAAGTCATCTAAACGACATTTGTACCTAACAAAATTTTTGAGATTTTGGCGGTAGTTTCAAGTCATTTGGAGTCGTGTAGCTCGAGTTATGGACTCGAGAAGTTGAGTCAAAAATCTGTCACCCGAGACAGAAATGCGACACATTTTTGTAAAATCATTTTCGGGTATCAAACGGTGTCGAAAAATTATGAAACCACTTGGAGGTGAAAGCCAACTCTTTAAACTTAACTTTTGCCTTTTGATTCGTCCATTTTGGTTGAGTTTTGAGCACGAAACTTTCCCTTGAAGTCGGGCCAAGTTCCTGCCCAGAAACTGCTACGGTTTTTTATGTTTTCAAAAACGATTTTCGACTTTGTTTTTGGACATAATCTTGTTATATGGACCTTTTAACATGTTTATATGTATGTTTCAAGTATTATAAAGGAAGGATGGAATTTCTTACAAAGAGGATGACGAAAGCACAAAGAATGAAGATCGAAAGCTCGTTTTCTTGCTTTTTCTTGCAAACCGAAAGAGATGATGCTATGGTGGTTTATGGTGATGCTTGTGGTGGTTTATGATGGTGATTTGGGAGTGTTGAATCTGCTGAGATTAGAGAGAAAATGAGGAGAGGTGGTGTGTGTGAATGTATGGTAGTTTGTGTGTGTGAGTGGGAAAATGAGGTGAGCGGGTGATATGGTATGGTGACGATGTTGAGTATGGGAGGGAGTATTGTGGTGTCTAGGCATGGGTTTGGGGAAAGGATGGCAGATTTTGTGGGCCCCACTTGAGGTGTGGGATGTTTAAAATTGTTCCCCAAGTTTACGTTACGCGCGGTGCCCGTTTACCCGTTCGTTTCGTCGTTCGTTTAAACGTTAAACGTTTATTATTCAAGTTTTTCGTTAATGATTTATTCGCGTATATTTTGATTGGAGTTTTATTTAAAATACTTCTTTTTAAGTTATCGAAATATATTTTGGGCTTCGTTCGGTTGTCGGGCGCGATTCGCGCGTTTTTGTCGCGTACGGTGCGTTTTATACGAAACGTAAAACGTTTTCGATATTATTACCACGATATAAGTTAAATAACAATTATTTATTATAATTACGTTATTTAATAAAATATTTTTCCCCAGCGTCCGTATTATTGTGTCGGATTTCATCCGATCGAATTTGCGTAATTAAAAATTTAATTACGTACGTGTATATATATTTACATACATACGAACTGTTACTGCACTTAGTCCTATTCCATACTAAATACAAGTAATAATGATCTATGATTAATCACTAATGACGGCCTAATTCGCCGGGTGTCACATTCTCCCCTTGTTAGAAGAATTTCGTCCCGAAATTAGTTTGTTGTCGTGGTCTGTGTGGGATTGGTGAAAATGTGTGAGTATTTCTGTCGCATTTGGTCTTCCCGTTCCCAAGTGAATTCAGGACCACGCCTGGAATTCCATCGGACTTTAACGATGGGAATACGACTCTGTTTCAAACGTTTGACTTCTCGGTCCATGATCTCCACAGGTTCCTCAACGAAATGAAGCTTGTCATCGATTTGGATTTCGTCGAGAGGAATAATAAGTGTCTCATCAGATAGGCATTTCTTAAGGTTAGAAATGTGAAAAGTGTTGTGCACGCTACTGAGTTCTTGAGGTAGCTGCAGTCGATATGCCACCGGACCAATCCTTTCCAGAATTTCAAACGGTCCGATGTACCTAGGGTTAAGCTTTCCGCGTTTACCAAAACGAATGACACCTTTCTAAGGTGACACTTTCAACAGTACTTTGTCCCCGATTTGGAATTCGAGGTGTTTGCGTCTCACGTCAGCATAACTTTTCTGACGATCACGTGCGGCTTTCAGCCGGTTTTGGATACCTACGATTTTCTCAGTGGTTTCATGTATGATTTCGGGACCGGTGAGTTGGCTATCTCCCACCTCGGTCCAACAGATAGGTGAGCGGCATTTTCGCCCATAGAGTGCCTCGAAAGGTGCAGCCTTTATGCTGGAGTGATAACTGTTGTTGTACGAAAATTCGCACAGAGGCAAGTGATTTTCCCAATTCTTACCGAAGTCAATTACGCAAGCTCGTAGCATATCCTCTAGGGTCTGAATGGTTCGTTCGCTTTGGCCATCGGTTTGCGGATGGTAGGCCGTACTCATATCCAAACGAGTGCCTAGTGATTTTTGTAATGATTGCCAAAAGCGAGAAGTGAAACGGCTATCTCTATCTGAGATGATTGAGATGGGTACGCCGTGTCGAGCGACGATTTCTTTTATGTAAATGCGAGTCAAACGCTCCATCTTGTCAGTTTCCTTGATTACCAGGAAATGAGCAGATTTGGTGAGACGATCGACGATCACCCAAATGGTATCGCAACCGCTCGGTGTTTTCGGCAGTTTAGTGATGAAGTCCATGGAGATCTGCTCCCATTTCCATTGGGGTATTTCAGGTTGTTATAACAATCCGGAGGGTTTCTGGTATTCGGCCTTAACCTTTAAGCAGGTAAGGCACTTGCTAACATAAGTAGCTATGTCAGCCTTCATGTTGGGCCACCAATACGACTCTTTGATGTCGTGATACATCTTGTCGGCTCCAGGATGTATAGAGTATCGAGATTTGTGAGCTTCATCCATCACCACATCTCGTAAATTTCTAAAGTTTGGTAACCATATCCGGTTAGAGAAGTATCGGGCTCCATCGGATTTGATTTCGAGCTGCTTATCCATGCCTCGAAGGGCTTCGTTTTTCACGTTCTTTTCCTTGAGTGCTTCGAGTTGTGCGGCATGGATTTGAGTGATGAGGTTGTTATGCACAATCATACCGAGGGCTCGAACTCGCAGCGGTTTAACTCGTTCCTTTCGACTTAAGGCATCGGCCACCACGTTAGCCTTGCCAGGGTGGTAGCGAATTTCGCAATCGTAGTCGGTGATTAGTTCGACCCATCGGCGTTGCCTCATGTTTAGATCCTTCTGATCAAAGATGTGCTGGAGACTTTTGTGGTCAGTGAAGATAGTGCACTTGGTGCCATACAAATAGTGTCTCCAAATTTTAAGCGCGAAAACTACAGCTCCTAGTTCTAAGTCGTGAGTCGTATAGTTTTTCTCATGGATTTTGAGTTGTCGGGAGTCTAAGCTATGACTTTTTCTCGTTGCATTAATACACACCCTAGTCCCTGGTGTGAGGCGTCACAGTAGACCACGAAGTCCTCGTCGCCTTCGGGTAATGACAGGATGGGTGTGCTGCAAAGTTTTTGTTTTAATAGCTGGAATGCTGACTCTTGTTTGTCAGTCCAATCGAACTTCTTTTCTTTTTGAGTCAGGGTGGTTAAAGGTTGAGCTATTTTTGAAAAATTCTCAATGAATCGTCGATAATATCCAGCGAGTCCTAAGAATTGACGTACTTCGGTTGGAGTTGCAGGTGCTTGCCAGCACTTGATAGCCTCGATTTTTGATGGATCGACATGTATCCCTTTACTGTCGATGACGTGCCCTAAGAATTGTACGGTTCGGATCCAAAATTCGCATTTGGAGAATTTGGCGTATAACTCCTCGCGTTTGAGTAATTCAAGAATGGTTTTCAGGTGTTGGCCGTGTTCTTGTTCGTTGCGAGAGTAAATCAGGATGTCATCGATGAACACAATGACGAATTTGTCGAGATATGGCTTGCACACCCGATTCATAAGATCCATGAATACAGCCGGTGCGTTGGTTAAGCCAAATGGCATGACCTGGAATTCGTAGTGACCGTATCGAGTTCGGAATGCGGTTTTTGGGATATCGTCGTTCTGAACTCGCAATTGATGATAACTTGACCGTAGGTCGATTTTTGAGTAAACACTCGATCCCTGGAGTTGGTCGAAAAGGTCATCGATTCGGGGAAGTGGGTACCGATTCTTTATGGTTAGCTTGTTCAACTCTCGGTAATCGATACACATTCGGAAGGACCCATCTTTCTTTTTCACAAATAGGACCGGAGCTCCCCACGGTGAGGAACTTGGTCGAATGAATCCCTTATCCAAGAGTTCCTGCAATTGAGTAGACAACTTCTAAAGTTCGGAAGGGGCTAAACGGTAAGGAGCTCGTGCCACGGGTGCTGCGCCGGGCACTAAATCGATTTGAAATTCGACTTGTCTGGGTGGTGGGAGGCCAGGCAAGTCTTCAGGGAAGACTTCAGGAAAGTCTCGGACGATAGGCACATCTTCGAGTCGCTTCTCCTCCGACTTCTTCTCGGTTACGTGTGCCAGGAGTGCCTGATATCCTTTTCTCAGATATTTTCTAGTTTTCATGCACGATATGATGTTTACCCTCGATCCCCCGGTCTCCCCTTGTATGATTAAGGTTCCACCGGTGACGAGAGGAATGCGAACAAGTTTCTCGTAACAAACGATTTCGGCGCGGTTTTTGGATAACCAATCCATACCAACGACGATGTCGAAGCTCCCGATTTCGATGGGAATTAAATCTATGGGAAAGGGTTTGTTTGCTAGATTTAAAGTGCAATTTTGAATTACACTGTCAGCCTCAATCTGTTTACCATTTGCTAATTCCACGATATACTTAGCATTTAGGGCAGTGGGAGTGATATTGAGTAGTGAACTAAACTCATCGGATATAAAACTCTTATCGGCACCAGTATCAAATAAGACAGATGCAGTTAAGTTGTTGAGAAGGAATGTACCCGTAATACATCAGGGTCTTGTCGGGCTTCTCCTGAGTTTATCACAAAAGCTCTGCCACATTCATAACAGGTTCTTGGTGCGTTGGGTTTGGTGGCGGTGTTGGGAACTCTACAGTCTTTGGCTATGTGGCCCTGCCGCTTGCATTTAATGCAAGTGTTACTGCAAGGACCCTCATGGTGTAAAGTACACTTGGGGCAGTAGGGTCTGCTCCCTTGGTACTTTTTCCGGTCATCCGCTCCCGCAGTATAAGCCCTAACGGTTTCCGACCTCCTCTTGTGCTGCTGGTTTTGGTTGTTGTTGTTGGGGTTTCCTTCCCATTTTCTTTTGTTATCCCTAGACCGACTTCCCGTGTTCGCAGCAAGTGTCCCACGTCGGACCACTTGAGCCATTAGACTGTGTGCCATGCGGACGGCACTCTATATCGTTCCGGGGTTTGATGCAGTTACCATACCTTGAATCTTCGCTGCGAGTCCCCAGATGTATCTCTCGATCCGCTTGTATTCGGGGTCCACCATGGTTGGACAAAGGAGTGCCAACTGGTGAAAACGGGTGGTGTAGCCAGTGATGTCGTCACCCTTGACTGTGAGGTTCCAGAATTCGACCTCTAGTTGTTGTAGTTCCTCCCTGGGGCAATACTCCTCCGTCATCATCTTTTTCAAATCCTCCCAGGGGAGTTGATAGGCAGTGTCGATTCCCACAGTTTGCATGTAGGTGTTCCACCAGGTAAGTGCACCGTCCAAGAAGGTGCAGGTGGAGTACTTGACCTTGCACTCTTCGGTGCAGTCGCAGATACGGAATACAGATTCCATCTTTTCAACCCATCGTAGCAGACCGATGGCTCCTTCAGTACCCTTGAAGTTTAAGGGCTTGCAGCTCATAAATTCCTTATAGGAACATGGTTTGGCTGGGGTTACAGTGTTCGAGGTATTTTCGCTGCCACTCTGTGGGTTCGACCCACTGTTCCTTTGGGCTCCCTGAGCAGCCAGAGCGTCGGCCACTCCTTGGGTAATAAGTTGTGCGATTTCATCGGGGGTATAAGTCTGTTTTCTTGGCGGCATGATTCTTCAAAGAAAGAAATCAGAAAGAATGTGAGACAATTTGTACGAGGATTATGATTATCACCGATGTATATATAAGGGGTAAAATATACAATAGCACAAAGTGACATTCAATGATAATAAGATAATAAGATAATAAGATTGTAATAATTTAAGATGCGATTTCAAAAGATTACAGAATTCGATGTTTACAAAAGATGTTGGGAATTGTTACGTCCAACGAGTTACAAAAGTTTAACGAGCAGATTACATAACGGATACTACACTATTCTTGGCGTGGATCTACTTGTGGTAGTAGTGTGAGGAGATGATCCACAGTCTCTGCAAGTCTGCTAGCTTGTCTGGCGTTTTCTTCAGCCAATGCTTAACCGTTGTTCCAGCATGCGAGTGTATTGCTCAGCTTCATATGAGCGTAGTTCACATTGTTCTAGTCGTAATCGTAGGGCGGTGACCTCGTCCCTTGTCTCGACTACTTGGTCATATGTAATGTTCATGGTTTCGGCTAGATCTTCCTGATCTTGATAGATTTGTCCGATTCGGCCTTGTGCCATGTGCATCCAGCTTGAACGTGTTTCGAGTTGTTCTAGTTCCATATCGTCAAGTCTTTTCTCATGACGGTGCAGTCTAGCTGCTAGCACCGGTACAGTGTATTGTATGGGTTCTTGAGTGTATGGTGAGATATCCATGGGCTCAGCGGTGACCCGCATTCCTTCCTCGGATCTCCAAGTACCTAAAGTAGTGGGTAGCCAATTCCATCGGCGAGCGTCTGTCCGACGGCGAGTTCTGGTAGCGGTGTTATCAATGGTAGAAGTATTGGGATAGGGACTAGCCCGAGGAGAGCCAATAGTTCTCGTATTGGTGCGTATGACGCGAGAGTCCGAAGAAGTACGGATAGGTGAGGCCTGAGTTTCGCTTTCTAATTCGGTTGGAGTAACGATAGGAGTGTCTGCCATTGCTGTGGCAAGAGTTTTAGTGCGTGAGATCTATATATATACGTATAACATGTAATAGTCTAATAAGTAGCACGTATACGTTCTGTCCTGATTCTATCGTTATCAAAGTCTTCTAATGTATTCCCGTTTGCTATAACCATTTCAAATCTTGCATCGAATCTTCTTTAATTGTACATAGTTGATCAGGTTATGTTAATTAAAGTCGAATGATGAAAGTCCTGAACTAGTTATACCTAATGAGGAATACTAACTTAATGGTTATAGTCTAGGCCCACTAATGCAACCTAGTTCGCTATAACCTTTAGCTCTGATACCAATCTGTCGCACCCCCAAATTTGATGTGCAGCGGAAGTCGGGTCGGGGCGCGACTATTCATGGATCATTACACAAGTTATAACAAACGACCTCTAAATGAGACGTTTAGAATTACATTCCATAGAAATACATTGTTCACCAAAAATACACGTTTGTTCTATCAGCGAGTTCGCATAAAAGCCTAGAGATCTTAGTACATAACTACTAATACAAAAATAGTAATGCAGGAAAATCTCTTTGTTTGTTTGTAAAGCATGCGACTCGAGCTAGAGTTCTCTGTAGGCCATCCTACTGTGTCTGCGCACCTGAGATTACATACTAAAACGGTCAACATAATGTTGGTGAGTTCATAGGTTTGAAACAGTTATCAAAAGTTGGTAATAATCACAAGATTTAATCAGTGTTGCACAAATGCAAAATAAGTGTATACTATTGCCATGAGTCTCACAGTTCGACGCTTAACCTAGTTTGTGCCTCGGGCAGATGCATAATCCAATACACCTGTAACAGTCAAATATTAATGCGTCCGTGGGTCGGCTAGAGCGACTAGCCCGGACGGGGATGTCAATCCCCGATAGATCTATCCAATTATACTCGCGCTCATACGATTAACGAACTATGATAAGGTGAGGACTTTCAGTGGATTAAAGGTCTCATGCAATCCGTATAAGAGTTGTTTCAGTTACTTGTGATTATAATAAACAGTGTATGTAATATCACCCCATAGTATAAAACAGTAAAAGTGGGGCTATGAGACTCACCGGAGTCTTGAAAGCAGTTATAACAAAGAGTGGGTGTTCGTGTCCCAAAGCGCAATCTTCTAGCGCCCTAAACGCATAAGATTGTATGTAAGTGGTGGGTTAATGTCCACTTATGTATGCAAGTGGAGGGTTAATGTCCACTTGTGCTAGTCGTCCACTCAACTAGTTATGTCCAGAGTGTGTTTATCATATGTGTTTAGAAAACATGTACAGCCCGTTGGTGACGTTTTGTAATAATAATTCTCACAGACATTATTATTATGTTTTGTTTCGTTGTATACTTGTAATAGTATATGTGTTGCGTGTACGAGTAGTGCCGTATATGATATCGTTGTTGTTTCGCGAAAACGTTCCTTAGTAAAATATGTTTTTAGTCAGACTGTTTTATGCGACACAGAAGTTATGTCGCTATGAGGTGTTGCGACACAAAGGTAGTGTCGCAAAGTATGAAATTCAAATAGTTGTGCGACACAAGAGTTGGTGTCGCAAGTCGAGATTTTAAATAGGTGTGCGACACAGTGGTTTGTGTCGCAGGTTAGTACTGTTCGATATAAAATGTTGCGACACGAGTTAACACTGCTTGTCTAGCGACACTAGGCTTGTGTCGCAGGTTGCGACACAAGTTAGTACTGCTGGTTTATAAATGTTGCGACACAGGGATTGGTGTCGCAGGAGTATTTCGAAAATCAGTAGTGCGACACAGGGCTTGTGTCGCAATGGTTTTGGGCCATCTGCGACACAGGGGACCTGTTGTGATTTCGGGTTCGGGATTGTGGCCAAATGTGCTCGGTTTGACTCGAAACTTTTAGGGATGTCTTAAATATGTTTTTGGAGCTTAGGAAAATTATCGTTACGTCTTGTGGTCGACCCGAAAGTGTCGTTTTAAAACTTTTGCAAAAACAGTCCCCGTGGTTGATTTTTCATATTTTGAGTCGTTTTCGTGGTTCGTTTTGACTAGTCAAGTGTCGAGATAGAAATTCGAGAAAATTACCAGTTGTTCATATGTGTCTTAACTACTTTCAGTAATTTTTCTAGAATTTTTGGATTAGTCTAAGTATTTTTAATAATTCCATTTGTCCTCTGAGGTCCAAAGTCGACCAATCTGGACACATGTTCAAGGATCGAATTACTGAGCAAAATCTACACATTTTTAAAGAAAGTCATCTAAACGACATTTGTACCTAACAAAATTTTTGAGATTTTGGCGGTAGTTTCAAGTCATTTGGAGTCGTGTAGCTCGAGTTATGGACTCGAGAAGTTGAGTCAAAAATCTGTCACCCGAGACAGAAATGCGACACATTTTTGTAAAATCATTTTCGGGTATCAAACGGTGTCGAAAAATTATGAAACCACTTGGAGGTGAAAGCCAACTCTTTAAACTTAACTTTTGCCTTTTGATTCGTCCATTTTGGTTGAGTTTTGAGCACGAAACTTTCCCTTGAAGTCGGGCCAAGTTCCTGCCCAGAAACTGCTACGGTTTTTTATGTTTTCAAAAACGATTTTCGACTTTGTTTTTGGACATAATCTTGTTATATGGACCTTTTAACATGTTTATATGTATGTTTCAAGTATTATAAAGGAAGGATGGAATTTCTTACAAAGAGGATGACGAAAGCACAAAGAATGAAGATCGAAAGCTCGTTTTCTTGCTTTTTCTTGCAAACCGAAAGAGATGATGCTATGGTGGTTTATGGTGATGCTTGTGGTGGTTTATGATGGTGATTTGGGAGTGTTGAATCTGCTGAGATTAGAGAGAAAATGAGGAGAGGTGGTGTGTGTGAATGTATGGTAGTTTGTGTGTGTGAGTGGGAAAATGAGGTGAGCGGGTGATATGGTATGGTGACGATGTTGAGTATGGGAGGGAGTATTGTGGTGTCTAGGCATGGGTTTGGGGAAAGGATGGCAGATTTTGTGGGCCCCACTTGAGGTGTGGGATGTTTAAAATTGTTCCCCAAGTTTACGTTACGCGCGGTGCCCGTTTACCCGTTCGTTTCGTCGTTCGTTTAAACGTTAAACGTTTATTATTCAAGTTTTTCGTTAATGATTTATTCGCGTATATTTTGATTGGAGTTTTATTTAAAATACTTCTTTTTAAGTTATCGAAATATATTTTGGGCTTCGTTCGGTTGTCGGGCGCGATTCGCGCGTTTTTGTCGCGTACGGTGCGTTTTATACGAAACGTAAAACGTTTTCGATATTATTACCACGATATAAGTTAAATAACAATTATTTATTATAATTACGTTATTTAATAAAATATTTTTCCCCAGCGTCCGTATTATTGTGTCGGATTTCATCCGATCGAATTTGCGTAATTAAAAATTTAATTACGTACGTGTATATATATTTACATACATACGAACTGTTACTGCACTTAGTCCTATTCCATACTAAATACAAGTAATAATGATCTATGATTAATCACTAATGACGGCCTAATTCGCCGGGTGTCACATTCTCCCCTTGTTAGAAGAATTTCGTCCCGAAATTAGTTTGTTGTCGTGGTCTGTGTGGGATTGGTGAAAATGTGTGAGTATTTCTGTCGCATTTGGTCTTCCCGTTCCCAAGTGAATTCAGGACCACGCCTGGAATTCCATCGGACTTTAACGATGGGAATACGACTCTGTTTCAAACGTTTGACTTCTCGGTCCATGATCTCCACAGGTTCCTCAACGAAATGAAGCTTGTCATCGATTTGGATTTCGTCGAGAGGAATAATAAGTGTCTCATCAGATAGGCATTTCTTAAGGTTAGAAATGTGAAAAGTGTTGTGCACGCTACTGAGTTCTTGAGGTAGCTGCAGTCGATATGCCACCGGACCAATCCTTTCCAGAATTTCAAACGGTCCGATGTACCTAGGGTTAAGCTTTCCGCGTTTACCAAAACGAATGACACCTTTCTAAGGTGACACTTTCAACAGTACTTTGTCCCCGATTTGGAATTCGAGGTGTTTGCGTCTCACGTCAGCATAACTTTTCTGACGATCACGTGCGGCTTTCAGCCGGTTTTGGATACCTACGATTTTCTCAGTGGTTTCATGTATGATTTCGGGACCGGTGAGTTGGCTATCTCCCACCTCGGTCCAACAGATAGGTGAGCGGCATTTTCGCCCATAGAGTGCCTCGAAAGGTGCAGCCTTTATGCTGGAGTGATAACTGTTGTTGTACGAAAATTCGCACAGAGGCAAGTGATTTTCCCAATTCTTACCGAAGTCAATTACGCAAGCTCGTAGCATATCCTCTAGGGTCTGAATGGTTCGTTCGCTTTGGCCATCGGTTTGCGGATGGTAGGCCGTACTCATATCCAAACGAGTGCCTAGTGATTTTTGTAATGATTGCCAAAAGCGAGAAGTGAAACGGCTATCTCTATCTGAGATGATTGAGATGGGTACGCCGTGTCGAGCGACGATTTCTTTTATGTAAATGCGAGTCAAACGCTCCATCTTGTCAGTTTCCTTGATTACCAGGAAATGAGCAGATTTGGTGAGACGATCGACGATCACCCAAATGGTATCGCAACCGCTCGGTGTTTTCGGCAGTTTAGTGATGAAGTCCATGGAGATCTGCTCCCATTTCCATTGGGGTATTTCAGGTTGTTATAACAATCCGGAGGGTTTCTGGTATTCGGCCTTAACCTTTAAGCAGGTAAGGCACTTGCTAACATAAGTAGCTATGTCAGCCTTCATGTTGGGCCACCAATACGACTCTTTGATGTCGTGATACATCTTGTCGGCTCCAGGATGTATAGAGTATCGAGATTTGTGAGCTTCATCCATCACCACATCTCGTAAATTTCTAAAGTTTGGTAACCATATCCGGTTAGAGAAGTATCGGGCTCCATCGGATTTGATTTCGAGCTGCTTATCCATGCCTCGAAGGGCTTCGTTTTTCACGTTCTTTTCCTTGAGTGCTTCGAGTTGTGCGGCATGGATTTGAGTGATGAGGTTGTTATGCACAATCATACCGAGGGCTCGAACTCGCAGCGGTTTAACTCGTTCCTTTCGACTTAAGGAATCGGCCACCACGTTAGCCTTGCCAGGGTGGTAGCGAATTTCGCAATCGTAGTCGGTGATTAGTTCGACCCATCGGCGTTGCCTCATGTTTAGATCCTTCTGATCAAAGATGTGCTGGAGACTTTTGTGGTCAGTGAAGATAGTGCACTTGGTGCCATACAAATAGTGTCTCCAAATTTTAAGCGCGAAAACTACAGCTCCTAGTTCTAAGTCGTGAGTCGTATAGTTTTTCTCATGGATTTTGAGTTGTCGGGAGTCTAAGCTATGACTTTTTCTCGTTGCATTAATACACACCCTAGTCCCTGGTGTGAGGCGTCACAGTAGACCACGAAGTCCTCGTCGCCTTCGGGTAATGACAGGATGGGTGTGCTGCAAAGTTTTTGTTTTAATAGCTGGAATGCTGACTCTTGTTTGTCAGTCCAATCGAACTTCTTTTCTTTTTGAGTCAGGGTGGTTAAAGGTTGAGCTATTTTTGAAAAATTCTCAATGAATCGTCGATAATATCCAGCGAGTCCTAAGAATTGACGTACTTCGGTTGGAGTTGCAGGTGCTTGCCAGCACTTGATAGCCTCGATTTTTGATGGATCGACATGTATCCCTTTACTGTCGATGACGTGCCCTAAGAATTGTACGGTTCGGATCCAAAATTCGCATTTGGAGAATTTGGCGTATAACTCCTCGCGTTTGAGTAATTCAAGAATGGTTTTCAGGTGTTGGCCGTGTTCTTGTTCGTTGCGAGAGTAAATCAGGATGTCATCGATGAACACAATGACGAATTTGTCGAGATATGGCTTGCACACCCGATTCATAAGATCCATGAATACAGCCGGTGCGTTGGTTAAGCCAAATGGCATGACCTGGAATTCGTAGTGACCGTATCGAGTTCGGAATGCGGTTTTTGGGATATCGTCGTTCTGAACTCGCAATTGATGATAACTTGACCGTAGGTCGATTTTTGAGTAAACACTCGATCCCTGGAGTTGGTCGAAAAGGTCATCGATTCGGGGAAGTGGGTACCGATTCTTTATGGTTAGCTTGTTCAACTCTCGGTAATCGATACACATTCGGAAGGACCCATCTTTCTTTTTCACAAATAGGACCGGAGCTCCCCACGGTGAGGAACTTGGTCGAATGAATCCCTTATCCAAGAGTTCCTGCAATTGAGTAGACAACTTCTAAAGTTCGGAAGGGGCTAAACGGTAAGGAGCTCGTGCCACGGGTGCTGCGCCGGGCACTAAATCGATTTGAAATTCGACTTGTCTGGGTGGTGGGAGGCCAGGCAAGTCTTCAGGGAAGACTTCAGGAAAGTCTCGGACGATAGGCACATCTTCGAGTCGCTTCTCCTCCGACTTCTTCTCGGTTACGTGTGCCAGGAGTGCCTGATATCCTTTTCTCAGATATTTTCTAGTTTTCATGCACGATATGATGTTTACCCTCGATCCCCCGGTCTCCCCTTGTATGATTAAGGTTCCACCGGTGACGAGAGGAATGCGAACAAGTTTCTCGTAACAAACGATTTCGGCGCGGTTTTTGGATAACCAATCCATACCAACGACGATGTCGAAGCTCCCGATTTCGATGGGAATTAAATCTATGGGAAAGGGTTTGTTTGCTAGATTTAAAGTGCAATTTTGAATTACACTGTCAGCCTCAATCTGTTTACCATTTGCTAATTCCACGATATACTTAGCATTTAGGGCAGTGGGAGTGATATTGAGTAGTGAACTAAACTCATCGGATATAAAACTCTTATCGGCACCAGTATCAAATAAGACAGATGCAGTTAAGTTGTTGAGAAGGAATGTACCCGTAATACATCAGGGTCTTGTCGGGCTTCTCCTGAGTTTATCACAAAAGCTCTGCCACATTCATAACAGGTTCTTGGTGCGTTGGGTTTGGTGGCGGTGTTGGGAACTCTACAGTCTTTGGCTATGTGGCCCTGCCGCTTGCATTTAATGCAAGTGTTACTGCAAGGACCCTCATGGTGTAAAGTACACTTGGGGCAGTAGGGTCTGCTCCCTTGGTACTTTTTCCGGTCATCCGCTCCCGCAGTATAAGCCCTAACGGTTTCCGACCTCCTCTTGTGCTGCTGGTTTTGGTTGTTGTTGTTGGGGTTTCCTTCCCATTTTCTTTTGTTATCCCTAGACCGACTTCCCGTGTTCGCAGCAAGTGTCCCACGTCGGACCACTTGAGCCATTAGACTGTGTGCCATGCGGACGGCACTCTATATCGTTCCGGGGTTTGATGCAGTTACCATACCTTGAATCTTCGCTGCGAGTCCCCAGATGTATCTCTCGATCCGCTTGTATTCGGGGTCCACCATGGTTGGACAAAGGAGTGCCAACTGGTGAAAACGGGTGGTGTAGCCAGTGATGTCGTCACCCTTGACTGTGAGGTTCCAGAATTCGACCTCTAGTTGTTGTAGTTCCTCCCTGGGGCAATACTCCTCCGTCATCATCTTTTTCAAATCCTCCCAGGGGAGTTGATAGGCAGTGTCGATTCCCACAGTTTGCATGTAGGTGTTCCACCAGGTAAGTGCACCGTCCAAGAAGGTGCAGGTGGAGTACTTGACCTTGCACTCTTCGGTGCAGTCGCAGATACGGAATACAGATTCCATCTTTTCAACCCATCGTAGCAGACCGATGGCTCCTTCAGTACCCTTGAAGTTTAAGGGCTTGCAGCTCATAAATTCCTTATAGGAACATGGTTTGGCTGGGGTTACAGTGTTCGAGGTATTTTCGCTGCCACTCTGTGGGTTCGACCCACTGTTCCTTTGGGCTCCCTGAGCAGCCAGAGCGTCGGCCACTCCTTGGGTAATAAGTTGTGCGATTTCATCGGGGGTATAAGTCTGTTTTCTTGGCGGCATGATTCTTCAAAGAAAGAAATCAGAAAGAATGTGAGACAATTTGTACGAGGATTATGATTATCACCGATGTATATATAAGGGGTAAAATATACAATAGCACAAAGTGACATTCAATGATAATAAGATAATAAGATAATAAGATTGTAATAATTTAAGATGCGATTTCAAAAGATTACAGAATTCGATGTTTACAAAAGATGTTGGGAATTGTTACGTCCAACGAGTTACAAAAGTTTAACGAGCAGATTACATAACGGATACTACACTATTCTTGGCGTGGATCTACTTGTGGTAGTAGTGTGAGGAGATGATCCACAGTCTCTGCAAGTCTGCTAGCTTGTCTGGCGTTTTCTTCAGCCAATGCTTAACCGTTGTTCCAGCATGCGAGTGTATTGCTCAGCTTCATATGAGCGTAGTTCACATTGTTCTAGTCGTAATCGTAGGGCGGTGACCTCGTCCCTTGTCTCGACTACTTGGTCATATGTAATGTTCATGGTTTCGGCTAGATCTTCCTGATCTTGATAGATTTGTCCGATTCGGCCTTGTGCCATGTGCATCCAGCTTGAACGTGTTTCGAGTTGTTCTAGTTCCATATCGTCAAGTCTTTTCTCATGACGGTGCAGTCTAGCTGCTAGCACCGGTACAGTGTATTGTATGGGTTCTTGAGTGTATGGTGAGATATCCATGGGCTCAGCGGTGACCCGCATTCCTTCCTCGGATCTCCAAGTACCTAAAGTAGTGGGTAGCCAATTCCATCGGCGAGCGTCTGTCCGACGGCGAGTTCTGGTAGCGGTGTTATCAATGGTAGAAGTATTGGGATAGGGACTAGCCCGAGGAGAGCCAATAGTTCTCGTATTGGTGCGTATGACGCGAGAGTCCGAAGAAGTACGGATAGGTGAGGCCTGAGTTTCGCTTTCTAATTCGGTTGGAGTAACGATAGGAGTGTCTGCCATTGCTGTGGCAAGAGTTTTAGTGCGTGAGATCTATATATATACGTATAACATGTAATAGTCTAATAAGTAGCACGTATACGTTCTGTCCTGATTCTATCGTTATCAAAGTCTTCTAATGTATTCCCGTTTGCTATAACCATTTCAAATCTTGCATCGAATCTTCTTTAATTGTACATAGTTGATCAGGTTATGTTAATTAAAGTCGAATGATGAAAGTCCTGAACTAGTTATACCTAATGAGGAATACTAACTTAATGGTTATAGTCTAGGCCCACTAATGCAACCTAGTTCGCTATAACCTTTAGCTCTGATACCAATCTGTCGCACCCCCAAATTTGATGTGCAGCGGAAGTCGGGTCGGGGCGCGACTATTCATGGATCATTACACAAGTTATAACAAACGACCTCTAAATGAGACGTTTAGAATTACATTCCATAGAAATACATTGTTCACCAAAAATACACGTTTGTTCTATCAGCGAGTTCGCATAAAAGCCTAGAGATCTTAGTACATAACTACTAATACAAAAATAGTAATGCAGGAAAATCTCTTTGTTTGTTTGTAAAGCATGCGACTCGAGCTAGAGTTCTCTGTAGGCCATCCTACTGTGTCTGCGCACCTGAGATTACATACTAAAACGGTCAACATAATGTTGGTGAGTTCATAGGTTTGAAACAGTTATCAAAAGTTGGTAATAATCACAAGATTTAATCAGTGTTGCACAAATGCAAAATAAGTGTATACTATTGCCATGAGTCTCACAGTTCGACGCTTAACCTAGTTTGTGCCTCGGGCAGATGCATAATCCAATACACCTGTAACAGTCAAATATTAATGCGTCCGTGGGTCGGCTAGAGCGACTAGCCCGGACGGGGATGTCAATCCCCGATAGATCTATCCAATTATACTCGCGCTCATACGATTAACGAACTATGATAAGGTGAGGACTTTCAGTGGATTAAAGGTCTCATGCAATCCGTATAAGAGTTGTTTCAGTTACTTGTGATTATAATAAACAGTGTATGTAATATCACCCCATAGTATAAAACAGTAAAAGTGGGGCTATGAGACTCACCGGAGTCTTGAAAGCAGTTATAACAAAGAGTGGGTGTTCGTGTCCCAAAGCGCAATCTTCTAGCGCCCTAAACGCATAAGATTGTATGTAAGTGGTGGGTTAATGTCCACTTATGTATGCAAGTGGAGGGTTAATGTCCACTTGTGCTAGTCGTCCACTCAACTAGTTATGTCCAGAGTGTGTTTATCATATGTGTTTAGAAAACATGTACAGCCCGTTGGTGACGTTTTGTAATAATAATTCTCACAGACATTATTATTATGTTTTGTTTCGTTGTATACTTGTAATAGTATATGTGTTGCGTGTACGAGTAGTGCCGTATATGATATCGTTGTTGTTTCGCGAAAACGTTCCTTAGTAAAATATGTTTTTAGTCAGACTGTTTTATGCGACACAGAAGTTATGTCGCTATGAGGTGTTGCGACACAAAGGTAGTGTCGCAAAGTATGAAATTCAAATAGTTGTGCGACACAAGAGTTGGTGTCGCAAGTCGAGATTTTAAATAGGTGTGCGACACAGTGGTTTGTGTCGCAGGTTAGTACTGTTCGATATAAAATGTTGCGACACGAGTTAACACTGCTTGTCTAGCGACACTAGGCTTGTGTCGCAGGTTGCGACACAAGTTAGTACTGCTGGTTTATAAATGTTGCGACACAGGGATTGGTGTCGCAGGAGTATTTCGAAAATCAGTAGTGCGACACAGGGCTTGTGTCGCAATGGTTTTGGGCCATCTGCGACACAGGGGACCTGTTGTGATTTCGGGTTCGGGATTGTGGCCAAACGTGCTCGGTTTGACTCGAAACTTTTAGGGATGTCTTAAATATGTTTTTGGAGCTTAGGAAAATTATCGTTACGTCTTGTGGTCGACCCGAAAGTGTCGTTTTAAAACTTTTGCAAAAACAGTCCCCGTGGTTGATTTTTCATATTTTGAGTCGTTTTCGTGGTTCGTTTTGACTAGTCAAGTGTCGAGATAGAAATTCGAGAAAATTACCAGTTGTTCATATGTGTCTTAACTACTTTCAGTAATTTTTCTAGAATTTTTGGATTAGTCTAAGTATTTTTAATAATTCCATTTGTCCTCTGAGGTCCAAAGTCGACCAATCTGGACACATGTTCAAGGATCGAATTACTGAGCAAAATCTACACATTTTTAAAGAAAGTCATCTAAACGACATTTGTACCTAACAAAATTTTTGAGATTTTGGCGGTAGTTTCAAGTCATTTGGAGTCGTGTAGCTCGAGTTATGGACTCGAGAAGTTGAGTCAAAAATCTGTCACCCGAGACAGAAATGCGACACATTTTTGTAAAATCATTTTCGGGTATCAAACGGTGTCGAAAAATTATGAAACCACTTGGAGGTGAAAGCCAACTCTTTAAACTTAACTTTTGCCTTTTGATTCGTCCATTTTGGTTGAGTTTTGAGCACGAAACTTTCCCTTGAAGTCGGGCCAAGTTCCTGCCCAGAAACTGCTACGGTTTTTTATGTTTTCAAAAACGATTTTCGACTTTGTTTTTGGACATAATCTTGTTATATGGACCTTTTAACATGTTTATATGTATGTTTCAAGTATTATAAAGGAAGGATGGAATTTCTTACAAAGAGGATGACGAAAGCACAAAGAATGAAGATCGAAAGCTCGTTTTCTTGCTTTTTCTTGCAAACCGAAAGAGATGATGCTATGGTGGTTTATGGTGATGCTTGTGGTGGTTTATGATGGTGATTTGGGAGTGTTGAATCTGCTGAGATTAGAGAGAAAATGAGGAGAGGTGGTGTGTGTGAATGTATGGTAGTTTGTGTGTGTGAGTGGGAAAATGAGGTGAGCGGGTGATATGGTATGGTGACGATGTTGAGTATGGGAGGGAGTATTGTGGTGTCTAGGCATGGGTTTGGGGAAAGGATGGCAGATTTTGTGGGCCCCACTTGAGGTGTGGGATGTTTAAAATTGTTCCCCAAGTTTACGTTACGCGCGGTGCCCGTTTACCCGTTCGTTTCGTCGTTCGTTTAAACGTTAAACGTTTATTATTCAAGTTTTTCGTTAATGATTTATTCGCGTATATTTTGATTGGAGTTTTATTTAAAATACTTCTTTTTAAGTTATCGAAATATATTTTGGGCTTCGTTCGGTTGTCGGGCGCGATTCGCGCGTTTTTGTCGCGTACGGTGCGTTTTATACGAAACGTAAAACGTTTTCGATATTATTACCACGATATAAGTTAAATAACAATTATTTATTATAATTACGTTATTTAATAAAATATTTTTCCCCAGCGTCCGTATTATTGTGTCGGATTTCATCCGATCGAATTTGCGTAATTAAAAATTTAATTACGTACGTGTATATATATTTACATACATACGAACTGTTACTGCACTTAGTCCTATTCCATACTAAATACAAGTAATAATGATCTATGATTAATCACTAATGACGGCCTAATTCGCCGGGTGTCACAAATCCCAAGACCAATTCGTACTTCTTCAAAGCCTTCTTCTATAAAGCCTTCTTCTTCAAAGCCTAAATTAGTTGATTTGGACAATCCTCCTTGGGATTCCATAGATAGGGTGCAGATTTTGGAATATCACCCTAATCAAAGAGATGAAATTAGGCGAAAATATTGGCTTAATGGACCTTGTCAATCACGTGACCATGCTTTCCCACAAAAAAAAAAATGGGAAGTAGCATTAGGGGCTTTAAACTGAAGTGGTTTGATAAGTATGGAAATTGGTTGGAGTATAGTATTAAAGCGAATACAGCTTTTTGTTTATGTTGTTATTTGTGTAGAGATCATGTTGGGAACCAAGGTGGGAATGAATCATTTGTAACGAAAGGTTTTAGCAATTGGAATAAAACGGAGAGATTAAAAAGGCATGTTGACGATGTTAATAGTTTTCATAATAGAGCACTTAAGAATTGTGAAGCTCTAATGATACAAAATTAATCTATTGAAGTTGCCCTTCACAAGCAAGATGATATTAAGAAGAAAGAGAAGCGATTTCGATTGAATGCTACAATTGAAGCTTGTAGATTTTGTTTGAAAGGTGCATTAGCATTTCGTAGTCATGATGAGACGGAGATGTCTCTTTACAAAGGGAATTTCTTGGAGTTAATAGACTTGATTATAAGTCAAAATGAGGAACTTCGTAATTTATCAAAAGCTCCCGGAAATAATCAATTGTTGGCACCATGCATTCAAAACGACATTGCTAGTTGCTTTGAAGAGGCTAGTTACCTTGCTAGTTGACGAGTCAAGTGATATATCTCAAAAAGAACAAATGGCTATAGTTTTACGTTATGTTGATTCACTTGGACTTGTTAAGGAGAGATTTGTGGGTCTTGTTCATGTGATGGATACAACTTCTCTATCTCTTAAATCATCGATTGACTCTTTTTTTGCGAGACATAAATTAAGTATGAAACGGGTAAGAGGTCAAGGTTATGATGGAGCAACCAATATGTGTGGTGAGTTTAATGGTTTGAAAGCAAAAATCTTAGAAGAAAATAGCTCGGCATATTATGTACATTGTTTTGCTCATGAATTTCAATTAATGGTTGTGGCTGTTGCAAGAAAACATTTGTGTGTTGTGAAATTTTTTGACAAATTGTGCAATTTGATGAATGTGGTTGATGCTTCTGGTAAACGGAAAGATATTCTTCGTGAAACCGAGAAAGTGAGGGTAGCAAAATACATTCGGAGTGGTTTAATTAAAACCGGAAGTGATTAAACCAAGAGCTTGCTTTTATACAACCGGAAGATACACGGTGGAATTCTTATTGCAAAACACTTTTGTGTTTGGTTGATTTGTTTCCTACTATTATTATGGTGCTTGAGTATGTTAAAAATGAAGGCAATAGCGGTTCAAGTCAAAATCAAGAAATTGGTTTTTTTAAGGTATTTAAAATCATTTGATTGTGTATATTATTGGCATTTAATGTTGCATATTTTGGAGCTTACGGAGATATTATCACGGGCTCTTCAAAGAAAAGATCAAGACATAGTGGAAGCGGTTTCATTGGTGGCATCAACCAAAAGAAAACTTCAAGAGTTTAGACTATTTGGGTTTGATCCACTTTTAAAGAAAATCTCTTCTTTTTGTGAAGAACATGGTATTTAGTTGTTGGACATGACGGAAAAGTGTATTAATTCGAGAAGACAAAGGGATAACATCACCAATCGGCATCATTATGAGTTTGATTGTTTCAACACCGTAGTGATATGATAAATCAAGCGTTCGGAGATCGCTTTAGTGAGTTTAGTACCAGATTACTCACAAATATGGTGGCTTTGCATCCGCATGATTCATTTTCCAACTTTGACATATCAAAGTTGATGAGGTTGAGTGAGTTGTATCCATACGATTTTGATGGGGAGGAAAGGAGGGAACATGAGAAGCAACTTGAAATGTACATTGATAATGTGCGAAATGATGCAAGATTTGCTAATTTATATGGTATTGCCGACCTAGCTAGGTTGATGGTGACAACAAGAAAACATCTTTCTTATCATTTATTCTATCAGTTATTAAAGCTTGCATTGGTTTTGCCCGTGACTACCGCAACCGTTGAGCGATGTTTCTCGGCAATGATGATTGTTAAGTCGGATTTGCGCAATCGAATTGGTGATTAATTTTTGAATGCTTGTGTAATTTGTGCGGTAGAAAAAGAGGCACTTGCAAGTGTTACAAATGAGGATGTGATATATCGCTTTCAAAAGAAGAAAACACGTAGAGGCCAAATATAGTATGATATAGTTTAGTGCAATTTTTACTACTGTTTTCGCAGCTGTATTTAGTGCTGTCGCAGCCTTTTTCGCTGTTATTTTTGGAGCTGTTAGCACCCTTTTTCACTCCTGTTTTTGGAGCTGTTAACAGCCTTTATCGTTGCTGTTTTTGGAGTTGTTCGGAGCTGTTTTGCTGCTATCTTGCTATTGTTCGCAGCAAACAAAATGCTGTTGTTTTGCAACAGTTTTTGATGCTAGACTACGTTCATTTAGTCGTTGTATTGTGCATAATTTAGGTGCCATTTTGTGCAGAATTTGGTGTAGTAGGATGTAAATTTATGCAGTTTTTGGTGTTGTTATTTAAACATATAATTACTGTTTTATGAGAATTTTATAGTTAATGTGTAAAGATTTTGCCCTCCACAATTCGAATTCCTAGATCCGCCACTAAATCCATTTCTAATATGTTAAATGTAATTCTTAGAGTAGATATAATCTAATAATTTTTTTATATTCATGAAAATTAGATAGTTGAGATTTGTAGATAAACACGTGAAGACCTTACATAAATATGCATAGTAGCGGATAACCAAATCGGGACCTTTCAAGTTTAAGTAATAATTTGGTCTAAATATATGCACACTAATACTAATTCTCATAATCTCATGTAGTGTGTCAAGTTATAGTAAAGAAATATTTCAAATTTCTGTTTTTCGGTTAACCGTTCATCATAAAAACATGAACCGAAACTAAAAAATCAAAAATATATCGGTTCGATTTTCTAAATCGAAAATTAGAAAAAAATAGCTCGGTACGTTAAACGGTGAATATTATAAGTAAAAAAATGTGAAAACACTTGTGAACTTTTTTTTTGCTTGGTAGAAGCAGAGAAATTTATTTTCATGAAAATTTACAAAGGAGCAGAGCTTTATTTATTTTTATTAACATACATTTTTAATTGTCAACATTTACTTTCCTTTTTGTTTCACATAAAAATTTTTAATGGTGAACACTTTTTTTTAATTCACATAAACTTTTAAATGGGAATCTTTAACTTTTATTTCACATAAACTTTTAATTTTAAATTTTCACAACAAAGGTTCACAATGATTAGTAATTATCAGTTATATTTCAAATTGTGACTCATTCAGATATATATTTAATTTTGTAACCGGCAAAAATTTCGCAAAAAAAATATGTAACCGATTACACATACACATTGTAACTTATTGGCTGTCACACATATATAAAATATGTTACAATACTAACAAAATGAATCATAAGTTGATGCATAAATCAACACGTAGTTAAAAGAAAATGTACTATTAACTTGTTACATTGAGCGGGTATATATTGTTCTCTAGTTGTATATAATGTGTCAGTCTTTAAAAAAAATAGTTTAAGTTTATTACAAATAAAACCTCGACCACCTTCATTTTCTATAGACCTATGCCTATGGGAAGCTTCGGCCTCCATCGATCTTCAGTCCCCAAGACGCCATAACAAATATAACGGTAATATGACCGTTTCTTTATTAATTTTTTTCTTTTTTATTTTATTTAACTATTTTTTTCATCCTCAAACATTATATATATACACATACTACCTCAACTCAAATCCACGAACAATTCTCACTTTCTTGTTTTACTATATCAACTATTGCTTGTTACATTTGGAGATTTCAAAACAATTATTGCTTGTTAAAATCCGAAAGCTATGCTCGATATTCTTGAAATGTTGGAATAAGATAAAAAAACGTAGCCGAAAGTTCCCGACCATAACTGTCGCACCCCCAAATTACGATGCAGCGGAAGTCGGGTCGGGGCACGACTAATCATGGATCATTACACAAAGCTATGGCAAACGACTCTATATGAGACGTTTTGAAAATAATACAAAAGTGATTACATTAGTAATTCAATTGTTTACATCAAATTCTGAGCTCGCGAACAGTTCAAGAGATTCTAATACATAAATAATGTTACAAAATAGAAATGCAAGAAAAATCTCCGATATTTGTAAAGCATGCAACTCGAACTATCGTGTCCTGGGGTAGTCCTATTCCTGTTGTGAACCTGAGAATACATACTAAAACGGTCAACGTAATGTTGGTGAGTTCATAGGTTTGAAACAGTTATCAAAAGTTGGTAATAATCACAAGATTTAATCAGTGTTGCACAAATGCAAAATAAGTGTATACTATTGCCATGAGTCTCACAGTTCGACGCTTAACCTAGTTTGTGCCTCGGGCAGATGCATAATCCAATACACCTGTAACAGTCAAATATTAATGCGTCCGTGGGTCGGCTAGAGCGACTAGCCCGGACGGGGATGTCAATCCCCGATAGATCTATCCAATAATACTCGCGTTCATACGATTAACGAACTATGATAAGGTGAGGACTTTCAGTGGATTAAAGGTCTCATGCAATCCGTATAAGAGTTGTTTCAGTTACTTGTGATTATAATAAACAGTGTATGTAATCTCACCCCATAGTATAAAACAGTAAAAGTGGGGCTATGAGACTCACCTGAGTCTTGAAAGAGTGCGTTTAAATTAATAAACGTATGTCCAAAGATGTAACCTTCTGGCGCCCTAAACGCACAAGGTTATATATGAGTGAATGCCTCAAAAGATCATTCATGCTAGTTGTCCACTCAACTAGTTATGTTCGATGTTGTTTGTTCCATAATTACGTTTAGAAAAACAAGTATGGCCCGTTGGTGAAGAGTTTGAAAATGATGTTAATTCTCAAATTAATATTATCATGGTTGTTTTGTGTTTTAAGTTGATAAGGTTAATGTACCTTAGGTGTCTTCAAGTTGTCCCTGTAAGTATTTAACTTTGATTGTTACGGATAATAAAATAAAGTAGTAAGTTGGTTGATTATTCGGGTTCCAGGTTAATACTGTTTGGTTTGGTGTTCTATGGTTAATACTGTTGGCTAATGTGTCGCTAGTTAATACTGTTGGTCTTTGTGTCGCTAGTTAATACTGTTGGCATTTGTGTCGCTAGTTAATACTGTTGGTTATAATTGTTGCGACACAAGTTAGTACTGCTGGTTATAATTGTTGCGACACAAAGGTTATGTCGCAGGTTAATACTGTTGGGTTAATACTGCTGGTTTCAAAGGTAGCGACATAAGGATTGTGTCGCTAATTCCACAGACTGAAGGTTTCACCTAGTTTCTACTGCTCGTTTTGTTTCTACTGTTCTCTTAGTTTCTACTGCTCTCTTAGTTTCTACTGCTTGCTTAGTTTCTACTGTTCTCTTAGTTTCTACTGCTCGCGTGGTTTCTACTGTTGGTTCTTCTTTTATTACTACTGCTAGTTCATTTTACCCGGTTACCACTGTTAGTGTATTGTCTCAGTTTCCACTGTTAGTTATTTTACTTTATTACTACTGCTAGTGTATTTACTAGTTTCCACTGCTAGTTCATTTTACCTAGTTTCCACTGTTGGTGCATTTTACCTGGTTTCTACTGCTAGCACGTTTTCCTTTATTACTACTGTTAGCACATTTTCTCGGTTACCACTGCTAGTATGTTTCTACTGTTTGTTTCTAACTTCGTTTTTGTTCAAGGGTTTCGATTAAATGAGTTTGCTTTGGTCCCGAAACTATTATAAACTACATATTAATATTTTTACACTCTTAAAAAGTAAGTTTTCATATATTTTGGTAAGCCCGAAAGTGTTCGATTTTTGGGAAATAAATGCCAACGATTCTCTGGTTTAAAATGTTCGTTTTAGGGTAACTTCGAGTGGGTTTCCAGTTTATACTTTGTGAGTGAACTTACTAGCATGTTAAATCCATAAAATCTTACGAATAACAAAGGAAAGTTGAGAAAACGTGTTCTTACCCGAAAATGTGTGATGAACAAGTTGTGAATGAAAAATCGTGAAGCTTGACTCCTAGTTCTTTGTTAATCTTCTTGCGATTTGAGGTGAGATTTGAGAGTAAAAGTGAAAGAAAATGTTTTCTGTTTGTGTTTGCTGTGAGGAGAGGAATGAGAGAGAGAGTTTTGGGTAAAGTCTTCTGAGATTTTGATCAATGAAAAGTTGAGTTGTGTGTGTAAGTAGCTAAAATGATGACTTTACATTGGGGGGATGTATGGCCGGTCTAGGAAGTCCTAGGTTGTGCAGAACTTTTATCTAAGGTGGGTTCCACCTGATTCTCTTCACTTGTCCCTTTTGATTTATTTGTTTGTTCAATTACATTGTTACATTTTAAATTTGTGTTTTCTTTATGTTTTCGCCCGGGTTTGCGTTACGTATTGTACATTTCGCATAAAACGTAAAGTGTTCGTATATTATTACATAATAATAATATAATGTAAACAACTACTATTTAATTATAAAATAGATTTACGTTATTTATGGAAAAGGGTTTTCACCAACGTCCATATAAATCGAGTCGGACTCCATCCGATTAAAATTGCGTAATTAAAATTTAATTACGTATGAGTGTATAATACGATATAAAAAATGTTCCGTAATTAGTCCTATTTCTCACTAATTACAAGTGGTAATAACCAACAATTTATTACTAATGACGGCCTAATTCGCTGGGTGTCACAATAACAACGTAGAAGGGGTTACATAGAGATCGTCAAGACTCTGGCGAATGTTTGTGGCGCGACTACTTTTGTGATTCACCAACATTCCCGGATGATTACTTTCGAAGGCGATATCGTATTCGCAAGATATTGTTTCTCCATATATATCAAGGTATAATGTCTTACTCTCAACTACCGTTACCTCTGTATTTTAGTTTTTTTTTCATCAAGGGTGCGATAATACCGATAAACTTGGTTTTAAAATTTATCAAACGTGCACTTCCGCCTTATGCCAATTGGCGTACGGATGTGCCGCCGATGTGTTTGATAAATACTTACACATGGGTCAAAAAACTTCATACGATTGTTTGGACAACTATTATAAATGTGTATTTCTTCTATACTTGACCGAGAACTTGAAAAAACTAACACTCCAAGATGTCCAACTTTTACATGCGAAAATGAATGGTTTTTCGGGAATGCTCGGAAGCATCGATTGTATGCATTGGTCTTGAAAAAAATTGTCCAGTAGCACGAAATGGTCAATACACAGGAAATGATCACGTTCATTCTACAATCATGCTTGACGCGGTGACCTCTGTGGATTTGGGACACTTACTTTGATCATGTGGGTTCAAACAGTGACATCAACGTTCTTACTCAATTTTTTTTTTGTTCAAAGACTTACTCCAAGATAGATCTCCCTAGGTAAGGTTCACGGTGAACGGGGTTGAATACAATAAAGGATAGTACCTCGTTCACAGAATTTATCCGGAATGGGCAACACTTGTGATGTCGTTTAAATGTCCGATTGAGGAAAATAATATAATACAAGAAATTTCAAGAACCTGCAAGAAAGGACGTGGAACGAGCATTCGGTGTGTTCCAAGGTCGTTAGACAATCCTTAAAAATCCTGCAGGACCATATAACAACAACAAGACACGAAGAATCATATACACTTGTGTGATTTTACACATCATGATAATCGAAGACAATGGACACAATATATATGAAACTGAGGAAGACTAACTTGCAAGCCCAAATAATTTTCCACGACGTTCGTGGACGGAAAGGGTTGCAATTTTTTCATTTATTTATTTTGAGGATCTGAAACAAAATGACAAAAAAAAAATTAGGGTTTTTGTTTGGATGAAATTGGAAGTTGCGATGGTGAGTGAAGAAGGAGACTAGGAGAGTGAAAATTATTTTTAAGCCCCTCATCTTCTTTTTATTTTTAATATTTAAAACACACCCTTTTATTAATGGATTAAATTTTTTGAAAAATTAAAATAAAAAGAAATAAGCCTTACATTAAAAATGTGATGTTTTTCTTTTTTAATTATTGTAGTATTTTGTTACTAAATGTAATGTAATTTTAGTGAAAGTGTTTTATTTAATTTTGTAGTTTAAATAATTAATGTAAATAATATGTGAGGTCTAAAAAAACCGAAATGATTTATTATTGGTATTGTAGTGTCAGTTTTAAAAATTACTGATGTAGCGCTGATTTGATACAAACTAATGCACCGGTTCGTGTTCACCGTTAGGAGTGGTTTAACTAGAAAACATCTCATGTTCCTTTCATTTGGCATTTTTACCCTCAAATATTTGTTCCTGTAAAGTCAAAACACGTTTAAGTTCGTAAGAAGTCAAACGCGGACATACAACCTGTTTATTTATATTCTCGAATGTTTATGTAGGTGTTTTAACAAATTAAGTCAAATTTATGTAGTAGAGGTAATATTGTTACCTCAAATAGGTACCTATAATTAATTAGATAATTAATTTTATAGTTGCCTTTTGTTTTGGTGACTGTTGGCAGGTGGCACTTTAGTGCTTCTACCTTGTGTATTTGTTTTGACTTTTCATGAAAAAGGCTTTCTGATTTAAAAATAGAAAGAAAAAAAAATCATAGACTTTTAATGGTTGCCGTTTGTTTTGTTATGTATTTGCTTTTGAGTTGTTTTGGTTGTGATAATTTGTATGTTCATTTTGATGTGATGTGATGTAGGTTTGGAATAAGTTGTATGGTCGTTTTGGTATGAAGTAGGGTTGAGGTCAAATTGTATAGTCATTTTGGTAGCGTTGTTTTACTTGAAATCAAGGAGGTAGTTTATGTTTTAATTTAGCTTTTGATTAGTTGTAGTTTAATATGTTCATTTTGGTTGTAATTCCTAGCATCTTATTAGTTTTTTATTTATATATAAAATCTACCGTTTTAAAAAAAAATTCTGTAAAATGTGCTTGTCAGTTTTTATCTACAAAGATACTTTTTGTTTAGAGTTTATACTTTAGTTGATTGGTAATATAACTTTTGAGTTTAATGTGTACAAATGTATCAAACTATAGTCTGACATTCGCAGTATGTAACGAGTTATTCGGATTTACATTGTCTGTAACGAACTTGTAATTTATTTACATTTTATATATTCTGGTCAGATTAACGGGTTCTAAGAGACGCCACGTGGCAGGTTATATAATCTACATGTGGAAAAGTACCTTAAAATACATATAATGTAAAGAAATTACAAGTTCGTTACATACAATGGAAGCTCGAGTAGTTTGCTACATACAATAAATGTTAGACTATAATTTGATACATTTGCGCTTACTAATCCATATTTTTTTCTTTCAATAACTATAAACTCTTTAGTCCATAAACGATCAAATTTAAGACATCTTATGAAGAAGAAAATGAAAATTGGTATCTCAATTAAGAAATTACAAATGACTTCTGAATATTGGTACCAAACGTTCAACAAATAATTTGTGAACCGTTCGATAGAAAGTTCATTTATGTTGTTCGTTTCGTTATATGAACGAACATTAACAAAAATTTGTGTTCATTTAATTATATGAACATATGTCGCGTTCATTCATTTACGTTCCTGAACACCTTCGTTAATGCTCATTTACGTTCGTTTGTTTATGTTTGTTTACTAATAATTTACTAAATTGGAGTAATACATATTTGCATATCTTATTTTAATCTCATCTAAATTCTAAATATAATTGTATTAAACATTTAGATATTTTCAAGTATGGAGAAGATTGTTTGGATATTGGCATTTAGACATTATTTTTTTTTATCTATTTAGATGTCTTATAAAACATGTTAACATGTAATAATTAAGCATTACATTTTATTCATTTTGTAATGTTGAAAATGCATCATAATGCTTCAAGTTATATAATGTAATATATTAACAAACAAATGCATAAAATTATATATTCGTTCGTTTATGTTCGTGAACAAAAGAATTTTCTTAGTGAACGAGTATGAACAACAAAACTCGTTCGTTTATTCATTTGTGTTTGTTCTTTGTTTGATAAAACCTTAACGAACAAATACGATCAGGCTTCGTTCGAGTTCGTTCAGTTTGTTTGGAGAGCCTACTTCTGAGTGTTACATGGGTTACTTTTTACTTTTAAAATATATAACATCATTTGATTACATTTAAATATAATAATGCTTAGTGACTATAAAACCATTTGAAATTTAAACAGAAGAAGATAAGTACAACATGATTAAAGCATTTGCAAATCACACTATAATAACTAATTCCTAATTAAAGTTGATTAAGGTAGAGTGTTGTCTGATGAAAAAAGGTACTATATTTGGTTATAAAACAAGCGTGGAACATTTTAAATGTTAAGCAACGTAGTTTTGCACACTTTTTGATATCTAGAATTAAAACAATTATTTTTTAATCTAATTTAAAAATCCTAATATTGTTTGGATTATTTTTATTCTCTTTTAATTAAAGTTATAGTACAACATTTAATTTAATAATTGCATTAACATTGATGTTCATGATTAACTTTCTAAAAAGTTATACAATTCTATAAATATAGAAGATTATTAATTACTCAAAACCAAATATAAAAAAGGTAAAACCTTTAATAATAAAAAAATCACACTTTTTGATATCTAGAATTACATCAATTATCTTTTAGTCCAATTTAGAAATACCAATATTATTTGGAATATTGTGTTATCTTTAATATTACATTTTTGCATATCTTATTCATTTATCATCATCATCAATAGTCACTTATAAAAATTATACCTTGTAATTAAGTAAATCAAAATAAATAATTGCATTAACATTAATATGCATAATTAATATTCAAAAATGTAATAGTATAATCCGTTAAATATAGAAAATTAGTAGTAATATATTATCTTTATGTACTCAAAACGATTTATAAAAAAGGTAAGACCTTTAATGAATAAAAAATTATATATAATTATTTTATACCTAATATTAGAAATAGATACAAGATGAGGGACTAAAACTGTAAAATTCTCAGATTTTAAATTTCAGACCGTTTGCATCAACCAACGGTTACTCTCACCTCTTACCCTGAAACAAACATCAAGACATTCATCCCCAAATCCAACATCAAATCCCCATTCACACACACTACACCTAAAACACACACCAACTCAAAAATCAAAAATGGGTTGTGTATCTTCAAAACACATCAAAAAAGATATCAAGAAAGATATTCTTTTAAACGGTGGATCAACGTACACACATCATGTTGTTTCCTTAACCTCTTCAACTTATGGTGCTCTCAAACTTGATAAAGATCATCAATCACCGCCACCTGTTTCGCAATCGGAGCAAAAGAACTCGCCCCCGCGAAGATCGGTGCATGGGCCCACAGAGATTATTAATGCTGTTGAGCTAATGAAGGATCTTGAAGACGAATCGCAAGTACCCGTTTCGATTGTTGATAAGAAAAGCCCTAATTTGAGAAAAGGGTTTGCCGAAATCGATGTTAAAACGCCTATGAAGTTCTTGAATCAATTGGGTTCTTCTCCTAAAGTGTCTAAGAGGTTTTCGGGTAAAGAAAATAAGAAATCTGGGTTAAAGAAATTGGATTATAGCCCGAAGATTAGTATTGTAAAGGCGTCAACTTTACCCCCAAATTTGAGGATTTCGAAGAGGGTTAGTGGGTGTGAATCGCCGGTTGAATTGGGATCGAATACGGGTCGAAGGAGGAACCTTGGCCTGTTGTTTGACCCGGATCGTGTTGACCCAAATGGTAAAAAGAAGGTTCAAGAGAAAGAAGAGATCAAGAAAATGATTGTGGGAACACCCAAAAGTCAAAAATCAAGACAGTCGGTTGAGTCACAGTCAATTCTTGATTCTTTCGAGAGAAAATGTCCGCCCGGTGGCGAAAATGTGGTGGTGATTTACACCACCACATTGAGGGGAATTCGAAAGACATTTGAGGATTGTAACATTGTTCGTGGAATCATTGAATCACATCACGTTCGTGTGATCGAACGTGATGTTTCAATGGATTCAGGGTTTAAGGAAGAATTAAGGATGTTACTGGGAAAGAAAGAAGTCAAAGTTCCTGTTGTGTTGGTCAAAGGGAGATTAATTGGTGGATCAGATGAAATAATGAAGTTAGAAGAGGAGGGTAAATTAGGGATTTTACTTGATGGGATTCCCACTGTGGCGGCGAACGGTTGCAAGGGCTGCGGAGGGGTACGCTTCGTGATGTGTACGGTGTGCAATGGGAGTTGTAAGTTGATCGGTGGTGATGGGAGGAGGAGCATCAAGTGTGTAGAATGCAATGAAAATGGGTTGGTTCAATGCCCCATTTGTTGTTAAATTACTAGTTTGAAATATGTGGATTTGCAGGTTAGTGAAAATCATATGTTTTTTTCATTAAGATTATGACTAATTTGGTCATTAGTAATTTGGGGATTAGTTTTGGGGTTGGTTTATATACCTAAAGATTATTTGTTGAATTCATATGGATTTTATTTGACTTTTTGGTCAACAGGATATGGAGTTGAAAATGTTACAACTTTTGATGTAATTTTGTTGTTGCAAATTCATCTCTACCTCTAGTGTTTGATGGAATTTGGTGGTTTTCTTATGCTAATTGTAGTATTTTTATAGTTGTGATTGGTTCATAAGACTGAATGTATAACTTGTTGAAGATTTTAGATGTTTAAAGGATTTTTTTTATAGATTTGATATGTTATGATATGTGTATGCTACTGATATTTACTTATTTAGACCTGAAAATTTACCATTTGCTATGTCATTTAAAGAACAAAAGTAAAGAGAAATGTTTTTAGTGATTTTTTTGTGTGAAGAAGGGTGCTAATGGGCTCACCCCCTTAGCTTTGGACCTACACTGTTTATGTCAAATCAGTCAATAAATAATTTAATCAGTCTATTTTTTATTATTCTATTCATTAAATTAACTTTTTTACAAATAAGATTAAATATAGAATTATATTTATTGTTACTTTAACTATATAAGAAATCTATACATTTTAATTTATTTTATTCTCAGTTTAAAAATTAATAAAAAAACACTTATACTAAAATTTTATTTTATAAAAAGTGCTCTTACTTAATTTAATTATTATTGTTGCAAAATTTGAAATAAGTGTTATAACCCAATATTTAAAAAGCGTTTTTACTTAATTTTATATTAAATTTTTTATGTGTTTAAAGAATACTAATATTTATAAAAATTTAAAATATTTAATGATTATTCCTACAAGAACTTGTACTTATATATAATCAAAAGTATCAAAATAAATAAGCAACACAAATGATAAAACTAAAAGGTAATAGAAGATAAATAATTAGAGAAAAAGGTAATAAAATATTGAGGGTCAAATCATTATTGCAGGGAGGTGCAATTATAATAAGCCTAAAAGAATCTTAAAAAGCCGAATGAAAATGGATAATGCTAGTATACAAGTTTATTATTTTAGTATTTTGTAGTCACCTGATGTTTTAGAACTTTGACCTATGTAAGCTTTAAACATTGACTTTGCGTATTTGGATTGTGGGTTTTGAAAGAAGAAAATGGGAATAAGAATGGATATATGATTGTGGATTATTGTTTAATGGGTTTGGTTTTAAAATTGAGAATCAATCCATGAAATTAGAGATATGTCAAACTCAAGTGGTGTGATTAGATTTGAACAAAAAACCCGGTTCCCGACCCGAAACCAGAAAAAAAATCGGAAACCGAAACCGGTCAAAACCGGTTTTGACCAAAACTGGTTCGGTTTTTGTAAAAACCGGCGGTTTGGGAACCGGTTTGGGATATATCCGTTGGCGAACCGGTTTGTAACCGGTTTTACCCGAACCGGTTTGGAAAACCGGTTTTAAAAACCGGTTTGGAACCGGTTTTTAGAGCTGTTGCGATTTGAACGTTTTATAGCCGTTTTGTGACCGTTTTTTCTTGTTTTTTTTACCATTTTGCCATCCTAAAACTAGTATAAATAGATACCTTGGGTTTGGTTTAGTCACAACACTCAATCTTGCTAATTCTAGTCTTTAAACACTCAAAACGCTTACGATTTACGTACGAAACTTTCAAAAAATTCTCTACTCCTCTCAAAACGCTCTCGAAACGCTATCAAAATGGCCACTCAATCTTCTTCAACTTCCGCCGGTGTTGGTTCTTCAAATGCACCAACTATTGTTCAAGTTTTGGTAACCAAACGAAATCCCGAGATTTGGTGTAATTACGACAAAGTGTTATTGTCGGATGGTTCCACTAAGGCATTTTGTAAACGTTGCGGGAAATTTTTGAAAGCCGACTCCAACTCTACTTTGAAATCACATGCTACAAAGTATTGTGATGGAGTCAAAAGTAATCCCGAGTCGAGTCAAGCAACAATGTCACGGGATGGGGGTATTTTTTCATACGAAGCGGAGCGGTGTCGAGAAGCATTTGTCGGCTTTGTGATTCAAGAAGCTTTGTCGTTCAACCACTTCGACAACCCTCGGCTTACTAGGGTCATTCAAAATACTCTTCAACCGCGATATAATCATGTAAGTCGTCTTACTCTTAGACGTGATGCTCTTAAATTGTGGAAAAATGCTAAAAGTCAACTAATAAGTGGTTTTGAAAACTTAAATACAAGTGTATCATTAACAACCGATGTTTGGTCGGCTCTTCATGGTTTGCCCGGTTCGTACCTTTGTGTTACCGCACATTGGGTTGAACCCGCAACTTGGCAAATGATGAAACGTAACATTGCTTTTGAAAACTTTGACTATCCTCACACGGGTAAAAACTTATTTTACATGTTACGAGATATAATGAAAATGTTTAAAATAGAACAAAAGGTTTTTTCAATCTCATTTGATAACGCGACTAATAATACAAACGCCGTTCAAAGGTTAATACTAAAATACGAACCACCTTTGAAAGGCATTTTCTACCATAGTAGATGTGTTGCACACATCATTAACTTGGTTGTGCAAGACGGACTAGCGGTTCAAGAAATAAGCGTAGTAAAAAACGCGTATAAAATTATGTTACAAGATATATTTTGTTCGGGTAAGGCTAGATACAAACATTATATGAGATTATGTAAGGAAACGGATTCCATCTTTTTAACCCCTAATTGGGACATGCCCGTAAGATGGAATTCGACTTACAACATGTTTATGTGTGGTTTACGGCAACGCGACACTTTATACGTTTTTCATGATCAACTTGTTCAAAAAGGTCTTGCAACATCATTTTCCTCCGACTATTGGGAGGTTATTCAAAAGATAACCGAATTGCTCAAAGTTTTTAAAACCGCAACTACTTTATTATCGGGTGTTTATTATCCCACAAGTCATTTGGTACTTAATCAAATATTTTTAATGAGTTCAAAACTAAGCGAATACGAATTTTGTGGTAATGTATATGCAATAATGGTGGCTCTCATGAAAGCAAAACTAAGAAAAAATATTTTAAAGAAATGCTACCGGTAATTAGTTGTGCCGCCGCGTTAAACCCATGTTTGAACATTTCCGGGGTGGAATTACTTATCGATAACATTTGTAACGATTTGGATTTGAATGATGAGGATCCATTTTTTTCACAAAATACAAAAGACTATTTTAACAAATCTTTTAAAGATTTATTTGGTCATTATTTTCAAAAATATAGTTCAACAGCAATGGTTTCTTCTAGTTCGGCTTCCACAATGTTTGCTTCATCATCTTCTTCCCGAGATCCAATGATTAATTTATATAATAGTTTAAGACAAGAAAACCATAAACGGGCAAGGGGTGATGGTGACCAAAGGGCCACTAGCGAATTTGGGAGATATACCGGAACGGATTTTTTAGCCTCAATGGGACCCGAAGAATTCGCACATTTTGACATTTTGGCTTGGTGGAAAGGGAGGGAATCTCAATTTCCCATCCTAACCATCATGGCCCGAGATTTACTAACCGTCCAAGCTTCTACGGTAGCTTCGGAATCCGCCTTTTCTCTTAGTGGCAGGGTACTATCCATACGAAGAACAAGACTCACACCGGCCTCATTAGAGATGTGTATATGCTTGAAGGATCACTTAGACGCCGCGGAACGTATACAAAACGTTTCAAGTCTAGAAGGTGAATTGGAATACGAAGGAGATATACACGATATCGAGGTGGAAGCGGGTATGGCAATATCACTTTCCGATGATGAAATTGCTCTCGATCAAGCTTCGCGAGAGGCTTCCTCCGAAGAAGATTTCGACTTTTGAAGACTACCCAAGTTGAAGATGTTAGAAGAATTAAAGATTAATAAAAGTTGAAGATTTTTGAAGAATTATATAGAATTATTGGTTTCGATAATATTTTTATGAAGATTTAGAAGACTTTTTTTTAAGTTATTGTTTAGTTATGTTTCCATTCATAATGTACTAGCATTCTATCGGAAAAAAATTGAAGAATACGTTGGTTTTCCTTAAAACGTTTAACGTTCGAATAAGATTGAATTATATAGAATTATTGGTTTCAATAATATTTTTATGAAGATTTAGAAGACTTTCTTTTAAGTTATTGTTTGGTTATGTTTCCATTCATAATGTACTAGCATTCTATCGGAAAAAATTTGAAGAATACGTTGGTTTTCCCTAAAACGCTCAACGCTCGAATAAGATTGAATTATATAGAATTATTAGTTTCAATAATATTTTTATGAAGATTTAGAAAACTTTGTTGTAAGTTATTGTTAAGTTATGTTTCCATACCTAATGTACTAGCATTCTATCGGAAAAAATTTGAAGAATACGTTGATTTTCCTTAAAACGCTCAACGCTCGAAAAAAAACCGAATTTTAGAGGAAAACCGGTTTGAAACCGGTTTTTGAACCCGAACCGGTTCCAAACCGGTCCAAACCGGTTACAACCGGTTAGGGTTTTTTCTCCCCCCAAACCGATTCGGTTCCAACCCGGTTTTTGGAAAAACCGGTTCTTGACCATTGGCCAAAAACCGGTTCGGTTTTCCAACCCGAACCGGTTGGCCCAAAAACCGGTTTTGTTCATCTTTAGGTGTGATACTCAAATTCAAATTAAACTATCTGATTTAAAAAAATCTAATATATGCTTCCCGATTGTGGTTTGAATTCATTAAAAAATTGACCAAAAAGTCATGTGGCACTTCTAAATGCATATATGATAACTACAAAATAACAATTGATTTATCAAATAAAAATACGTATTTCTTTTTATTAAGTATGTTATATATAGGGTGGTTTTAAAAAATCAACAAAAATAAAGTGATCTAATTGAATTTTATAAGTGAAATTGTAATTTTATATTTATGATGTTATAAATCTGTTTCTTATATTATATTTAACTTAAAATAAGATAAGATGTTGTAAATATTTATATTAAATTAATGATTGGTATTAATAAAATATATGCTAAATCTATTATATCTATTTTAATTGTTTGCTAAACGTAAAAAGTAATATAGATAGTTTACATGTCAATGAAATATGGTGGATTTGTAAATTTAAAAATAGATATAGGTAATGGTTATCTAAAATTAATTTATTTAACATCTATATTTAAATTTAATTACTTTTACATCAAGTAATCGTATTGGATTATGATTTAAGTTCTCTTTATTATTATTGAAAAATTTAAGCAGTGTTATTTTAAGAATAAGTGAAATTAAATGACTTAATTGACTATTGAAATTTTTTAAATTGATGACATTATAAAGGTGATTCTTATATTATTTTTAAGATTTGCATGCAGAAAAAATTCTAGGTTTGTCTTCTGTCTCCGTAACAAATGGTCCATTTATTGAGATTAATCAATTACAAATTACAAATAATACATCAAGGTATATTCAAATGATAAGACAAACCGAATAAATTGTATTCGTTTTCGAAAAAAATAAAACTTGAAGTATACTGAAAATTCAAATATAATATTGTCTAATGAATTGATAATTATATAGTTGACATTTACAAACGTATTTAAGTCGCTAAAATCTTTTTGCATTAAAAATGTAACTATTGATAAAGAAGTACAAATATGTTGTCGTTTTTGTCAATATGGTTTGACCCGAACTTACTTGATTATATTACCCGACCCACGTATATCTATTTTCTAATTTCTAATGGCCCCACAAAGCCAATTTCTGAATCCGCCATTAAAATCAACCTTAATACAACATGCTTGATATTTAACCTATTATGATTTGTGCCCGATCATCAATCATGGAAGGTATTACATTTTTATTTTTAACTTTCAACTTTTACACATATACAATGATAAGTGTTGTAATTAATCATGTTTCACATATATTGTCAATTATTTTGCTAAAAATAAGAATACTTACACAGCCCACTATCACGAATATATACATTAATCCACAAATATATACAAGTGTCCCATCTCGAGACTTGAATCCTGAACCTCATGGTTAAAAGGGCAATTCGATATAGCCAGATCAATGGCCAGTTGGTACTCACAACTCTTTAAAGGAGTTTTTTTTTTCTTTCCAAAACATACTAATTTGATATGATTTTTTCTTTCTTTCTTTACAAGACATGTATGATTATGTTTTGAAAAAAAAAAGAAAAAAAAAACAAAAATCGATAGTACTACTACTTGAAAGAAAGTGTTGAAAGTAGTACAACATACAGAATACGATTTAGAAACTTCATCTGTTTCGGCTCATGAACCAATCAACGATAATGGAATTTTAAGTAGAGACTGTAGCGGTATGTTTACAGGAAACATCCTAAACTTCGTTAACAGTTTATACTCGTAAGCTACTTTACACCTTTCTCTTATAAAGGCTACAATCATCTATCTAGTCCGCCAGATTATTCTACACAAAAAAGTGACTTGTACCGTGAAGAATGCTAGATTTAATAGCAAATTCAAGGCTTATGTACTCTCAATTCCCACCACCAAAACCACGAGGGCCTGGCTCTCCTGATGAACCTGCAAACTGTTTCCTTGATACGGATCTTCTTTTCCTTCTGGCAGTACCTGGAGGAGCCTGAAATTTTACAAGAACAAAAAGTATTTTTACCACTTCATATTAGTTTAAGCAAAGATCAAACAAATAACATTCTATTAAAAAAAGATCCGTGCATGAAAAACGTATGCAGTTATTGGACTGCTTGTGATAAAAAATGAAGAACCTTTTGTTCGGATTTCATTGCCTCTTCTAGGTTACTAAGTGCAGGAACAGATCCACCTTCCATTGCACCCATTAAGTTCTTCATCCGAACACGCATTTGAAAAAGCTGAGCAACAAGTTGGCTTACCTGCAATACAAGTCAGATGTTACTAATTAAGAGTGTCAAAAAACTTATTACAATTTTATTTTACATTGAAAGTTATGGCAGGACAAATCTAAGAAACCAAATCATACTTGTTGCTCAGTTTTTCCAGATTCTTGAGCAATTCGTTTTCTCCTGGCGGGAGATTCTGCAAGCAGCTCAGGCTGCTCCCTTTCCTCTGGAAATAAAACCACGAACCGCGTAAATTAAATGGAAATACAAAACACAGATACTATTTTATATAAACCTCCAACTTTCAACACAAGAGTAAACATTTAAAATATTGGCAAAGGAAAGAAAACCTGGGGTCATCACTTCAATCATTGCTTCCATTATTTGTAAGCTCTTTTCAGCCTCTCGAATTTGTGCTGGAGTAACCTTTCACATTGAAGATGATTGAGGGTAATTATTAAACCGCTCAGTTAAGAAATTAGATTGGATGTAAAGAGAGGAAGAATGTAGGCATCATAGTTACGGTTGTATCATCCATAACTATAAGTTGCGCTGTAAAGGTGGTAAGATTGATGGGTCCGGTGGGTTGGGTAAAATTGTGTAACATGTCATTTTCTAGTGCTTAAAAATTTGGCCTATAAACACTTCTTTTCCATCTTCATAATTATTCAGTAATTATGATTACTAAAATTGAAATAACTCTAGATCTTTGACTACAACGTTTTAGAGATTGTATGCTTAAAACAAAGAATTGGGCGACTTTCATAATGTCTGACGTGGTTCCCATTTAGCTAACGTTTTTGGCTTGACCCTTCAATTAGGCCCATTCATAAGAATAGGGGTTGAAATTTCTACTCTATCTACAAGAATTCCTCGTAAACTACCACCCTCAAACAAATATGCATTGAGAACCACAAGCAAGACACAAATATTTTGGAAAACCAATGTATGTACCTTTCCCATTCCAGGAATCATTCCAAGAACACGAGACATGGAACCCATACGTGCAACAGCACGAGTCTGCTTCAAGAAGTCATTGAAATCAAATTTTGCACTCATGATCTTTTTCTGCAAATCTTCAGCATCTTCTTGTTTCATCTACACATATTTGGCTTCAGAATTATTTCTAGTTATCATTCTTTGCAGGAAAAACAACTGATAATACGATACTCACAACTTCTTGTGCCTTCTCCACAAATGAGAGAACATCCCCCATGCCTAAGATCCGTCCTGCCATACGATCTGGATAGAAGGGTTCAAGGTCCTCCATCCGCTCCCCACGTCCTACAAGCTTGATTGGCTTTCCTGATACCTAACATGCCAATATGTATCAAAATCTATGTGAAATAAGCATTACCGCTCAAATAAAAAGCTCAATTATCAATGATATATTTAGAAAATATTTACCAGTTTTATCAAGAGGTTGCAACTGTAATGAGTCATAACAGGTTCGGCTTAAACCAAGTCATTTATAGTACGATTTTGGTTGACTCACAGACACGTTTTTGTTCATTTCTTTGTTAAAACTTACCGTTAATTATTAATACAAACGAAAACTCAATAATAATCTAAATCTTTATATAGACGATTAAGGAGGTTGTACGCATTATTATATATGAACTTTGGGTATCTTTCAAGCCGTTTGACGTGTTACCCTTTAAGCTACTTTTTTTGCTTTGGCCCGCATAATATAAAACACAAACTAAATTGCCCCATTCATAAATTGCCCCACTTGTAAGTAAATGGGTCAAAATGGCAACCCCTAGTATGTTCTCATGGTAGAAAGCCAACCTCTTTAACACTCAGAGCTGCTCCACCTCTTGAATCACCATCCAGCTTAGTCAGAATGGCTCCAGTAATTCCAATTTCAAGATTAAAAGTCGTTACCAAGGCTGCAAAATATCATCAAAGTTAGTATGCTAACGATATATGTATTACTAAAAAAAGAAAAGTATATCTAATCGCATACTAGACACAAATCAAACTAAAATAATCAAATCATGCAATATGTGATTTTGAAACTACCTGCAGCCTCTTGACCAGTCATTGCATCCACAACTAGCAACACTTCAGTGGGATTCAGTGTTCGCTTTACGTCTTTCAATTCCTCCATCATAGATTTGTCTATCTGATAACAAAATACAAATAACAAACTAAACGGTGTTTAGCTTAATGAAGAAACATGTTTTCTCTATTATTTGAAATAACTAAATGACATGTTATATAACCTGAAGTCTTCCTGCTGTATCCATTATAACTACGTCTACGTTTTTCTTTTTAGCCTCTTGAAGACCTTGTCTAGCTATTTCTGCCGGTTTCACATCAGTCCCTGCCGTATACACAGGAACATCCACCTGTCACGAACTCATATCTATGAGAACGAGTCAAAATAAACCTACATAATATAAACAAAATCTGCATATACAATAAAACTTCATACCTGTTTACCCAAAATAACAAGTTGATCAATTGCAGCTGGTCTATATACATCTCCAGCAATCAGCATGCAACTCTTACCCTGTACATTACAAATGGCAAAAAATGGGTAAGCAACTACACACAATTCTCCAGGATAACAAAAGGCATGACAAAATTGTAACGTAGTGCACCTGTTTCTTGAGGTACAAAGCTAACTTTGCACTAACTGTTGTCTTCCCGACACCTTGTAACCCAGCCAATAATATCACAGTGGGGCTCGATTTTGCAAAAATCAACTCAGAAACCTCTCCTCCCATCAACTTCACGAGTTCATCACTTACAATCTGCATAACAAAAATGGGTGTTCATTCGGTTGATTCCGTTTAAACAGCACTGAATAGAATAAGCCAATTGGTTTTCAGTTTCGAAATTGAAACTGAATCACCCGAACAAAATAGATAACTGAACCAAATTACTGTTCGGTAGGTTCGGTTTTTACAATTTGGATTCTGCTTTAATATATTACTTAAGACATTCGACCAAAACCTTAGGACACGAGTACCAGACAAAGGTAATTCTCACGCTAAGTGAGTTCTTGAAGAAATTTTTGTGAAAATCTAAGGTAAAACCAATGTATAGTTAAGACTTTTGTGATAAATGATTATTGAAAGTAATAATGGATGCATAAAATTGGGTGAGTAAGTTAGTAAATGTGAACATATTCAAAAAAATATAACCAAATTAAATTACTATCCGGTTTATTTGGACTATTCGGTTGGTTGTAAGTTGTAACCGAAACCAATCCAAAAACCAAAATAATTATTCGGCTTTGAACCAAACCGACCCAAGAAACCAAACTGTCCAAACCAAACTGTCCAATTCAAATTGTCCAATTGGATAATTCAGTTATGTCCAAATAGTGAAACACCCCCAATAACGATAAATTCTTGAGAGGTGTGTTCATAAACATTCATTGATTACAGTAGAAAAGATCAAAGTATTTTATAGGAAACTTTTATCTTTCAAAATGAATGAAAGACAAATTGTACCTTGACCAACTGCTGATCTGGTTTGACTCCTCGAATAATGCCAACACCAACAGCTTGTTCACTTACAACTTGAACAAACCTTCTTACAACAGGAAGACTGACCTGTCAACCAGAATAAGAAACTTAGCTAACAAGGAACTGCTTTATATTAATCATATACAATTATACATTTCTAGTACGACGGAAAACAGTCTGCACTTACATCTGCTTCTAAAAGAGCTCTCCTAATGTCCCTCATGGGTTCCACAATATTCTCCTTTGTTAGTACCTCTGAAGCACACATCATTCACAGCATAGTCAACAATAATGATGTGAACAAAAAAAAGAGGGCGCGTTTAGTTACAGAAAACTCCTTCGGTTTTCTAAGAAAACTAGAAAACGTCTTTAAATTTGTCTTTTCTGAAAGAGTACTCTAAGAAAACAAAAAAACAGGTTTTCTCTATCATAGATACAAATTGAAAATTTTTCTTTTATGATTTTTTCCATTTCTATTATCGAAAATGAAAGCGGAATGTTTAACATTCTAACACATTTTCTAAATTTCATTAGTTTGGTAGAGCTTCGCATTCTATAGAAAAATAGAGAAAACTTTCCATAACTAAGTGCACCTGAGCGTGAGAGTTTACAAATTGAGAAAGAAAAAAAATCAAAGTGGTTTACTTATGGGATTTAAGAAATATGTTTGGTCCCAAAGTCCTATCATAGTATCATCTTCGGCTCCAATTTCAAGTTTTTTCTAAATGTCTACACTTTCCATTTCTTATGCAAACTTGTGTGAAATTGGGGATTTTCTTCAACCACTAGATATTTTCAAGTATTCAATATCAATTATTAGTTAGTCCAATTTTGAATTTTCAAAGCTTGGTTGAACTGTACAAAACTAGAATTATAAAAGTTCTCTCAAAGCATTTATTTACACAAGGTTATTTCTATAAAGGGATAAGTATTTGAGAATGCATCCAACTCGTTCCCAATGTCTATTGTGTGTACCCTACTTATGTTTGCTATTTTTAACGCATCCAACTTTCAACACTTGTTTTTAAATGTATTTGTGTTATCCGTTTAAGGTGCCACGTGGCATCCATAGAAGGTGACACATCATCAAAAGTACTACAAAATACATTAAAAACGATTTTTGAAAGTTTGATACATTAAAAGTAGCAAACGTAAGTAAGGTACACACAATAGACTTTAGGGACGAGTTTCATTCTCAAATACTTATCCCTACTATAAAACACAATGCATTTCCAGAAAAGGCTTCCACTTGATTTCAGATGTTCATCGAGGAGCATAATCAGGAAGAATGTCTTGTCACATAATATGAATGTATAGAATCTCAGTATTGCTCACTTAAACAGTTAAAAATCTCAACAATGAGTCACTGTCTTAATATATATATATATAGTAACTGTGTATATTACTCTCTTTTAATCAATACTTTGAATTTGAAATTTCAAATGATGTGCATGATTTATTTTGGTACTAAATTGTAGAACCCATCCGAAAACAGAAAATAAAGAAATAATGAAATTGATAAAAGGGTAGTCGAAAAACCTTCGCCCTTGAGTTTGTTCCAAGCAGATTCAAGTCCAGTGGTGAGCTGCCCAAACATCTCTGCCCTGATCACTCCGAATTTCTCTCTCCTGACCGTAATTGTTCCTCTCTGTGAATTCACAATACTCCATAGCTCCCTCTACTCCCCCAATCCAAAATATAAAATAAAATCAGTTATGCATAAAGTGTATATTATTCGTATAATTGAAAAATAAGTAAATAAATCTCTGACCGCAGATGATGAAGTGTTGGAACGGAATGAGAGCGCGTGTGAACACGTGGTTTTTCTGGAGAAGTTTGTTGAGAAATGGCGGGAAGAAGAAGAAGCAACAGCAACTGAAGAAGAGAATGGCGTTAAAGCTTCCATTCCCCCCTGAGAGACAATTAGATTAATTTTGAGCCCTGTTTAACTCTCCTTGCAATTCCTTTCGAGTATTTATGAGAACTTTGAATGCTTTTTAGTTGGATTTTTGTTATCCAATCTATAATATCCACATTCCACAACCAGTGTGTATTTTTCTATCTGTTACCCATTTGATTACCTGTATCTGCGGACTACCATAACGATATGTGGCTTATCTGCTGATCAACGGCTCCCGCGGTATCTGATTTTTCATTACCATTGGATCTTTGAGATTGAATTTTTGAGAGATTATTCGTAAAATGTAAATTATTAGAAAATAATGTTTGGTAAAAGGTGATTATTCATGGGTTAAGCTTCGATGGAGTCACGTGCGATGTACATATATTACGTGGGACCATGATAATTTGTGTATTGTTAGAAAGAAAATGAAGCTTTTTAACATGCTTTTTGAAACGCCATTTGAAAATGCAAAATTTATTTTGAAAATGGAATTCCAAACACACTCATTTTTTATTTTTTAATATATTTTTTAGGGTAAAAGTGATTAAGTGAGTCGACTGACTTACTCGATATCGATTCACCGTAAGTTAAATAACACCCGAGTATCAAAATACTTGTTTCATATATCGTAAATCTTATAACTGTTTATCGTCAACGGTATTTAGAGGTCACTCACTTTTAAACACTGCGTTTGATAAACAATTATTGAGAGATGACAAAAATGTGTTTGTTGGGAGGATTCAATCTAATCCTATCGAATCTACCAAGCAAACGCAAGCGGAAATAATAACGAACAAACAACGACAAGAAAATAAGTAAACGATAATTAAAGAACACGCGATATAACGTGGTTGGGCAATGATTGATGTGATCAAAGATTAACCCACGGCCGAACTAGAGATATTGATCTTAATAGGGCATACTTTTGCCCGGAGGAACTACGACTCGGATGAACTTCTGCCCGGAGGAACTACGACTCGGATGAACTTCTGCCCGGAGGAACTACTACCCGGAACCTGTCAGACTTTCCTCGACCCGAACTAAATGCCCATAACTCTAATTTCTTATACCTGAACTCTGACTCTCTGGAACCTGTCAGACTTCTTCTGACTAAAGTATTCTCTGAATACTCCCCTCCGCCTAGATGGCTACATCAGACTCCACACCCACAATCTATAATCACACCAACAATTAGGCTGATTTTTCAGGCCTACGTATCATTTTTCTTGGCAATTTTCCACCATACCACAACATTACATGTGTTGATGTATTTACTCTGTAGTTACTGTACTATTAAAGCATGCTGAAAATATCAAGTACGTTATAAACGTCTTAATTAATGTTTCAAATATCAGACCTCAAAGGTTATGTTGATTAATCAAGCTTCAACTTGGAAGTGTAGGCTCGATCGAGCTCTAAGCTAGTTTCAATCTTCAGGTTCTGCAATCAAACTCGAGATCGGTACTATATCCCCTCTACTCAACTCAATTACACTCCTACCTTATGTTGGTTGAAATAAAGAAATATAGAATTATCTGAAGAAAGTAATCTATCAAAATTCATTTCAATGTTGCAAAATTTCCAGTTTCCAGTTTCAAATACTGCCAAATTTCCAGTTTCAAATTTTTGTGGTTGATTTTTCTCCTGGGTACAATTTGTACATTGACTGAATCAATCACACATCTTATTAATTCCAAAACGAAGGTTCTCTATTGGACTTCAATAGTACCCTTTCAACATACGTCAACCCATCAGCTCATAAGCGCAGTTTCAACGTCTTCTTTAAGATGTTAGACTTCGATACATAAGATTAATATCAACCTGAAATTACATCTTGTAACAACATCAAGACACTTCACAAATGTAAGCATGCTGCAGGTTAAGTTAAAGAATTTGAAATTATTAATGTCCGACCCATTTCACTACAAATTCAAGTCAACCCAGCAACTGGTACCGCTGAATTGACTTCGGGAATGAGGTGTTCTTCAACAAGAGGAATCGTCTTCCGCACAATCACTTTCATTGGATCCCCTACATGAAATCCAGGCTTAACGTTACACTGACTAGATAAATTCAACCTTCTTTCCATGGAAACATTAACTAATGTTGCAAATATAATAACGATTAAATAGAGTACCAAAATCAGTTTAATCAATCACAAAAGGGAAATAGGGGATAGTAACTTGAACAAGTGGTGATAGCAAATGTGTAGTCTATCAAGAGAAAGAGTTGAGATTTCTTTACGTGATAATGGAAGTACTTAATCTCATCAAAGTTAACATAAGTACATGACATAAAAGAAATTTGGTTATACAGTTAAGGATAACTCAGTTGGCTGATGAGGATTGCACTTTTTGACCTAGCACATAGCTCGAATGCATTGTTTGAGAACTTGTCAATTCTCTAGATTACCATTCAATGTAGAAGAAATAAAGATGATTGTTACTAAATAGGCTATAAAGATAACTTCAAATTACAAGCTTTCTCTAAAAAAAATGGTGCAGTTTTTGAGAGGCACATCATAGAAGGAATGTTTTACTATTTTAAAAAGCCTGCAAGCTAGCTTTCATATTACAACATCAAAGTTAGCCTTTTTCTCGAGGAAGTAGAAGTGGCAATTTCAACCCATTTACGTACAAATGGGCTTATTTGGTTTATGTCTTATATCCAACAGTTCAAGCGAGTTCATTTAACTAAAAAATAAAAAGGGTCAAATGCGTCGAATGGGTTGAAAGTCATCTGAAATGTATTCAAAGACATAAGCCTCCTAATTCTCGTTATTAAATTTAATGTTATTATTGTAATAACATAGTTTTGTGATCATATCTAACACGTTAATTACTTATAAAATTTCACATAGTTAAATAAACAAGTGATTACAAGTCAGATGGACCCGGCCCAACCAATTACACAACCCACCCATTTTGCCACCCTTGACGAGATATGACTAGTACCTCCAGGAAGTCCATCATTCTCCCTGCATATGGCTGCATAGTGAGAACCATCGAGCTCCACCTGTGCAAACTGCCAATTGGTTGTAAGGCTGGTTGGGTTCTCTAAAGGCACAATGACTGACTTAGAATCCTGTCCACAGATAAACACAAGGGTAAGTACTCAGAAGTTATGTTCGATCAAAATATTATAGCAATAAACTGGAGAATAAATGTATTGAATAAAAGTAAATAGTGAGAGCTTAATTTCATTAATTTTGGAATACATAACAAAATTAATCTTAGAGGTCCCCGTGGTAAAACAAGTGGATGGTGGATCAAAGATTTACAATATACCTCAGGACTTTGATTTGCAGACCCGAACCTAATAGTAAAGGTTTTGAAAGGAGCACCTGAGAAGCCTCTTCCCAATGCTTTAACATATGCTTCCTACTAAAATTTATAAATTAGTAGAAGACTTAAAAGAGTATATGTTTCTAGCTCATATAATACAAACATACTTCACATTTGCAAAATTAGACATTCAAATTAAGGCAAACATTGAGTCAAAACAAAAGCAAATGAAAATAAACCTTTAGTGTCCATAGTTTAATGAACTCGTGGCGTTGAACTTCAGGGTCCGAAATTTCACTTAGTACGTTCACTTCTTCACAAGAGAAATAGCGTTTAGCAAAGGCTAAAATATCGTTTTTCAATTTCCTTTGCTTTACTTCTACATCAATACCAATCTACAGTTGTGTAATAAGTTCATCAGTTACAATAAATGAGCAATACGTTCATTGGAAACGAAAAGGATAAGGGAACAAACTGGAGAGCCGATTGTCACTCCACATGCTATCAGAGATGATGTGTGTGAGAGATTAAAATGAAACGATGGTGGATCCCAATCACCACCCTGTTCCCAAATTACCTATAAACAAGTATGATTGTGTGATCCAGTATTTGAACTTGAACAAGTATTGAACAAGACAAGAAAAGATCAAAATCTAACCTCAGGTTTCCCATGGGAGTTCTTTTTGAAGTCAAGAGACCTTGGGCTCACACTTGAATGTATCTGATCTAGTCATTAACAGATGTCATTATTAATATGTAAACCATAAATTTTTTGTTTTCTTTTTAAAGGCATTCTATTTTTTATAGAAGTGCACGAACAAACTAGTATGAAAAAATAGAAGGGCTTACATCTAGATATAGTAGTACGGACAAGTGCACGGGCTAGCAGAGCACTCTTTTGAAGTTCATCTCCAGGTATGCTGAAAACATGGTCTTTCTCAAGAGGTGATAGAAGGTCAACATATTGACTTAGTAGAGATTGACTCTTCACTTCATTTGGTAATACGTACCAAAGATGTGTTTCCCTACCAATTGAACCTTTTGTGTCAGTAAAAATATGTAAACTATAAGCAGATGCATATAAGGTGGCAATTCAACCAATTTGCACAGAAATGGGTCAGTTAGGATTGTATTTAATTGGTAAGGGGTCACACAGGTAAAACATAAAATTTAAAAACCTTCAAATGAAATGAGTCAAATGGTTTGAATGCTTGCAATGTCCTAATCCACCTATCTAAAACAAATCATATTATTAGTTTACTGATATAGTTGTTGTGATCTTTAATAAAGTAATACCTTACCGAATTCTGAAAAAAGGACACAAAAAGTTGGCAGGTTGGGCTGTTTTGACCCACATAAAAAGATTACCAGGGGACCCAAGTCCATTTTGACCTGTTACTCAACCCACCATTGGCCACCTCTAGATACAGACTATACAAAAAAGGAGAAGACAGACTATATACAGTATGTATCAAAACACTCTAACGATACACACAGTCTAAAATCAAGAACATACATGCGAGATGGAAGTTGTAAGGGTGAAAGAACTGAAGTAGAAAACATCCGCTGATCAAAGCAATATCTCTGCTTTAAACATGATTTGCAAATATATGGAAGCATAGATCCTCAAGTTTGCGGTAAAGCATTCTTAAAATAACGGTTCACCATCTCCAATGTAGGCAAACAGAAATCTAAAGAAGCATCAACGAACAACAGCACAGAATAAAGTTGTGAACTTTAGTTAACAATTGGTAAAATCCAGATTAAGCACATGAGATGATAAGATTGAGATATTAACGTGCAGTCGAAACTTGGTACGAATCATTTTGGTTATAGACTGACATTTTTTTTAGAAAGGCAAACATAGCCCAAGTATATGTACAATCACTCATTATAAACATTGCCTATAATGAGGCTTGAGCCCACAACCTCTTAGTTGATGGACTCATCACATACAAGCATACTGCTATGCCAAAAGCCCTTCGGTTAGACTGACATTTGAGTATTACATTAAACAATTGCAATAACATTATTTACAATATGTAAGGTATAGAAATTTGAAATACTAACTCTTTTTGGGACAAAAAGAAGCAACGAATATAAGACTATTAGCGGTATTTGGCTTCTCTGCACAACGAAATAGCCCAGGTTACAATAGTATTCTAGCAAGACCTAAATCAAAGAACAAATACAATACACCCTAGATAATGATCGTTTAATCCTTTTAAGCTAATTCTAATACTATAAATAGAAAGCATAGATGTTGTTCAAACGTGCAGTAAAGCATTTGCAAAACAACTGCAGGGAATAACGTTGTAAACTTTAATTGATACTTGGTAAAAGATGTAAGGTACTTATTAATTAGGGTTTGAGTGATTGAGTATAAACAGAAAAAGATTACAGAAAATCAGAGATAACAAAATCATAAACATGTATAGAAAAAGAATTACACTTAAGTTGTATAATAGAATATAGTTTACCTGCAAACGGAGCACAACCAGAAAGCAAAGACTACAATCAGCGAAGGATTCTTGATTCGTTAATCGTTAGTAACGAAAGAGATAAGAAAAACTGATACCCTTACTGGATTCTTGATTCTTACCTAATGAACCAAACAAGGCCAGTTTTTTCTTTTGTTTTTGTAGCCCATCAAAAGTAGTTAAATTAAATCCATTTTATGCCAATGAAGTTAAGTGACACGTGTTTTTTCAGTTTTATCTTCTTCTTTTTACCAATTCAGTGAAAATGTGAAATGAACCCAGTTTCAACCTTAACAGTTAAATTTTTTAGGTGTACGGTGATTGGTGTTGTCAATTGTTGATGGATAAAATATCCTACTTTTTTGATCTAATAATTTTTCTAATACCTAATAAAAGTTATTGTTATTTTTGCTTGAATCGACCTACAGGACTATAAGCTACTTGAACTTTGATTCGAAATTATGTAAAAAATAACTAGGTGGATCCAAAGGATGATCATTAAGTAGGAGATCGCAATGGAACTATTAAAATGCGGTTAAAGTGGACCAAAGTTGAAGGACTAAATCATCTCCATGAGCTTATTACCTCTTTTACTGATGAGAAGAACCTTTAAATTTTTAATAGATTGGAATTTGACGATGACAATATATATAAGGTTCGACACAAAAGTTAAATATTTTTGTGTCGATATTAGAATACTAGGCAGTTTGTTTGATACTTGTAATCAATGTACAACAACGAATTAAAAAGTATACCATTGTACTATCAAAAGGATAGGATGGATGTCATTTGTGCCAAGTAAATATAGAGTAGTCAATTTTTATCATGTCCTGCACAACAAAGATTATTATTCAAATAACATCATGTCCTATGTGTCTGTTGATTAGAGTTTGATAGAGATGCATCTTCAATAGCATCATGTGACACTTTTTATCACTACATTGTAAGATTGATTATTGTACCTTGAGATAATGAGTTTAGGGTTTTGATCAAGTAGTCAAACTTGGAGTCAAACTTCTATTATATTAACAGATTTATGTTAAAATGTAAGATTAGTCAACCAACATTCCTAACTTCAAAACCAAACCACAACAATGAATGACAGAATCAACCCCAAATGCATATGAAACATAAACAAACTATTGGTATGCATAGCATATACCAAATTAACCACAAATTAGACATCCAAACCAAATTACATAAAGTTTGACTTTTCCGGACCACCAGCCAAAATAGATAACATCCCACCACCAGCCCCCGCTTCACCGCCAAGCTTCAATCCTCTCGGTTCTTGAATTTAAACGACTCACAATCGTGCTTCCTTTGTTCTTCTCAATGTGTTTTCTCAGTACTTTCTTATGAGTCGAGTTGCTCGACGGCAGATTTCTAAACTTAGGAGCCTCAACCACCGTAATGCCACCTTCAGCCACTGTAGCTCCACTTTCTTCTGGCACAGTAGTTTGACTTTGACTTAGACTTAAAGAAGTCAAATCATCCTGAGAAGTATTTTCATGGCTTTCCAAGGTGGGTTCTTCAACTGAAAAATCTTGATCATCCTCCTTGTTCACCTCAATGGTCTCGTCACTTGTCCCTCGAAAAGAACAGTGGGGCCCGTTGTTTTCATCGAAATGATCAAACCGCAATGCAGGCCCCGCCTCAACTATAGCATCTTCCCTTTCCCTTAGAGTTTTGACAATCAATGTCTTCAGAAAGTTCATCACTTGGACCGCATACATCAGTGCAGTTAGAGGATCCGCCATCTACAATAAAAAAGGTTGTAACTTGTAAGCTATGCATAATCACTTGTACCCAAATATACAACAGTCAGATGCAATCGAAAATTTGAAAGTACAATGCATGATGCAAAAAACTTCGACGTATTACATACCTGAGTCATGTTTGGGGCAAACACCATAGCAATGTTACGGGCATTCATCTTGTTTAGATTTTCGAGTTGAGCAACATCAGCCATTAAATTAACAGCCCAGTTCATCAACGAAGCCTCGGTTGGTGGGAGCAGCCTCACAAGCCGAGCACATTCTTCTTCTGACTGAGCTTGCATCACCTGCTCGGGCTCAATTGAGTCCAGCACCCCGTTCGGTAGTTCCCTAAACCAAGCCTACACATGAACAAACAATTAACAAAAAGCCAAACATATTCTCTTTATTGAATAGGGGTGAAGATTGCAACTTGTTAATGTGAAAATGGATAATTTTGGTTATATATTATTGCGAACTGATCAAATGGGTAAAAGTGAAAACATTTAGCTAACAAGGTATTTGTCCAAATGGGTTGGAAGTCGCCAAAGCATACTCAAGTCTCACAACTTCCTAAATTACTTATTCCAACAAACTGAACCATATTAAATTTTCTAAAAATAAAGACAAAAGAGTATTGGAGGATCAACCCGATCTGATCCGTTTTGATTGACGTGAACTTTTTTACCAGTTTATCATATGTACTGATGGATTATTCGACTTTTGAAGTCAAACCGGATAAAGTCTAAACAACATGTACTGATTTGACTTCACTAATTTACAAAAAAAATTCCCAAAGCAAGAGGTGCAAGACAAAAAACAATTATCTCACATGGTATAGTTGTTTCATTCAAAGAACAGCTGTACATACATCAATAAACATCAATGTACTAATCGAATTAATTGAACCCAAGTTGTCACCATTAATAACCGCAAAAACCCAAAAATATTGGCTATGAGTATAAATGGTTAGATAAGCTAAGCACATGAAAAAACATAACATTTGACATATAGAGATGGACCCCACACTACTACTCAGGTGTGTCTATCTTTCTATTTTTGCTATATAATATATTGGTGACAAGTTTGATCCATTTACATGTGTCAATCTTTCTAAGTATACTAATATAAAAAAGTCTCCAAAAGGTTTTTTAAATGCTTACAGTCTCCTAAACCATTTTATTTTAAATAATGGATCATAACTGTAATAAACAGTTCATGTAATCACAATATATGTTTGCAGGGCAACCCAGCATCCTAGCCCATTTCGACTCGAACCAAAAATAACTCGTTTGAACCAGTTATTTGACCCATCCATTTTGCCACTTGTAATTTAAGGGGAAAGTTTAAATGGACAACAGGTACCTTAATAAGACCTGCTAAGCTATGTACATCAATGTTTTCGGGCACCTCTCCTCTGTTCAATTGTTCCCTTATTTGCTCTTCTTGTCCGTTATCACCGTTGATTCTAAAGATTCCTTCAGCCTGCATTTTAATGGGAACGTGACATCTCTAATTTGAAATGCTTAGAAACTTTCAAAATTTAGAAAGTAGTAATCTTGGAGGTCACAAAATGCATTGTCGAGTTGTTCAAGGATGCACTGGGGAGTTGGACCGTACAACTCAGCAATGCATTGGACCGTACAACTCAGCAATGCATTGGACTTGAAACACACCTGAAGGCCTCCTTGAGCATACAGGCGTCTCTGCATCATTAGAAGAATTGTGGGCACGCTGTTTCCTCTAGAATCAAATGAGAGCTGCATAGATTCGGTTGAAACTCCAAAAACACTTGTGCTGCATGAAATAACAGAGTTAAGATACTCTTTAAGTTATCAAACATTGGTTTTTTATTTATTCACTATTAGAGGTAACTAATTAACACTAAAGATCTTTATGAGCAGACGTACAAATGAGAAGGCAATAAATAGGTGGTATAAAGTTATGTTTAAATAATATGGATGTAATATGCATAATGTTCAGTGCAAAGTGAATATTCATTTCCATAATTTGCATAAAAATATGCAAAAATATAACATCAAATTTTGCTAAATCACACACACGAAAATCATGGTCATAACTCATAGTAACAACTATTAAAATATATATTCGAGTCAAAATAAATTAGAAAATCAACATGGATTTTAACCTACTTGGAATGTTCGTCATCAGGGTTCATATAATTAATTTTCTATTTCTTGAAAAATAAAAGGAAGCAAAAGTGACTTTGAGTTCAAAAACGGTAAGCTGTTGACCTAAAAAGTTCATGTACATCCTTCTTCTGCCAAAAAAGGCCCAAAATCCCCATGAGTTACAGGGTTAGCAGCAGGCATACCACATGTATACATCCATGATGCAAGATTCATAAAACCAAAACACAGGGTAGTACAGTACAACACAACAATGCACAGCCTCAGATCAACATGTGTAACATGATCATATCACTAAATCCACAAAAATCAAGGTCATAAATACTACTTTCCAAATACAAAGCTGATCTAGACTTTATAAAAAAATTCAACCTGGATTTCTTTCCTAATTGTCATGTACATCATCAAACTTGATAAAGTTATCAGAAAATTTGAAAATTTAGAGAACTCGCATTGACTTTGCATGTCCAATTTGATAAGAATTTCACCTAAAAGGCAAATGTACATCTTTCTTCCAACAAAAAATGCCCAAATTCAAGCATACAACACACATTTTCACACCCCAGAAGAAAAAACAAGTAAAAGGGTAGTACAGTACAAGCGAATAATGCACAAATACAAAATCAAGAAACACAAACCTGGCACTAGGAGGTCTTCTTGGAACCTCAGGTTCAAACTCAACAGGTAAACCAAGAAACCCATTAAATCTATCAAATGTAACATGAGCAACATGTCTGACATTTGTAGGCACGCCAATCTCCATTTTTGATGATTTTTTCAAACTACTATCACAATTAAAATCTTGAAATTTAACACTATTACAAGAACCCACAAGAGATTTTCTAAAAACAGTCACAAAAATATCCAAAAATGAAACTTCTCTTTCTTCTTGTTCTTCTTCTCTTCTTTTTCTTTTTTCTCTATCTTCTGTATTATTATTATGAGTATTATTACATATAGATACAGCTACTGAATACAAATTGGAACAAGGGTTAATAAGGGAAGAAGGTGAAGATGAAGAAAAATGATTACTTGTTTGTTGGAGTAACCCATCATTGTCATCTAGTGATAACAAAGAGCTTTGAGAAGAAGATATCTGAAGTATTTCTGTCATTTTTAAAAAAATAAAAGTTTTGATTTTTTTTGAGAAATTATAACTTGGGTTTTAAGGGAAGGTTGAAATCTTGAAATGGGCTGATGGGTAATCTAGGGTTTTTTTAATTGTTGTAATGGGGTTTGGTGAATTTGGGGAAGAATGAAGTGAGAGGGAATACAATGAGTTGGATTGAAGCAAGGATTTTGGATGGTGAGAAGCGAGTATCAAAAGATTAAATAATTAAAATAATTTTATTTTATATATATATATATATATATATATATATATATATATATATATATATATATATATAAAATTCTTCCACTATAGGGTACCCTCCTGAGAAAAATAGTTGTCATGTACAGAAACATCATATTTTGAGAGATTGTACAGTGTGCATTGAAAGCTGTATAATGTTTCTGTGTGTGTATTTTGGAACTCTGGAAAAGTTAGTTTGGATGGAAAGATGCAAATAAGATTGTTTACTTTTTTAAACGGTAGAATATAACAAAAAGCAGAGGAAACGGTCTACTGCCAAACCAAATGTTTAGAGATTTTTGTTATTTTTTGAATTTTTAAAAAGTTTTTATACAGGTATGTTTGGCGCAGAGGATTTTATAAATTAGAAGCTATATTTGATAACATGAAAAAGATAGAGATTATTGAAATAAGAATATCCTAGATTCTCTTTTTAAATAAGCCTTTTAAGTAAATTTTAAAAGAATTTTCAGCCACAATCTCCGGTTCCAGCCACAACCTCTAATTTTAACTAGTTTGTTACCAAACACACCTATTCAATAGGTAGAAATTCTCATGAATATGGCTGTAAATTTTAGATATTACTGTAATTTGTCTTTTAAACAATGTTAATGAGAATGATATTTTATCCAAAAATCAACTTATTTGTTACTATAAAATAGTGATTTAGATGTTAAACTTGAATCATTTGATACAACTTGAATTATAATTTGCAAAGAGATTGCTACAATACATGGACATCAAATGATTTGTCTAGAACACCACGAATTTGACGAAACATTAGAAAGCTCAGTACATGGTAAATGGTAAATGGCCAAGTATCCGAACTAAGCAACACCTTTTATAGATGATGAACGGTTGTTAAATCAAATCAAATCATGATAAGTAGTTTTACCGAGTAATCGCACATCTCCAAGACGTACCTTTGTACTTGACATTCTTTTGTAGTTGAGTCTTGATAAACAGAAATCGCGTATTTAGAAAAACAAAAAAACCATGCCTATTGTACTTGAAGTTCGCCATTTTCATAAAAAACGATGTTTTGCAGATATGGCACATATATAGTTTCAAGATTTTTCAACAAATACATAGTACTAAGGAAACAATATGATAGAAAACCGTTTGATGTATAAACCAAAACTCGTTGAAAAAATAATAAAAGGAGAAGTATGAGGGCAAACAAAAACATCGACTCGAATGCTGAGATATGTTCTACATTTTCGTTTCACTCTTTATTTTTTTTTTATCGGATTTGACTTGTGTCATAATCTTTTTGTTAAGTAAATTTTTAGGTACCAATTCATCATTTTTCTCCATTTAATTGGATGTGAAACTGTGGTCAATTACAAATATCATTATCATTATACAAAGTAAGTATCTATTAATAAACATAAAAATATCGATTATAAACGGATGGTGATGTTCTGATTCTCTATTACATTTAAATGTTAATGTTGTAAATGTTTGTTTTCATATATGTTTGTCAAACTGAACAGATATAAAAACTAAAGGTCACAGAGTACGGGGAGTGTTAACATTGTATTTACAGTGTTCTCGTAAGAACATTAATGCTCAAAAAGTGAAAGAGTAGAGGATGTTGAATTTATAGTGTTCTTACAATTAATTTTTGCTTTTTTATATTAATGTACGTGTGGGAGAAAATAAAAAAATAAAAATAAAAATAAAAAAGGTACAAAACAACGTCTAAAAGGAAACGTTGTAAAGAACTTTAATGAGAACATTGTTGGAAACACTGAAGAGGAGAACGTTGCTGAGAACGCTTGCACTCTCACTGCTCTTACACAAATAGTTACAACGTCAACATTGTAACATACAATTGCACCAGTACCCTTGCTTTTTGCTTCATCAAATATGAAGAAACGAGACGTTGAAACCTTAGAGCACAAGGTGTCGTGTGTCACACTATGACAACCCTAAAAATAGGGTAAATTTCGTACATCATTCTTACGTGCATATTAGGTTAATTCCCTATCTAATTAATGTGAATTCGTTTTCATCGAATTAAGTCTAGCACAAAGTCCACGCTTGCATATGAGATGCGCACTATTTTAATGCGGGATGCATTAGTAATCATTGAGAGTTACACAAACAATCGGTAGAGACCGACACCCACGAACGTTGGTGATCAATTTTCATAAATAACATAAATTTATTCAAATATAAATAGTAGTTATTTATATTATGATAATTATACTAATATATAAGCACAACAATCTTTGATAATCGATAAACATTCACGAGAACTAAAAGACGTGCAACGACAAGATAAATTATGTAATTAATCGAACGAGCTAATGATAAATATTCGAATATTATTAAAACCAACTAGTAATATTCTAATACCATTAAGTTACCCTAATTACCACTTAATCACCTTAATTACATGATTAACACTTAATTAATCAACATTAGTGCTTAATGACCTAATTATCTAACCCTAATCCTAACTAGTTGAAAAGTTAAAGGGGACCCCTCTCCCCTCCTCCCAAAACCATCCACCACCTCCCATGGCCCCCTTTTTGGCCATCATTTACACCATACTTGCACAACCATGCTGCCCCTCATGTCTTACACTTACTTGACTTCCCATACACATTCATTCAACACACCACTCTTCACAAACAAACACACACACACACACACTCTCCTCTCCTCCCCACTCAAACCCTTTCTCACTTTAATTTTCAAGAACACCACCACAAACCACCATAAACCACCACTTTCAAACCATAAATTAAGGCTCTTAAACACCTACAAATCATAACACCACTACATTCCCATGAGTAATCTAAGTTAAACACAAGGATTGAAGCTAGGAATCATTCACAAGGAAATCAAGTTCTTATTTTGCTCTAAATTCATCCTAAAGCTTTGTAAGGAGACTTTTCTCTAGTATTTAACTTTATATTGTGTTTATGCTAAAAATATTTACTCATACTAAAATATGCTTTTAAACTAGTTACTTTGTCTTTTAAAAACATTAACTAGTAAGTTTAAGCAATAAAAAGTCTATAAACAGGTTTAGAGACTTTAAAAATGCAAAATATATGTTCTACACTTTAAACTCTTCATTTATATGTAAAAAACCCTTATTTATGTTAAAATATTTAGTTTAAACTAAAAAACACAATAAACTTGTAATGACATAAACTTTGTGGTTTAAAAGCCAACTAAATACACTTTTGGGTGAAAAATATCAAAAAGAAGACTTAAGGGACTAAATATGTAAAAAAATCCGGATTTTTGAGGACTAAAATTTTAAAAACAGTTTATTTAGAGTTTATAATGTTAATCTATGGATTAAAGTGTTAAAGACCAAACCCTTGTGGTAAAAAACCAAGAAAACTAAACTATGCGGTTAAAAGTGGAAAGTTGAGAACTAGAGGGACTATACATGTAAAAACAGAAACTTTTAGACCTTAGTTGTGAAAATCAGTATCTTATGTATATTATAGTATAAACCATGATTTAAAACAATATCCATGTGGTTAAACACTAACATATCAAAGTATTGTGCAAGAAATGGAATTAATGAAACTAGGGGGACTAAAAGTGTAAAATCTGTAAGTTATGGACTGAGATGGTAAAATAAGTAAGTAAAATGATATTAAAGTTTAATCGATAGTTTATAGTGTTAAAATCAAGACTTGTGTGGTTAAAAATCAACAAACCGAAAGTTTGAGCTAAAGTTGAGATAATTAGAAACTTTAGGGACTAATAGTGTAAAATCAGAAAGTTCATGGACTTAAAACTTAAAAAAACAGTAACTTAAGTGTCCACAAGTGAAAACCCTAAGAAAAGATGTCGAGAATCTAACTCATACGGTAAAAATCGAAGAAACCGAACGATTCAACCTAAAATGACAAAATAGAAACTACAAGGACTAAAACCGTCACTTAGAAACTTTGAGGACTGTTAAGGACCCTCTGTAAATCAGGGGACTTTATTATAAAAATATACATTAAGTCATGATTAGTGTATAGACCGAGAAATCGTGAAAATCGAATTATAACAAGTTAAAACGTACATTAACGATAAAGGTTATAAAAATGAGTTATTAAACTTATAGCGTTATTAAAAATGTATATTAGGTCTAAGCAACATGATTATATTATAATAACATACAACACACAATTAAAAGTCGATTAAACGAAATCGTGAACTTCGAATCAAATACGATCGAGATGATACATATAACGAATCAATAATCAACGGTATGAATATATTATGAATATTAGTATATTATAAGGTTGACATAAACGATTGTAGTATTTTGAAAACTATAAATGATCACAACGTGTCGCAGACGCCTATGAGGGCACATAAAACCCTAGTTGAGTGAACAACTAGCATAGACGGACTATTAAGTCGTCTACATTTATTAACTCGACCTCATGCGTTTAGGGCGCTAAGAGGCTTATTTGGGCTCATTTACTTAAACTCATTTTGCTAGCACGCTCGGACTCAGATGAGTTCACAGTCCCTATTTTACTGTTTTAATGCTTTGAAACATTGGGGTGAAAAACATATAGCTAATTTATGCGATTATTGAAACCTGACAACGTATCCTTATGGAAGCCTAAGTTCTCAAGTTGTAATGCATAGAAGTCTGTTTGCTTACAATGACTATAACCATTAGCTAGATGACACTAGCCACTGAATATACGGATAATACTATCGGGGTGACGTTCCCTCCCACTGTTTTGGTTAGTCGTGCTAACTAGCGACGTTGTTTCGCATCGAGGATCGTATATTTACATTGTCCAAGGCAAACGATTCATTATAAGTCGTGGTTTGGTTATAGGCTTAGTTTCAGCATATTAACTCGTAGGACTTGCAAACCAATTGGGGGATCACCGTCTATGTTTCAAACTTAAAATAATCGTACATTAGGCCTTCGATGCCATACTTTGATTTACTGATGAACTTTACTAAATGAGGGTTTATGATTGAGTCTTAAACCTGTGAATTCACTCAACAATTATGTTGATGTTTTAAATATGTTTTTAAGAGAATTAGCTATGCCGCAAGACCACATGCATATTGGGGCCGTACTTGCCACGATAATTAGGATGCCATATTTTGAACAAATGACATTTACTTATAATACTAACTTAATGTAGTTTTATTTATAATATCCCGGAACTTATCTTTTGTAAAAACAATGTATTTGATAACATTGTTATTTTGACGGCTTGATAAGCCGTAACGTTTGTATAACTATTATTGGCATCTTAATATTATAGATGTTCCGCAATAATTATACGCTCTCGATTTATTGTCGATTGATTGAGTCACGCCCCGAGCTTCCGCCATAATTATTATTATTCAAATTCTGGGGGTGTGACACACACCCCGTCTAAATCGGAAACAACGAGGTGTGACGAACGACTAGATCACAACACATCGATACAACAAGAGAAACACTAAATGAAACCAAACAATGTATTATGACGTCGCCCGACACAACTTGTGACTTGTGCCGTGGACTTTCACTTCCACAATAAACATAGTCAAATATCAAATAATCGTTTTACAAAACCCAACTAGTCTAGGCAACACGCCTTCTCAACGTAATAACACAATAAAGTAGAATAAAGTCTCATGTAAAGCAAGTCTCAAATGCAACTTAATGGTCTCGCTAAGTCCTCATAGTCTCAACTCATGTATTGCTAGTATTTCCTGAAAAGAGATGCTCAGAAAAGGTCAACACAAAGGTTGGTGAATTTTGCAGGTTTAGTTTTGACACACATAAGCAGTTGTTGTGCAATAAGTATGATAGTAGTAGGACAACTGAAATGAAATGGTACACATAAGTGAAATTAATGCAGTATGATTTCCATGACCATTGTTGCGTCACAACGCTTGCTTGATTGACTGAATTGATTATATTCACTCACGGATGGATAACCCAAAAGTGAGCTAGGCCGCAGCCCAATAGTACTATTGATATATTGATTGACTGATCGTAGTCATTGCCTCAGCGGTGGGACTATACCCCACATGTGCAACGACCATTTGTATGATTGAACGTTGTCATTGCCTCAGTGGTGGGACTAAACCCCACATGTGCAACGACCAATTGTATAACCGAATTGACTTATCTTACCTCAGCGGTGGAACTAAATCCCACATGTGTAAGGCATTTGTATGACACATTAATTCGTAATGCACAAATCATTCATCATGTCCAAAAATGAAAACAGTAAATTCACAGCATGAAAACAGTTGAAAATAAGTTGAGCATTTTTTTCCCCCAAGTGAAAAGTAAAAGAAAATGGGGTCACGAAACTCACCTCAAAAGCAAAGCAAGTAGCGTTTCCAAATTAGTCCGTAAGATGATCTACAAACATATATGTAGGTTACAATTTAGACAAGGCTAAAGGCCCTTCTATTGTATCGTATTTTGATTAATCATTTATGAATTCTAGAGTCCCTCTCTTTCTAAGTTTCCTTCAAGTGTTAACGAACCTTAAGACTCCACTAAAATACTTAGTTTCGATAGTTGATTCAATACTTAATATAATTCTATTTTACTTAAACTTTGTGTTTCTTCGGGTGCTTTGAGTTAGGCTCAAACGATTTTATTAAGAGCTTAAAATAATTATTTCATAATTTATTTCATTAAATTCTATTTTTAGAAATTTTTCAAAATAACCTACTTACAAAACGTTACAGATTTGACTCATTAAAAGTTTTATAAAAGTTATCATACTTAACGTATTCCAAAAATTCTAATCTTTTTACACTAGGTAGTTGACACACAAATGTTATTCCAGAAAAAGTTTCGTTACCTAATTCAAAGAATTGAACGAGCTATTAATTTCCAAAGTTGACCCAAATTGTGAACCGAAAACTCAGTCCTGACCACTTGACTTGAATCGACCCTTTGACTAACCAATAATCATTGTTTTGACGAGAAACCAATTGGAACAGAAACTACACTTCTTAAACTTAATTTTTGATCAAAGAAACATCCAAAAGCATTGTGTTTTGATCAAGCTATGACTCCTTAAAGTTTGGTCATGAATTGCAATGGCTATTCTTAGATTTTAACATATCACACTTAATCGTATAATTACATATAAACTCTATAATCAATTCTATCCTACAGATCCTCATATGATCACATCAAAATCGAAATAACATTGATAAGAATTTAAAAGATGAATTGTAGGTAAAAAACTTACCAACTAACGCATACTCGATGATCTCGATTACTAGAAGTGATTTGGAATTAAAAACCTTTTAGTTTGAAGTGATTTGGAGAGAAATTCGACTGAGAATGGGGTTAGGTGCGACTGGAATTCGTTTGGGGTTTGTACAAGTCGTTAGGGTTAAAAACTTGTGAATTTATAGCTGCAGACCCCCAACTGGCGGTTGGGTTGGTCATCCGGCAGTTGGGCTAACCCAACTTGCGGCCCATGCACTTCCAACCGGCGGTTGGGCTTTAAAAACTCCAAATGCTCTGAATTTCGAATATGTCATAGCCCTCCGAGTTCCGGTCGTCTGGGCTGCTGAATCGACTCAATCGGAGTCCGGATGAGAGAGTTATGGCCCAAACGGTGCAGCCTCGCAGAAAACTCAACTTTTATCTTTTTAACGTATTATATCTGTGTTCATTATATTTTATAGATTTTTACTTTGCTTATTGTATAAATATTATCGTATGTGCTTATATTCTTATCACTTAACGTAAATTTCTTACAACTTTAACTAAATTATTTGATCCCACACGAACTATGAATTTCTCAAAATGAGTATGGCATTTAACGCGAAACAACCAACAATAGATTTGTCTTATGTATTCGAAATCGTAATTACACGGAATGAGTCTCTACAGTTAAAATATCATCGCGTTTTGGTGACGGTTGTCACATCGTGACACTGTAAAAACAGTATTTTGGAAGAACACTGTATGCCAAAAAACTGAAAGTGTGAAAGATATTGAGTTTACAGTGTTCTCAAAATTTATTTTTGTTTTTTTTAATTCAATGCGTGTATAAAACAATAAAAAACAAAACAAAAAAAAGAAGACGAAACAACATTCAGCGTCGCGGTGTGGGAGAATGCTGTCAGGCAGTGTTCTCGAGCCAGAATTTTGTTGTGAACATTGTCAGAGCGTGTGATCTTATGTTTACAACTCGCACCCTGTATACGGAACTTCTAAATTGTCATGAGCCAGCCAAAAGTACTAAAACAAAGTATGATAGATAAGACAATTACAAAGAAACAAAACATATGCACACATGTATGTTGATGTTGTGTTGATATAAAACATGCATCAAGTAAACCATATATCACGTTTAAAAATTACTGTAATGTCGTGTTAAAGTATTGTGAACATGTTCCTTCATCTGTGTTAATTTTGTCTGCTTATGTGTAATTGAAACTTAATTGAACAAAGTTGTCAATGAACATGGATCATTTCATTTAAAAAGTCATAAGGGCCCAAAACATTATTAACTTTTAAAACTATACATTATTTTTCTCATAAAAAGACGCATGTTTTTGGATCTCTATACAATTTGATGACTCTATATTACTAATTTCTTGGTTTCTTGTGATCCTAACCCTAGTAAGAGTGTTAGTTACTAAAACTTATAACCCATTTTTCCCACCCAAAAAGCCACATGTTTAGTGTATGCATGTTGGTAAAAGTGTTGCATTGCATCATTTATTTATGGCTAATTTGGGGCCAACTTGCATCATTACCTAAGCACACTTATGGGTTGGTTTAGTGCTCAAGCATGGGTATTATTATATACTAAAAAATATCTTTAAAGTATCATTCTTACCATTATATTCAACATCCATGTCCCCTGCTACTATAGTGTTTGTTCATACACAAGGTAAAAAGATCATGTTGTATATAGGTTTTGTGTCATTTTAGAGATTAGAGAATGAAGAATCATTTTCGTGACGATAAATGGATGTAGAAGAATCATTTGACGTTGCTTCCAAGCGATTTTGTCACATCTTTGGATGCTAAAATGATATGAACTGGAATTGTGTTCCCAATATTTCGACTTTTAAGTTTACTTGCATATTTGTTTGACAAATTGTAGTCTAATATCATAAGATTAGTGTTGCAGTTCAACATTGGATACAAACAGAAGACTCGAGTTTTGTTAAACTCATCATAATAGCAGCTCAACAACTTATTTTGAAATTCCATTTCATCGAATTCTACGAACCAAATGCAACCATGGAACAACTTTGCAAACCAATTATAAAATGATGGTGAAAATTCTGTATATCGTTAGATTTTGAGCATTCCGTGTACCATAATGGCAAATAGTAGCTTTGCTTACTAATTACTTGATAGAAATAAGAAGCACAACTTGTATTTGACTCGAGTAAAATTGTATTAAAGTTGATTTCACAGCTAAAACCTGGAAAATCGAACTATCATTTTCATTAAACTAAGCAAAACTGCAACTATTATATTCCCGTTTCGCCAAAACTGATGAAACCGAGTCAAGTTGTAAACAAATATGTCACAGCGTTTTTTTCATCATTTGGAGCCCATTTTGAAAAGCTTCAAGCGTACGTGTACCTCAAAGTAAGCAAGCGTACATGGAGCCCAGGTTGAGACGAGTCAAAATAAACTCAAAGTCAAAACTGTGTGAAATTTTTAAATCCGATTAGAATGACTTGCACTTGAAATGATTACAAACAGTGTTATCAAAATGAACTTGCTATGTTTTAAAAATCGTTGCAAATAATCCGTATACCCATGGCCAAAAAGAGGGAAAGTAGAAAAGTAGGAAGTGCAGCCTACTATCGAGTAGTAAAAGAGAATGGGATCCCGCTCCCAGCTTTCTTCACTATTAACCATTGTTAAAAGTGGAAGCCATAATAATAGCCGTTGAAACTTTATCAAATATGTCTTTAAATTTTCAACTTTTTTCCTGGTAACCACATTAATGGCCCTTGATAAGACAAAAAGAGCAAATGAGAAAAGAAACAAAACTAGGTTGCACTTTAACTAAAAAACTTTTGCTATGACTGTCTGTCTGATTGATGCATCAAGATACATAATACACAATCGAATGGGTACTAGTTGCACTAAAATAACCGTAAAAAATCAAAATTAGACAAGAATTCAAATTGTTAGTAAGCTAGAAGTCGGAACACAAATCTCACTTGTACCAATACTACCAATACTCATAGAAGATATGATCAGGAATTTGTCCACTAGGTTATATTAATCAGACATAAAACCAGTTGCAAACTCGGATAAGTTTCGGGTATCATAAAAGTTGTTGCTAGATCTACTTTTCAGTAAAGAAACGAACCGTTACACAATACCATGCAAGCATAACATATCAATTACTGAGCTCTGCTGACTGGCTCCAGTGCTTCAACAGTGACTACACTATTACCTCTTATAACCTGCAGGATGAGGAAACGGTTTTAACTTATAACGGTTCACTTGATCTCTAATGCATCATATTTACCAGAGGTAGCATTTTTGACCCATATATATTATAAATGGATCAATTTGGGTGAAATGGGTAGATAAAAACTTTTTTGCTAAAAGGTAAACAGTTTAAGCATGTCAACCGTCTCCAGAATTGAACTTGTAATGCATAAACCTGCTAAATCAATTTATTCAGAAATAATAAAAGTAATAATATGGAAATACTATCTTTTAACAACATAAGAAAAGGCAAAGTACTGTCCCTTTTTTACCAATATAAGCAAAATAATACCGTACTATCTTTTGGCTACATATAGAACAACATACTATTAGTTACCATTTCTTACCAAAATTCACAATTTATTGCCTTAAGCTTTAAAAGTCGAAAAAACGGTACTGTGTTGCATTAAATGGTTACACCTCTCATATCATAGTAGTATAGGTTATAAAAAGTATGGTGCATTTAGCACTAAAAAATGAATAGTACATTGGCTTGTGGTTTGCCCTTTTTAATGATCAAATTTATAATAAAAACTATTTATAAATTTTTAGTAAACCTACACAAAAACTATTTTTAAGAAGTGAATAGTACATTGGATTTTCATGTAATTTGCCTTTTTCTGTAATCATATATTATCATCAACCTACTTACAATTATTTTTTAACCTTTACACAAAAAGTGCTTTGGGTCTACCCACACCTGTACAAAGATTAACCACTTGGACATGTTACCCAACCTACCCGACCCCCACATTTTGCCACCTCTGGTACTTGTTCTTAAAATCAGAATCTTACCACCATGCCGATATCATTTTTCTCTTCACCATTCACTTCCACTGTGTTGTCGATGACAAGGTTCATAAACTGATCAAAGCCACGTAGTGTTCCAACCACTGTCCGATTCGCGTTCAACTTGACTGCAATACAAGAATAAAGAGTGACTCATTTTTTTAAAATTACAGCAAGATAAAAGCAAACGGCACAAGCATGGAACGACTAACATAGTAGGATGATGATAAACTAGCTCTATTGTTGTTATCATATAGAAATATGATCAATATGAATCAGGAGAAGTGTTACAATGAAGCACACAGGATGCATCAGCATAGGGGTGATCATTTTAACCCATTCACTTATAAATGGATCTATGTGGGACTGGGTCATGTACTATTTCTAACGGGTATAAAAAGTCATCCAAAGTACGTACAAATGCATAAAACCTCCTAAAAAGAGTGTTTAATAGACCAGTTAGATATTATAGAAGTAGTATAGTTTCCGTAATCATAATTTATATTTTACACACAGAATATAAACTAACTAATTAAATAACTGTTTGTGGTTCAGCCCAAATCAGATCTAACCTTTTGTAACCCGCATTACCCAACCAACCCATTTTGCCACCTCTACATCAGGGTATCCACACAACATCAGGATGAGTTATTGACACCGAATTACAGGATCAGAATCATCCCAAACCATATTAAAAGGTACATCGCTGATCGAACCACATACTAGGAAAGTATTTGGCAACACAAAAGTCAACTACTTGAGTACTGGCAGCTTTGGCCTTTCTTGATTATTCCTAACAAGAGAAAGTAGCATACAGACGGATGAAGGTTTAATAAATCGTGAGTCAATCATGTAGAAATTACAATTGCAGACATCAGAGCTAGGGAAATAACACTTCCATCGGGATAACTGAAAAGAACGTTAAATTGACTGGGGCACATCGTATGGCTACCAAAAGAGAATAAGCACGCGAGATTTTGTATATGGGAAACGAAAGCTGTTAGGTGCCTGATATTACCATACAAGGATAGATACAAAAAAAATGAGGACAGCCAAGTCAGGAGGGATTCATACTCCAAAGAGAATATCAGGTATAACTCAACGACGAGCAATTAAGTTTGAGAAATGTCAATTTCATTAACATGAATCCTTTAGCAATGGATCGTAATATCATTTTTATGGAATATTCAACTTCAGAAAACATCATTTATTACAATCAACCCTACTCCAGAAAACAACAAAATTGCAATAGCTGTTCAGTTAAAGTAGTTAAACTGGTACTAGTTGATGACTTCATTTTGTCGTCTCAATCCTAGCTACAGGATAATTGTAGCTCCCTTCCTTTCTCCTTCTTTTTTGGACAATCGTCATCTTGAAAGCATCACGAAAAAGTTGTGGATATCACAGGTCAATAACTCACGACACTGAATGTAAGCACGACTATGACTCCATGAGGAATGGAGGGAAATAAGTCCAAGGAAAGTAAGAAAACACACTAAGAATTACAGGGCTGAAAACCTTTTGGGCACTTGGATAACTTTTAATAACCAAGCTAACATTGAAAAATTAATCTACAGCAAACAATTGTACAACTAAATGCTTCATCATTATTGACCTTTTTCAAGGAAAATAGTATAGTATGTATTTCATAGAAGAGAAGAACTGTACTAACTGATTACAGTAGTTTTTAGTATGAAAAATAACAGCTGGTTACTTTGTGGTAATTTTTTAGTCGACAGGGACTTTCCAGTACCAACTTGTTCCATGAAACACTAAATACAGGTATAACAACACAATTCTTCTAATGATGTATTATGTGAACATATACGATTAATGCTGCATATCTATTTTTTCCAATAAACAGCACATTCTAATGATAAAACTATACTCCAATAAACATATACGATCATCATGCGTCCCTTTCAGCAAATAAAATATACTTCAACAACACAAAGCATAAGGCAACAACAAGAAGTGAGAAAGTGAACCTCGCATATTAGATACACTATCAATTTCACAAAACTACTAACGATAAAACTAACTATTTCCCAGGAATCGCAGTGAGAAAAATCATCCTTGTTAGTTGTTCTACTTCCGTTGGCTTTAAGCGGGAGTTTTCTACGGTTACTATTTTTCCTAGTCCATAATAAATACATTATATCAATTGCTCAACATCACATTATTAATTCAACACAATGTTAACATCAATGTTAAACCACTGTATATCAGCTTAAGATCTGACTAAAGGTAAAAGGTCCATTGGTCACTTAGTTCCACTAGAACTTCTTAAGCCATTGGTTTTAACTTCATAACATAAATTATCATAATATGATTCTCTATATATCACATTGTATCTCCACTTACAAATTGCATCCAATACTTCGATCAACCAATCCTTGCAGAAACCCAGCAAGTACCATTCCTTCCTACTACAAACTACTTCTCACATACGACATCCATAACATAATCCACCTCCAATTTCTCCTTTCTTCTGGAAAGAAAAGCGTTCATAACGTCCTTAATTTACTACTCGTAACTAAATTACTTATATTTGAGGAATCCATCCCATCCCATCCCATCCCATCCCATCCCAGTAAAATATATCACTCTTATAAACGTCTCTTCTATTAATAACATTGTTCCTAAATATTAGCATATCTAATAAAACTACGTATTTCACATACAAGACTTCAAGAGTAACACCTGCATCTACTACAGCTTCGTATACATAATAATATATACAACATTGTGTAAGCATCAAGGATAGAAAAACAGTGTAAATATCAAATTGAAAAAAGCGAAAACTTACTCTGTAGTTGCTTGTCCATATACCTGCAATAAGATTGTATATCAGTACAGTAATTTTATCATAATCGGATGAACAAACACATTAATTGAAACAAAAAACGGAATAGAAACGAAAGAACTTACTTTTTAAGATCTGGAGGTTGACCTGATCTGCTCATGGCGGAGTCGAATTGATTGAAATCGGTGAGGTTTTAGGTTTACCACGAGTACAACCCTAATACGCAGTAATAAATTTCATACGATTTTGCCTGTATCTATTTTAGTTTAATTTTCTATTTGGATCCTTCGTATTATAAATAGTTCTGGTTTGAACCTTTGCTTTTGTTAAAATTGCCGACTTAGTCCCTTCGTTTGAAGGACACTTCAAAAATCAAATCAAATTCCACACGGTTGTAGCAATGATTTTCAAAAGAAAATATCAAGGAATGTTGGGCAACATGAACAATGGGTCAAAAACAAAGATTGAAATAAATTTAATTAGACAATGTTTCTAAAAGAATCTTCTTTCTTTTTTTTTTTAATTACAAAGCATGCGTGACTCAAATTAGAAAACTACTACCATAATATATGGTGGAAAAAGAAACTGTTTTGGGTGTCTGGATTAGGGCCGTAATCAAGTCGAGTCGAGTTCGAGTTATACAGAGCTCGAGCTCGGCTTGATATTTCGATGAGCTTTCATGATTCACACTCAGTCAGGACAACTTGAACTACGCTCGAAAAACTTGAACTTTATACACAAATAATTTTACGTCTCAAGTTATTTAATATTAATTTAAAAATAAACGTTGATATCAAAAAAATCATTTAAAATATATCTAAATTCAAAGTAAACAGCGAAAAGTATTCACAAAAGTTTTGTAAATCAACCCAACAATATTATATATAATATAATATTATTTAGAAATTTAAAATTACATATTATATATATATATATATATATATATATATATATATATAGTCGTGGGTTTAAATAAGAAGACTAATTTTTCTGAGAACGTAGAAATGACATCAAAATCACTCTTTAAATATCCAAACTACGTTATTTTATAAAAATTTCTTCGTAGCTCCTTATTCAAATAACTTTTAGAAGCTATTTTTTCAATAAAAAATATTTCGACGTTCTTTTATTTTTTTTAATTATTTTTTTTTAATTTTTTTATTCAAAATAATCACATTTTAAACTTGATAATCACATGAATAATATGTGATTATCAAGTCATATTTTGTGATTATGTCGAAAACATGATAATCACATTATATTAGAGAATAATCACATGTGATTATCATGTTATATTTTGTGATTATCCTAAATAACCACAACAGTAACGACTGTAAAAAAATTTCAATTTTTTTTTAATATTTTCTATTTATATTTATATCATAGCTTCAAAAAGTTGTTTTAACAATAATTACTGAAAAGGTTTTAAAGAAAACTGTATTTCGAATAGTTAAAAAGTGATTTTGAAGTGTTTCCTACGCTCTTACAAAAATTAGTTTTTTTATTTGAACCCACTTATTTATATATATATATATATATATATATATATATATATATATATATATATATATATATATATATAATTATATAATTATAAGAACATGTACATATTAATTAAAGCTTGATAACATCTTTAGCAGAGCTCGGATCGAAATATATTTCGAGCTTGAATTTCTAAACATATTTCGACTTGCAATATATTAATTAAAGCTCGATAAAAGCTCAACTTTATCGAGTTTCAGCTCGAGCTGAGCTCGAGTTGCTCGATAAAGTTCAACTCGTTTACGGCTCTAATCTGAATTGGGTTAGTCTAATTGAGCTGTAAGTGGGGTAGTCTAAAATGTCAGTTGGGCTGCTTTAGTTTCTGTATTGGGCTTTTATAATAGGCGTAAAGAAAGAGACTTGTATCAAACAATTTTTTTTTAATATAATGTAATGCAGGGGTGAACAAAATCGGTTTTTTGGCCAAATCGGTTCGGTTTGAAAAACCGAACCGGTTTTTGTTCATTAGTCAAGAACCGGTTTTTTTTGGAACCGATCCGGTTTGGGGGGGTAAAAAACCCTAACCGACGATAACCGGTTTGGACCGGGTTGGAACCGATTTGGGTTCAAAAATCGGTTTGGAACCGGTTTTCCTATATAATTGTTTTTTTTTCGAGCGTTGAGCGTTTTAGGGAAAAACAACATATTCTTCAAAAAAATTTCGATAGAATGTTAGTACATTAGGTATGAAAACATAACTTAACAATAACTTAAAACAAAGTTTTCTAAATCTTCATAAAAATATTATTGAAACCAATAATTCTATATAATTAAGTGTTTTTCGAGCGTTGAGCGTTTTAGGGAAAAACAACGTATTTTTCAAAAAAATTTCGATAGAATGTTAGTATATTAGGTATGGAAACATAACTTGACAATAACTTAAAACAAAGTCTTCTAAAACTTTATAAAAATATTATTGAAAATAAAAAGTCTACATAATTCAATCTTCTTCGTGCGTTAAGCGTTTTAGAGAAAAACAACATAATCTTCAAAAAAATTTCGATAGAATGCTAGTACATTAGGAATGGAAACATAATTTAACAATAACTTAAAACAAAGTCTTCTAAAACTTCATAAAAATATTATTGAAAATAAAAAGACTATATAATTCAATCTTTTTCGAGCGTTAAGCGTTTTAGGGGAAAACAACGTAATCTTCAAATTTTTTTCGATAGAATGCTAGTACATTAGGAATGGAAACATAACTTAACAATAACTTAAAACAAAGTCTTCTAAAACTTCATAAAAATATTATTGAAAATAAAAAGACTATATAATTCAATCTTTTTCGAGCGTTAAGCGTTTTAGGGGAAAACAACGTAATCTTCAAATTTTTTTCGATAGAATGCTAGTACATTAGGAATGGAAACATAACTTAACAATAACTTAAAACAAAGTCTTCTAAATCTTCATAAAAATATTCTTGAAACAAATAAGTCTTCATAATTCTTCATAATCTTCAATTCTTGAATTCTTCATAATCTTCAATTCTTCTAACATCTTTAATTTGCGTAGTCTTCAAAAGTCGAAATCTTCTTCGGAGGTAGCCTCTCGCGAAGCTTCATCGAGAGCAATTTCTTCATCGGAAAGTGATATTGCCATACCCGCTTCCACCTCGATATCGTGTATATCTCCTTCGTATTCCAGTTCACCTTCAAGACTTGAAACGTTTTGTATACGTTCCGCGGCGTCTAAGTGATCCTTCAAGCAAATACACATCTCTAATGAGGCCGGTGTGAGTCTTGTTCTTCGTATAGATAATACCTTGCCACTAAGAGAAAAAGCAGATTCTGAAGCTACTGTAGAAGCTTGGACGGTTAGTAAATCTCGGGCCATGATGGTTAGAATGGGAAATTGAGATTCCCTCCCTTTCCACCAAGCCAAAATATCAAAATGTGCGAATTCTTCGGGTCCCATTGAGGCTAAAAAATCCGTTCCGGTATATCTCCCATATTCGCTAGCGGCCCTTTGGTCACCATCACCCCTTGCCCGTTTATGGTTTTCTTATCTTAAACTATTATATAAATTAATCATTGGATCTCGGAAAGAAGATGATGAACCAAACATTGTGGAAGACGAACTAGAAGAAACCATTGTTGTTGAACTATATTTTTGAAAATAATGACCAAATAAATCTTTAAAATATTTGTTAAAATAGTCTTTTGTAATTTGTGAAAAAAATGGGTCCTCATCATTCAAATCCAAATCGTTACAAATGTTATCGATTAGCAATTCCACCCCATAAATGTTCAAACATGGGTTTAATGTGGCGGCACAACTAATTACTGGTGACATTTCTTTAAAATATTTTCGTAGTTTTGTTTTCATGGGAGCCACCATTATTGCATATACATTACCACAAAATTCGTATTCGCTTAGTTTTGAACTCATTAAAAATATTTGAGTAAGTACCAAATGACTCGTGGGATAATAAACACCCGATAATAAAGTAGTTGCGGTTTTAAAAACTTTGAGCAATTCGGTTATCTTTTGAATAACCTCCCAATATTCGGAGGAAAATGGTGTTGCAAGACCTTTTTGAACAAGTTGATCATGAAAAATGTATAAAGTGTCGCGTTGGCGTAAACCACATACAAACATGTTGTAAGTCGAATTCCATCTTACGGGCGTTTCCCAATTAGGGGTTAAAAAAATAGAATCCGTTTCCTTACACAATCTCATATAATGTTTGTATCTAGCCTTACACGAACAAAATATATCTTGTAACATAGTTTTATACGCGTTTTTTACTACGTTTATTTCTTCAACCGCTAGTCCGTCTTGCATAACCAAGTTAATGATGTGTGCAACACATCTACTATGGTAGAAAATGCCTTTAAAAGGTGGTTCGTATTTTAGTATTAATCTTTGAACGGCGTTTGTATAATAACTCGCGTTATAAAATGAGATTGAAAAAACCTTTTGTTCTATTTGAAACATTTTCATTACATTTCGTAACATGTAAAATAAGTTTTTACCCGTGTGAGGATAGTCAAAGTTTTCAAAAGCAATGGTACGTTTCATCATTTGCCAAGTTGCAGGATCAACCCAATGCGCGGCAGCACAAAGGTACGAACCGGGCAAACAATGAGGAGCCGACCAAACATCGGTTGTTAAAGATACATTTGTATTTAAGTTTTCAAAACCGATTATTAGTTGACTTTTAGCATTTTTCCACAATTTAAGAGCATCACGTCTAAGAGTAAGACGACTTACATGATTATATCGCGGTTGAAGAGTATTTTGAATGACCCTAGTAAGCCGAGGGTTGTCGAAGTGGTTGAACGGCAAAGCTTCTTGAATCACAAAGCCGGCAAATGCTTCTCGACACCGCTCCGCTTCGTATGTAAAAATACCCCCATCCCATGACATGGTTGCTTGACCCGACTCCGGATTACTTTTCACTCCATCACAATACTTTGTAGCATGTGATTTCAACATTGAGTTGGAGTCGGCTTTCAAAAATTTCCCGCAACGTTTACAAAATGCTTTAGTTGAACCATCCGACAACAACACTTTGTCGTAATTACACCAAATCTCCGGATTTCGTTTGGTTACCAAAACTTGAACAATAGTTGGTGCATTTGAAGAACCAACACCGGCGGAAGTTGAAGAAGATTGAGTTGCCATTTTGAGAGCGTTTTGAGAGTGTTAGAGAACTTTTTGAGAGTTTCGTACGTAAATCGTAAGCGTTTTGAGTGTTTAAAGATTAGAATTAGCAAGATTAAGTGTTGTGACTAAACCAAACCCAAAGTATCTATTTATACTAATTTTAGGATGGCAAAATGAAAAAAAAACACAAAAAAAGGTCAAAAACGGTCAAAAAATTTGAAAATAACGGCTATATTCGTTCAGCTCCTAAAACCGATTTCAAACCGGTTTTCCAAACCGGTTCGGATAAAACCGATTTCTAACCGGTTCTCCAACGGGAATATCAAAACCGGTTACCAAACCGCCGGTTTTTACAAAAACCGAACCGGTTTTGGTCAAAACCGGTTTTTGACCGGTTTCGGGTTTCGGTTTTTTTTGCGGTTTCGGGTTCCGACCCGATTTTTTTGGTCACGCCTAATGTAATGATGTGTCTTTAAAAGAGTTTTGTAAAAGCCATATAGAACACTCATAATTGATAAACTCGTAGTTGTTAATTCGTGATTCGACTTATAATTTAAAATCTCAGTTTTAACTCGCGACTCGTGACTCAACTCGACTCGTAAGAATCACTATTTTATAATAAATACATTTCTTTATATGTATATGTGTATTATTGTTTATGGTTCTTGTTATTAAGAGAAGTAAAACGTGGTGAGAGTCGATGATAAAGTTTGTAACCGACAAGCAATAAAAGTTTATTTGATTTATTTACTCAAAAGTGTCGCACAAGACTCGGAAGAGTCAAACACGACTCCAACGAGTCAATAAACGACTCGTTAGAGTCAAGTCATTTAAGAGTCAGGGATGGAGTCACCTAATTTTCTGAAATTTTTTACTCGACTCGTAAGAGTCGACTCGAAACCTAACAACTATGGATAAATCAGCTTGGCATGATTGGTTTTTCTAACGTGTGCCACCACATACACAATAAGAAGTACTTAATAAAGTCAAAATTTCCTTAAATATAAGCAATTGCATTCATTATTTATTAATTCAATTTAATATGTACATTTTTTATGCACATCATAAATACAAATTATGATAATTAAATAAATTACGAGTTCATTAAATGCAGCTTCACGTGTATCACATGGGCAAATACTAGCAAAATCATTTTAATAATGTAATTTAACTATATTTTAATGTAAGTGATATTTTATAAGTTATAAGCTATGACAATCTCATCGTGAGATTATAACTAGCCAACAAGATATATAGACTTATGTTATGGTCACTTTAAAGGGTGTGTTTTGCAACAATGGGCTGGAGCTGAAGTTTGTAGCTGGAGTTTGAGCTTTTATTCAAAAGCTATTTTAAAAAGATTATTGTTTAAGGGCTTCCGGGGGCTTATTTTTTCAACAAGCCTCATTTTTGTTTTGTTTTCAAACAAGGCTTATGGGCTAGGGCTTATAGAAAGTAGAAGCTCAAGCCCCTAAAAGCCCTTAAAAGCTTTGTGCCAAACACACCCTAAGTATAGGTGATATTCTGTAAACGAGTTGAACGTACTATCGACTAATTTAAAGTGGAGTTCATAGCCACAACAACAATTTGATACGAAAAGAAGTAGGTATAATGCATCTAAATTTTAGTTTATAATTGATTATTAAGTCTACGAATATATAATATAATATAAGATAATATAATTTTATAATATATATATATATATATATATATATATATATATATATATATATATATATATATAATACATAGTATAATATAACATAACTATCTTTAAAACACTTACAATCATATGCTTGAAGAACATTTAATAGAATTCATTAATTTTATAATATATAATACATAGTATAGTATAATATATCTTTAAACACTTACAATCATATGCTTGAAGAACGTTTAATAGAATTCATTAATTAATCCAAGTAGATTGTACATATAAACATATAAACATACTAGTGTTATGGCCCGTGCGAGCAATTTAAATCACGTCATCATAAATTATTCTTTTCATGGTATACAAAAGTGTTGGTTCATCAGTGAGATCTTTTTTATGTACCAACATTCCACTTGGGTGGACTTCATCATTTGTATTAATCTCATATTTTTTGTACCAGCATTTCAAAGGCTTTTTTAAAATAAGGGGGACAGTCCAAGGTTTCAATGGGGTGGAAACAACTTTGAGACAATAAGCAAACAACAAACTTTCGTTAAGTGACATTGGATATTGATACTTCTATATTTAACATGTGTGGTCGAAAATAGTAAGTTAGAGCCCTTCCATCCCTTGGATAGTTCTTCTTGTAATCTTTGCATAAGGAATCACTAGATTGAAAGTGCAAATGTAAAGATGGCTCGGCCAATCAATATCAACACACTTTTTAACATGTTTCTACTACGCAGTATGGCATAAGTGACATTCAAACACCATAACAACACTATCTAATCTTTTCCAAACAACTTTAAGTTTCAACGGCTATAAGTTCAAATTGTAGATAAGAGAATAACTTGGTATCATACGTATACCATCAAGTAGTTAGTGTGAAAAAAATCATGAGAAGTTTCCAACTAATCTTGGGGATAGCCAATTAAAATATAGGTAAGATACTTACTTCTTTCTACATATAGAATCATGACACGTCTATTTAGTATCATAAAAAAAAAAGTCATATATATTTTAAAATATATAAACTCTATTTTTCTATAAAATCTAGTGCAATATAAATAAAGTATACATAATAACTGAGTTATTTATATTTTAGGCATGTTTTGTACATAATAAGTGTAAGAGTGTAAATTGTAACTTGGTAAAGTTGGTTAGAAGGTTGTTAAATAGTTGTTAATGACAGTTATTTAGTTAGATTAGTTACAGTGTATATAAATGTAATAGGTCTTCATTTCATGTAATTACTTCAACTGATCAATGAGAAATACTTCAATTGATCAATGGGAAATACTTCAATTGTTTGTTGTGTTTCAATTACTTCCACTTCATATGCAATAACAGCGCGAGGCTCGTTCGATTCACACGTTAATTGATTAAATTCATCGTCGTTTGCTGACTGTTCGATTCGATTGATGGATCGATTCTCAATCTTTCTTAATTGACTAGCAGAGTTTACTAATCAATTAGGTTTTCAATTAATTAATTGACACAGCTGATCAACTAGAGCAAATCTGGTGAAATTAGGTCATTTAAATTAAGTTTCAGGAATGTGATAATCACATTCAACGGTGATTCCTGATGGAAATGCGATTCCGGAACCGCAAGTGAATAATTCTACTAATTTGATTAATTATCCATTGCATATTACAAGTTCTGATAATCCAGGGATGATTCTTACTAATAAACCTTTTAATGGCATTAATTTTCTTGGTTGGAGTCATACAATCAAGATGACGTTGGGTGAAAGCTTAAGCTAGGGTTCATGGATGGAACATGTGTTAGGCCAACTGTTAATGATGAGAGTCATCAAAGGTGTATTAGGCGCGATTATATTGGGACATGTTAGATCATGAATTCAATGGTCAATGAAATATTTGAGGCTTTTCTTTCACAGTCTGCTCATGTTATGGTAAAAGCAATGGTCCTTTGATATATCATATTGAGCAGGAGTTAAGCAAAGTTACTCAAGGTAATATTTGATATGTAAGAGGTAATTGTTATGTTCTAGCTTATGTTCGTCGCCACCCCCCCCCCCCCCCCCCCCCCACCCCAAATTTTTTGACGATCTAGGATGCCTACGTCCCTAATATTTATATTTGATTGTACAACAATGCTAATTTTTCAAATTGCAAACTTCCGTAAAATTGTGCTTTAACATAATGCTACTTGAACTACATATAGAAGGAAATAGCAGTAACTTATTCTCTTCCTTTTCAATCAGATGACACTATATTATGCCTAACATGTTTGTTTCTAATAGATTATGGGTTTGTAAATAAATTAACTAATGGTGATTGCTACTTTCGCAATGAAATTACAGTATGATCATGTGAAGAAAAAATCGTAAAATGAATTAAAAATTAACAAGAGCATCGTGGATTTGCATATTCGTATCTCAAACAGATGCTGAGGCTGGGTTCTCAAGGTGATGTATTTGATGGATAACATATATTCATCGCCAGTTAGCTAACTGGTTCATTTTGTCTAGTAAAATTCCACCCATTTGTGCAAATTTTAGGTTTTACTATGAGATGGGTATACACGAATAACAATTTGTTTAAAATATCTATTATTTCCGGCTCCCCTAAGAAAAATGTACAAGTTCTGCCACTTGTTATAAAATCTGTCAACACAAAAGATTTTTTTTGGTGAGACTTGCATGCTTTCTAAACATCACAGATTACTATTCTCTAGAAGTCAAATATTTTCCTCTGCTCCTTTTGAACTTTTGCTTATGGATCTATGAGTCCATATAAGGTGTCTACTTTGAATGGTGCTAGTTACTTCTGTCACACCCCAAAAACGGTCAACGTTGATTAGCGGAAGCAATTGTGTACGGAGGAGGGGGCGTGACGTAAGCATTGGACCATACATCCACAGAGCATATGATTATCGCATAACAAAGTGATTAAGATGCCATAAATACAGTTGTTACAAAAGCTACGACTTTACAAGTCGTAGTAGTAGTGTTGTTGAAATACATCAGTTTAAGTGAAAACAATAATCAAATTCAGGATTTCGTAAGTATGATCAAAAAGTTATAATTATACAAAGGAAATCCCATAACTTCCAAAAGTGGCATCCTAATTCATCTCGGGAGGTCGTTGTTCCAAGATGCATGCAAGTCTTACGTGAGTACTAATTTCCTGAAAAATATAGTAGAAATCGTCAACAATAATGTTAAAAGTGAATTCACAGGTTTATTACCGTTGTTAAACCAAGTTGTTTGTAAACTGTTGACGTACAAGTCAGAAAGTGATTAAATCAATGATCAAATATAGTTTTCGTTTTCGTTGACATACAAGTCAAATAGGTTTCATATTCGTTGGAATTTATCCAAAAGTTTTGTTGGAAACACATTTCCAAAATATGTTTCGTTTAGAAAACTTTAAAAGTATTCTAATAATATTGTTTGTTACAAAACCCGCAGGTGATCTAAAGTAAGGTTTCATTATCGTGATGTAAACACATCAATTCGTATACGTTTGGAAATCATTCCAGTGTATAAATCGTAGGAACGTATTCCTATATAGTTGTTTGTAGGAAGACATAGACGGTGATCCCCGAAAGGTGAGCTAAACCTTACGAGTTAAAGTAACGCAACCTAACCCTATAACCAAACCACAACACAATTCGTTGTTTGCCTAATAGGACATGTAAATATACGCTCCGCTCTTAGTTGAAGGGACGTCACCCCGATAGTACTATCCGTATATTCAGTGGCTAGAGTCACCTAGCTAATGGTTATAGTTTGTAGCCATAAGGTCTTCTATGCACTACATTGTAGGTCATGGTTCGTACTAGGATTCATTGTCATGTTCCCCAAAATAGTATGAAAAATCATTTTATAAACAAATAGTGTTGTGTAATCGAATGAAAACATTCATAAGAAACTAAGTTTTCGCATATAGTATCAAAACAGTTGCTATGTTTTCCACCCCTAGTTTAAAAGCAGTAAAATCAGTAAAAGTAGGGGCTGTGAACTCACCTCGTGAGCCTAAGTATGAGAGCTAGCAAGTGGTTGCCCAAATAAAGTCTCCTGACGCCCTAAATGCAAGAGATAGTTTATATAAATAGTTAGCTATTTGTCCACTATGTTAATTGTTCACTCGTTTCGAAAGATCGTTGTGTTTTAAAGTGTGTACAATACGTTGGTGATGTTTTCGTTCAGGTTTAGTTTATACAAGTTGTTTTTATCTAAGTTTATTAATGAAGTTACCAAAACTCATTTTGGGCATGAATCCTAGTGTTTTATAAAATGGTTCTCGTTTTATCGTTTGAGGCTCGTTTTTGTTGACTTGGTCAAACGTGCTCGGTTTGACCCGAAATTTTTACACATAAAATCTTAACATATTTGAACTAGTAAAGAGTAATTTTCACATTTTATCTCAAACTCGAAGTATCTCGTTTTTATTTGCGGGAATGCGAAATCAGTCCCGACAGTTTTATACCTCAAAATACGCCCTGTTCCGAGCTCGTTTTAGCTAGATAAAACTTTGTGAAAAATTATGAGAAAATTACCCAAAGTTCCCCCATGTCTTAGATTTCCGAAACATATTTTTACATATTTTTAGGCCAAAGATAAGTGGGTCAAATAATTACAAATGCACACCTGTGTCCAACAGCTAAAATTCTCGACATAGGTCCAAAGATTAATTTATATCTCAAGCTCTATTTATCCAAAGAAAACAAAATTATACTACTTTAAAAGCTAACTAAATTTGTAATCTTTAGGAAGAAACCTCATGTTGTTTGGAGTTGTGTAGCTCGAGTTATGGGCTCGAGAATTTGGTACAAAAATCTGTCACCCGAGACGGAAATGCGACATGTTTTTGTAAAATCATTTTCGGGTATCAAACGGTGTCGAAAAATTACGAAACCACTTGGAGATGAAAGCTAACTTCTTAAACTTAATTTTTGTCTTTTGAATCGTCCATTTTTGTTAAGTTTTGAGTACGAAAATCCTCCTTGAAGTCGGGAAAAGTTTTTGCCCAGAAAAACTGTTGGTGTTTTGTGTTTTCAAAAACATTTTTCGACTTTGGTTTTGGATATAATCTTGTTAAATGGACATTATAACATGTTTATATGTATGTTTCAAGTAAAATAAAAGGGAGATGAAGTCTCTTATAAATGAGATGATGAAAACACGAAGAAATGGACGTCGAAAGCTCGTTTCCTTGTGTTTTCTTGCAAACCGAAGAGGTGGTGTTATGGTGGTTTGTGGTAGTTTGTGGTGGTGGTGGGAGGGCTGTGGGGCAGCTGAAATCGCAGAGATCAAGGGAGGGAGAGAAGAGAGAAAAGTTGAGTTGAGTGTGTGTGTTAGTTTGAGTGTGAAATGAGAAAGAAAGTATGGTTATGGGACAAAGTCTTTGGGCATGCGGGTTATGGGGCTTGAGGTGTGGTAGATTTTTGTGGGCCCCACATGGGTGTGGATGATTTAAATCTTGTTCCTTAAGTTTACGTTACGTGCGGTGCCCGTTTATCCGTTCGTTTCGTCGTTCCTTTAAAATAGTTTTACATTATTTATAAAATTCGTGTCACCAACGATCGTGTAGTTGTCGGGCTACACTCGATTGTTTTCGCGTAATTTTGTAAAATTGCAAAATTCTAATACTTCGCGTATTAATTAGTGGGCTTTGCTACACTTATCTCATAAAAATAGTTTAGTTTTCATTACGTAGGGAATTAGCCTAAGACATGCATGAATAAAATGTACGGTTCCGTACTGTAAATGAAGCGTTGTCACAACTTCTAAACCAATGTTGATGATAAAACTAGGACTACTTGGATATATTTAGTTCAAACTAATTTTATCCAATTTTCTTCAATACATACTTAATCATTTTCAAGTCACTATGTTTGGCATCATTTTACTTAAAGGGTATCATTCATCAAAAATTAATATCTTATACTCCTCAGTAAAATGGAGTTGTTGAAAAAATCATATGTATCTATTAAATACTGCTAGAGCACTTATATTGCATGCTAATTTTTCTGCTTCTTTTTGGAGATTGGGTACTTACTGCAACATATCTAATCAATGAGATGTCTATGTCTAATTTTTCTTGGAAGTCACCCTTTGAGTCCCTTCAAGGTATTCCTCCCTCATATGATCATTTAAGAACAGTCGGTTGTCTTTGTTATGCTGTTAATATCAAGCCTCAACATGATAAATTTGGTTATAAATCATCCAAATGTGTGTTTTTGTGAGATCCAAATGTGTGTGTTTTTGTGTTCAAAGAGCATATTTTTCCTTTTAAACACACTATACCTTTTAAACATACTGATGAATCATTCACTCCTATTTTGATTAATCCTAGTGATGATTCTGGCAATCCTAAAATGATGATTCTGGTAATCCTAAAATGATGATTCACCAGTTGTTCAATCTGTACCAATCACTCCTATTACTTTTCATCCATCTTCTTTCATACCTGATCAAAGTGCTTCTAATCCTGCTAGTCCAATTTCTGTTCCTGAACCAAGAAGGTCTACTAGAACTACAGTTAAATGTGTTTGGTTCAAAAATTTTGTCATGCCTACTGTTACACACTCTCATACAGCTTCTCATGTGTCCAAAGTCCTACTTATCCATTGTTTATTCAACCACATTTGCTAATATTCCTAAGGATTATATAGCATTTTTAGCCAATGTATGTAGCACTTCAAATCCAACTACTTATCTTCAAGCTAGTAGAGATAAAGGTTGGGTAGATGCAATGAATAAGAAACTTGGAGCACTAGAACTCAATGATCATTGGAAATTGACAACATTACCTCCTGGTCATAAGGCTATTTCTTCTAAATGGGTTTATAAGATCGAATTTAGATATGATGGTTCAATTGAAAGATTAAAAGCTAGACTAGTTATAAGGAGGTTTGATCAACAGGATGGGAAAGATTATAAGCGTACTTTTTCTCCAATTGCCAAATTGACAACTGTGAGAGTTTTAGTAGCCATTGCTACTGCCAAAGGTTGGCCTTTACATCAGCTAGACACAACGCCTTCCTACATGGTTTCATAGATAAAGAAATTTACATGAAACTACCTGAAGGGTACAATGCTGCACCAGGTCAAGTATGTAGGTTGAAAAGACCATTATATGGTCTAAAGAAGGCTTCTAGACAATGGAATTTATAACTGTCTAAATTTCTGGGTCAACTTCATTTTACTAGTCCAAACATGATTACTCACTATTTGTTAGAAACAAAGGTGATTCATTTACAGTGGGCATTGGTGTATGTTGATGACGTTTTAATTACTAGGAATACAAAATCAAATATTCATTCAGTTAAGTCTGCTCTTGATGATAAGTCAATTATTTTTTGGGCATTGAGTTGTGTACTATTTCTTCTGGAACACACTTAAATCAAAGAAAATACATATTGGATCTCTTACTAATATGAAGTCTGCAGGGTTTACTGGTGCTAAACCAGTCAATTGTCCCTTAATTCCTAATATGAAGTTATCTCTCAACAAATGTCCTTCTTTATCTCATCCCCAATCATATAGAAGACTTATTGGAAGGTTGCTATATTTGACCATCACTCGTTCAGATATTTCATATGTTGTCCAGCATCTTAGTCAATTTGTTTCCAGTCCAAAAGAACCATATAAGCAAGTAGCTTTACACTTATTGAGATATCTAAAAGGAACTGTATCAAAAGGTCTTTCTTATCCAGTTCAACCTCATCTCAAAGTGACTGGCTTTTCTGATGTTGATTGGGCATCTTGTTTGATGACCAGAAAGTCCTTAACAAGGTACTATATTTTAAGTGACAAGTTGGGACTTTCAAATCCTTAAACTTGAGGGGGGAATATGAAGTATACATAATAATTGATTTATTTATATTTCGGACATGTTTTGTACATAATGAAAGTGTAAGGGTGTAAACTTTAACTTGGTAAAATTGGTTAGAAAGTTGTTAACGACGGTTATTTATTTAGATTAGTTACAATGTATATAAATGTAACAGGTCTTCATTTCATGTAATTACTTCAATTGATCAATGAGAAATACTCTCAATTGTTTGTTCAATCTTGATTTTGTGTTTCAATTACTTCCGCTTCATAATCAATGAGCTTTTCAGTAGGTATACAGACATTTTTTTCAACCACGTAAAAAGTTAAGGATGGAAGTCAATATGGTATTCATTTTCATCATAACTTGAAAGAATGAGTTAAGTCACTTTCTTTAGATTTACCATTATAACTAAATTTAAAAGTCTAGTAATTAGTATAATCTTTATACTAACTAAATTTAATTAAGCCGAGCTACTCGAACTTGACTTGTTAAAAGTTTGATTTGAGCCGGGCATAAACAAGCTTGAGTCGAGCTACCTTGAACATGTTTTGAAGTTCGTTTAAAAACGAGCTTGAGCTTTTTATATCGAGTGAGCTATTTTATATCATTTATATACATACTAATAAATTACCCGCGCTTTGCATCGGTCACTAGTGAGTAAAACAACATTTGTCGACAATAATCGCTGACGATAATATGCATAAAAGAGGTAATGATAGTTGTTAGCGTTGGTTGTCAGCTTTACAAACCGACTTAGGTGGCAAATAATAGTGATGTCGTATCACAGGTAATTCATTTTTACTTAATTTTTGAACTTTATTATGACGTTTTTAGACATTGTAAAATTTAATTGTATAAATAGAGATTTTTTTATCTTAAAAATTCATTGTAATAATGCAATGTAAACTTTTATGCACAATTGAATTTTTTTAATCTTAAGGTCAACTATAGTTTTCTACAATTTTTGAGCAGTCTTCGCAAATTGAGGAACAATCACATTCCTTGTGGTTAAGAAAATTCAGGAATGTTACTGATCTTGTCACTGATGTGACCACAAGCTGATATGCCCGTTGATCAGGTTACTGATTTTGTGATCTGATCGCTCTCTGAAAAATGGTAGCTAATAAGTTGATCGATGAAAAGTGGTCACCGATGCATCATTTGATCCATGATTCACTAATCAACTTTTGCATTAGCTAACACATCAGCAAGCGATTCGGCAAACTAATAGAATATATACGTTTAGTTACATTTAGCCCCATTTTGATCCGCAATGATTCTTGAACCGGAATATAGTAAGTTAGCTTGGTGTGCACTTTGCATCAGTTAACATGTGTTCAATAAATTCACAATTACAATAATAAAAGGCATTAAACACTTTTTTGGACAAAATATGGTATTCTCGTAATAGACTTTTAAACATTTTTCACTTATGTTATTTAGAATAATTCATCAGATTTCATTGGATTTAACTTGAATACAGTTACTACTAGTCCATCGAGCAACTGTGTTTATGTTATGCCAAAAAGATTAATTAAAATAAGGGTAAGGTTTTGAGGAGGATGTATCATTTGAAGGGAAGGAGAAGAAAATCTTTTTTTACTGCATTTTAGGTCAAAATTGTAAGGATTAAAATGTAGTGATGTTAAAATGACGTAGTTGTCATAAATCACAAAAAATTTGTCCTAAAATGCAGTAAAAAAAGTTTTCTTCACCTTCCCCTCGTTTGGTTTCCACCTTAAAATAATGGAGAAATTAGACTACTAACTCTTTCAAATAAACAATTACTTAACAAGGAAAAAACAAGCGCCCATGAATACTTGAATTTCGTTGCATCCAACCATATTTGTTTGATCCCATTCTAATTAAATAAAATATAATTTCTATAAAAGTTAAGAACTTCTTTATTTTGATTCACACTAACAACAAAAATATATTAATGTTTATAACAATTTGACAGCCAAAAAATTTGAACTTTAATTATATTTTATATATTTATATGCCATCTAAGTGACAAATACATTTTAACCAATCAATCATTGCAACCAATCTGGTGAGTCATTGTCAACCTAATCAACCTATATATAGCTTAACAAAAACCATCTACATCAAGTAAGATTTGAGTCCATATGACATCAAAATATTATCAAGTTTTTGTAGGTCTAAACATGTTTCAAAGAAAAATTGGTTCTATCAAGAAACTTGCCAAGAAAGTTACACATAATAGATCAAGATACCTCAATCGCAGGAAGTTTTATGTTAAAGAAGAACGATTGCTAAGATACGAGGTTGAAGAGTGTGTGTCGTCCCCTACTAACACTACCCCTAGAGGGTTTATGGCGGTTTATGTAGGCGATGAAAGACAACGATTTGTGGTTCCTACAAGTTGTTTATCTCATCCACTATTCAAGATTTTGTTGGCGAAAGCCTCTGAAGAGTTTGGTTATGAACAAAAGAATGGGTTGGCGGTTCCATGTAGTGTTGCTGCGTTTCAAGAAGTTGTTACGGTTATGAAATCATGTAGAGGCATGTTTGATTTCGGACATTTGGTTCAAGAGTTTATTGTTTAAAGGGATTTTCAGTTTTTATTTTTGAAGTATAGTGAATTTCTTTCACTTTTTGTTTGGAGTAGTTTGCCCTTTTTAGACGATTTGTTTGTTTTGAAATTAATAAGACATTCCAGTTAGCAAAAATAATTTTATTTTGTTCTGTAACTAAACTAAAGAGTATACACAAACTAGCTATATCCACATCAAATGTGTATATCTGTCATTGCTTTATGTGTATTTTATTAGGGCTTAATATATGTACTCAAAAGTTCTTGGTATAGCTGACCAATCACATTCAAACAAAATCTTTATATGTTATACTTTTAACGCTTTAACTCTTCTATATGTACAGTAGTGGTCTCTCCTTAAAATTTAAAACACGTAATTTTATTTGTCGTTAACTGCACACTTTATTCTCCCATAAAAAATTGTTGAAATTGATGTTTGTTTTAATTAGGTTTTAGATTTAGATTAGATTAGATCCCAATTTCCCATATACTAGCTTTCTACTTATTTTCTATGTACAACTTTGTTTCATTCAGTTGACACTCATTAATTAAAGGAGATGAATATATACTTTGAGCTATTCATATATAGACATTCCGTTTTATTTATTTATTGATAATTGATAATAATAATTTAACTAGTAATAAGTACATTTGATATTCATAATTTTGAATGTAAGCTAGTTTTCATTTGTACTCATGAAGGCTCGTGTTAACAATTAGTGATTATCATATTATGTTGATGAACATTTTAATTTTAATCAAAATATTTAACAAGTAAAATAATAAGGGATATCATTTGTACAGTTGACTACACTTTTAAAATATATATCTATCCAATCATTGTTAAAGGATGGGTTTATAGCTGGCTGTCATACACATAACATGTCTTGTGTATGCACTTAGTCTTTCAAATCTGTTAGATTAACTCTTATGTGGACTTTCCACATATCTTGTAATTGTAACGCTTATCATTAATTTATAATAATATTTACCGGGGTCTATCCCCTTTAACAATCAATCGTTAAAATGTATTTTTTATTTTTCATTTTTGACATCTTAACTTTTCTTAATATACAATTTAAGTCCTTCATTTTTAAGCTACATCACATGGTCTTATATATCATAGTTTATTATCCCAAAATAATACACTCTCTGTCTCATAATAAGTGTCCATGATCAGTTTTTATAAAGTTTAAGAAATTATTTTGTCTGGTAGTGAAGATAAAACTTTTACTCTTGTTTTTTGCATAGACTCTTATGAATCAATTTTGAAAAAAAATATATTGAAAGTAAAATGATAAATTTAATATATTATTTTTACAAGTGGACGTTTATTTTGTAATAAATTAAAATGAAAAAGTTGATATTATTCTGGGACTGAGAGAGGATAAAATATAATAAGCCCATGTAATGTTTATAAGCCCCATAGAGAAACCCAGCCCCTTTTCTAGCTACCCGATTAGCAAGTAGCAACTGGGTTGGGTCTTATGGATCAACCCAACGTCACTTAATGGATCAATGCTTATGGGCTTATTATATATTAGCTATTTAGCCACGAATTGCATGTGTTGGCTCCGTTTTCAAATTTTCATACATCAAACAAAGTCGATTGAATGTGTGTATTTACTAAATCTATTACGCAATTATAATGCATCGTAATACTAAATCGTGCCACATTCAAATTACGTAGGAACAAAGCTAATAATGGGTTTTCTGATGCATTAGAGATAGCTAAGGAAATTGCTAGAGAATTACATGTTGTTCCAACCATTCCACAGAGGCGTGAAATTACAAGCAATAGACTTTTGATGAGTGTCCAATCGAAAAGTCACCTGGTGTTTCACAATCTGTGAAGGAATCACCAAAAAAGATTATTTTTTATACACTGTCGATCGCAAGCAATATCGGGAATATGCAAGTACATTGGTTTCTTATTTTCTTCTGAAAAGTTGAAATCGTTGGATGATCGATGATGATCTAAAATCATGTTGCATGTTGCATGTGACTCGAGGATGCACTAAAAAAAGATAAGGGATCTGATGTTAATGTGAAAGATTTATATGTTGAGTTAAAATTAATTGTTCAATCTTTGCCTAATGAGAATGTGACCGGTTAATATTCTACAATTTATTAAACAATTAGATTGTTTTTCAAATGCGATGATTGCATATAGAATATTGTTAACCATTCCTGTGAGCGTTGCTTCCCCAGAAAGAAGCTTTTCTAACTTGAAGTTACTTAAATTTACTTACGTTCTCCTATGTCACAGAAAAGGCTTAACGGATTAGCAATGATATCCATTGAAATTGATGCATTGGAGAAAATCGACTACAAAGAATTGATTGAAGATTTTGCGTCAAAGCATGCCAGACGAATGACACTGTTTAAATAGCAAGTTATCAAGACAAAGAAATGCAATCTTTACAATGAGACTCATTGACGGTACTTCGTTATTTCAGTTACACTAATTAGTTGAGCACTTGACGTTTAAAAATATTATTATGTCACTATTAGTTAGGGTCTCATTTTACGATTTTGCAAAGGGCCTTCAAAAACTCGTGAACGTCCCTGAACTTGTCACAATCCAATTACGTAGGAACAAAGCTAATACTTCAACCTTTTAATATGTCATCAACAAGTCCTAGTCTACTGATATGACGGTGATAAAATAATTACGAGGTTGTAAGTTCAAATAATTCAAATCCTAGTTGATTGTCTCTACATATTATTCAGCAAAAAGAAAAAGTAGTACGGAGTATATCTTTTATAGTTATAGATATAGATAGATTGACTGGGCATGCCAAGCCTGTGAGGTACACAAATGGCATTAGACATGAACCATCAAAAATGGGTTTGACTCGAGGCTTTAAAAAATAAAAACACGGAACACCCTTTCGGTTTCAATAAAAAGTTAGTGTTCGGAAAATGGTTATGTTGTGTAGTTCGGTCTTTGGGCCCATTGCCATTTGTCCTTATATTGTTGGATGTATCACCCCTCTCCAACAATTCCAATATTCCTGAAACTGTTCCAAATTGTTACCTACAAAAAGATGTGGGTGTGTTTCGCGATGTAGTAAACTTATTTTTATTTTTTATAAACTCAAGATAGAATTCTTGTTTAGTAAATACTAAATACAAATATAAGAGCTTGGTGAAAAATATATGGTTCAGCTTCCACTTCTAAAATATACGCTCAAGTTACAGGTTAGTTTTGTCAATTACACCAGTAAATTTTATTCGCAACTCAAACCGTATCAAATAACTAAAGTTGTAGGGCATTAGGAACAACTTAAATGGGTAATTACAACCATTAACTTTAAAAAAGTTTAAAAACATAGGTTATTTTATACATAAAATATTGAACATGTCACGTACTTTGTGTATTATCTTTGAAGAATTGATAAAACCACTCCTAGTACTCCCAGTCGTTACTTCTTCAGTTTTGTCAGCTCAGCGCCACGTCAGCACAACCAAAACTGATGAAAGACTGACTAAACACTTCCAACAGTATTTTCTTCAGTTTCATTTCTGGGACCCACTGACTATTAATTATATTTTTTACACATATTAATTAAAAACTCTTTCATTAAAGTAAAAAATATTACATTAATTAAAAAAAACATTACAATAATTAAAAAAAATACATTTACTGAAAACATTTAAATAAACTAAGCACGGTTTTGATGACGGAAGCCACGTGGGAGGTGCCAAATGTGTTCAATAAGAGCATTGCGAAGTTGATGATGAACCCTTTGGTCGCGTAGTTCCTTGTCCATGCGCATTTGTGTTGCAACCTCTCGTCCCACGTACGTCTTGGTTTGTTTATCGAAACCTATGGATAATCTTCCTCAAGTTGACATATATTGCGTCCGTTGTCCTCGGTGATCATGTTGTGCAAGACAACACAAGTGTACTTGATTCGTTTAATTTTGTTGACGTTATATGGCCTTGCAAGATTTTTAATAATTGCCCAACGTCCCTGAAGCACTCCGAATGCGCGTTATACATCTTTTCGTGCCGATTCTTGGTAGCTCTTGATCTTCATATTCTTTTCCTCTATTGGACATTTAAACGACTTAACAAGAGTCGCCCATTCCGGATAAATTCCGTCGGCGAGGTAATATCTTTTCGTAAAGGTTTGACCTTTCCAAGTTACCGGACAATGAATTTGATTTATAAAGAAAAGTGTTGAATTATATATAATAATTGGGTTGAATAATGTATTTGGTTGAGATAATGGAAGAGAAAATTGTGTGTGAATTGAAGTTTAGTTGTGTGTTTATTTATAGTGTGTTTGAGGTTGAATAAAAGGGGTAAAAAAAATTTTAAAAAATAATTTTTTTTTCAAAAAAATTTAAAAAAATAATTTTTTTTTCAAAAAAATTGATATATTACCGTTATATTTATTATTTTATTTTATTTTTTTTATATAAAAGTTAACGGCTATAAAGGATAAAAAACAATAAAAAAACATTTCGTGAACCCCACCAACCCGTCGCATTTTGTCGCCAAACCGATGAAGCGACCGACGAAGCCGTATAATGGCGTCGATTCACTGCCTTCGTCGGTTGGCAACCGAAGAATGTCGTTCGCATTGGTGTAACATTGATTTTGTGTAAGTCCGGTTGTGGCGGATCGATAACGAGGTTATCTAAGGTATTAAGGTGCGGAATCCCTCAATACTAGTTATAGATCTATAACGAATTCTTTTGCAATATATTAGCGAATCAATTGTCTAATTGCTTTGTATCGATTATAACAAGTGTTAACGATCAATATCTAGCCTTTAGAACGTAGAGAAGTCTCTGGAGTCGCAGGGTTTTCCGGTAATCGAAATGGCAAAAGTCCCTGAATATGAAAACCTAGTTTTTCATATATACTCGTCTCGGTTCGCAGGCTCGTGGGCTCTGCGAACTGACTCAGTTAGCAGCCCATGTTGGCCCATCGAACTGACTCGGTTCGCAGACCAATCTTGTCCTGCGAACTGACTCGGTTCGCGGTCAACCTTGGTCAACATTTTTCAGCCTTTTGATATTTAACTCTAAAATGTTTACCAAGCAATATATTTCATTTTACAATTCAAAACCAATGTACAAACTTGATTACAAGCTAGATCTGTTGTCACAAAACATGACTCAACATTTTGGCATATAATGGTAGTGGAAGAAGACATTTAAAGTAACGCCCCAATTTGTTGGTGGAAAGAATCTTTTATACATACTTCTCTCTCAATTTCAATCACGCACGTTATAGTTGGTTGGAGAAGGGGACCTCCATTTTTCATAGATATAATAATTTTTATGCTTACCCTATTTTGACCTTCATTTTTTCATTTTTTAAATAACTAACAATAATTCTACTATTTATTATTGTTATTATTATTCATAACTGAAATTGTCAAGTCGTTATATTGAGATTGATGTTTTTTTTTTATCAACCTTGTAGGATTGTTGATTTCAAAGTAAGAAGTTTTGGTTTTCTTTGCTAATGAAAGACGGCATTATTCTTGGAGTAAATTACATTGTCGGTCCCTGTGGTCTTCCATATAACACTCCTAGTCTTTGGGTCTGCTATTGTGCGGATACAATCCCCTAAATTGAATTTTTGTTTCACTAACACTCATACGTATGTATGTATGTGAGCGAACATGATTCTAATGTTCAAATTTAACATTAGATGATTACGGAGTACTATGCAACACCCTCATACTAATCATCCTAAGTACTCTATAAGTATGGAAGATCAAGATTCGTGGATTATGAGAGGTAATTAGTAGATGTTATATGTCAATTAGTTTTGAGTTTTATGAGGATTATTAGGATGAAATGATACTTTACTAAATCATCTTCCATCTGTGTATTTTATACTTTAAAGATATTTTTGATAGTGAGTATAGAGAATTAAATTCGATTTACGACTTTAAAATTTATTTTTAATTAAATAGGTATTGCAATAATGGTCAAAATTGACAACCTTACGGACACATACTCACCTATATAAAACAAACTTGCAATGAAACATACGAGTATTACACACGTGTACAAGTTCATAGAACAATGTTATGTTTTGAGACATTGAATTGAAACTGAAATTTTATATTTTTAAAATGGGAATAACATTATTGATAACATATTTATATTGTGTTGTTGTCCAGCAAGTGAATTTTTTTATATGTTTCATTTTTAACCCTCAAATTTTACATATATACACAATTAACTTCTCTTTTATAACTAACGGTACAAAAATATCGTGCAGTTTGCTGTACAGAATTCCCTTCCAAAATAAAAGTTAAATGTTTGTTATTTTGATTTTGATTTTATTGTTACTAAATGGGTAATAATGTTAGGTTAATACAATTATCGAGTCTTGCTTTAATTGAAAGATTCGATATAAGTTTAATTAGAAAATAAACTATGCTTAAGATATGTACAATTATATGTTTAAATTCATTGGTTGAGAGGAAGTAATGTTTATATCTCACCAACCATTAATATGTTTAAATTTATCTAGATACACACCAACCACACATGCCATACGTGTTTGTTTCGTTTTATTTAACTAAAATAATTTTCTTTTTTTTTATCGATAATTAAGCATCAAAGAAGTGTTGAATTTCATGAATTTGTATCGGTGTATAACTAGTAGCATACTCGCTGAATACGTCGACGGTAGTTTTAAAAAGCAAACTTGATGTCGATGTCGTTAATTCATATCTTACGATTTTATAGTGTTATAGCGTTTTTCCAATGTGTGCATACTAGTATGTTGATGAAGCGTATCTGTATATATTTTTAAACGATTAGTTATTATTCATTTTGGTGGCAATAATAAGACGTCATAGAGGAAAAAAGATATAAACATTTATTTGAAGCTATTATAATTCTCGCATTTTACTACGTGAATACAAACTTTTGCATTTATGATAGTCGTATGTTTTCTTTTTGGGTTTATTGTTTCGTTATGTGCTCAGCTTTACACTCATTACTATTGCATGTGTCCACCTTTCATACCTTCTATTGTATAAGATGATTTTTTCTAATAGAGTTTTTATAATGTCTTATTTATATCATATTACTTAAAGTTTTTAGATGGTTTACCTCATACAATAGAGGGTATGAAAGTTATGTGCATACAATAGAGTTTTTAGAAAGTTCACCTCATACAATAGAGGGTATAAAAGTTGGGTGCATACAGTAGTAATAAGTGTAAAATTGAGCGCATAAGCAAATGATAATTCATTTCTTTTTTCTTATTCGTGTGATATTTATGAATTCGAATATGATGTTAAAGAAATGTGAAAGATTATATGATTGTCGTTCTAAAAAAACCTCCATTGATCATGTCTCGTGTGTATATGATATAATTAGATTGATTTTTAGATGCATAAAATTAAGAGTATCAACCATTTCTCCAAGATTAATTAATATGAGATGAGATCTTTAGAGTACAAGTAATTTTTAAAGTATTAAAAGATCATTGAGATTGTGTCATTTGTACAAAAACCCATTTACCTCCATCTTTAAAATGATTTTGTACACGTGGAGCATTCTCATTGGTACTTCCATTCTTTTAAATTTTTGTTGTACGATCTTTTCTCTAATTAAAACTTTTCATTACTTGAATAGCTATTCGTTTTGTTCTTAGTATGTAAAGCTAAACCACCAAAATAATTTTAGATTCTAAACAATAACCATTCTAAAGGAACAAACTAATTGATGTAAAACACATACATTCACTATTGATAAATAAAATATATTATTGTAAATAAATTCCAACCAGTCAAACTACTTAAACAAGACAAAGTAATATGATAAGTCAAAGTAAGATGAAGAGATTCCCATGACACAAGAATACCAACACAATCATAATGCTCACAAGTCTTTATTATAAAGTCAATAAGTTGACCCTCTTTAAGACATTCCCCTACTCCTCTTCTCTACTCTACATAATCCCCTTTTCCCACATTAACATTATTCAAATCTCTCTATCTTCTTTACCCTCTCTTTCTCTCAAGAACATTATGTTAGGAAAGATGGGTTCGGTCAAGAAACTAGCCAAGAAAGTGAAGGTTAAAGTTATTAGTGGCACCGAACCATCGCACCACGAGCACTTGCTCAAGGATCAAGAGGAAGCATGTTCAACCCCAACCGGTTTTCTCGCACTTTACATAGGGGAAGAGAGACGTAGGTTCGTGGTTCCAACCGGCTACTTATCGCACCCTTTGTTCAAGATGTTGTTGGACAAAGCCTCAGACGAATTTGGGTTCGAGCAAAAGAACGGGTTGGTGGTTCCATGTAGTGTCACGGCGTTTCAAGAAGTTGTAACCGCTGTGGAATGTAGCAATGGGAAATTTGATCTTAGTCATTTGGTTCAAGAATTGATTTAGTGTAACAAAATTGTCCTAAAAAGAGAGAAGTTGTGATTTTGGCAACTCCCTTTTGTAGGTTTTTAAGGATCTATATCAATGTAATCCTTTTGGTATGGGTTATAAATGAATTAATCCTTCATGTACTTTGGCACACTTGAGTTAATTTTGGAAGATATGTAGTTAGTTATTTTTCATAAATTTAAACATGTATAATTTTCTTGATACCAACTCAGAAAAAAAAAATTAAATTTTATTATTAGTGTTGCTAGTAAGTTGGTTTACCTAATCCAATTTTCTAGATTATTGAGTCTCAAACTACATTCATTCCCCTAATTTGATTGATTGCACAAGTGGGATATCTTTAATAATCTCTTAAACCTATTTTAAGATCCAATTATTATTAGTTGGTTCTTGTTGTGCCCTTTTCTTTTTCTTTACATGGTAGGTCTTATTCATAACATTAACTGTCCACCAAATGATGCATCACAGGAAATAAGTTAGACATAGACCAAATATAGATACCGAACTCGAGATAACTCGCTTAGCTAATCACAAATGTATCGTTTGTGTTGACAATAACTTGCAAGATACTCTTAGTAAGGTGTTGCATCAATGTTTTTGGTGTTTCTTCTTTGCTTGCAACTTAAGAGATGGTATTGTGTCACAATCTCACTTGTTTTCACCAAATGGATCTTCTTTTTCTTCACCAAGATTACATCATTTCTATGCTAAATTTAACAACATTTGGAAATTGGACAATGTCCAAACTATACTAACAAATGGGTCAACTCTGATATAATTGCATATACACTTAACTTCTAACCAAATCCACCAAATTATTGCCAAACATTATGAAATTTGGTCAATTCTTAACATCTTTACCATTCTAACTAAAAAACACTCTTTATACATAAACAAATATTAACTGAACATAAATACTATACCCAAGTACTCACATTCTTTCTTCAGCTCGCTTAGATCCGTCACCATCACCGTCACCCAGTGTATTATGGGTCTTATACCTTATTGGGCCAGTGGACACGACTTTTGTGCTTCCAAGATTTATTGATTTTTACACAGTGTCCAATTCTTATGAAATGCGTCGGGTACAGTTAATGGATACTATTAATTAATACCATAGACTGAATGAATGTGATGCTGAAAGCAAATAAATTTTTTTACCGTCGGCCCATGATCTGGCAGCCGTTATAAACGAAAGGGGCCTTATAAACGGGCCGCATAAATAGAGTTTGAAGAAAATACAAGCCCAGTAATCATAGAAAAATACCCACTTCATTGTTTTAGCAGTCAGTGTGTCACTATTGCTTTGTTGGTGCTTTTTAGCTTTTAACCCCAATTCACAACAAATGACTTTCTGAATTTTGTTGGGTGAACTTTTAAGTTTTAACCTTTTTTTTTTTTTTTTTGTCTGAACGAAAGTTGGTATCTTTAGGCTACTCCCAATGATTTGTGTCATTTTTGTCATCTCGACACTTTTCAAACTGACACACTATCAATACGACGGTGCTTAAAGTAATTGTGTCATTTCAATTTTTGAGCCACACATTTACCAATATACCTTTATCTATATACAATAAAAAACCGATGTGTCAGTTTTTACATCGCAAAACTGACTCAAAACAAGGAATACACCAAACTGACACACCCGTTACAATGGTGTCACTTTGGTGATATGCGTCAGTTTGTAAACCGACGAAGGGTTGAGACCGGTCTTAGATACAAATTATTAAGACTTCAGTCCATCATGGATGAGTGTTAGGATATCGAACGAATATAAAGAACAAAACAAAGACAAACAAATTCTAAACGGAATTGCATATCAAATTTGAATGGACAAAATCCTAGTTCTAATATTCTCTATTTATAGAACAAACTACCGACCTAAACTAATTTCCTAATTCAAAACTGTCACACCCCCAAAATTAGAATAATAATAATTATGACGAAAGCTCGGGGCGTGACTCAATCAATCGACAATAAATCGAGAGCGTATGATTATCGCAGAACATCAATAATAGTTTTACAAACGTTACGACTTATCAAACTGTCAAAATAGCAATGTTATCAAATACATTGTTTTTACAAAAGATAAGTTCTGGGATATTATAAATAAAACTACATTAAGTTAGTATCGTAAGTAAATCTCATTTGTTCAAAATATGGCATCCTAATTATCGTGGCAAGTACGGTCCCAATATGCATGTGGTCTTGCGGCATAGCTAATTCCCTGAAAAACATATTTAAAATGTCAACATAATTGTTGAGTGAATTCACAGGTTTAAGACTCAACCATAAATCATCATTTAGTAAAGTTCATCAGTAAATCAAAGTATGACATCGAAGGCCTAATGTATGATTATTTACAGTTTGAAACATAGACGGTGATCCCCCAATAGGTTTGCATATGAGTTAATATGCCGAAACTATGCCTGTAACCAAACCACGACTTATAATGAATCGTTTTTGCCTTGGAAAATGTAAATATACGATCCTCGATGAGAAACAACGTCGCTAGTTAGCGCGACTAACCAAAACAGTGGGAGGGAACGTCACCCCGATAACAAAAAAATGAGCCCAAATAAGCCTCTTAGCGCCCTAAACGCATGAGGTCGAGTTAATAAATGTAGACGATTTAATAGTCCGTCTATGCTAGTTGTTCACTCAACTAGGGTTTTATGTGCCCTCGTAGGCGTATGCGACACGTTGTGATCATTTATAGTTTTCAAAATACTACAATCGTTTATGTCAACCTTATAATATACTATTATTCATAATATATATTAATAGCGTTGATTATTGATTCGTTATATGTATCGTCTCGATCGTATTTGATTCGAAGTTCACCATTTAGTTTAATCGACTTTTAATTGCGTGTTATACGTTATTATAATATAATCATTTTGCTTAGACCTAATATACATTTTTAATAACGCTATAAGTTTTATAACTCATTTTTATAACCTTTATCCTTAATGTACGTTTTAACTTGTTATAATTCGGTTTTTACGATTTTTCGGTCTATACACTAATCATGACTTAATGTATATTTTTATAATAAAGTCTCCTTATTTACAGAGGGTCCTTAACAGTCCTCAAAGTTTCTAAGTGACGGTTTTAGTCCTTGTAGTTTCTATTTTATAATTTTAGGTTGAATCGTTCGGTTTCTTCGATTTTTACCGTATGAGTTAGATTCTCGACCTCTTTTTTTAGGGTTTTCACTTGTGGACACTTAAGTTCTATTTTTAGTCTTAAGTCTTAAGTCCATGAACTTTCTGATTTTACACTATTAGTCCCTAAAGTTTCCAATTATCTCATTTTTAGCTCAAACTTTCAGTTTTTCGATTTTTAACCACACAAGTCTTGATTTTAACACTCTAAACTATAGATTAAACTTTAATATCATTTTACTTACTTATTTTACCGTCTCAGTCCATAAATTACAGATTTTACACTTTTAGTCCCCCTAATTTCATTTATTCCATTTCTTGCACAATACTTTGGTTTGTTAGTGTTTAACCACATGGATATTGTTTTAAATCATGGTTTATACTATAATAAACATAATTTACTGATTTTCACAGCTAAGGTCCAAAAATTTCTGTTTTTACATGTATAGTCCCTCTAGTTCTCATTTTTTCACTTTTAACCGCATAGTTTTGTTTTCTTGGTTTTTAACCACAAAGGTTTGGTCTTTAACACTTTAATCCATAGATTAACATTATAAACTCTAAATAAACTGTTTTTAACATTTTAGTCCTCAAAAATTCAGATTTTACATATTTAGTCTCTTAAGTCTTCTTTTTGATATTTTTCACCCAAAAGTGTGTTTAGTTAGCTTTTAAACCACAAAGTTTATGTCATTACTAGTTTATTATTTTATTTAGTTTAAAATAACTATTTTAACATAAATAAGGGTTTATTACGTATAAATGAAGAGTTTAAAGTGTAGAACATATATTTTGCATTTTTAAAGTCTCAAAACTTGTTTATAGACTTTTTATTGGTTAAACTTACTAGTTAATGTTTTTAAAAGACAAAGTAACTAGTTTAAAGCATATTTTAGTATGAGTGAACATTTTTAGCATAAACACTTATATAAAGTTAAATACTAGAGAAAAGTCTCCTTACAAAGCTTTATGATGAATTTGGAGCAAGATGAGAACTTGATTTCCTTGTGAATGATTCCTAGCTTCAATCCTTGTGTTTAACTTAGATTTCTCATGGAAATGTAGTGGTGTTATGATTTGTAGGTGTTTATATGTTTAAATAGCCTTAATTTATAGTTTGAAAGTGGTGGTTTATGGTGGTTTAGGTTGGTTTGTGGTGGTATTCTTGAAAATTAAAGTGAGTTTGAGGAGGGAGGAGAGGAGAGAGAGAGAGAGAGAGAGTGTGTGCGTGTGTGTTTGTTTGTGAAGAGTGATGTGTTGAATGAATGTGTATGGAAGAGAGGAGAGAGAGTGTGGTTGTGCAAGTATGATGTAAGTGATGGCCAAAAAGGGGGCCATGAGAGGTGGTGGATGGTTTGGGGAGGGGTCCCCTTTGACTTCTCAACTAGTTAGTATTAGAGTTAGTTAATTAGGTCATTAAACACTAATCTTGATTAATTATGTATTAATCATGTAATTAAGGTGATTTAGTGGTAATTAGGGTAAATTAATGGTATTAGAATATTACTAGTTCGTTCTAATAATATTCGAATATTTATCATTAGCTCGTTCGATTAATTACATAATCAATATTGTCGTTGCACGTCTTTTAGTTCTCGTGAACGTTTATGGATTGTCAAAGGTTGTTATGCTTATATATATTAGCATAATTATCATGATATAAATAACTACTATTTATATTCGAATAGATTTATGTTATTTATGAAAATTGATCACCAAAGTTCGTGGGTGTTGGTCTCTACCGATTGTTTGTGTAATTCTCAATGGTTACGAATGCATCCCGCATTAAAATAGTGTGCATCTCATATGCAAACGTAGGCTTTGTGCTAGACTTAATTCGATGAAAACGAATTCATATTAATTAGATAGGGAATTAGCCTAATACGCACATAAGAATGATGTACTGAATTTACCGTATTTTTAGGGTTGTCACAAAAACAAACTCTAAATTCTAATACCAATCTAATAAATTCTAAACGACACAAATACCAAACTAATATCTATCCAAAATCAAATTGACCAAACAAATCTTTGAAGTTCAAATCATTTAACACCCCAAAATTTGTAAATTATTATATTTTTAAATGTGCTATTTAGTTATATATATGTACATTTGTATTTGGTGTTAAATACAAAATAATAAGTTTGGGTTGAAATTGTTTATTAGAAATGAGTTGAGGGGCTAATGATGTAAGTGATTTGATTGGTTGGGTTGAAAGTGATAAATGAGCTTTCTTCGGGGTTAAGAAAGTAAATATATTAAGTTATATCTTTAGTTAAGAATGATAGAATGCAGAAAATTAAAGAGTGTGTTGTGTGTGAGGAGGGTGGCGACTAGGAGAAGAGAGGAGAAGAAGAAGAAGAAGATGCAATTAAGTGAGTATTGTTCTTAAATTGAGACTTTTTAACCCTAATTCATCATCACCAAGGTATAAACAACCTCTTAATCCTTTTTAATTTGATTGCTTTTATGATTTTAGTATGAACCCTAAATTGTCTAATTTGAGGGAAAGAGGGTTGGTTGAGCTGGTTGGCATGTTGTGTATATGTTGTTGAATAGCAAATAAGCTTATTGTGATGATTTTGATATAAAAGAAATGAGTTAATAACACTAGAAGTAATTGATGATTATGTGTGTATAGAAGTTATGATTAAAATAAGGTTGTAGGTTGTTGTTATTGAAAAAGAGAATTAAACACCTAACAAAATATGTATTTAAATAAAATAATGAAACTAAATGAGTGATGATAATGGAAGAATTAAGTTGTTATCATGTTTACTTTGAGTTGAATGAGTCTAAAATGTAATTAGTAGGTTGAAGTTAACTATGAAATTGTTAGAGATTTGTTGGAATTGATTTAAGAAGCTTTTGCCCTAAATCCGAATTTGGACGGCAAGTTGAGTTGAAAATTGTCAGTTTTCACAAAATCGTAGCAATATAACCATAACTCATATTTTAGCGTGATTGGAGTCGTTGGAAAGATATACGAGTCTACTTTCCAGTAAAAATTATCTCAAGAACTGAGTCTGAGATTAAGTAGGTCAAATAATTAAAATGCTACAAGCTGTCCAGAATTGAGAATACATATCTTTGAAAGAAAGAAAGAGAGATAAGTTATAATGATAACTTGGTATATTATAAATACACTAATGATGTAAAATAATTTGTTTGAAAATAAATAAAAGTAGAGAAGACTGGTTAATTGTAATCAACCAAATGTGTAAGTAATTTGTGTATGTGATAATGTGTATTAGGTGATTTTACACAAATAGATATTTTGGTGAATTGATGATTGTAAGTTGTTATATTATTAGAAGTGAAGTAAATACTTGAGAGAATAAGTATTTTGTAAACAAAGAGTATAAGTTGCTAGTTGGAGGAATCTTGGTGTTTTGAGTCATAAACACTTGAATTCCTAGTTAAATGAGTTAGTTGTTGTTGATTGTATTGTATGTGACATTTATATATTTGATTATATACTTGGTGATCAAAGAGTTGAAAATGGTGCAAGAGAGTCATTAACAAATTTGCAAGGTAAGTAATGGGGGAGGGTGAAATGAGATAACAACACTTGGATTACATGAGTAGTCAAGTGTGTGTCATCTTAAGGTGATTAAATAAGGTGGTGCCATTGAGATACAAAAGTATTCAATGTGCATTTCTTGATGATGGAATTCAAGCGGTGGCATTTGAGATACAAGAATATTCAATTGTCCATGCACTTGACACCATGAGGTTAGACTCTTTGAGTCAAGTTGAGTTGAGATTAAGGATCCTTAATTATGAGTAATGTTGTTGTTATTATTATTGGTGTTTAATTCCCGTTACTTACTAAGCAATTTGCTTACCCCTTTACATTGTTAATTGTGTAGGTGAAACAAACGGGTCAGGGGTTAATTTGGGTAGTAAACCCAAAGGCGGCAAATGGTGGGCTTGCTACATAGTATTAAGTAAATCCCTTCATCAATCATGCTCGATACGTGGAAGCTCCGTTTTAGAGTCAAACTTGGTGTTTTGGTTAAAATTGCTTTCTTATGAGTTTTGTGATAATTTGGGTTGTGTATATTGTCGTTTGAAGTTACAATTGTCGTGTCGAATGTTTGTTCGTTATTGAATGTCAGTTGGCTTAAAAGTGGTCAAAAGATAGTTTATGAATGTTGGGTGAAGACAACACTTGGTGTGTAGGTGTTGTTAAAAAGATTGTGTTTTTTAGTTGAAATCACTTGTTTAAACATGTTGCTTGTGGACTATGTATTTGAGTTAAAATTATATTAATCGAGTTTTAAATTACTTGTGAAGTTAGTTGTTTTGAAAGTGATTAAATTGGTTGTTAAAGTAGAGTAATTTGGTTGTTAAAAATCTGAATAAAGGGTCCTTGGTTGTGGTGTTAAAATCTGAAAGTTTGTGTTGTAAAAATGCTGAGTTTTTACTGAGTCTGAAGGACTACCCGGTGGGTACCTTGTGTATCCGGTGGATACGGAGCGTACCCGGTAGTGTACCCGACGAGTACTCCATGTTGAAACGGGTAGCAACTTTGTATTTTGTCACAGAAAGTTGGAGGTGTTTGTGTACCCGACGGGTATCCTTGCGTACCCGGCGGGTACCTGACAATATTTTGAAAGTGTATTTTGTCCGATTTGTTCGAGTAATTATTATAATGAGTTTATTTTGTTACATTTGAGTTGCGGGGCATTATTAAAAGTGTTTTTAAGTCGAGACTTATTTATATAAAAAAAAATTTTTTGGGGTGTTTCAAATCACATTCTAACAATCTCCACCGTGAGTTGAACTCCTCCACTAGTTTGGGAACACCCACTCCAAACTTCGAATCAAATGGATCTTGTTTCACACGAAACATATAATCACCAAATTTCAAATCAAATTCAAATTTCCAAATGTTAGAGATACTAGCCTAATTCAAAACATGGATTGAACTATGTGGACAAAATAAATGACCGATTCTTAAAAACGATCCAAATCAAATTCGATCCAAAACACGTGCTGATAACTTCAAACCAAACAATCAAAAGGTAACTAACAAATTCAACACGGTCAACCAAACAATACAAATCGGCTTAAACGATCTTCAATCAAATTCAGACAACAAATTCAAAAGTCCGAAAATAGAAGATTCAATTGTCTAAACTAACAAACTCGAAACGATTGAACAAAATACAAACAACTTGATTATAATCAAGTCTTAAAACTTCAAATCGATCTACAAATTCAAATATCCAATTTAAATTCAAATGACCTACTTATTTGATATTGATTACGGCCCAAATTTCCAAATTCAAATTCAAGCACGATTCAAAATCTAATGATCTATATATAATCAGATCCCAAACCAACAGATCGCTCCACCAAAATCAAACAACAACCGAAACAAAATTCAACGTATGAAAACCAATCTAGACAGCAACTTCGACAAGGTATATCTCTCGACTCAAACATCTAATCAAAGATCCCAACGATCATATCGTATATCTATATGTCAAGAACCTACGGTTCAAATTTCACGACAATTCAATGGTTAACAAATTCGCAACACCAATCCATATTATTTAAATATTTATTTATTTATTACCTGGTGTGTAACACAAGGACTAGTCAAAGAGTGTATATCTAATGTCTTTCGACAAATCACAACATCACCTAATTTGACCAAATGACTTAATTTCAATTGTATCCCCAAGGGCCAAGGCACAATCCATAGTAGATAAATACTACATTTTGATAAAGTAAGTATCCACATTATATTTGTCACGAAAAAGGAACTCTCGAGTCATTTTCATTTTCATCTTTTCTTGCGTTAGCTTTTATCCATTCTTTATCAATTACCATTAATGTTTTTTGGATATATCTTGAAGAAAGCCTAAAACTATTCAAAGTTTATGCGCTTTAATCATTTTTGGTTCGTTTTTTATGTCACACAACAACCAAATTATATATAAATAGCACTAATCGAAAGTTGAATATAGGTAAATAACTAATCGAAAGTTGAATATAGGTAAATAAGGTTTGGAGTTTGATATGCACAATTTACTTTTGTTCATATATAATTTGTTTTCGATGAACTTAACCTGAAATTATAATTTATAGATACATCAGCCGTATGGAACCTTTATTGCTGTTGGCAAATCGATGACTCTCAAGAACAACATATATACAAGTAGTGCCATATCCACATTAATCTTGTTTGACTCCGATTTATGGCGACAGCATAGGCCAAAATGGCATAGTAAATAGGAATACAAGCCGAAATGAGAAATAGGATGTTAATTAAGGTAATAATTTTCTAGCTAACACTATTGAAGTACACTATATTTGAACAAAGAGAAGTATATATTCAACCATTGCCAACACAAAATGAGTCGTCAACTTAATCTTAAATTTGAAAATCGTTGTAAAAGATTCGAGACTAGGTGAGTAATATGTTACTCTAAAAGTCCATTTTCCCCACGTAATAGGAACATGTACACTAAAAGTCCATTTTCCCCACGTAATATGAATATGTTAGATTTTTTTATATAAAATGGAAATGAAAATTTAGATGTTAGTGTAGACTTTAGAGTAATGAAATATTATTGATATTGAATTTATAACAAAGCATAGTTCATGGAATAAGAAACATAAACTCCTAAATCTAATGGACCCTAAACTCATGATGATCGGGTTTGAACCAACCTAATTGAGTTCGCCTGAACTACGCTGGCTTTGGGATGCCAGGTTTAATGCTTCAAGAAAGTTCCAAACCAATCTCTGGCGCTTGGTTAAGATTTGTGATTTTCGAGTGATGACAAATTTATCTCATAGTTAGAAATCACAACAATTTTATAAGTGAATGCTTGATATGGGTTTCATAAAATATATGCATGGCATAATTAAAATAAATATGGTTTGATTGTCATTTATGTACGTATAAGATTTGTACACATACACATACATACACATACGTAATTAACAAGCAAAAAATTGTTAGAATCTAGAAATACAAATAAAAGCGGGGAAAATAGATGGTGCTGCAAAACAGCATGTGCGGTTGCCTAAAAGTAATGACTAAATTTGTACCTATTTTAAAAGTTAAAAGTTGTAAAATATAATGTAACACGGTTTATTTGTTTGATGATTGGTTAGCTGCACATTTCAACAATGATGTCAACATTACGATTCAAATCCTCGTAAAATTATAATATTCAATTCCTTCCAAAATCTTGGCAAAAGATGAGATAAAAACAAATGTATACTTTGTGTATTTAACCTTATCTTTGACGTTGATGGACACTTTCTTCTATAAATACATTTTTAGATCTCCAACTTTTCGATCTCATCACCCTTTTGTTTCTCTTCACACTCTTACACCTTCTAGTGTGTGTATTTCTTTCTCTCTTTTAAGTCAACTCTTTAGATCCCACAAGTATCATATATTTTCCATTCTTTTGTACTCGATTTTGGTACATAAAAATTTATATTTACATGTTTATATAAGATTCAAAATCTTGTTTCTTTACGCTAGATATAGGAAGCTAGGATGGGATCTTTCAATAGATTTGCGTGGAGTTTGCCATTGTTCATATGTCTTTTACCAATGTTGAACATCTTTAATGAAAGCGAAAGAGCTATGGCCTTCCACAAGGTTCATATCAAATATCAAACCGATGATGTCGCGAACACTAAACAAGTTTACAGAACTGGTTATCATTTTCAACCTAAGAAAAACTGGATTAACGGTATGTATGACTTTACTTTTTTCAATTTATATGCGTTCTTACTATACTTGTATGATCGATCGTCCGTATTATATTTGTATTGTCTCGTAAATATAAATACGTATACGTACATTTTGATAATAAATACATGTATCATTTTCATGAAGAAATTAAAAAAAAAAAAAACAGGTTGCTTTCTACATCTTTATATATTTACATCCGAAAACCAGGAAATGTTATTTTCACAACTTTATTTATTAAATGTCAAATGAATATTTGAAGAGAGCAAAGATCGAGCCTGCCTTCTTTGAATAATTTAATTATTATAATTATATAAATAAATTTAAAACTATATATGTAACTTATGATCACATTATTCTATTATTTAGTTTTTCTTATTGAAAGTGACTTGTAAATATTAATTTATAAAGACACGAGAAACATGAATATTTTTATTGCTCTATTAATGGTGTTAATTTGTTATATATATATATATATATATATATATATATATATATATATATATATATATATATATATATATGAAAAATAATAAATCAAAATTCGCAAATTTCTTATAGTGACCAAACTTTGATCCCTTATATGAACTTTTGTTAAATTATTTATAAATTTTTTGATTCTCCAACGTGTTTTCGGTTTTATATATTCATATTTTATAGGTTACCTCATAGGTGTCGTTGTCCCAGAACACTGGTCTAAGTCAATGCTCTAGAAAATTTATCCTAAGAAGACAAATAATTTTTGGATTAGTAATTATTAATAATTACTGGAATACATTTGTTTAATGGCCAATTCTTTACCCACCTTCTAAATTTCCAAAAAAACCCCTTACATAATCTATGTTTTTTTTATCAGCTTTTTTTTATGTATTTATTTTAATAAATAATATATTATAATAATAACAAAAGCAATAATAAATATTGACGAACATAAAAATAATATTTTTAGATTATAACGTTTTAGAGACAAACAAAAGTAATAATAAATATTGACAAACATATATTATAATACATACGAATGTTACGTACTTTATTATTATACTCTATTCAAGTATAATGTTTCCCATGTAGTAGCACAATCACGTTTATACCTGTGCCATGACGGATGAATTCGAGGCAATGGGTAATTTCCTTCTAAAAGAACTTTAACAAAATGGTTACCGTGCACAAGTCCAATTACCCATGTAACATTTTGTGGGTTCTCGGACGGACTAGAGCAAAGCGGTAGCCATGTTACATCTTCTTTTTCACTAATAAAATGAACAATCACATTGTAACGTGAAGGAATAATTGCACCTGTATCTGACATAATCATCCACGGTGCATTGCACGATTTAAAGAAATCGATGGACCGTTGCAAAATACCAAGCGGTCCAGATCTAAAACTATTGTCATAATCAGCCTTATGTGCGTTAATTTCATTTAACAAATCTCTCCGAATATGTGGCCAACAACTTTCGTCCAAACCAAGCCAATCGGCTACTACTCGGAATCCACAGTTTCCATCACCGATTACATTATGTACGTACCTAACGTAAGGTTGATAGTTTCTTGAAATTGCTTTTATTAGTGGATATGGAATATTTGGTGGTTCTGGTTCCATATAAGAATTGTACATTGGTGGTTCTTGACATGTATACGAATAGTACATTGATGGTTCCGGACCCGTATACGAATTGTACGTTCGTGGTTCCGGATCCACGTAAGAACTGTATTGTTCCGAATTCACATATGAACTATGCCTTGATGGTTCTGGATCCACGTAAGAACTATACCTTGGAGGTGAATGGTTCAAGTCAAATTTGTAATCGTTGGAATAACTATACCTATGTGGTTGTGGCTGTGGTTGTGGCGGTGGTTGTTGTGGTTGTGGCTGTGGTTGTTGGGTTTGGGGGACGAATTTTGAGGGTTTAGCATGATTTGTTTTCTGTTCTTTATCTGTATTTTTTGGACGTCTCCGAATATTCTTTTGAACAGCTGGTTCAACAACAGTTCCGCATCACAAGTAATATTATCATCTTGCATAGATTTGGATGACAATAAATCAAGTTTTCTCCAAAATATGTCAATTGATTCGAGTGGGATATACCGACCTGTGTTGATATATAATATCATTTGCTATAAGTAATAAATAAATATTCATTTTTAATTAATAGTTGAAAAATTACTAACCCGAGTAAAGTGTGGCAAGTTCGCATGCACATGGTAACCAACAACTTGTACGCAATGTACAACCACAATTTTCAAAAGTTATCTCGAGAGCATTTGAACGCTTAAGTTCTTTATAGATCAACCCTATTGCATCTTTCGAAACAAAACCCAATAAGTGTTGGAACATATATGTGTTGTGTTTCGGGTTTATAAAGATTCGACTTCTTTCCAAGCTTGCTTTGATCTCAGACAACTGTCCCTGCACGATTTGATCAAGATAGTATACAAATGTGTCTAAATTAGAGTGTGATGACCCTAAGTGCAACTTCAATAGAGAATGTTGACTTTCAACTCTATTGGTGGTATGAGTCCCAAAGTTAAGAACTTTGTCTCTCCAGTATGATACAAACAGTTATTTGTATTTGTGTAACCACACTTCATTCAAATATTTCAAAACACCTGAAAAGAAATGGTACATATATAAGTATATAAAGTAAATTATTAAAGTAAAAAATTAGTTTGACTATATATATATATATATATATATATATATATATATATATATATATATATATATATAGTAGCTTGATGTTCAATTAGTAAAGCTTCAAGTTCTGCATAACAACTTAAGTATGTATCCCAAGCAGAACATTCACCATAATGAGTCCCATTTTGCATTGAAATGCTTCCACTCGTCCAACGACTTAAAACTGGGTCTGCATTTTCTTAGTATTGCTTGAGATATGTGCCATCTACAGAGCAATTGTTTGGCCTCCGGAAATATTCTTTCACACGCATTCATCAAAGCCAACTCTCTATCAGTGAGGATAACACGAGGGTAAACACTCTCGTCCATGTTAAACCTTAAACATTGTAATGCCCATGTATAGTTGCATTCTTTTTCTCTATGCATGAAAACATATGCAATACAAAATGACATTTTTGTAGAAGTTACCCCAATAATCTGCAGAAAAGGCAGATTATATTTATTTGTCTTGTACGTTGCGTCCATGAATAACACATGTGGGAAAGCACGCCATATTTTCAATGATGTCGGATGAATAAAAAACAACTCTTCCAACTCATGAGAAACTTCATTTTTCAGAAACTCAAATGTATAGTCTTGACCCTGCAAAGTATGAAAAAGATTTTGCATTGGAGTTCTACCTTCCGCCATTTTCATCCGAACTTTTGCAACTTGATTATATATAATTTCAAATAATACACTGCTTTAATACGCTGCTTTAGTCACGTCAAATAATTTATACTTTACTTTAGTCACGTCAAATAATTTTTACTTTTGCTTTAGTCACGTCAAATAATTCATTCGAATACTTATAAAAGATCCAAAACATAAGTTTTATAAAAAGATTATGTAATTTAAATTAAATTTTTTTAAAAAATAACCTATAAAGCAAAATTTAGTAACAAAGTTTAAGAAACTTTTTAAAAATATGATCTAAGATTTTTTTTTATTAAAATGTTCTTTATATATTTTTTTAATAAAAATGAGTTATTTAAATATTTTTTTATAAAATTTTATATGTAATAAAAAGATGGGGTTTTTTTGGGAATTTTGGGGTTTTTATGGTAAAAAGAAAAAGATAATGTGATGTGACAAAGGAAAGAAAAAGATGAGGGTTTTTTGGGAATTTTGAGGTGTGGGAAGTTATATATATATATATATATATATATATATATATATATATATATATATATATATATATATATATATATATATATATATATATATATATATATATATATATATATATAGATAAAATATTTTGTGTGGAATAATTATGATTGAAACTCTTAATGATAGTGAACACGTCGCGTCCTGTGAAATTAAAAATGTATATGTACGATAACAACTTTTTATGTTATCAAATACAAGGATATGATTTAATATTTTCTCCAAAGTTGTAAAATAAATTACAAAATTATAAATAGATTTATAATTTAAATACACATTTTAGTATTGAGTATTGTATACGTTCATTTTTCAAATGTGCTATTATATGTATCGATCTCGTACGTATGTCTATATATTGTATGTAAAATGCACACTAATTGTTGGAATTGTTAAGAATAGAAAAATAATACTTAAATAAGAAAAAGAAAAGGCAAATTAAAGTGTTATTGGTCTCATGGTATCTAAGTGACACTTTAAATGGTTGTTGGTTCAACCTTTTTCGAGATTGAACAAATGTATATAAATGTATATATATTCAGAAAATTCGTCGTGTTTGTGTGTGAGTTACTGTATTTTAAAAGAAAATCACATCGTTTCCTCTCTCAAAATAACATCAACATGTTCCTTAGTAATTTGAGAGTATCTTAATTCAAATACCGCGTCTCACTCATAGTATTGTTAGTTAGAGGATGTATTTTAGAGATATCGTTTAGGTTATTAAGAATTATATTTAGTTAATATTTATATATATTAGTTTGATGTTGTTTCCAATTAGCATTAGATTAGCTTACTTTTTATCAAGAATCTCTAGACCCATAAATAAAAGCTATTGTAATCTATTCTATGAGAGTTCAATTATAATATTATTCGTAGTGTTACATGGTATCAAAGCTGAAGGTTTAGAAACTACGAATAATATTATAATTGAACTCTCATAGAATAGATTACAATAGCCTTTATTTATAGGTCTAGAGATTCTTGATAAGCAAGTAACCTAATCTAATACTAATTGGAAACAATATCAAACTAATCTATATAAATATTAACAAAATATAATTCTTAATAACCTAACGATATCTCTAAAATACATCCTCTAACAAATATTACCAATTAAACAAGTGTAAATTACTAGAGTGATCGGTCAACGTTTGACTTTTCACTAAGAAATTTGTGTTATAGAGTTTTAACAATTGTAGTCAAATAATTTGCCTAAAAGGAAATTATATTGATGAACTAGGCGAACTTTTCGAATACCAATTAAAAGACGCCACATAGATACAAACTTCGCCGGTCAATGTAACTTTCGTCAGCCAACGCATAATTCGCATACCACAATAAGTCGACACGTGTCTATGAAAGTTCGCCTAAATGGGATTTAAACTTAGGCAAACCCGACAAACTTTTTGAATCCTCTAACAACAGGTGAACTTTTGGTTAAAATGTCTATAATTGTATAGTTGTTTGTATGAAATTGTATAGGGAAAGTAGGTATGTAAAAGCCACATATATGTTAAAATTAGTGTTCGCTTAGTTCGCCGGGTATATTTTACTTTTAGGCGAATTCTTTGACTAGAATTGTACTGACACAAGCTTCGTAGTGAAAAGACAACAGTTGACCGACCACTCCAATAATTTTCTTATTTAAACAATATATTATTATTCTATAAAACATGCATAACCTACACTATACTCTTAATATGGTTAGTGTTTATGAAATAAAACGAAAATAGTAATTTAAAAAAAAAATTAGTAAAAATAAATAGATCGGGTTTCCTCCGAATCAACGGCAAGTACCCGATGATCGGAGGATAGCAAAGGTTTAAACCTAAAGCTCTGATACCATGTAAAATAATAAATTCTTTTTATTGAAGTCTAAAATTTTATTTATCACGGTAATCACTCCTCAAAATTGAGGTAATTTTAAACGGAATATCAATCTACGGATTACAATAGTAGTTATAACTCCAACGTGACAATAAAAGATAAACATACAAACTATATATAAATAACTCAAACTGCGCTCTACAAGTTGAAATCATATAAAAAAAATCGAGGTTTTTGAACACGTATGACATGACTCTATCGATTGCACAAATATGGCACGACTCAATTGATTTGTGAACTGTTGTTTATTATGCAATTTTTGTTTTCGCCACCGGTGGGTTTAATTTCTATTAAATAATATATTAGTTTCTCTTAAGATCCACACCAGCTGGAATTGCTTTCATTATTAATTTATTTAGTTTTGAATATTGGTCTTTGTCTTTATCAAGACACACGTATGAAATCGACTTCATATTTAACTAACTATTTATTAAATAATTCCAATTTGTGTTTCTGACTCTGTTATATTTTTATTTTGTAACTTGTGTTATTCTAATGTATTTATTTTGTTTGCATTATATTGCTGTGGGGCACAATTATATTCGACAAATGTAGATCCAAATGGTAAGCACATATTTTTTAAGCCAAATCCAAAAAAATTATATCTTTCTTAAGTTGGTTATCAATTTAATTTAATTTCTTAATCATGTCTTATGTACAGCACCAATGTACTACAAAGGATTCTACCATCTGTTCTACCAATACAATCCAAAAGGTGCTGTATGGGGAAACATTGTGTGGGCCCATTCGGTGTCCAAAGACTTGATCAACTGGATGCCATTAGAGCCAGCAATCGAACCGTCGAAACCATTCGATAAATATGGGTGTTGGTCTGGGTCTGCTACAATCTTACCGGGTAATAAACCAGTGATCTTATATACAGGAATAATAAACTTAAAACCAGAACCTGGACACCAAGTCCAGAACTATGCAATACCTGCCAACTATTCGGACCCGTATTTAAGAAAATGGATCAAGCCCGACAACAACCCGGTTATCAAGCCCATACACGAAAATGTTTCATCTTTTCGTGATCCTACAACTGCTTGGTTCAATAATGGCCATTGGAAAATTATCGTAGGTAGTAAGAATGATCATCAAGGTATTGCTTATTTGTATAGGAGCCGAGATTTTATTAAGTGGACAAAGGCAAAACATCCATTTCACAGTAAAAAAGATGTCGGTATGTGGGAATGCCCTGACTTTTACCCAATCTCGTCTCAAGGAACAAATGGGTTGGATACCTCAACATTGGACGAGAATGTTAAATATGTTTTTAAGGCTAGTCTTGATATGACTAGGTTTGACTATTACACGATTGGGAAGTACGACCTAATTAAGGACAAGTATGTCCCAGATAACACGTCAGATGATGGATGGGCGGGATTAAGATATGATTATGGTAATTTTTATGCCTCTAAGACGTTTTTTGATCCAATCAAGAAGCGGAGGATTTTGTGGGGTTGGGCTAACGAGTCGAGCACTAGCAGTGAAGATATTGCTAAGGGATGGGCCGGAATTCAAGTAATTTTGTTATGTATATACTTCATTGATGTATTTTCTTTGGTTTATTTCATCGAACTTACTTTATTTTGTTGTTTTATGCAGCTGATTCCTCGTAAGGTTTGGTTGGATCCTAGTGGACACAAATTGTTACAATGGCCAATTGTTGAACTGGAAAAACTAAGGGGTCAAAATATAGAGCTAAGGAATGTTAAAGTCTACAAAGGTGATACTATTGAAATCAAAGGAATTACTGTAGTTCAGGTTAGTATCTGATGCTATTTAGTATTTGCTATATATGATAATGATCCAATTATTTATCATTTCTTAATGTGGTACGAATGCAGGCGGATGTGGATGTAACTTTTACATTTTCAAGTTTGGATAAAGCTGAGGTCTTTGATCCGAAATGGACGAAATTTCCTCCTGAAGATCTTGCCAAAAGTATTTGTGGTATCAAAGGTGCAACTGTACAAGGCGGAATTGGGCCATTTGGGCTATTGACCCTTGCTTCTAGCAAGCTTGAGGAATACACTCCTATATTCTTTAGGATTTTCAAGACCTCTGACCAAAAACATAAAGTTCTCTTATGTTCTGACGCTACCCCGTAAGCTCTGCCCCTATAAACTTTAATTCTAAGTTGATTTTTAAAGTAAATGATGATCAACTTCATGTTAACTTTACTGGCTTTGATTTTGATGAAATAGGTCCTCATTGAACCAGAATGAGTATAAGCCATCATTTGGAGGTTTTGTGGACGTTGATTTATCTGAAAAGAAACTTTCTCTTAGAAGCTTAATTGATCATTCAGTTATAGAAAGCTTTGCAGAGGGAGGCAAGACAATTATCTCATCGAGAGTTTATCCAACACTGGCGATCGCTGGGGATGCACATTTGCATGTATTCAACAATGGGTCCGAGAGTGTGACGATTGAAAGACTAAATGCATGGTCAATGAAGACGGCTCACATCAACTAGCTAGACTTTGCCATTTCATTTCAAAGATTGATGTCATCACATTTTTCTAGTTAAAGGAAGAACTATTGTATTTATGAACCTATATGGAGACAGAACAAGCTAAGAATAAATATCATAATTATTCAAATATTCCATCTATGATTCTCACCTCTCAATCTCTCATGGTACAATCAAAATGTCAAATGATAGAAGTAACGAAGTTGTGATAATGTGGTGCAAGAATTGAATAGAGAGCACTTTTTGGCCCACTTTTATTTAGACGGGTCTAATTTGCACTTTCTTGTGAACCGCTAATATACTTCACTTTCAACTTTTCAAGGACAGTTAGAGACTTAGAGCTTGTTGAGTCCATTAGGCCCAGCATCCAAAAGCCCAGAAATCCAGCAACTCAGCAGCCCAGCAGCCTATCAACTATCATTGCCACACATATTATTACAATATTAAATATCAAAAGTTTTTTTTAAATTATCATATAACAATAAGATAAGAAGATTGTCATTGTTAAATTTACAAGTAACTTTCAATCTTACCTTGTTAAATAAATATAAGTTCTAACTTATTTTGTTCAAGTGCAGATTGAAAAGTTATTTGTGTTGACTTCAAGTTAGTTTGACAGATTTATCAAGTTAAAGTCTTCATGGGCTCTTGTAAATTATATATTAAGGTTAATAAAAGTCTTTTCTTCTATTTTTTATTCTTTATAATTTTGATTATTATATTTGACGCTCTAGTTTTCTCACTAAACCTAATTTTGTTATTGATCGTCTTGATCAATTTTGATCTTATTGTGAGTGTATGATCATCATCTATTAGTGTTGTTTCATAGAGTGTTTTTCTTGACACAGAAAGCACAGAAAATGAAACTGATCTTAGAAGATCATCTAGACCAAAAGATCATCTAGACCAAAAAATTTCTCTCCAAAATTTAAGGATTTTGAAGTATCCCTTAAACAACTATATTTGTTATTCTAGTCTATCTAATCACAATAAGTGTTTTATTTAAAATCTTGATAAGTATATGGAACTTAAAACTTATTATGAATCTTCTAAAGAATGAATAATGAAATGGAGGCCATAAATAAAAACAATTCTTGAACTATCACTGACTTACCTTTTCAAATAGACCCAACTCGTCGGATGACTGAACTGTAAAATTGGTCTATCTATATACATGTGGCTATCTTTAGTGAGATCATACGAAGGGGTAGAAAATCAATGGGTTGTAAATGGATTTATAAGATAAATTATAAGTTAAATGGCAAAAATATAAAGGGTATAAGGCTAAATTGGTTGCAAAGGTATACAGTCAAAGGGAGAGAATTGACTATGAAAAAACTTTTTCACCTGTTGTGAAAATGATTACCGTTAGGTGTATAAATCTTGATGTTCAATATAATTGGTGTTTATAACAACTTGATATAAATAATGCATTTTTGTATGGTGACTTATCTAAAGATGTTTATAGGTCCTTACCTCAAGGATAGGATATGCAAACTAACCATGTCATTATATGGTTTGAAGCAAGCCCCTAGAAAGTAGAATGAGAAGCTTACATCATTTATAATTGAATATGGGTTTGTTCCGTAAATGATTATTACTTGTAAACTTTTTCTTCTGAAAATGTATTTTTGTTCTTCTTATTTATGTGGATGATATAATCATAAGTGGAAATAATCTTTATGAAATTTGTAAAGTTACGGATTTTTAAAATTCAATTTTAAGAATAAAGACTTGGGATTCTTAGGACTGAAATATTAAAAAGTAAAATTGGTATATGTATGATTCAAAGAAAATATTGTCTTGAACTTTTAAATGAGTTTGACATGTTTAGTTGTAAACCAATGCAAATACCATTGGAAGCTAATTATGTGTTGAACTCTAATGAGTCTAAAGATGATAAAGCTCTCCCTGATATCTTTCAATATTAGAAATTAATTGAAAATCTTATTTACCTGACCCTTACCAGACTAGACATTTGCTATTATGTTCAATGTCTTAGTCAATATATGCATGCTCCTCTTCAGTTTCATGTAAAGGCTACTACAACTTGTGAAATTAATGGGTTGTAAAGTTGCTTGCTGATCTTAAAATTGACAATTTGTTGCCAATTGAGTTGTTTTGTGATAATAGATCAACTTTATTGATTATTGCAAACCCAATATTTAGTGAATGATCAAAATATTTTGAAATTGATCTTCATGTTGTTAGAGAAAAGTGCATATCTAGAGTCATTAAAACTGTATTTTATGACTCTAATAATCAATTGGCAGCTATTTTTATAAAAGGTTTAAATAAATCTCAATACAAATTTTTGTGTGACAAATAGGGTTTAATAAATTTGTGGAAGGATAAGATTGAGGGAGGGTATTAAATTTATAAGTAACTTTCAATCTTACCTTGTTAAATAAATATGGTTTCTAACTTGTTTTGTTAAGTAATATAAGTTCAGGGGCTCTTATGTCAAATATGGAAAGTTATATGTGTTGGCTTTAAGTGACAAATTTATCATGTTAAAGTCCTTAGTGGCTCAAATTTTAAATTATGTATTTACGGTTAATAAAAGTCTTTTATTTTACTTTTTATTCTCTTTAATTTTGATTATTATATTCGGTCGCTCTAGTTTTCTCTGTAACCCTAATTTTGTTCTTAATCGTCATGACCAATTTTGATCTTCTTGTGAATGTATGATCATCACTTATTGGTGGTGATTCATAGAGTGTTTTTCTTATAGGTGAGGATTTTGTTTTGGTCCAAAGGAATCGGTAATATTTTATTAATCGAGTGCAGTTATTCATAAATTATTGATGTTCATATTCATATTCTGTTTAGTCATTTAAGTTTATATTAAAAATACATAACTTCAACAGTTTTACTATTAGAAAAATTATTACAGAGTAGAAAAGTTTTTTCTAATTGGCGTGCAAGGGTTAGATTTGAAAAATTAATTTTTCCTAAAATTATTAATTTAATATTATCTATTGTATATATTATTAGAGAAAAGTTCAATGTAGAATGGTAAAAAAATGTAGAATGAAGGAACCAATAAGATTGTTCCATTTTAATTATCCATTTCCACTTCTTCTTTTTAAAGCTAAATATCTCACAAACCGTATATCCATAAATTATAAAAATTACACCGTTAGAATCAACGTCTTTTTATCTTTAATTAGAGATCTCACATGACATACTTTCGACGAACTTTTTTTTTTCGTTTTCTAATGGGTTTGTGAAATTCGTAATAATAAATCACATGTGATTTAACACTTACATGTGAATATATTTACAATCAAATTATAAGTTAAATCACTATCTATAATCACATGTGAATAATCAAATATACAATTATAAGTTTGAAATCACATAAAAATAATTTATTTACTCATAAATCACATGTGACTATACATAAAATCACATGTGATTATACATAAAATCACATGTGATTATATAAGTCACATTTATTACGACCCAACAAAAAATAAAAATTTTTTTATCGAAAGTATAGCTTGTGAGATCTCTAATCGAAGAGAAAAAGACGCTGATTTCGAATATATAATTTTTATAATTTTTGATCATACCGTTTGTGAGGTATTTAATTTTAAAGATACGAGTGGAAATTGGGTTTTAAAGAAATGGATCAATCCTATTGGTTCTTCCATTCTTCACTTTTTTAACATTCTAAATTGAACTCACCTCTATATTATTATAGTAGTGCAATATACGAACTTTAAGCTTTGATTTTTCTTTTCCGGTTAGAACAAAACGAATCTTTTATACTCCCTTTATCTCAAAAAATTTGTCGTCTCCCGATATTTTTATTGAGTATAAGATAAGGTGAGTAAATGTCAGTTGTACCCTTATAATCAAAGCAAATTTGACTAAATTTATTTAAAAATTAATAATTTAAAGAATAAATGAGGGTAAAATTGAGAGTTTAATAATTTATAATAATTACTTTTTACAAGTGGATAACTATTGGTACAAATATAAATAATAATGTGAACATATATTTTGATACGGATAGAGTAAAATTTACTATAAAGGATACTCTAACTACTCTTTAATAAAATTAAAAGAAAAAGGTTATTAAATTTGCTTCCGTGATCATAATTGTGACCATAATTATAAAGTATGAATCACCAATTCTAATATAGGGGAATGTTCAAGTAAAAATATTTGTTATGGTAGAAACCGTAGGTTAAATAGTTTTTGGATTATAAAGTATATCAAAATTGTTAAAATATAATATTCTTTAATATGAATTAAAAAAATTTAGAAAAAAAAAAATATGATACACAACTAATTTTTTGTGGTACACACAATAAAATATTTAGTGTGTAACACACATAAAAATTGTCTCACAAATTTAAATTATGTGTCATATTTTTTTAAAAAAATTTCATATTAAAGACAATAAATATATAATAATTTTTATATTATTTTTGCTTTCAAAAAAGTATATATGTTGAGATTAATAAAAAAATATTTATTTTTACCGTTTATAACATTAGAAATGATTATATAATGAATCTCCCTTCGTATATAAGCTCGTTTAAATAATTAAATTGTTACTCCGGAATTAATTGTGCCTTGAAACACAAGTACGCGCGTTTTCTGCAAACCAACGGCACGGAAGAATGAAGGTGTTTAACTCCCTTTTGATTGGCACAAAAACTTATTTCCATATCTTAATTAATATTAATATTAATTATTACATCCCAACGGCAATTAATCCTCACGATTGCTTTAGATTCTTTTTTGTTTTTTTTTCCCTTTTACTCATTAAATCTCTAACTAATTTTAGTCTATATATACACAGTTACACATACAAATGCATCGCATCACAAATATTAAACCGTAATTCATCGTTTTAATTTCTCATCTCTCTCTCTCTCTCTCTCTCTCTTTGAATTTCTTTCATAGATCAGTAATTCTGAAACATGGGTCGTGTAAAAGTAGCAATGGAACCCATGAAAGATCGCAAGAAACGCAATGAAATGTTCCACAAAAGAAAAGAAAGTATGATCAAGAAAGCCCTAGAGCTCACTACTCTCTGTGATGTCAACGTCTCGATGATCATTTACGATCATCCTCATGAAACCCCACAAAATTTTCCTCCTGATCTTGATAAATTCAACTCTTCCATCAATCTTTATCAAATGTATCGAAGTACTGATCGTGGGAGAATTAAATCGTATGATTTGTATGGGTTTTTTAAGGACCGAAAAGCAAAGATTGAAGAAGAACTGGAAAAGCCCAAGAAAAAGAATTTGGAAACCAAGTACCCTACTTGGTTTGATTTCTTGGACGATTTTTCACAGGAGAGTTTGAGTGATTTCGCTTAGGATTGGGAGATAAAATCGATAATGTGAAGAATCGAATTGAATTTCTCAAGAAAACTTCCATGATTCAAAAGCTTAATGAAAACCGTACCCCGATTATGACTACGAGCCCAATCGATTGCAATAACTATGGGTTTTTTCCTCCTATGGGGTTTATTGGTGAGAATCAATATCAGAATAATACCATGAACTTGCGGTATTTCTCAAACCCGAATTCAGTAAACGCGAATACGATGATGAACCTGCGGATGAGTGACGATTGTAAGGAATGCCCAATGATGCCAATGAATGACAATATTAGCAATTTTGATATTGAGGAGTTATTGAACCCTAGTTGTTCGATGATGGAGATGTTGATGAGTGAAGATGATAATTTTAATTATCAGATTCCGCTGCCGGAGTTTTGTTTTGAATCAGAGATATTACAGCAGCCGTCGGAGCAGCCGTCGTGCTTCAAGTCGAACGAATTCTTGATGTCTGAATTTGGTTCTTCACAGGTGATGGGAGTATAGTACAGGAACAGGAGCAATTCAAGTGGTATACTGGTTATGATAGTCCATGGTTTGATTAATTAATCATGAAATTGATTAAGTATTTGTTAATAGTACTTACGGTTTCACTCTAGTGAATCACTTTCAGTCCCTTTTTGTTTCTACGAATTTTATGGAATTTTGATTTTAGTATTAATAAGATTTTATAAATGAATTTGTTGGTATTGGTCATAGTTATATATACTTGCAATCGTAATTTTTACCTTTTTAAAATGCATGAAAAAGACACCACTTAGTCGGAATTAATTAGTCATTATTTAAAACATTTTTTTTTTAAATAAAGAAAAAAAATCTTACTGAGATTTCAACACGAAATATAATGTTTTTGCAAGCCACACTACTTATATAATACGAGTAGAAATTATCAAAATTTGTATTATACCATAGTAAAAATTGCAAAATTTAGTACATTTTCAAACAATAAACCTTTAAAAAGTAGTCAGGACTTGGTGGTTTAAACTTCTTTTGAAAGCGTTATTGAAAATATCTACTCATTCGTCTTAATTTAAATGCTGACAATTTTATTTTAGCATGTCTCATAATAATTGTTCACCTTCAATTTAAACAAATCAAAAATATTTTAAATGGGTAAATATAAAATTACGTTGGTGAACACTATAATCATTGTACCTTTTTAAAATTATCTATAATTATATACTTTCTTAATCGCACTTAAAGTGTCTATTTTAAAAAGACACGTAATTTAAGAAATTAATATCATATTTATCATTTACAAATTTTTTTAAATGGTTGAGAGACTTTTATTTTGCGACAATCTAAAATTAAAATGTAAACTTTTTGTTAAGTGGGATGAAAGAAGTAGTAAACAAGTAAATCGAGACGGAAAACAAAATAATACAATAAATAAGTCGATGTTTTATAACTCGGTAGAACCTTTTAAAATCTTTTAAAACTTTATTACTTTACTGTGTAACACTCTAGAATTCAATACTTCCTTATAAATATGGCAAACCGTCAACCGGAAAACACTAAGCACAAGCCAAAATGGAGTGCATTTTCCAACAAGGCCTACGTTAAATTATTAAATATATGAAATGAAAAATATAAATTTGATTTTATAGGTTACTTTGAAGTTTTGTCAAACTATTTTGCTTTTAACATTAATCTACATTTAAATCATTAAACATGTAAAATTCTCATAATTTAAAAGTTTTCGCAGTTCTGTACCTTTTCTGGTTCTCATATATATATATGTATATATGTATATGTATATATATATATATATATGTATATATATATATATATATATTGTTATTTTACCTTTTAATGCTCAATTTACATAATTTTTATATTCGTAAACTTAAACCTTAGCCTAGGTATAAAAATGAGAGTTAGTATCTTCTTATGATAAGAAAGTAATGAAGACGTAGCAAGATCAAACTATAGTTGTTATACTCATCAAAGCGACATTGGCCTAACGATAGTGTGGGGATCCTCCAACATTGAAGTTGTGGATTCGAATCCAGTGGTGAACATGTGTATATATTTGTAGAAAAAATTATACATATTCATGGTAGGTAGGTGTGTGTGAGTTTGCCTTTTAAAAAAAGTAAAAGTTGTTATACTCGTACGAATCACGAGTCAACTCATACAAGTCAAGTCAGATTAGCCCTAAAACGAGACGACTAGCCTTGTGAATCGTAAGTACAACTGACTCGTGATTTGACTCGCTATTTCCAACCAACTCGTTCTGAGTCGTATCAACTTGCAAACTCGTATGAGTCAGAAAATAAGCAGATCAAGAGTCGAAATGAAACTATTAAACTCGCAAAATAGATTGGAGAAGACACAGATGCCTGTGAACATGTCAACTCGGTGTGCATCATGGTATCCGGTGACAATGTCCTGTTGATGAGTGTGGTTTATGGTGGCTGAAGTACAGGCCGGGAAGAAGATGAAGATGCGATGATACCTGATTTATGTTGGCTGAAGTATAGAGAAGAAGATGTGATTAGGGTCGAAACTAAATTGAAACAGTAATACCCTATTTTTCTACTCAACATAAAACCATATTTTTAATATCTAATGGGGCTATTAACTTATGCTCGTAAAATTATGATTGTGGCCAATAAAGTAAGCAAATGTGATTATATATTAGAGTATTACTTGGTAAAACTTTAAACAAACATGTACATAAAAACTAACAGATATAATATTGATAAATTCATCAAATTACTTTTTGTTATTATTATTACTAGATTATAATCTACAAAATATTTTCGGGTTAGTACATGATTTTAAGATAAATATTATCTTATTGATTAATTTTAGTGGATAGAGTTCGATATATATATTTTTGATGATGACATTGTATACATGTTTAGAATTTCAGGATACATGATTATCCATTGATAGTATTTTTAGAGACACGTTAATCGTAAATAGTTGTTAGTACAGATTACTGTTACGTCTATAATGAAATAAAATGTTGTATAATAATTAAAATTTGTAACAAACATTATAATTTAGAGATATAATTTCGAGGTGTAGCCCTTCACCTTAATTAGAATCCTAGTATCCAACATTTATATTATTCACTCCTTAGACATCTCGATTTCCTTTTCAAACAACTATAATACCGAACAATATCAATGTTCATTGGCTCCAATTAATAACTCTTTTTTGTGATTCATGTGCAAGCAAAAACACTCATCAATCACAATAATAAACTAGATGATGTTAAGATCATCTTAACATAAACTGAAAATAATATTACAATTAAAAATGTTGATTTGCCACAAACTAATGAAGAATAAGCAGAAAAGATTTTGTTATTCAAGTACAATCACTATATAATGTCTCAAGGTCAGGTTAATGTAGAACATTTTTGACCCTTGGCCATCTGCAAAAAAAGATAATTTTTTATTTATAATTGTAGTTAGAAATTTGACAAACGATGATATTAATGTGTACGTTAAAACATGAAGGATACCTTTCTTTCTTGACATTCAGTGGAGTAATGACCTTTTCCTCCAAAAAAACACGAGTTCGCCTTTTCTTCAAGTTCATAGCAACTTTCAAACCTACATTTATTCTTGTAGATTTGTCCTTTCGTCTCGACCGGAACACGATCAGAAACTAAAAAATGTTGTGAAATGAAAACACATTATTTTGATGAAGAATTACGTTTCATAAATGCAAATCTTATCCATTAACTATTTTGGAGGGGTAAATTTTGTTTTGACGGGTATATTTTCTTATGTTTAGTGAGAAATAAAAATAAAAAAGTTATCTAAATAAGTGGTTCAAGTAAATCGCATAAGCTAATGATCATGTGGAAGAAAAAGTCAACAATGGGCTTATTTAGTTTACATGTAAATAAAAGATTGTTAGTCATATACTTGTGATTTAGACCTCTGTATCTCTAATTAGAGCATCGAATGGGCTGCACCTGCATTATATTACGTATACAGCTCATCTTTTCAGGGTGGTAGTAGTGTACATATTTTCTCTAAATGATGTTAAATAATCGTTTTACTTTTGTCATGTTAAAAGAAAATACTAATCTATATGTTGAAGGAATATACATCTGCGTTGGTAAGCCCTGTCGATCAGTCGGATGGATTAGCCGCAGCAAGATGACGGTAAGACGGCCGGACTACGACGATATGGGGGTGTTCCCGTAGAAGGTATACTCGTTCAACGTTATAGATTAAGCTTTTTGTTTTAGCTAGTTAAAAATAAACAATTATTTAAAATCATTATGAATAAACTTTCAAAAGTACTACTAAATCGAAAAGATAGTTCTGCTTCAGATATTGAAGAAGAACAGGATCAAACGAATTCCATTGAAATTTCTATCTCAAACATTGAAAGTAATTTGTTAAATAGGAATACACACAAACAAGATGTTAGAACCATCTATATAATAGGATCATTTGATTATTTTCAAAGATATTCTATAAAAACAACAGAAAAAACTTTACCTTTATTACAAAATCATCAAAATATACAACTGTTTTCTAAAACTGCAATAAAAGAACATAAAAAAAATCATAAATTTTTACGCATAGGATTAGTTCAAGTAGCTATTAACCTATGACAAGACTAGAATTAGACGTCCATACACTTATTATATTAAGAGATGCTAGATTATTAAATTTTAAGAATTCTTTATTAGCTATGGCAGAATCTAATATATATAATGGCCCAATATATTTTAATTGTTATCCTAATTTTACTATATCATTATATGATCGTAATGTACTAGATACTTTAACTCTAACAATTAAAACCAAAAATTTAGAAACAAAAGAATGATATGATCTAGTTGTAGTTATATATAGAATATACTATAAAACCATGACAACTACTATAGAACCTCTTTCTAGGTTAATATCACCAAAAGATGAAACTTTAATATTTGAAGCTAATACCCAACATTCTAAAATTAATATACCTAAGAAATTAAAATGAAATGAAATTAATCAAAATCAAACTTGAAATATAGAAGATATAAGCACACCTAAACCTATAGAAAATGCTAATCAAGTATCTAATATTATAGAAAACACTGATGGAAGTATAAACATAACTTTTGAAAATAATAGGATAGAACCGTTAAGATTTTCTACTTATATTTCAGAATCCTCTAGTTCTATGTCAGGAGAAAACATATATTTATGAAAAACTCAATTTATGAGAATGAGAGGGGTAGATTTTAATCAATCTATACCTAAACCTTTATACGAAGATGATAACAAAAGTGATGATTTTAATAATACTTACAAACCAACTAGATCTGAAGTAGATTATTACAGAGAAGAACAATTATGAGTGATACAAAAATACAAATGAAAAATGATAGAAATAAGAGAACAAGTTTATATTTAAGAAATTTATATATAGAAAGAAATAAACTAATAATACAAATAAGAGATATAAAGTATAAAACAAAAAACAAAATATTAGAAAAGAAACATATAAAATTTCTATTACACCTATAAAAAATTAGATTAAGGTCAAATTCTTAATTAACCAAAGAAGCAAAGGCTAAATTAGTAATCTGTTAAAATGCCAAAAATTAAAACAACTATAACCAAACAAGATTTAAATTATTTAGAAAGTGAAATAAATAATGATTATAATAAAGAAAAATTAGCTTGGTATAATTTTAAATTTGATAAAGATCAAAGAAATATAAATCAATTAAAATGGCATTTGTATGTATTTGAAAACAATGAAGTCATGCCTTTCTTTTCATGGTTACATATATATTGTGTAAAAGAAGGAATGGATTTTCCCTTTCTAGAAAAAAGCCGAAACAATAACCAATATAAATAAAACATATACTAATCTTAAAACGCAAAAAGAATCTATAGGAATTCATACACCTTATGAAGATATAATAATAAAACAGAATAATAAAGAATACGTAGGCATTCCCTTAGTCGAAGTAAAAGAACAAGATTCGTATAAAACTCTAAAACAAATAGCATATCAAAATAATTATACAAATGAAGTATTAAGTACCATAGGCTAACAATTAGACGGAATAGAAAAGAATTACAACAGTAAACCCTGTACTTCGAAATCTAATAATAAACAAATTATAGAAGAAAGTCCTTTATTTATACCATACCAAATAGATACTCCTATAAATCTTGGAAGACAGAATATTATATTAAAAGAAATTGAAAATTAATTATCTCAATTAAATATACCAAATAATAAAATTAATGTAATAAATGAAGAAGAATCTTCAGAAGATGATATTCCTAATATAAGAAATCAATTTGATAATGAAGTAAGCAGAATAAAACATAATCCTTATACTTCAAATAAAACTTATACTCCAAGACTAGAGACTCGAAATTATTATTATAGACCAACACCTCCAGATTTACAATATGAAGAACGTCATACTCTAGTACAAGTTAAATATGATGGAATTTCTATATATGAATGGAATATAGATGGCCAATCAGAATATCAAATTTTAAATCTATTACAAGAAATGACTATGGCAGCTACTGCATATAAATCAAATGGGAATACTGAATTTAAGGTAGCACAAATGATTATATCTGGATTCACTGGAATATTAAAAGGCTGGTGGGATAGTTATGTAACTCAAGAAGAGAAAAATGTTATATTAAATGCAAAAAAGACTATAATTAAAAATGAAAATGGTTAAACAAGTCAATCACAAATAGATGATATGATGAATATGCTAATATATGTTATATTAAAAAATTATGTGGGAAATCCAACAGCTTATCAAGAAAGAAACTCATCTATATTATTAAATCTAACATGTAGAAAATTACATGACTTTTAGATGGTATAAAGATGTATTTTTGGCTAAAGTAATGACTAAGTCAGATTGTAAAGAAGCCTATTGAAAAGAAAGGTTTATAGCATGTTTACCTAAGTTATTTGCTGAAAGAATTAGAAATAAATTAAGTCATGATTATAATAATAATATACCTTATAAAGAATTAACGTATGGAGAAATTATAAATTATGTTAATCAAGAAGGATTAGCTATATGTTCAGATTTAAAATTAAAAGTCAAAATTAAGAAAGAAGGCGTTAATTCTAGACAAGAATTAGGAGATTTCTGTCAACAATATGGTTATGAATATTTAAAATTACCCCCCCTAGTTCTAAAAAAATTAAATACAGACATAAAAGTAAATACAAAAAACATTATAAAAAAGAACAAGAATATGAAAAAAGAGATGATTATAGAAAAAACAAGTTTAAAGGACAAGGAAAAATTCCATATAAAAATTTTAACCAAAGTAAACAGAAAGACATTATAATACGTTATAAATGTGGTAGGAATGGCCATATGGCAAAAGACTGTTATGTTAAAAAGAAAATAAATGAATTAGATATATCAAATGAACTTAAAAAACAAAGTAGTAAGCTAAATATAAGGAATAGTTCAAACGAATCTAGTATATCAGATTATAGTAAAAATGATATAAATGCTTTAGACGAAAATACTTTTAGTAGTGAATCTGAAATGTGTGAATGTATAGAAAATTGTAATTGTGATTATAAATTAATTAATGTTATAATAAATAAAATAGAAGATAGGGATATGTGACACCCCTCAAATTTCGGTGTAATTACGAACATTAATCACGTGCATGTCTTAGGCTAATTCCCTACTTAAGAGAATTCACACTATTTTTATGAGATAAGTCTAGCAAAGCCCAACAATTTTAATACGTAAAGTATTACTATTTTCGTAGTTAGTTATAAAAACGCGCGAAACTATCGGAACGAGTCCGACAAAAATATGCGATCGTTAGTGAAAACCCTTTTTCATAAATAACCTAAATCTATTTCATAAATAAATAATAGTTATTTACATTATATTATTATTATGTAATAATATACGAACACTTTACGTTTTATTCAAAACGTACCATACGTAACGCAAACCCGCCCGAAAACAAAAAGAGAAACACAAATTAAAATGTAACAATTTTAGCTAAACAAACAAAGTAATTAAAGGGGGCAAGTGAGGAAAAATCGAGTGGACCCACACATGAGATAAAAGTCTGCAAAGTCTAGGACCCCTAGACCGGCTCCATACAATTCCCCAAAGAATATCATCATTTTAGTTACTTACACACATAACCCAACTTTTCACTTATCAGAATCTTTAGAAAATTTTACCCAAAACTTTCCCTCATTTCCCTCCTCACAGCGAACACAAACAGAAAGCGTTTTCTTTCACTTTTACTCCCAAATCTCACCAAAAATCACAAGAAGATTAACGGGGAACTAGGAGTCAAGCTTCACGATTTTTCATTCACAACTTGTTCGTCACACATTTTCGGGTAAGAACACACTTTCTCAACTTATTTTGTTATTCGTAAGATTTTGTATGTTTAACATGCTAGTAAGTTCACTCACCAAGTGTAAACTGAAAACCCACTTGAAAAAAAAAAAAATCTTAAAACAAACATTTTAAGGAAACTTACCCGAAAACTATTTATAACTTTGTACCAAAAATCGATTTACTTTTACGAGTGTAAAAAATAGCAAGACTTAACGTGTAAAAGCTTCGGGTCCTAAGCGAAAGTTTACTAAATCGAAACCCTTGAACAAACATGATTTCTCAGAAACAAACAGTAGGAAATGCACTAACCGTGGTAACTAAAATGTACTAGCAGTATTAACTAAGAAAACCCACTAACAGTACTAACTAAGGAAATACACTAGCAGTAGTAATAAAGTAAAAATGAGCTAGCAGTGGAAACCTAGGGAAGTGCACTAGCAGTATTAATAATGTAATTGCACTAGCAGTATTAATAATGTAAACGATCAGCAGTACTAATAACGTAAACAACCTAGCAGTACTAATAATGTAAATGAACTAGCAATACTAATAAAGGAAAAGAACCAACAGTAGAAACTACGCGAGCAGTAGAAACTAAGAACACAGTAGAAACTAAGCGAGCACTAGAAATTCTGTAAACCTTCAGTCTGTGAAAAAGTTAAGTCTGTGTTGCACAGACTGAACTCTCGCGAACTTAGCGACATTAACAATTGTGTCGCAACCCTTGACCTCAGTCTATATTAAGTCTTCAGTCTGTGAATATGGCGACACAAAACCTTCAGTCGCAAAGACCTTTCAAACTTCAGTCTGTGTCACACAGACTGAACCTTCCCGAGCTTAGCGACACAAACCTTGTGTCGCTACTGGTGACAACCAACAGTATTAACTAGCGACACAAAGACCAACAGTATTAACTAACGACATAATCCCTTAGTGTCGCATAATCCCTTAGTGTCGCATAATCCCTTAGTGTCGCATAATCCCTTAGTGTCGCAACCCGACTCTGCGACACTACATTAGTGTCGCAACGCCCAAATAACCAAAATTTAATTTGTTCCAAACTATAAATTTTTACGAATGAACTACATAAGAAAATAACTTGGAAACACATAACTTGTACTTTTACAAAGTTAACAACAAACATGAATAATAATAATAACATCAAGCATTATTATTCCGAAAACGTCACCAACGCATCGCACAAATTTTAAACACAATGATCTTTCGAAACGAGTGAACATTTAACATGGTTCGGCAGTTAGCCAACTACTTATATAAAAAATCTCTTGCGTTTAGGACGTTAAGAGACCGTACTTGGGCAACCGCTTTGCTAGCACTCACTTATTTAGCTCACGAGGTGAGTTCACAGCCCCTACTTTTACCGCTTTTACATGCTTTCCAACAGGGGTGAAAAACATAGTTACTGTTTTACTATTTGCCATAATCTACCACTATTATATAATTGCTTTCAATGCTTTTATACAACTGTTTATGATCGTATTCATACTATTGTGCAACTATGAAATGAGTTTCAAACTTTTATACGAACTGTTTACAAAAACGTTTTACTACTTGTGATAAACCGGAGAACGACCGGTAGTGTTTTACTGGAGAACGACCAGTACGTAATAAACCGGAGAACGACCGGTATTGTGATTCGCTGGAGAACGACCAGCATGTTATAGGCCGGAGAACGACCGGCCGTGTTAAACTGGAGAACGACCAGTATTTGATAAACCGGAGAACGACCGGTACTATTTTGAAAACGCTGGAGAACGACCAGCAACGTATTTTCAAACTGTGTTTTGGGTAACATCCCAACTAAACTGTATTTTGGGGTAACATCCCAACGAAACCACGTCTTGAATGCTATGGCAACAACGATTTACAAACAACTTTGGTTTATCAAACTATACTTGCAAACATAAAACCTGTGAATTCACTCAACAATTTTGTTGACTTTTTACTATGTTTTTCAGGGAATTAGCTGCACATGTGAGACTACATGCACACTTATGAAACTAGGCGACCCACGAAGAATTTAGGATGCCATCTTTTGAAACCAAATGGGATTTCTTTTGTATAACTTAAACTACATTCCTACTTTTACGATTCGATGAATCGTAAACTTTTGTAAACAATTAGTTATGGCATCTTAATACATATGTTCTGCGATAATCATATGCTCTGATATGTATGAAGGTCCAATGTTTACGTCGACGCCCCCACTCGAACTAATGCTTCCGCAAACCACCTGATAAACATAAATCATGAATTTGGGGGTGTGACAGGATATAAAAAAGATATATTTTCAGAAGTTAGAAGATAAAATAAATAATAAAGAAGAAAAATCTTTAGATCTTAAGCAAGAATATAATTTTAATGAAATATGTAAAAGATTTAACAAAAATATAAATCCTATAACAATTTCAGAATTACAGAAAGAGCTTATTACTGTAAAATTAGAAATAAAAATTCTAAAACAAAGAATAGAAACAATAGAAAGTAACGAAAGAACTCCGGGCCAACCCTTACCAGTGATTCTCGTCTCCATAATAAAGAAAGTAAATTGTCAAAGGTGGTATACAAAATTAACCATAGTTATCAATAAAAATTTTAAGCTATCACTTACAGCTTTATTAGATTCAGGTGCAGATTTAAATTGTATACAAGAAGGTTTAATTCCAACCCAATATTATGAAAAGTCCTCTGAAAAGTTATCTTCAGCAAGTGGATCTAGATTAAAAATAAATTACAAATTATCTAATGTTCATATATGTAAAGATAATTATTGTTATAATACTCAATTAATTTTAGTAAAGAATTTAACTTCTCAACTTATATTAGGGCAACCATTTATATTACAATTATATTCTTTCTCAGTAGATGAAAAAGGATTAACTACTAAAGTTTTAAACAAAGATATAACTTTTGAATTTGTTCACCCGGTTATAACCAAAGAAATAAATATATTAAAAAATAAGAAAAAACAAGTAGAATATTTAGTAAGTGAAATAAATGACAAAAGAATATATAATCAATTAAAAGACAAAACTATACAAACAAAAATAAAACTACTAGAAGAAAAATTTAAGAATAATGTATGCGCAACTATACCTAATGCATTTTGGAAAAGAAAACAACATATAGTAGGATTACCCTATATTAAGGATTTTAGTGAGAAAAATATTCCTACTAAATCAAAATCTATACATATGTCTATAGAATTAGAACAATATTGTAAAATATAAATACAAGATTTATTAGATAAAAAACTTATACGTCCATCAAAATCCCCTTGGTCATGTTCAGCTTTCTATGTTGTAAACAATGCTAAAATAGAAAGAGGAGCACCTAGGTTAGTCATAAACTATAAACCTTTAAATAAAGTTTTAGAATGGATTAGATATCCTATACCAAACAAAAGATATTTATTAAAAAAGTTATATGATTCAAAAGTATTTTCTAAGTTTGATATGAAATCTGGATTTTGAAAAATTCAAATAAAAGAAGAAGATAAATATAACACAAGCTTTAATGTCCCTTTTGGACATTATGAATGGAATGTAATGACTTTTAGTTTAAAAAATGCTCCATCAGAATTTCAAAATATAATGAATGATATAATTTTACCTTTAGGAAATTTTGCAATAGTTTATATCGATGATGTTTTAATATTTTCAAAAAATATAGATCAACATTTTAAACATTTAAATGTGTTTTAGCAGTCTCTCCGACTAAGATATCTTTATTCCAAACAGAAATAAGATTTTTAGGACATAATATAATTCAAGGAACTATAAAACCAATAGATAGGAGTTTAGAATTTTCAACCAAATTTCCTGATGAAATAAAAGATAAAAGTCAATTACAAAGATTTTTAGGATGTTTAAATTATATACATGATTTCTTTAAAGATTTAGGAATTGTTTGTAAACCTTTATATGATAGGTTAAAGAAAAATCCTAAACCATGGAGAGAAGAATATTCTAAAATAATAAGACATATAAAAGAAAAAATATAATTTTTACCGTGTCTAAATATAACTCATCCAGATGCTAAGCTTATAGTTGAAACATACGCAAGTGATTTAGGTTACGGTGGTATTTTAAAATAAAAACTTTTGGACAATGAAAGTGAACAATTAGTTAGATTTTATTCAGGTTCCTGGAATAAAACTCAGAAAAATTATTCTACTATTAAAAAAGAAATTTTAAGCATTATTCTAAATATTAAAATTTTTTGAAGATGATTTATATATGAAAACTTTTATATTAAGAATTGATTGCTTATCTGCAAAATATATTTTAGAAAAAGATATAAAGAATTTAATTTCTAAACAATTTTTTGCTAGATGACAAGTTATATTAAGTAACTTTGATTTTACTATTGAGTATATTAAAGGAGAGAACAATTCTCTACCAGACTTTTTATCACGAGAATATTTATAGGGAAAATGAGCATTTCATCAGAGTCTGGAAAGAAGATTATATTAACAAGACAATCTATAGCAAATCTCAAAAAGGAAAAGAATCCATCTCCTTCTTCTTCTAGAGATTTTCCATCCCTTCCTATAGGGTTAATTACATATTTTCCCACTTTAAACCCCCCAAATATCAAATATGCCCACTTTACTTTCAAAATATCAAATATATCCAAATCTCTATTTTAATTATATTTAAAACAAAAAAAAACTCTATTAAGTATAAATTATTCACCTAATGACAATAATACCCTATAAACAGGCAAACCCTCCAGCTAAATTTTTACAGTATCGATCATTCCTCCAAAATTAAAGGCGCAACTCAATCTAATTCTCAATCGATTCAACCTACTTTTGAATCAAAAAAACTTTGGTAATCTTATCGTATGTTGTTTTAGATATATTGGTAAACTTTTTGAATAATCATATCATATGTTTTTTTTTTTGTTTATTGATTCATATAATTAGATGTAGGAGCATCTTGATAAACCCATTTAATAATGTAGACTAAGTTGTGATATAATATATTTTCATCTTCAATTCCCGAAAGAAAAAAAGAAACCGACAGAAGCTAATTGATAATAACATAAGCACATGCTACATCTTGTATTATATTTAATTGATGAATTGTAGCAGTTGTTGCCAAATCTAATTGTTAGACGTATTCGTATTACGTTGATCATAAAACAAGACTTAGTAAATCTTTTTGTTTTACTATTATTATTATTGTTACAGAAATTGTTATTAGGTTTATCATCAAAGATGGATGATGTTATAGATATTAATATGCAAGAATCAAGACCAACATGGGAGAATATGGTTGAATCACCAATAGTCGAGTACGTTTATACTATACTTTGTAGGTAAACATTCGTCTATTTCGCTACGATTTTTAACATTATTTGCTTACTTACTTATATTTTCAAGCAAATACCATCTAAGTACAAGTTAAAATTGAGGTATGGAGGCTTCTTTCGGAATGTCAAAGACTCATGTCGAAAAAGATATTGTCTTGGCCATCAAAAAAGTATCTACTTTGATACATTCTCTTACAACTACAACCAATTACTTGAAGAAATTGCGAGGCATTATCCACCAAAGAGCGACATTGGCTACTCAGCTTTTTTTGTTGACAAGTATGTCGAAGAGCAATGTTTTATTGAGCTTAATTCAGACGAAAACTTCATGTTGATGCTTAGCATGTACGGAAATGAGAAAGAAGTAATCGTTTATGTGACGACATATACTAATATTGTCACAAACAAAACACAACAAAGGTATATACAATAACTTTATGTATCTTAGTATACATATACGTGCATCTAATTGATCTATAATTTGGCACAGTGGTCAAAATGATGTTACTGATGACCCACGTGGTGAAGATGAGTCAGACTATTGTCCGAGCGAAGAAGGTTATCATAGCCATTATAGTACTGACAATGAAGATGAACACTTCAACTACGCAGACGAAACTTACTCAAATGGCAAGAAAACTCCAATAATGAGAGTTAATTAAAAATTTTCAAATGTTGTGGCTTTTTGAAATGCTTTGAACCATTATGCTTTGACAAATGAATTTGAGTATTTCATTGAGAAAAGTGAACCGACGCGATTCAAAGCAAGGTGTGCAAAGATTGAGTGTGAGTGGAGAATTCATGCTGCTCTCTTGCAAGATAAAATTATGTTTGAAGTAAGTGTTAAATTTAAAAAGTCACATTTTTGACAATGTCTATGTTGCTAAAAGTCTTATTATTTTTTATTTTAAAAATGTGTAGGTTAAGAAATTGGTCGAATCACACTCTTGTATTCGAAGCAACAAGGGTGGTAATAAGTGTGCCACTCACAGCTGGATTGCTGATGTAGTTACTGACAAGATGAAATCTGATGGGGAAATATCCCCTGCTGAGGTTAGGAAGTGGCTGATGCAAAATTATAATGTCAAAGTACCATACATGAAAGCGTATAGAGGGAAAGAACAAGCTTATACCAATATATATGGCAAGTGGGAAGACTCTTTCATTCAGATGGATGATTTCAAAGTAGAACTACTAAATAGGAACCCAGGAAGCGTTGTTGAGATTGATTTTGAGAGAGATGGTGATATGAAACGTTTTCAACGATTTTTTATTTCACTAGTAGCTTGTTCTAGGGGGTTTCTTACCGGTTGTCGTCCTTATATTGCTCTTGATGGTTGTCATCTTAAAGGAAAATTCAATGGTGTGCTAGCTGCTGCTACAGGTATTGATGGTAACAATTCGATATTTCCAGTAGCCTATGGTGTCCTTGAATCGGAAAATACAAAATCATGGATATGGTTTCTTGAGTCACTTAAAAAAGCTATTGGGTCACCTGACGGTCTTGTTATTTCTTCAGACATGCAAAAAGGTTTAGAAGTAGCTATTAAGCATGTTTATCCTAATGTTGTGCATAGAGAATGCATAAGGCACTTGTATAGCAACTTTAAGAAACATTTTCGTGGTGAATTCTTTAACTATAATTTGTGGGCTGCTGCAAGAACGTATTCTGTTAGTGAACATGACAGATTTTTGACGAAAATTGCTCATGTGCGTGAAGATGCAATTACATATCTCAATGTGAATCATAACAAGATATGGAGTCGGAGCAAGTTCGGCACAAGATCCAAGTGTGATTATATTACTAATAATATTTCTGAAGCATTTAATTCTTGGATAGGTACTTTGCATCATAAACCGGTACTTGATCTTCTTGATGCCGTTAGAGAAAAGCTAATGAGAAGATTTGCTAAAAAAAGGAAGATTGTGAGAAAATGGAATGGCACACTAGTTCCTATGGCTAAAAATTATCTGAACAACATCTCAAAGGTAAACATACGATTTATATACGTAGTTTATATATCATTATATTTTTTATGTTCTTGGATTACCTAGACTAGACTAAATACAACTTTTCTTATGATTTTCTTTTTTGAATGTAGAATTTGGGTGAATATCATATTTCTAGAAGCTCTGAGAATCGAGCTGAAGTGAAGTACAAAGGAAAACAGTGGGATGTTGTACTCGATGAGAAAGTTTGTACTTGTCGGGTTTGGCAAGTTACAGGTTTTCCATGTGTACATGCAGCGGCTTTAATTGCTTTCATAAGGGATGCCAATTGGGAAAAATATGTTGATCCTTATTTTAGAGTTGAGAGTGTCAAAAATGCACATGCTCTAGAAATTGCTCCGATGCCTACAAAAGATCAATGGGTGCACATAAAAACATGGGAAATGATATTCCCCCTAATATTAAACGACCAGCCGGAAGACCCGGAAAAATAGAATCATGTCACACAACGAATCTAAAAGAAAACATAAGTGTGCACGATGTGGTCAATACGGGCACCGTGAAAAGACATGCAAGAATCCGACATCTAAAGGTTCTGATCCATATCAAACATCCACTGTAAAAGGTTAGTTAAGGTCTTATTTTTCTGCTTTATTTAATGAAAAGCAGCTTATTTATGTAGTGATTGACTAAATTGTTTGTTATTTAAGGAGACGAGGATAAAATGCAAAAGCTTGTGAAACTTGTGAAGTCTCTGGGTCGAATTGAAAAGGCCATGAAACAAAAGCTGAATGTAGTTGGGTTAAGATGATACTTTTATTGCAATTTGTTTCTTATTGAAAGTTGATTTTTTTTTTTGTTATTTTAGATGTTACAAGACTTACTGTAACTTTTCTTTGTTTATCTAAATTTTTTTTTTTTTAATTTTGTTCAGTAGCTCATTATTTATTGTTAAAGTGTTTTTTGTTCAAGCTCTTCAATTCACCATTTTGCGTATAAGAATCTATCTCCTTTTGAGTATACTCTTCAATTCACCATTATGTTCAAGCTCCCTTGGATTATGTTGTTCACTTATAAAAAATAAGAAGCTCAAGATCTAAGTCCACCTCTTCTATATAGGCAGTTCAGTGTAAAATGGGAAAAAGATTGATGAAGATAAAGTAAGTGCTAAAGCAGTCACGAAATTTTATAATGAAAGTTTAAGTCAATCAGCAAGTTCTTCTACTCCAGTTTCTAATATCCAAGATACTGAATTTATTAGTAGACTTCGGGCGTGTTCATCACCTGAAGATATACAGAAGATTATAAATGAAATCAAGAGATCTCCCACTCTCCAAGTGAAGATCTTCTCCAGGATGCTCAAGATCTTTATGATGATGTTATATTAAATTAAAAAGGGTCCTAATGAGAGTCACAATTTTTTAAAAAAGAGTTCAGTCTGAGTCTATATTAACAATAGAGAGTCTTTATCATTATGAACCAGTCATATTGAATTTATATAAAAAAAAAAAGAAAATTTTAATCCATATGAACCAGTAGAGAATTAATAAAGTTCAGTCTGAGTCTATATTAATAACAGAGAGTCTTTATCATTATAAACCAGTCATATTAAATTTATATAAAAGAAAGAAAATTTTAATCCATTTGAACCAGTAGAGAATTAATAAAGATCAAATTATTAAAGACAATAATCCATATCACACTCTTATATAAAAGAAGGAATTATTGAAGATATTTTTGAAAAGGAAGAATTATTAAAGTGAAGACAACTATTAAAGTGAAGACTAGACAAGAAAGCAAAGCTAAAAGATGCGGAAGAATTATTGAAGACATTTTTCAAAAGGAAGAATTATTAAAGTGAAGACAATTATTAAAGTAAAGACTAGACAAGAAAGCAAAGCCAAAAGATGCGGAAACATTATTGAAGACAATTATGAAAGAAATAGGCAACTGCCGGTTACAATGACCGGATTGATTCTCAATTTCAATTATAAAAGGAAAGCAAAGATTGAAGAAAGGGCAGAGTTTTTACTACTCAAAAAAGAATCCTGTATGAAAAAACCCTCTATCAGATTATCAAACTCCCAATGTTCAAAAACCTTAGATTTTAATATTTGTATATTTCCTATATGTCAGTCCAGTTCTACTTCCAGTATAGAAAAAAGCAATCATTGTATTATATCCAAGTGTCCTTGTATCCAGTTTGAATCTATAAACAAAGGTATATTTTGTTAAATCTTTCACTATTTATAATTTTCGATCCTTTTCGATCCGTAATCTTTGGTATATTAGAAAATTTAGGGGGAGAAACAATAGGATTCAATATTATATTATTATGATTCAAATTTTTATTAATATGATTCTACATTTTATTGCGTTGGTTCAATATTTTATTAAAAAGATTTAGTCATTTGTTTCTATTATTCAAAAGTTATTGGTAATAAGAATTTGCATCATAGTACTAAAATACTGAATCAGATTGTTTCTCCCTCTTCTCTCCCTAAATATCCTTCTCCCTGTAACCGATTCATATATATATATATATATATATATATATATGTAAGTGTGTGTGTAAACATATAAAATATACATATAATGTGACTATTATGAGTCGAGTCACAATATGAGTCGTAAATCGAAAATTGAAAAAACGAGTTACGAATCGACAACTATGGAGCAAACTTTCATTACAAAGCAAAACAATAATTTACAAAAGATTAACATTTAATGTGTGTGATTTTACATTTCTTATTACATGAAGCGCTTGTCGTGTACAAATAAAATGAATCCAATGAAAGTTTGCGTGTTTGATTATAATGTGAACAAATATATTTAGTTTATTTATATATAATATGAGTGGCTGATTCTCCGAATAATAATCGGTTGAGGATCATAAGAAAAGGTTATATCAGGGAAAGGAGAAGAACTTCAATCCTCACGATGCATTATTCTTTTCAATGGTTCAGATTATACCACATAAACGCGAGTGTATTTGATAACTTTTTAAATGAGGAACTTGAAATGTAAATTTTATTAAAGGAGTGATAAAAGAATATTTCACATTTCACTTTCTCTTCTCTCTCTACAACCAACACTATCACTTTGACCTTGAAATACCACCGTTGGTAAATCGGCCTCCACCGGACGTAACCAACATTGATCGTCTTCTTTCTCTCTTCTCCGTCTCCCTCTTCTCACATCGTTGCACCGCCGCCACCACCACCACTTACGTCATCATCTCGACTACCAACACCACCACTTTGAAAATCATGTCGATCTCAGAGAAAATAGATCTGGAAACGTAGATCTCAAAATGTAGATCTCAAAAGGTAGATCTCAAAATGTAGATATAGATCTAAAGAGTCGATCTGATAAGTAGATATAAAAAGTAGATCTGAAAAAAATCTACTGCATTTTACAATATGCAGTAGTGTAAGATACAGTTAGTTTACTGCATTATACATTTCTTCACATTATAACAAATATTTTTATAGTGAATTCACCAAATTTTAAACTACTGCGTTTTAACTGCAATTCATGTGAACTATGTTACATTTTACATTCATATGTTAAAAAAAATAATTTGAAAGCAAAAAGAAAAAAATATACTACATTTTAAACTACTGCATTTTAATTGCAATTCACGTGACTTTTGCTGCATTTTATATTTATATATTAAAAAAAATTAAAAGCAAAAAAAAAAAACTTCTACATTTTACATTTATATCGTCGGAATTCAGCAATCGGCCGGCAGCTGGTAGTGACAGAAGGTGGTGAGTGGTGGAGGGGATGGGAAATGTGAATGAAGAAAGTAGTAGGGGATGATATATAATATCAAAATGTGGAGGGGTAAAAAATAAAATATTATAATGACACATGGAGCATTTTTATTAGTCAATTACCTTCCCTTTACGTCTTTACATAAGAGTCATTCTCTTCTAAACCGTACTCATAATAATCAGCATATAAGCTTAGCTTATTTATATATAATGACATTTTAACAAATCATTGCATTATTGTATTATTGGTTTCATAGTTCATTATACATTCCATTATTTCAAATAGCAAGTAACGAGAAACATATATGTGTGACTTTCTTAAAACAAATATTAATTAAATTCTCTAGCATTCAGGATATTCCAAAACATATGTTGTTGCATTTAACTATAGCAAAAATATCGTCCATGAACAACATCACTCTATGTGTTAGAGCAAATTAGATGTTAGTGAAGCTCAAATTCAACCATTTGTCTTGCAAAATGGATTTATAATCGGCAACGTTAACCGTCTCAAGCGCGTCGCTCCGATTACAAGATTGTAAATTGTAGGACACAAAATGAATTCCAGATCTCGATCATTTGATATTTCCCAGAAAAACAAAATTGGAAAAAGTAAATAGATGGAGATTTTTCCTCCACAAATTCCTCTTAAACCTCAACGTTAATTAGATTTATAATTTGTTTGTATAAGTTCCTATTATTTACATGCACTGGTTCTTTTCCTCTCTACTATTCTTCACGTAATCATAATACATAAAAATTCAATTGATTGTTCCTTACAATGTGGGATTATACAAGATTTGCATGGGTTTTTACAATTTTTATATGTATTTTGCCAATATTGAACAATTGTGATGGAAAACATCGAGTCATGGCGTCTCTCAAGACGTATGGTAATTATCAGATTCAAACTCAAACTCGCATTCATGAAAGAGGTACATAGAACTGCTTATCATTTTCGACCGAAGAAAAATTGGATTAATGGTATGTCTTCATATTCATCATCATGTACATCGGATTATCATGCTTATGTGTATGTTTCTGTCTTCATTTAGTGATAAGATCGATATTATATATGTATTTGTTAGCAATTATAAATATATATCTAATATTGGTTTTTAATTTACGAGAATGAGATAATTATATGTCAATTTTATTCGTGTAGTCGATTTAATTTTTGAAGGTTGACTACGTGGGTGAGGGTTTTAGTTTGCAGATGAGAGAAAGGGTGTGTGAGGAAAAGATCTTATCATTTTGCAATATATTTAGCGAGAAACTTTAGAATATAAAAATTGGGAAAATAAATGTATAGTAAAAGCATTTGCTAAATGTTTATTTTAAATTTTACTATACATTTTTTTTACTCTTTTAACTTTAAAATTTTAAAATGTATCGAGTTTAACTCATTTATCTCATATTTAACTTGTATAATTTAACTTTTATAAATGGTGCAACAAAATGTATTTATTTTATAAATGGGTTGTACAATTGTATTTTGCTGCACCATTTAAATTGTATTTAACTTTTATAAATGGTGCAACAAAATGTATTTATTTTAATTTAAATCGAATGAGCAATGCTAAATGTATTTTTAAAAACTAGTAGCGTAATATCAGCGAAATGCCGCTGAATACGATATATATATATATATATATATATATATATATATATATATATATATATATATATATATATATATAAAGTCTGGATTCAGAGAGAATTACTATTTTTTTGGGAAGCAGGGAAACTATACTTTTATCAACGATGATTGTTAGTGAATTCCCTTAATATTCATCATATAATATTTTAATGGCGGTTTTGATTAATATTTATTGGTAAGAGTATGTTTTTATACGTTTTGAATATCATTCATTGTGAACGAATGTTAACGAATAATTTTTCAAAGAAACTGATAATATCCACTTCGGTTAACAATCATTAATGATAAATGTTAGAAAATTCACTTAATATTCATCATATGATATTATAAGTTATAAAAAGTAGTTTATCTATGAATATTAGTAAGTATAACATCGGTTTTGATTAATATTTCTTGGTAAAAATATTTTTTTTTTTTACGTTTGATTATCATTAATGGTGAATGAATGGTTAGCTTCTCTACTTCCACGGTTTTAAAACCCGATTTTTTAGTTGAACCGGACAAGTGCATTTTATATTGTAATACATCATCAAATAATATGTTCAAAGACATACAATCGAACAGAATATATACAAAATATATTGTAATACATCATCAAATAATATGTTCAAAGGCATACAATCAAACAGAATATATACAGAATATATACAGAATATATTGTAATACATCATCAAATAATATGTTCAAAGACACCTAATCGGAGCGGTCGAACCGGTTGGGCCGGAAGGTCGGACCGGAGTCTTAAAATCTAAAAACAGAATATATACATGAAGTAAAAGACACAAAATCATGTCCACCAAACAATTCAAAAATTAAACTTTGTTCAAAGACATACAATCGAACAACAATCTAACTACAAGTAAACAACTTTCTTCACGATAAGATTTAACAAATAATAACGCATTATATATCTATAAATTTGTCGCACCCCCAAGACACGTGGCAGCGGAAGGTAGGGTGTTGCGTTGGGGGCGCCGACCAAATCAAATATCACAACACAAGAATTACAACAAACGACCTCTATATGAGACGTTTCAAAAATCATTACATTACCTAGTTAAAATGTTTACATAAGTTTTTCCAAAAGTAGAGTACGCATCTAGTACAAGATTTCAACATAATATAATGCAAGCTAATCTCTGATGTTTGTGAAAAGTATGTGACTCGAGCTATCTCCCTCCCAGAGCAAGCCTACTGTGGTTGGTTCCCTGAGAAATACATACTAAAAGGTTAACATAAAGTTGGTGAGTTCATAGGTTTGAAAACAGTTGATATAACATTGTATGGAACACAAGATTTCCTGTTTGTATCATTCAACAATGATAGGTAATGTATTACAAAAATGTAAAAATAGTGTATATTGTTTCCATGAGCTCATAGTTCGAGCTTAACTGTGGTGTCGGGTCACAATCAAGTGCCACGATCGGGGTGCCTCCCAGCGAGTGCCTAATCCAACACTCGTAAGAAACAAATGATAATGCGTCCGTTTGACCAGTTAGCGTGACTAACCCAGACGGGGGGAGTCAATCCCAAATAGTACTATTCATTAACATTCACGCTATAACGATACTAACAAACTATGATGTGGGGGACTTTCAGGATTAGTAAAATAACTCACGCAACCAATATATCGAGTTTAGTACTTGTGTTCACATAAAAGTAGCGGTATAAAAGCAGTTGTATGTATTCTCACCCCAGTTAGAAACAGTAAAAAGGGGCTATGAAACTCACTTGATATTAGCAAGCAAGTAGCAAAGTGTGTTTTCCAAATGCAACCTTCTAACGTCCTAAACGTATAAGATTGTGTAAGTAGATGTCTTAAAAGACCATCTATAGTGATTGTATAAGTGGGGGTTAATGTCCACTTAAGCCAATCATGTAGGTGGAGGGTTAATGTCCACCTAAATTAATCGTGTAGGTGGAGGGTTAATGTCCCCCAAAGTCAGTTCACACAATTAGAAATGTCCAATTGTTCAGTTATCGTTTGTGCTTAGAAAAACATGTACGGGCCGTTGGTGATATTTTGTGAAAACACAGATTTGATTGATTATGTTATGCATACTTGTACTTTCCAGTTATGGTAATTGATCAGTGTGACAAGGGGGCGAAGCCCATGAATAACGGGGGTCCGAGGGCAGCGCCCTTGGTAGCGGGGTCCAAGGGGTGGCAACACCTGGCGGGGTCCAAGGGGCAGAGCCCCTGGCTGGGGTCGAGCTGCCAGGTCAGCTTGGAAAATTTTTATTTATGCTTATATTGCTTTAACCAAAAACGTATAGATTTCTTTGTTTTTAGCGACATTGAGTTAGTGTCGCTATATGCGACACTAAGGTATTATGCGACACTAAGGCTTGTGTCGCTAATGTGACGATTCGGGTGTATAGCGACACAAAAGCTTGTGTCGCTAATGTGACGATTCGGGTGTATAGCGACACAAAAGCTTGTGTCGCTAATGTGACGATTCGGGTGTATAGCGACACAAAAACTTGTGTCGCTAATGTGACGATTCGGGTGTATAGCGACACAAAAGCTTGTGTCGCTAATGTGACGATTCGGGTGCTATAGCGACACAAAGGCTTGTTTCGCAGACTACTGGGCTTCTGCGACACAGAGGCCTGAAACAGGTCGATTTTGTGAATTTTATTTCGGGTTCCAAATGTTCAAATAAAAATTCAAGAAAAATATATGTTGTTCCTTAGTATGTTAGCTCTCTAAATTAATTTTTCCAGAATTTTTGGGTATTCCTAAGTATTTTTAAAAATTCCGTTTGTTCTCTAAGGTCAGAAAGTGACCAATCCGGACACATGCAACAAGATCGGATTTCTGGGAAAAATCTACACATTTTCAGAAAAAGTTATATAAACGACATTTGTACCTAACAAATTTTGTGAACTTTTGGCGGTGGTTTCAGGTCATTTGGAGGTGTATATCTCGAGTTATGATTAAAACAAGAGAGGTGAAATTTCTGTCTTTTTCGACAGCCCGGACACATGTTTTGGTAAAAATCATTTCGGGTATCAAACGAGCTCCAAAAATTATGAAACCACTTGGAAATGAAAGCTAACTTCTTAAACTTAATTTTTGCCTTTTGAATCGTCCATTTTGGTTAAGTTTTTAGGGAGAAACATCCTCCCAAAGTCGGGTCATTTTTCTGGTCAGTTTGCATGTGACGTTTTTGACACTTTTTAAACATGAAAAACGTTTTTATGTTATGATTTGGACATTTCCTTGTTAAGTGAACTTTATAACATGTTTATGGAAGTGTTTTAGAAGGGTTCTTAAATTCTTACAAAGAGGAGGATGAAAGCACAAAGAGATGGACGTTGAGAGCTCGTTTTCTTGCATTTTCGGCTTGATTTCTTCTTAAAAGTATGGTGAATGTTGATGGTGGTGATGGTGGCCGGATTTTTGGTGGTGGTGGTGGTGTTCTTGGGCTGTTTTTGGTCTGATTTTAGAGAGAGAGAGCAGAGATATTTGGGAGAGAAAGAAAGAGTGTGTGTTTGTTTAGTGTGAAAATGAGAAAAATGAAAGAGTTGTAAATTTAAATGGGGTGGGCTTGGGCTCAAGGAGTTGGGCTGGTTTTTGGGCCGAATTGGGCCTCATGGACCGGCCTTGGGCTTGGTTGGGGCAGCCCAATTGGAGCCTTGGGCTTGCACAATAGTTTCTCAAGCCCGTTTTACGTTATTCGTGTTAAATCGCCTAACGTTTCTTTGAGTTGTTTTTAACTAACGATTTGGATTGGGTTATTTTCGATTGAAGTATAATTAAAATACTTTATTTTGAGTTAGTAAAATATTTATCGACCTTTGTTTGGTTGCCGAATTCGATTCGCGCGTTTTCGTTTTGTTTGTCACGTTTTATTCATAACGTCTAGTTTTTCACGTATTATTATTTAATAATAATAATAATATAGGGTAAATAATTACTATTTAATTTATGAGATAGGTTTGCATTATTTATGAAAAGTTATCACCAACGCCGTATAGATTGTCGGACCTCGTCCGGTTGTTTCGCGTAATTACAGATAAACACATAATCACGTAAGTATATATTCAAATATACAAGTAATTACAGATATTTAGCCTAATACCAACTAAATACAAGTAATTAGGGTTTCTAGCTAGGTTTAACAATTAACCTAAAGTGTCGGGTGTCACAAAATTAACTTTTAATAACGCATTTTATTTGTAATACATCATCAAATAATATGCATTGCCTCATAAGATATATATATATATATATATATATATATATATATATATATATATATATATATAATATCAACAAACTATAATTTGATAATACACCTTTAATTTTTGAATATAATATATATCATGAGTGCTGCAATATATGTAATAAATATATCTAGAGTAAATAATTATAACAAGTTAAATGTTAGATTAGTTGGTTAACAAGCCGCTATTCATAAATGTAGTCGTCAGTTCGAATCTTGTAATCGACAATTTTATTTTATTTTCTATTTAGTTAAAACTTTAACTTTAATTTGTCCAACATAGGTGAGAAAACAATCCCAACACAAGAATCACCTTATATATAATGCCTCCAACAAAGTCTACACTCCAACTTACTATCCAATTTAAGGGGACCTAAAGGCTTCAATACATCAGTCCGGTTCAATACATCAGTCCGGTTCTTAAGTTTAGAAACTAATTTAATTAGTTAATAAAAAATAAAAAAATAAAAACTGAAACCGGTTCAATACATCAGTCCGGTTCCCGGTCCGACCGGCCGGCCCAAACGGCCCGCTGACTAGTCAAACTTTGGAAAAAACCCGTTAATTTTGAGCCGGAATTCTAGAAAAATCCGGTCCAATCGGTTCTTAAAACAGTGCCTATTTTCTTCAAAAAATTATTTCTCTCTTTATCCCTACCCTTAAATAAATATAGATATTTATCAAATGCGAATATACGTAGCTTAGATTTTATGTAGTTTCTTTCTTTAATTTTTAACTTTGACGTCAATTGAAAAGTGCTCATGGTAAAGAGCTTTATATTAATGAATAACATAGCTAATGTTAACATTAGCTAAGATGTCAAAGCTAAAAGTAGTAAAATGTGACTAAAACTTAGATATAATATGGAGTAAATATTTTTCACTGTCTCACTAATAGACGATGTGTCTGTCATTAAACGAGACCTTTCATCTTTGATTTACTTTTTTCTTTTTAAATGGCAGAATTATATTTAAAAAAACTAGCGAGATTGCTAGAAAGTACAAATACTACAAAATAAACCTTCTGCAAAACAGCCTACACAGACAGAATAAAAACATCCCTCCCATACACCTAGAAACCACACAAGAAGAAGAAATTGAACCTAAAAACGACCCCAACTTACGAAACCCTAAAAACAGCCTAAACCCGAACAAATAACAAAACCTGAGGCCCAAAACACAATACAAATTACAATGTCATCTTGCGAAGTAATTTCAACGCTTCAGAAGACCTTAAAGCGGGTGAAGTTTTTTTTTTCATTCATAGTATGAAGTTTAAAATTTCTGACGATTCTTTTCCTGAATTAACTTGAACAAATACATAGTCCTTAATTTTTTCTTTTTTTCGGTGGAATAGTTTTCACTATTTTTTGCTTTCGAGAACTAGGAGGTGGATGTTTATCATCGTTAGCACCTCCATCAGATGTGAAAATAAGTCCATTTGATGTTGGAATTGGATGGGCCTCCAAAGCATGAATGAATATTGAATTAGAGAATAAGACAAAATAGAGTATGTTTCTACCTCCGCTCTTTTGAAAATAGAATAGTTTTCATCTTTGATTACTTACCATAGAATGTTTTATATATTAACAGATAATTTTGCTATTTGTAGCTCTAAGGCTATCGTTAAAAAATTAATTTTTATGGGGTGATTGTTGATTGACGGTTAAAAACCGATTTTATTATTAAAATCCACAATTTAACCGTAACCGTGTGATAATTTCTTGGTGGTTGGCTCTTATCTATAGCCCTAAGAGCCACATATAGCAAAATCCTTTCTCTATGTACTACGATCGACTTACATCAGTTGACACTATTTCTATATAGTAATTGTGTACTATTAAACTTCACTATTGTCACTATAAGCATGAATGAGTAATTTAGATTGATCATGTTTTTGTTTATGTTTGCGTTTAATTTGTTATTTATGTGTAGTTGAGTTAACGACTCTTTTGATCTTTTTGCATGAATTTGACGATGGGGACTTGTATTAAATCTAAATAGATCCGAATGGTAAGTTTTTCTTTGAAATTTGGATTATTCTTTAACTTAAATTTATATAATAAGTTATATATATTTGATAAAATGATTTTAATTTATCAATTCGGGTTTGTGAGCAGCACCAATGTATTACAAAGGATTCTACCATTTATTCTATCAATACAATCCTAAAGGTGCTGTATGGGGCAACATTGTGTGGGCTCATTCAGTGTCAAAAGATATGGTTAACTGGATACATCTTGAACCAGCAATCGTACCATCGAAACCATATGACAAATATGGGTGTTGGTCTGGATCTGCTACGATCTTACCGGGTGAAAAACCAGTGATCATGTATACAGGAATAGTTGACCCGAAACCCAAACCAGGTTACCAAGTCCAAGTTTACGCCATCCCTGCCAATTACTCGGACCCCTATTTGCGAGAATGGATCAAACCCGATGACAACCCTTTCCTCAAGCCAACAGGTGAGAACGTTTCAGCCTGGCGTGATCCCACAACTGCTTGGTACAATAATGGTCATTGGAAAATTATCATTGGAAGTAGGCACAAACACAGGGGCGTTGCTTATTTGTACCGTAGTCGGGACTTTGTTACATGGATTAAGGCAAAACATGGTTTTCATACTAAAAGTGATACGGGTATGTGGGAATGCCCAGATTTTTTTCCGGTAGCATTGGAAGGTACAGATGGGTTAGATACATCAACAGTTGGTTGTGACGTTAAATATGTTTTCAAGGTTAGCCTTGAAGTAACTAGGTATGAATATTACACGATTGGGAATTATGACCTAAGTAAAGATAGATACGTTCCAGATAATACATCAGTAGATGGTTGGGGTGGATTACGATTGGATTATGGAAACTTTTTCGCCTCGAAGTCATTCTATGATCCAGCCAAGAAAAGGAGGATTGTGTGGGGTTGGGCTAACGAGTCAAGCACTGCCAACGAAGATATTGCAAAGGGTTGGGCCGGCATTCAGGTACTTTTGTAGCTTTCATGTATATGTGACATAATTTTTCAACTTTGAAAAGCCAAACTTCATTTGATCTTTTATTTTGTGTAGTTGATTCCGCGGAAGGTGTGGTTGGATCAAAGTGGGCATAAATTGTTACAGTGGCCTATTTGTGAATTGGAGACTCTAAGGCGCAAAACGGTGGAGCTAAACAACATAAAAATTAACAAAGGGGATATCCTTGAGGTCAAAGGAATCATTGCGTCTCAGGTTTGTATTTTATGATGTAATTCTACTAGTATATCTAATAAACGACCTTATGGAAATTGATGTCTATCAATGCAGGCGGATGTTGAAGTTACATTTACATTTGCGTATTTGGAAAAAGCTGAGTTGTATGATGAAAAATGGGCTGAACTCCCACAACATGATCTTGGTAAACATATTTGCGGGGTAAGGGGTACAACCGTGGAAGGTGGACTAGGGCCATTTGGTCTCATGACCCTAGCTTCAGAGAAGCTTGAAGAGTACACTCCTGTTTTCTTTAGGGTTTTCAGAACTACCGACAACAAACATAAAGTTCTCTTGTGTTCTGATGCGACACCGTAAGCCCATCTCTTTATGTTTTCTGATGTTTTCAAAATATAAAGTTCCACATTTTCTTTTATTTTATGTAAATGTAATAATAACATACATTTTACTTTTCATAATGCAGATCGTCATTGAACCAAAATGAATACAAACCATCGTTTGGAGGCTTTGTGGATGTTAACTTGGCACAAAAGAAACTTTCGCTTAGGAGTTTGATTGACCATTCAGTTGTAGAAAGCTTTGCAGAAGAAGGAAAAACGGTTATCACATCAAGGGTTTATCCAACACTTGCAGTTTCTCGTAATGCACATTTGCATTTATTTAACAACGGGTCCGAAACCGTCACGGTTGAAAAACTAAATGCATGGTCTATGAGGACGGCTTGTATCAATTAAACCTAGCTCCTTTTTGTATTAAGAAAGTAGGTAATAAGAGAGGGATGGTTAGTTATTACCTTCTGTATTACCTTTTGTATTGAAGGAAATTAGTTTTCAGTGTATTCATGTTGAGCAAAATTGAATGAAATTTGCGTATGTGTCTATCTGTTTTAATGGTGTAGAATGACAATCAACCATAATAATAAACGGATAGATAGTCCAAATAGTCGTACTCGTAGCAATACGGAAAAACACAATAATCGCTTCTGTCTATGTAGCATATTCAATCGGTTGATGAACCTTAGTTAAGTTAACCCCGAATATTAGTTGAAGTTAAAACATTTACTCATCGATCAGCTATTTTTTTGTAGCATATTCGATCGGCTTTACCTATATAATTTTTAGATTTGATTATCAGTCCTACACCAGTTGCAATCAAATAAAACATGCGATTGTATTTTGGGCAGTTATGATGAAAAAAGTATTATATAAACTATTTATTTGCTTTTCACTTAGTTATATAGTCTAATAAGTCAAAATGTGCTTCACTGCTTTGTATCATAACCATTTGTGGGTCAGACTTCGGAGTAGTAATTACTGAGTACATATATAATTCACACACTTTCTTTAATGCCCTGATTAGAAAGAACAATTTGCAAATTTGAAGTAAGCAACACAATGTTATACAATTGGGGTTGACTCTGCCAATTCAACGGGTTGAACCGGGAGAGTCTGTAAGATGACGGGTTAACCATGTTTTGTGACTCGGATTGACCAGGCAGGTTTTACTTGATCTGGCAACTTGGTTTTCACAGAAAACAGAAAAAAAATATTGCTAAATTTTTTGCTATTGAAACTCTAAATCGCAATGTATGAGCCACATGTACAAATTCAAAAAGAAAAAAGTACAACACACTAAATCTAGCCAAAATGGAAGAGTTGCTGGTGATGTCGGTTGACGGAGACAACTCTAATCAGGTGGTCGGAGTAGTTCATCAGGTGACGGTGACAACAAAGGGATGGTTGCCGGAGACAACTCTAATCAGGCGGTCGGAGTAGTTCATCAGGTGACGGTGACAACAAAGGGATGGTTGCCGGAGTAGTTCATCGGCCCAAATTTGCTATTGTTTTTGGCTGCGTTTTGTTTTCAATACACATACATATGGATGTATATATTGCTTGCTGTTCTTCCATTTGAGAACACAACTATGAGAATTGATAATTGTGATTTTCACTGTTGGTGTTGTATGTGTGAAAGAGACTAAGAGAGTATAGAAATATTATTGGTGTTGTATGTGTCAGAGAGTGTATGGAAACAATTTGTTCGTCTCGACGTGAAAAGTGAGGTCTGTGTGAGTCAAAAAGCAACACTATGGAGTGTTATTTTAAAGTATATACAAAACAGTAAAGTTAGAAAAAACGCTGCAATACAACTAGCTGATGGATGCTCTACCAAACTCAACTTTTCCATCCTATTCAACAAACAAGGCAATCGGAGGTTCAACAGAACAGCCCGGTGACTCGGTCAACTATCTGGGCCATTGTATAAACCGGGTTTAAAACCATGAAGAAACATAAAATTCAACATGCACATATCAAATGTCATAAAGATCCGAAGTTGTCATGAAGATCCGAAGTAAAAATAGCAAGTTTTCCACTAGCAAAAATGTCTTTTCAGTCTAGTTTATATAATTATAATGAAACCAACAAAAGAAACTACAAAAAATGCAGACACTTCAATATCCAACACAGACCACCCTGCATGTGTTGCTCACTTGATTTTCTTCTTCGGCCTCAACTGCATCGCAACAAGAAAACATGCAGACCCATTTAACAAAACGATTGAAGAAAATCTGTTTCATACCCTTAAAAAGACATCAAATTAGCGTACACAAAGATTATCTATTTATCCTTTTTATGGCGTACTTAGTGAAACTTGTATTGCCATTTCTCAACACGTTCGTTTTTTTCTAAGTCTTCACATTTCTTGTATTGATTCATCTAATAATGGGGTGTTTGTGATTGCTTATTTAAGCGCTTATTTGCTTATTTTAACAGCAGATTAGGAGATCAAAACACCCTTACCCTGCTCATATGCTTATTTTAGAAGGAATGGGCACCCAAAAATAAGCATGTTAGCACATACTTGTTTACCAAGTAGATAAACACTTATAGATAAGCAAATCCCAAGCATCCCCAACTCCTTAGTATATCAGAACGGGTGAAACTCTCAAACCTATGCAAAATATAACCCCAAATGAAAATAGAGGACTTAATAAAATTGAACTTAAGGGGTTAATAACCTGGTTGCTGTGACCACATTTCTTTTTCCTGCAATTCACTGCCCTTGGGTGAAGACGAGCATAGCACCTGAGAAGATTGAACCACAATTGTTAAGTACAAATGCATTTACAACAAGAAGAACAACAATACTCAATCCCACGTATGCGGAGTATGGGGGAGGTTAGATGTAGGCAGTCGTTCCTAGGGCTGCAAACGAGTCGAGCTTTTATCGAGCAACTCGAGCTTGGCTTGAGCTTGAGCTCGTTCGAGTCAAGCTTTTATCGAGTTCGAGCCCGATCTGGAGCTTAAAAGTAGAGCTCGAAATACATATCGAGCCGAGCTCGAGCCTTTAAGAGCTTGGCTCGAGCTGTTATCGAGCCGAGCTCGAGCCATCCTAAAACATTTTCGAGTCGAGCTCGAGCATTTATCGTGAAAGCTCGTCTAGCTATCGAGCCGAACTCGAGCCTATTCTAAGTGAGTCGAGCTCGAGCTCGGCTCGACTCGATTACAGCCCTAGTCGTTCCCCCACCCAAGGATACAGAGTCATTCCTCTACCCCGAGGGTAGAGAAAGTCTTCCCACTACCCGGGGTATAGAGACTGTTTCTAGAAAGACCTCCGTCGAGCACGAAAAGAAGTACAAGTGCATTTACAATGACTAATTATGTGAAGTACATAACCCAAACGAATGTGATTGTTGTGAAACCGGTTTGCTGTATAACTAAGCAACAACCAAAAAATTATCACAGTGATAAAAGTCATGTTCTACACGTGAAAATCAACTGCAGATAAACAAAAAGCAGTTGACAAAGTTGTCGTGTAGACATTGATATTGGAACTTGTGACATCCCCTCAAGCTACCGAAACAGCAGGAAAGAACAACAATAAAGTTCCAATAGCAATGAGCAATACACGTGAGTCAACAAGATGACAATTTGTCATAGCAAATCCTTTTTAGACTTTGAATTTTATCAAAACTACCAAAGTTATAACAATATAGAGCTAAAAATACGAGCATTTAAAACCAAAAAGATATCAATTCAAACAGCGAGTTACAAAAACTGATGACTTCTTGAAACAAATCCTCTTAAAATTATCAAGAATACGATAATCATGACAATATATCGATAAATGCGAGTATATAGAACCAAAAAGAAATCAACTCACTTGCGGCAAATAGTCTTGTCTTGATTGTACTTCCTAGCCAATGCCATCAAAGAAGGCTCAATAATTCCTCCTCTTAGCCTCAAAACCAAATGCAGAGTTGATTCTAAACACACATAAATAAATAATTAACACTCTAATCAAAATAGCAACCTCATAATGTCACTTACATATACGTATCTAACAAAAAAAAAACATTACATTGCATCGTTGTAATACTGTCAACTCATTTTTACAGTACAGTTTATCTAGCCTTTTAAACAGCACCATGACTAATACGGAGTATGCATTAGCACAAACAACAGATGCAGAAATAATAATATACATTGCAAAAATAAATCAAAAGCTATAGAAATGTATGATAATAAGTATTGAACAAACAATATAATCAATCTACAAATAAAACAATTACACAAAAAAAAAGTATAATGAATACCTTTCTGGATGTTATAATCAGCAAGAGTACGCCCATCTTCAAGTTGCTTTCCGGCGAAGATCAATCGCTGTTGATCCGGTGGAATACCTACAATTTAATTATTTTTTATTTGAAATTAAATTCAATTGATTGAAAATTAACTTGAAATGTAATCAAAATAACAATAAAAGAAAGGTACCTTCTTTGTCTTGAATCTTAGCTTTGACATTATCAATAGTGTCGCTGCTCTCAACCTCGAGAGTTATGGTCTTCCCAGTTAGGGTTTTCACGAAGATCTGCATTTTGTTTTCGATTCAATTGCTGCTGAGTTGAAGCCGATGAGTGTTTTGTTAAAATTAGGGTTTTATACTCTGGTATGTTATTAGGGTTTTGGAATTTTGGGTAATGTATTGGGTCTATGTCTATTCTGTAAGCCCACAATTTTAACTTATTGGGCCTTTATTACTATTACTCTTTACGATTTATCTACCTCAAAAGAACAATTATTTGACACTTTGTATATATTATATATTATATTTCTTTCCCTTCTTAATTTTGTCTTTGTTGGAAAAAGAAATAGCAATAGCAAGAGATTAACCATACAACTTATATATAAAAATAGACAATGTCATATTATATTCGCAACAATTTAACGAGTTACCTATTTTAAAATACGTAAATAAAGCAAATCGACTAGAACCACGTTAAAGGTCATCGTCCAATTCCATCGTGATCATGCCCATTTAATATAAGTCGTGTAATAACATTATGATCATGCATATGGGATGAATCGAATTATAGCAAGATTAGCGAGCTAGTTATATGTAACTTTGTTAAAAGATGACGTAGGTTTTTTTTTCTTCTTATTTTATATGTAGTAGAGATTGTTTAGAAGGATGATATGGATTCATAGCAGGCCCAACCGCTGGTTTCGGGGCTTTGTCCCACCACTGAAAACTTTGCCCTTTCACGCGAAAAGTTTAGCTAGTGTAGAATTATAGAAATATGAATTCCGTAACACATTATATATTGTATAAACTAAACTTTAAATATGTGTTCTAGAAAAGGATTTGAAATTATGAAACTTTTACCAAACATTGATATTGGTTGTTGGTTCCCTTGATCACGGATCTAGACTTGTCGTTAGACTCAATTGAAAGGCGGAAACAATCAATCAAGCAATTGAAACGTAAATACAAACACAACGATTTATAATCTTTTCGTATAGATTAACAATTGAAGAATAAAGATTACAAACTCACTAACTCTCTCTTCCCACTCTCTCTGCCGTATCTCTCTCTCTCTAGGGTTTGATCAACCCAAAACATAAACTCTAACTCTCTATTTATACAAACCCTACTGGACCCTGCGACACAAGCCCTATGTCGCAGGCCCAACCCATTGCGACACAACCTTTGTGTCGCTATAGCGACACAGACTCTGTGTCGCCTGAACAGTACATTTGTGTATATTTTCTATTACTCTATTCATTTACATACTCGCATATACACACTAAACACGATACAAACGCAGACTAATTAACTTTGACAATTACAATTGTTTGACCAAATGACTGACACACATTATGCACCACCAAACTCCCCCATGTCAGCAGCTTGGTCAAATAATCTTCAATTAGTCTTCACCAACAAACTCCTCCATTGAGATAGCTTGGTCTTCAAAAGTCTTGATGTTCAGTCTCATATGACTGATATCCAATTAGATCTTCAACTTCAGTGACCATCATCTCTTTCATCAATAGCTTCTCCAATAGTATTTATCTTCAAAGTCTTTGGAGAACTCTCATCAATTCTTGTCTTTTGAATATGAGCATGATATGTAACTTGAATAAAATAACTCAGAAATAAAATATTTTTGTAATTTTCTTTATAAGACAGAATTAAAATACTGAAAGCAATAAATAAACAATCTTTTTGGGGACGGAATTGTTTTGGTCTGGTTAGGGATCATATCAGGATAACATGCAATTATTAAGAATAGTAAGTGTTATTTCGATTATCAGTATGTTTGTCCACTTTAAATTTTCTTAGCATATTTAAATCACCTGTTATAAAGATTAGTTCAGGACGATTATTGATATTTTATCCATCTAGACATTTGAACTTAAGTATAGAGGATTTCAACTCATAATGAGATGAACCACTTGTGTTATTATTAGCATGCATATTATATTATATAACTCACATTAAAATATACATTTGAAATCAAAACATGTTAGTAGTTTCTTTATAGAAGGTGAGGGTATGAACGTATCTTTAGAACTAAGATAGCGGTGACAGGTCTGTACTTTCGTACAACAGAGTCACATAAGTAATAGTTCGGGTTGAACAAACACCAGTCTGAACAATTTAAACTAGAGGGTACAGGTCTGTACTTGCGTACAACAGAGTACCATAGTTTAACACAAACCAGTACGAGGCAAACTTTTTATAACTTTTCTTGTACATTTGTACATTATATTTTAGAATTTTGAAATGCCACGGGTACGTAATAGTTGTCTATAACTTGATAGAGACTACGTACCTAAGTTCTTTTCAAGAATATATTAGATGAAACTAGGTCTGTATTTTCATACAACAGAGGAGACAACTAATATATTCCCCAGATAACACCATACAAAGACTCTATATTTTAGATCATAACATGTTTATTATCCAAATATTAAGATGAAGCGTTAAAATATTTTGGACATTTTTGCCCTTATTTTAAATTAATGTCATACATATTAATATGTCTTTATATAAAATAATATGCATATTTGAAAGTTAAGCTTCTTAGTAACTTTAGAACAAATGCCTACCAATACATCATTTGATGAAGCTAATATTTATAAAAGGTATTTCAAGTATGCTAGAAAAATCTACTGACACATCAAACATAAATCTTAAAATTCCATTTTATGCATATTTCCTGATGTACTATCATTTCCCCAATTGTTTACGGACACAATTCAACGTCTATTTGAAAAATGTCGCAACTATTGCATTTCTTTAATACTAACAAGTAAAAAGAGTGGCAATTGCGTTTTTTCAAGAATTTGTCTGTTCATATTTTTCTGACTTTTTAAATTAGAATTTTTAAAATTTCTCCCCCTGAACAGCAAATTCTTTACAAAAAAACAACAACTAAATAATCATTTAAACAAAACAGAAGGGTTTCAAGTCACATATCAAGTCAAATTCAAATTCTTTTAGCACTTTTTAACCACCTTGTTTCACTTCAAAAATATCATCCATTCGCTCAAACATCATCACCACACATGATCACATCCTTGCAGTCACTAAAAGTATTAGCTATCAAAAACCGGACTGCATCACCACAAACAAACATTAGTACTTATGAGACACCCAAGCCTTGATAGACTTGGGTTGTCCACTATCGTCCATAACCATCACATCAATGAGTTTATGGTATTTTAAAAACTCAGTTGATTTCATTGATGTGTTGTTTGTGGATTTAGGTTTCCAAACCCGTTTAGGTTCAGATGATTTGTTTTCAACAATGTTGGGCTTTTGAACAGCAGGTCTACTAGGCTCAACTTTGTTTACTCTAGCCATAGGTTTTGGAGAGTTGGATGCACAACTAGATATATGCGAAAATGAACCACGCCTTGAAAAAGATTTTTGAAAAGAATTTCTAAACAATGAAGTTCTTGGCATCCCTCTACCAAACCTGTCTAGGGATAATAACCGACAATCCCTAATGATGTGGCCCTGTTGACCACACCGAAAACACGAACGCCGTTCCACATACGGCCTTTTCCAATGACTACCCTCAAATTGTTTCGACGGAGGATTTACTGAGGGAGGCTTAGAGGTTGAGGCATTTACAGAACATGAACACTTATGCGTACATGTTGATGTAGAAGCCTTTAAAGTTGAACAGGTTGATGTTGAAGGTTGTTCTTTAACTGATTTATTAATTATTTTATTTTTCTTCAGATTAGTCACAAATGATTGTGAGATATGTGAAGATTTTCCTCTTGAATCCTTCTCTAAGATTTTAGCAGAGTCGGATTCATTTACAACCTTAGTTTTGCCCTTATTATTTAAAACTTGTTCAGTTTCATTAATAAGTATATGATTTTCGGGCTTAACATTAACCTTTTCAACCTTGACCTCAGACTCTTCAGTTAAGTCTTCCATTTCAACAATCTCCTCAACACACACAGGAGATACAAATTTAGCCTTAACACAATCAGGCTTTTTAACAGTTGGAGCTGTATCAAACACTGACTCAGCAACAGATTTTGTATCTACCTTTGAAAAGGTAGGTACAAAGTCTTTGGCTGCATCCTTTGAAGGCATTGGTAGATAGTCAGAAGGAGGTGGTACATAGTGGTAACCAAAACCAGCCTTACTCTTTGTATCTGTCCTTTGCGATTGGAGGATCTCGTCAAAGACCAGTGAGGATGTTGAAAAATTTGAAAGCTTTCGATTTAAGTCATCTACTTGTGACTGTTTTTCAGCAAGATCCTTTCTTAGTAAAGCAATCATTTTTATATAACTGTCAATTTCATCTTGTTGACTGAAAATCTTAGCTTTTAATTCTTTCCGGTCAGAAAACGCAGCATCTAGTTTCTTATCAAAAGCCTTTTCATTATCTTTCAAAATTTTATTTGCCCGACAAAGTTTTTCTAAATCAGAATTCAGGCGTTCGGTATCCTCACTGTATCTGTTAACTTTATTGGTTAATTTGATACATGACACACAAGATGATGACTCTTCAATGGGTACCTCAGATTTACTCGTTATGTGAGCCATGAGAACTTGATTATCGCCCAACTCATACTGTTTCTTCAATAGCTGCAATTTATTCTTCTCATATTGCTCACTTCCACCGCAACACCTTTCAATGGCTTGCCATAAATCATATGCAAGCTCATGATGTCTAAATTGCTTCATGAGTGGTTGTGATAGTGCCATGGTGATCGCAGCATGTGTTTTCCTTTCAGTATCATAAGCCTTGCGTTCTTCAGGATTCATGGATTTGGTAGGCTTAAATGGAGCTTCTCTGGGAAAAACACCAGTTCTAAGAGGACGTTCATATCTTTTCTCTAAATATATTTGCATATCAGGATCATTGACAGCGATGAATGCCTCAAATTGTATTCTCCATTCAACATAAGGAGTATTGGCAGTGAATAATGGAGGTTTATTAGTGCTACCGATCTCATTGTTATGTTTTAGTAAGTGGGAAAAGCTTTTAAGCGACATTTTAATCCAGAAATGTACCAAAATTTCGTCCTTTTGACTTTTCCCTCCAAAATATGGTTCGAAAATATCAAAAATTGCACGAGTAAAACGAAAATTTTTTAAAATCAAAATTAAGACCTTTTAAGCTTAAGAACAAAATTTGGTCATGCGAAAAATTTCCAGCCAAAAGACTTTTTTTTTTTTTTTCTTTTTTGTCTTTAGCGACACTAAGTTAGTGTCGCACATTAGTGTCGCAAGATAGTGTCGCAAAATCCGATCTGGTGTCGCAATCTTATGTCGCGAAAACCCTAAATACGACACAAAAATTATGTCGCTGCTTGTGTCGCTAAGGCTGATTGTGTCGCTAAAGCTTGTGTCGCACAAATACAAAACAGGAACCCTAGTAGCGACACAAAAGTTAGTGTCGCAGCTAGTGTCGCAATGTCGCGGCCAGCAGCTCCAAAAACCCTAAAAATCGAAAATTTTCGAAACCCTAACGAATTTCGAACGATAATTGATGAACAAACCCAGAAATACACTTCCAGAAGCTAAATATTCAACTGATTGGACCCAAAACGTTGATCAAACCACCAAAAACACCACGAATCAAACCGAAAACATTTCAATTAACGATCAAATCTTTAAACAAACGCCCAAAGGCTCTGATACCACTTGTTGGTTCCCTTGATCACGGATCTAGACTTGTCGTTAGACTCAATTGAAAGGCGGAAACAATCAATCAAGCAATTGAAACGTAAATACAAACACAACGATTTATAATCCTTTCGTATATATTAACAATTGAAGAATAACGATTACAAACTCACTAACTCTCTCTTCCCACTCTCTCTCTAGGGTTTGATCAACCCAAAACATAAACTCTAACTCTCTATTTATACAAACCCTACTGGACCCTGCGACACAAGCCCTATGTCGCAGGCCCAGCCCATTGCGACACAACCTTTGTGTCGCTATAGCGACACAGGCTCTGTGTCGCCTGAACAGTACATTTGTGTATATTTTCTATTACTCTATTCATTTACATACTCGCATATACACACTAAACACGATACAAACGCAGACTAATTGACTTTGACAATTACAATTGTTTGACCAAATGACTGACACACATTATGCACCAACATTGGTAATAGTCGATATGCAAATTCGGGCTTATGATTTTTAAAAATTAAGTTACAGTGATACATGGAGTTATTTCAAGATATGACCTTTTTTTAGATATTTATAATTAGGATTGAAGTGAAAAACTAGTAATTAGAGGTTAAAATAAAACATTAGATAATAGACGATGGGCTTTAAATGAAAATGATAAAAAAAAAAATTCATCTTCTTGACAAAATACACCTGTAATTCAACACTATCTCTATTAAAACCATATTTAAGCTTTGTTTTCAAATGGGTCTTCAAGTGCTAGTTTATAGTTCCGTGATATCGTTTAGCTTGATATAATTATTCTAAAATCGATTCATATTAAACCTAAAACTTCAAATTTTTGGGTGCCCTCGAAAAATAGAGACCATGTGCGGTCGCACACCCCGCACACCCTCAGATCCGGACCCGGTTAATAGTACCAACACAACGAAAACAACAAATTTCTGTATTTTGACCACATAATATATTTAAATTGTATCATTGTTTTACTATAAACATTACTTTACCAATACAAGTTGAATCAAACATTTATACTTTAGTAACACACATATATCAATTCTGCTACATAACTTTTCTTTAAGTTTGTTACGCTGATAAAACATCACTATGTTACAATTGAGTTCCATTGTTTCGAGGGGGCTCTTTAGTCAAATGGGTCTATTCGATGATCATGTTCACTTGCCATTACCATTCCGGTGCAAAGACACGTTGGGCACATTACCTGAATCAAATAGTTGTAGTAAAGAATTAGAAACTAACAAAAAAGAGGCACCCACGTGTGCCCTATTAAAGCAATATGAGGACGAGTTTTCAGTACCTTTCCTGCACCGGAACAGTTAAGACACCTTCGAGTAGTGGGAGCTCTTAATGGACGATCAGAAGCATTTGATACAGAAATCGGTTCTATGTTTACGCACACACCACTAGAAGAACAACGAGCACAAGCCAAGTATCCTGTATTTTGGCATATGAACACTTCTGATTAAAAGGTATACAAGCGATACAAAGGGCTAGAGGTGATAAGGCTGGTTATATAACAGGTTTGGGAAGTAACTTTTCTATGGGCCAGATCAGGTTGGCATAAAACATTTTTTGGACAAAGATTATTACTTTCTACACAAAAAATAGAATTTATATAATAAAAAATAAAATAAAAAAAATTGTCAAATACCCGGATATGGTCACAGCAATTGTATTGTATCCAATAAGTATCAGTTTAATTTAAATAATAATCCAAATACACATTTTTCATTTTTGGCAACTTTCGCACTGTTAAACCCGTTTCCTTTTCAGCTATTCTTTGTTTTATTCGACAGAGATCAAGCATAACCCGAATAGACCAATTCATAAGTAAATTGGTTAAGAGTGCCATATGTAAGATATACTGTGGCAATAGTGCATGACTGCTTACCAGTTCCATGACAATACTTGCACCTTTTCTTCTCTTGTTGTTTGACATTGTTGGCTTCGAGCAACATCAGAGTTGAAATTACCCCCACTGCCCCACCGGAAAAGGATGCCACTATCGGATCCACCTGACTGAAATAAATGTAGAACGATTTTGTGTTATTCTCTAGTTAATATACAATATACGATGGTATTTTTGTAAGATCTCACGCACCTCAGCTGCATAGGCAAATGCAGATTGCTAATAAAATCTACATATGAGGTGCCACCCACACCTAGTTTTAGCTCCAGCTGACATGAGAATGAGTTTTCATGTTACAATCACATCACATATGTTATAAGAGAACTCATAAGAATAATTGTGTTAGATATTTGAGCTTACAATTGGTGCAAGAAGGCCACCGAAAACAATAATTCCTGATATAAATGAAAAACTTGTCAAATAGAGCTGCTTCAATGTCTTTGGCGTCTAGTTCAAATAAGACGAAAAACAATTTGTCAGTATTTATCAGTAGGTACTAAATAGTTGACTACAGAGAGTAAATGGTCTATGATTTGAAGAGCAATGTTTAGACGGATTCTGGCATACATATATAGTAACATATAGCCTCAATCAAACTATTATATAATGTTTGACCGTACACTTAGTTTGGTACAAGTGTTTTAACTAATTAGCAAATGTCAAAACTACCCTTCAATATTGTCAATGCAAGAACAAGTTAGTAGACAAATACTATCAACAAACTGTAATAATGAGCAATTACGAAATCTTATCTACAGTAATTTGCCCAAGGCATCCTAATTTTCTCATGAATATACTTGAAGATTGAACTAAATTACTTGCTAGAGAAACTTAAGTCTGATACATCGCCTAAAAATTGGTAATTCCTACAGTTCAATTTTCCGTTTCAGTCCACAAAACGAACTACTGTTCATTCACCACTAGCTCACTTACTCCAGACAACACTTGAAGGAATGAAGAAATAGATAAAACAAAATACAGGTTATAGGCCCCAAAACCTGCTGTTAAACAAGCTTATGACTTGAGAACTGAGATAGCAAAATAAAGTCTAATTTACCACAGCCGGTAGAAAAGGAATTGATGATGGAATGTCAGGCATCTCATTATCCACAGGGCTACTTTCATTGAGTTTTATGTTTTTCAAGCGTTGTTGCACTCGTAACCTCCTCACCTGCAGAGTTTAAAACATCAAATTTATGCTGTTAACAACCATTTTCACTGATGAAAACTAACCAAGGGAAAATAGTATCCTGATGAAAACTATAAATGCTTCCAAACTTAAAAACTTGTACCTCTTCCATGAGGAGAAAGATCTTATTGCGCCTACTCCTTATATTATCTTGTATTTCCTTTGTTTGCATCTGAACAAAATCTTGAACAGTTTCTGGTCCTTCTATAATGCAAAAGTTGCTGCATTCACAATCCAACTGATAATAAGCAGTTTTTTCTTGAGTTAAATTTTTAATCCAAAAATCTTCTATGTTCTAATTTTCTAACTTCCAATTTCTAAATGCAACCTATTAGATATAACACCATACGGACAAAGTTCTAGACTACAGTATGAGCTGTTATAAACTCTTCTAACATTGTTAAAGAGCTCATGTTCTTGAGCATAACTGATCTATATACCACACATTATTCTCTTTATTTCCTAGAACTCATAAAAGACCTTTACTTGTCTTATTGAGGAAATTTCAGAAAAAGGTAACATATTTACCAATAATTCCTAATGCAGATAACCAAACATCGTTTTGCTCGTATAAAGAATTAGAAGTTAACTAAATTGTTCAACTGTATTCGCTATTATCGTAGCTTTTTATTGATAAAATTTGAAATTTCAATCATTTTTATGATCGAAACTGTTCGGTTACCTTACATCTGAAAAATTCAATACTAACATTACCTTTTTTTGTAAAATTTACATACTTTTATTTCCATTTCTACAAGCATGATTTTGTTTTTCAGTTATAGAGTATTATAACTTCAAAAAGAATACTTTAATTCCTATTAAAAGCAGAAATTAGATAAGAAAACGAAGCTCAGCTATATGAGGTCAATATTCAATTATCCCTGATTGTTATCCACAAATAGTATAACTATAAATTTAGGCAGTGAAACAGACCTAGGAACGTTATCGCCGGACGGAACGGAACCGGAAAGTGCTGCAGCGTCATCTGAAGAAGAACAGATTATTGAAGGTCGACGGGTAGGGTTTAGATATTTGAATTGAATTATGGATTTAGATGAACTGAAATTGATTGAATTGTTATTGTTATTGTTGTTGATAGAGGATGGATGAAGGTAGCATCTGAGAGAAATAGAAGTCATGATTAGGGCTTTGGATTCAATTTCATATGTTGTTGATGTTATGATTGAATGAATGAATTGAGGTATTTTTGGAAGAAGATAACAAGGAACAGAGAGTAGCAACTGGTTTTGTCAGTTATGGATGAAGGATCTTTTAAAGCATCTTTATTACTAAATTCATATAAATTGTATTTGTGTACGTTCATCAACAAAAAATCGTATTTGGTCATGAGTAGACAATTAAACAAAAAATCGTATTTGTGTATGTTCATTAAGAAGAATTAAGAATACTATTTAGATACAAACATTTTACAAACTTTGTGATACAAAATGATGTGTCCCCGATGAAAATAAGAAAGAAAAAGATGAGTAAGGAAAACAAAACCAATTAAGCAGTGACACCTCAGTTTGTAACTTTTGTTTGTATAATATGTTTGTAGGGTGAGGTTAAAATGAGAATGACAAAAGTGTTGAGAATAAGGGAACCAACAGGAATGCGCCACGTGTCACAAAACTCATTTTCTCTACGTTTTTAAAAATTAAATATCTTAAGAATGCTCATTGAAAAATTATAAAAATTGCACCATGAGAATCAGCATTTTTTTCTCTTCAATTAGACATCTCACATGATATACTTTCGATGACTTTTTTTTTTATGATTGTACAATATTAGGAACACATGTGGAACTCGTTGGTAACACATGTGTTACCTGCTGGTAACACATGTGTTACTCGTTTACAAAACCCAACGAAAACGAAAAAAAAAATTGTCGAAAGTATACCTTGTGAGATCTCTAATCGAAGAGAAAAAAACATTGATTTTTATGGTGTAATTTTTATGATTTTTCGACTTACCGTCTGGGAGATATTTAATTTTTAAAAACACAGGGGAAAGTGAGTTTTGTGACACGTAACGCGTTCTCATTAGTTCCTCCATTTTCAACTAAAGTTGATGTACTCGTTTGAACCTTACTCTATGTTTGTAACAATGAAAAAAGTGGATGTGAAATTGTTTGAGATTTTCTTTCTTAACTTTCTCTTTCAATTTGGGCTTATTTGGAGGAGAGGACATTGTCAAGTTCTTTATTTTTTTCTTATTTAATAAATTTAAAAAAATATTTTCTTTCCCCTCCCTTCGGGAACAACAAAATTAAATTTATAATTACTTCTCTTTTCTTTTTTCATATACTTTGACTCCTTTTTTTCTTTTCATTCCATTTAAATTTCTGGAACAGAGTGTAAAAGTTACAGGTGTTTCAATTTTTAATGTTAGTTTGGGTTTCAAATTTCACCGTTGCTCGATTAGTCGATTCGCGTCACATATGTATGTTGTTATTACTAAAATTTTATAGATCAAAATGATTAAATAGTAAATATGATGTTTGTAAAAGGAAATATTTATTTTTATTTAATTACAATTTCTTTTAACTTTTTTGCTTTAACTTTTCATTGTTACGTTTTTCTATGTATAGTAACTATTATGATTATATGATGACATTAAAGTAATTTTCCTTAATTGAATAGAAATTTAAGACAATTTGCTCAAATGGTTTATATGTAGTAGTACATTACGGAAATTTAAGACAATTTGCTCAAATGGTTTATATGTAGTAGTACATTAGGGTGTTCGTATGCGTTTATGTTTTTTCATTAATACTTTAAATAAACATAATCAAATGTTAAAGAACACGAACATATATACATTATACGCGGAACTTGAAGGATGGAAGATGAGAAGTGTGAAAGGTATTGGTGTTTGTCTGGGTTTAAAAATGTAAAAAACTAAGAATGTATTTTATTTATTAAATTTAAAGAAAAAAATTTAAGTAGACTGTCATAAATGAACGCTATAAACAAAAATAAACAAACACGACTCAACGAAAATAAATAAACATATTAACAAATATTCATGTTAATTTAATTAAACGAATGCATTATTTTTTTAGTATTTGTTCCTTTAAATAACGAATGAAAATGAACGAACTTTTCATCGAACGGCTCACGAATTGCTTTCGCGTTTACAAGCATCCGCTGGTAGGGATCATGGTTGTTTTTTTTAATTTTTATTTTTTCACTTATAAAAGTTGAATTAAATAAAACAATTCATCATAAAGTATCTCTGTTTGTAAATAAAAATTACCTATAATGTTGAGTTTCATAAGAAAGTATGTTGATCCCCTAACATGCTACTAAGAGCACTCCAAGGGAGAGGCTTTCATCGCGTAGAGGGTCCAGACCATTCCTTGGTACTACCGTATGGTCGGCATGAATCTAACCTAGGTTGACTGAAAATGATGTAAACCACTTTGGTGATTAGGTATGGTCTTACTGTGTGGTTGGTATGGTTCTAACCTAGTTCGATTCAAAATGATTTAACCACTCTGGTGATTAGGTGTGTTTATGTGTAAATGTCTTTATTTATTTGATGACATGCTGTCAATAATACAAAATATTTAGAGTTCAGTGTGACTTTTAGTATGACGCAAACGTGGCATACTATTACAGTGTGTTATTAGTGATCATTTTGAATGCTCTAAATTATTCGAACTCGATTTGTTGTTAGATCCAATTGAACTAAGTTTAGACAAGTTCACAGAACTCGATATATTAAGTTCAAGGGCCTAAACAAACCTATTATGAATAATAGTAAAACACGTGCAATGCATGGATTTTTTTTTATTTTAGCAGATAATTATTGGTGATAGTCGAATATCATTTTTATTTTAATGGATTATTGTTAATGTTAATTGTTAATCGTAGATACTCGTGTAGATCTTCATAAATATTTTAGTCAAACTTCAAGAAAAGATCAGGTTATATATATTTTAAATAACAAAAGTTACAAAACAGGTATCACGACTCAAGGTCCTAGGTTACAAGATGGATACATGACTATCAATATGTTGGGTTAAGCTATGATCATTTCCATCCAGGTTACAAGATGAATATATTGTTCATTATATTCATATAAGTTGTAACAAAAGAGGGCACATGTTTTGTATCAACAACATGTTATCGAGATCGTTTATTCTATTTAAATTACAATTCTATTTCCAGAGATAATTTGCCTTTACTTCCTTGAACACCGACCACCATTACTTAGGGACATACAACAAAAAAATATGTATGCATCAAAGCTTAGTGACTGACCTCAAGGTTTAACTTCTACAACTATCAACATATACCATATATAATCAAGGAAGGAAACTTGTAAACAACCTTGTGAGATTAACTCATAAGCAACTCAACAAATTAAGAAGCTCGGCGCTTTATAAAACTTACAATCAAGCTTGTCATTGGCACTTTCCCAATCCATGGAATCCACGCTAGACATAGCGCTAACAATGTCCCTAGTTTTAAAAAATCTATATACTCTCCAAAGGTTCCTCTCTATTCACAATAACTCTCTATCTAGAAGTAACATTCACAATTTGATGGTCACCACATGCTCTTGTCCACCTATGTTGCATCCAGTCGCATTTGGTGTAAATATTGCAGACCGAACACCACCATTGACATATGAATTTTAAGTGAACTACATACACGACCATCATTATTCTTCTTGTTTGCATAATATTTCATATCTTCAGAATCCTTATGTAAGGCTACTTGTTGGTAAAATGTGTATTTTGTTGATAAAAATAAAATATAAAATTGGTAATATGAAATATGAAACATGTTTTCTAGAAGATGTACAAATACGTCTAAATTATAAAGTAATTCTTTCATAAAATATTTTTGTAATTAGTACACTAATTAAAACATTGAAAGCTATCAAACACAAATTAAGTTAATAATATCTTGATATCTTATTGAATGTTGAGATTGCTAGGATCAACCTTTTCCAGGATGATAAACTTAACAAACAACTTATTAGTGTATCTATCACTCGGCGTACTTGAAGGGAAATATCAAACTCATATGATCATATGTCACCCGATGTACTTGAAGAAAAATATCAAACTCATATGATCATACGGCGGATAAGCAACGATGTAATATGCTCTATTAGTTCTTCTCCCACTTGTGTGAAATTATCTTTAGATTTATATAGAACATCCATTACCCGTGCCAAGTTAATCACACGCATTATTAGAGTCATTGGAACATCCTTACATATGAGGGATTCTTGGGTTATCTTTTTCCACGCGTCTTCGATTTTCTTGTAAAATAAATGATGGACATATTCCTCCGTTACATCATATTCTTTCATGTAACTTTCAACAGTAGATGCGACGTGCTTTCTTTCTTTCTCCTCCTGAAATTCTCGTAACAAAACGTTATAGTAGCATTTCAATACTACCAAGAAGCCATAAACACCACATAATATTGAGTGTAGCAATAACACATGATTGATTGTTAGTGGTGAAAACAAATACATCGACGTACCTTTTGAGGGACCATATCGTCCATTAGTCTAGCAATTGCACATGAAGCTTTGACTAGAGGAGGTTTTGTGAGAGCCCATTTAAACATCTCGTCTGTGACAAAATGACCCATGCCAACAAAACACGTTGTAGCAAGTAGACCATACCCACTACTCACGAATGCAAGTGACATGTGCTCGTCCGTCGTTGGAACATACCCATCATTTGCCCATTTTGCTTCCATCATATAGCTTCTAATAAACTCCTTCATCTATATACGATAACTTGTGCGGTCATATGTATCCGGAGTATATTAATTGTAAATAAAATTATAATTTAACTTCTAAAAACTTACAGACTCTATGGCATAACTAAGATGATACTCATTTCCTTCCTTTCGCATGATCTCTTCCATTTCCTTGTATATATCCACGAGTCCTTGGTATATTAGTTTCATATAGTTTGGAAGTACATCAACGCATGAAATTGACCATCTATAATTAATTTGCACGTGAATTGCATAGTTAGTTTGATTTTAAATGTTAAATCAACGTGTTCGGTAGCTTAAGTTCATGTTCATCTAGAAGTGCAACTAGATAGTGTGTATAGATACCTTTGGATTGCATCAGTAAAGATGTTGAGTTCTTCATAAGTACCATAAGCATCATAAGTGTCATCAAGAACGGTCGCCATTGAAATCACTTTTGCTAAGAATATTCTAGAATGAGAATATTGTGGCTCAAAGTATACACCAAGTGCCCAAAAGTAACTCTCAACCAATCTGTCTCTTGCATAAGGTAACATGTTGGGGACATCAAGACCTTTCCACCACCTACGGTATGTAGAAATTAGCTATCAGTGAAAAATATATCTTCTTTCCGAACTTATTATTAAAAATTTAATTTTTATATTTCTTAATATAATTGTCCATTTCTAAATTTCAACCAATTGAAAGGTTTTTACAAGATAAAGATGAAATGTTATTGATGATCTAGTATAACGATTTTACTTTTTTTAAACAGTGTTGTTTTTTAAATCTACGTGGAATAAAAGGGAAGGGTGGGTGAGTTATATATGTGCATACCTAGAAAGTTGGCTAAGCTCCTTCCTGTGAAATGACTGAAGCAAGTTGAATTCTAACTTCGCAAGTTTAAGCAAAGATACGTTATGAGAAGTTTGTTGTTGGTAGAAAGGAATATACTGCAATGCCTCTAGTCTTGGCAACCTTTTATGTATAGGTTGTTTTAGGGCCTCATGTATATGAGTGGACATTGTAGAGTTGCTATGAACAAGATCATTTGCTATGTCATAAAGACGGGTTCTTGTAAAAACATGAGCATTGTCTAGTACAACTTCTCCTTCCACTCTCAAATATGTTGCCTCGTACAACTCAAGTAAGCCTCGGACATCATTGGCTAAAGATTCCTTGAAAGTTCCTTTTATATCTTTATAATTATTAAACACATCTGTGTTAAATTCATGAAAAATGTTAAGATTCTTAATACGATTACAGTATTATATTCAACCATCCAGGTATAGAGTATACTAACCACAAGAAACATAAAAGCCATGTTGTCGCATGAGTCGAAACCAAAGAGAAGGGCTATCACCATTCCACTTATCACCATAAGCATCATGAATATGTTGCAAGGTGTGCTTAATCTCTTCTTCAAATTGATAAGCAATGCCAAGACGTTGGATTGCATCGACCAGTTTCAACAAATTTGTATGTTCCATTTGAACATCTAAATATGTCACTATATCTTTTCTCACATCTTCTCTCAAATCTTTGAGTATTTTCTCTATGCTAACTTGTTCTGAAAGCTACATTCAAACATGAAAAGGTTATGTTAATAATTTCTACTTATTTTTAATAATTTCTTATTTTGTTTTGTACCTCATCATAAATGAGAAACTTATCACCCCAAATACTAGGAGGAAAGTTGGTAACAGGACGAATAATTTCATCATGTTTTTCACACATATTTTTTAAAATAGTTTGACCTAACAAGGTATCGTACACCAATTGCTATAAAAATGAATGAAGTTAAGGAGTATATATATAGGGTTGATGTTAAGACATTTGGTCACACCTATCAAAATAACTAATGTATAAAGACCTTCTTAAAATATCACTAATAAATGCTTGGTTGTTATTTTTAGAAAATAATTTTCTTTTATATTGAAAATGTTGACTCATGGTCTTTATGTTTGATATTTAATGATAAACATAACAATTCATTAATTATATATATATATATATATATATATATATATATATATATATATATATATATATATATATACACATTTACGAACTTATGAAATGTGACAAAAAAATTTAGTGATTCTTTATTTTTTCCCCACCATAATACATATCGTACTTATATGTACAATTTAAAGCAGATAAATATTATATATGACAAAGTAATTTTTTTACACTTTGTATTTCAAAATTTTAGTTTGTTTATTGTTCCTATTAGTGAGTATTTAAAAATTGTGAATAAATTACGTTATAAATAAAATAATTGAAAATTTTGATATTTACTTAACATAAGTATCAAAGTATCTTAACTTAGGATTTCAAAAGTTATTTAATACACTAAAATTTTTGTAAGTTAAGTCATGTCAATGAAAAAGCAAGTGATATCGAAGTATCAACAAAATAGATTGAACACAGTCTATGTAGATAAATGATATAAAGATTATAATGTGTATATTAAAATATTATACGAAGTATATGGTGTAAATTCTTTTTAGTCATGTCATTAGAATTGTATAAATATTTATGTAGAATTATTTATCATCTAAAACTTATGTCAATTTTGATGTACCAATTTTCAAATACAAGTTAACTCAAATTTATATAAAGTTAAAATTGTATGGTTTTAGAACAGTATTATCATAATATCATATTTTATTTTATTTTCTTGATTACTTGTTTGTTTTATGTTAGTTTATACATAGTATTATGTAACAGTAGGCACTTATTTTATGATAGTGTCTAATCTAATTAAAAATTTATTGGATAAATAATAAATGTAATATTTTATTCATCTAAGGACACTGTAATGTAAGAGTAATAATTCCTCGTATATATACATTTTGGCATGTGATGATCATAATCTTACAAGTTAAAAGTTACCACATGTATTTACTCTATAAAATAAAAATGTCATTAATTAATAATCATGTTTCACTTGATGAGTAGTTCAAATCTCAATACTCTTTTTTTTTTTTTTTTTTTTTTGCTTTTCTGATTTTTTCTATTATCATATTTTAAGTTTACAACAGCTATAAAATATTTGTAATTTTATACCTTTTACATTAACAAATTCAAATATTTTCTAATAAAATTCTACTTTGTCTGTTTTAGAAAAATTGAAAACAATTTAAATCCTAAGTATAAAAAAATTTACTATTGAAAACTTACCTAGATGTTTTATAACTTAAATTAGTGAATGAAAATAATATCTATTGGTTTATATACATATATATTATGCACTAAATAGTATAAAACAATTACTAGTGTATATATAAAGTTTGATTAATGTATATCTGTTACTGGCCGCAACGTGCCATTTTTACCCCTTACTTAAGATACAATGCACATTTTGTAGCATTAGAGCTGTCCATCTGGGGACCTTCCTTCCGTCCTTGCCTTCGTCCTAAACAAAACATATAAAAACGAATTTAATGTTTGACCCACGTGAATATTCAATGCATTTTTTCTTTTTCTTTACACAAGTAATGACTATTTATATATATATATATATATATATATATATATATATATATATGTGCGTGTGTGTGTGTGTGTGTTTGTGACGAAGTGATTTTTTGCAATTTGTATTTCTTATTTTTTTTATCATTATAGTTTTTTTATTGTTCCTACTAGTGAGTATTTAAAAATAGTAAATAAATTAAGTTATTAATAAAGTAATTGAAAATTTTAATATTTACTTAACAAAAGTATCAAAAGTATCTTAACGTAGGATTTCAAAAATTATTTAGTACACTAAATTTTTTGTGAGTTAATTCATGTCAATGAAAAAGCAAAGTGATACCAAAGTATCGATAAAATACATTGAACACAATCTAACGTAGATAAAAGATTTATAGATGATAGTGTATATATTAAAATATTATACGAAATATATAGTGTAAACTCTTTTCAGCTAGGTCATTAGAATTGTATAAATATTTAGGTAGCATTATTTATCATCTAAAACTTATGTCAAATTTGATGTACCAATATTCAAATACGAGTTAACTCAAAATTTAATGTATATCTATTAGAGCGGTCCATATATAAAGTTTGATTAATGTATATCTATTAGAGCGGTCCATGTGGGGACCTTCTTTGTGCGTCTTCAACAATAGATGACATTATATGCAGTGACGCATCCTCCTTCGTCCTAAACAAAAGATATATAAACGAATTTGATTGTTGGCCCACGTGAATATTCAATGCGTTTTTCTTTTCCTTTTCTCAAGTAATGGCTATAATTGATATATATATATATGTGTGTGTGTGTGTGTGTGTGTGTGTGAGTTTGAGTGTGACAAAGTGATTTTTTTGCAATTTGTATTTCTTAATTTTTTTTATTATAGTTTGTTTATTATTCCTATTAGTGAGTATTTAAAATTAGTAAATAAATTATGTTATAAATAAAATAATTGAAATTTTTGATATTTATTTAACAAAAGTATCAAAAGTAAATGTAGGATTTCAAAAATTATTTAGTACACTAAATTTTTTGTGAGTTAAGTCATGTCAATGAAAGAGCAAAATGATATCGAAGTATCGACAAAATAGATTGAACACAATCTAACGTAGATAAATGATATATAAATGATAATGTGTATATTATAATATTATACGAAGTATATAGTGTAAACTCTTTTCAGCTATGTCATTAGAATTGTATAAATATTTATGTAGCGTTATTTACCATCTAAAACTTATGTCAAAATTGAAGTATCAATATTCAAATACGAGTTAACTCAAAATTTATATAAAGTTAAAACTATATGATTTTAGAACAGTATTATTATCATAATAACATATTTTATTTTATTTTCTTGACTACTTGTTTGTTTTATATGTTAGTTTACACCTAGTAATATGTAACTCTAGGCACTTAACTTATAATAGTGTCTAATTTAAATAAAAAATTTGTTGGATAAATAATAATTGTAATATTTTATTCAACTAAGGATATAGTTTTAACGATCCCGCTGCAACGCCGGGTAAAAATCCCTCGTATATATACATATTGGTAAGTGATGATCATAATCTTACAAGTCAAAAGTTACCACGGTATTTACTCAATAAAAATAAAAATTGCCATTAATTAACAATCACGTTTCACTTGATGAGTAGTTCAAATCTCGGTGTTCTCTTTTTTGGAGAATTTCTTTTTGCTTTTCTCACTTTTGTTTTCATTTATTCCAAAAACGGATTTCTGTTTTTCATTTTGCTTTAAAAATAAACTATTGTTTCCGTTTTCTTATTAGCTGATTTTTTTTCTTATCATATTTTAGGTTTACAACAGCTATAAAATATTTGTAATTTTATGACTTTTATATTAATAAATTCAAATATTTTCTAATAAAATTCTATTTTGTCAATTTTAAAAAAATGAATTTTTTTTTAATTCTAAGTATCAAAAATTTTACTGTTAAAAACTTACCTAGATGTTTTGTAATTTAAATTAGTGAATTAAAATAATATCTTTAGATTTATATTATTATGCACCAAATAGTATATAACAATTACTAATGTATATATAAAGTTTGATTAATCTATATCTCACTACAAATAAAATGACATTTAGTGGCATACGCTTTTAATGACACTTTAGTTATGTGTCACTGTCGCTTTTAATGGCATTTTTTAGTATGCCACCAAATCAACAATGACTTTTAGTGGCACTTTATACCTTGTGCCATTAATATACATATATATTAGTGGCACAATTTTGTACATGCCACTATTGTACATGTATTTCAGTGACACAAATTTTTTATGCCATTAATGTACTAGAATATTAGTGGTACATTTTTGAATATGTCATTAAAGTACATGTTTATTAGTGACACAAATAAGTTATGCCATTAATGTAAAGGCATATTAGTGGCACAATTTTGGATATGCCATTAAAGTATATGTATCTTAGTGGCACAAATTAGTTATGCTATTAATGTAAGAAATTATTAGTGGCACAATTTCAGATATGCCATTAAAGTATATGTATATTAGTGGCACAAATTAGTTATGCCATTAATGTAAAAATTTATTAGTGGCACAAATTTGTGTATGTCAATAATGTACATATATATTAGTGGCAGAAATCTTAATATGCCATGAATATACATACATATTAGTGGTAGAATTTAAACATGCCATTATTGTCTTTTCTTAAAAAAATTTAACATTTTGTATTATATTAAATTACATTTTCACTAGAGGTGATACAATGAGTAATTCACAGATAGTCATGGTCATAAGCATATTCGGGTCAACGCTAATCAACCAAACACGCATCAAATAATGTTTATGACTCATAGGGCCATTTAGTTTTCACTAAATTAGTTAATAATCTTTATATAATATCAAATTAAAATAATATTACTTGTCTATATTTATAGTCTATTATAGTGAATATCTATCATATATGAGATTGAGTATTAGTACATATGAAATCATATCCCTCGATTTTCATTCACACAATATTGTAATCGTTAAGAACCAAACTATAATGGGTGGTGATATATCCACCAACCAAATTGATAAATCCACCAAAATTACACATTAACAGGTTGTACAGTATAATCTATTAATGCGTAGTTTTGGTAGATTTATCAATTTGGTTGGTGGATATATCATTCCCCAATTATAATGAATTATACTATTATCAATCTGATAACTAATGCAAGTAGATGACATAATCTTATCTTATAAATATAAATATACTATAGGAAACATGTTGATGATGTCATTAGTTAGAAGCTTTTCACTTAATCAATTAGGTCCCTTAACTTTAATAAAGTTTAAAATATAACCCATTTTCTCAATTTTAATAAAAAGAATTAAAATAATATTTAATTTCTCAATCCACATTTCAACTGTAATTTATTAATGTAATGTTTATCATAATGATTTTAAATGGACCGTGCGTATACATGAGTTTAAAACCTAGTGTATATATAATTGATTACCTATATATAATTTGTAACCAATCACACGTCTATATAACCTATTATACTTTAGACTCTCAATAACTAAAAGATATTTCACTGAAGCAATAAAAATGATTTCAAAGTGGGTAAAACCGACCCTCTGATCACCGACTAGTCCCACAGCTAACATAAAAAAGGTAAATCGCGTAACCTATGGTTAATGAACATGTGGAATGAACCCATAGCCTTCGCATTTATAATGCATGTTCCCACCACTAAGCTACCATCGTGAGAACGTTCTGTCATTTATTTATAAGATAAAAGTCTAATCCAATTTCTTTATATCTTGAAATTATGAACATCAAAGTTAATATTCTCATCTATTTACATATTTATATTTATATTAGTGGTACTTTTTACCTTGTATGTTAATTTAATTAATTATTAATATACATATGTACAAGTGCATAGTAAAAATTTGGCTACCTATGTCATTATATTTATGGATATAAAATCTATACGTAATTTTAAATTATGTGGCACTAACTATTTTTCTTAATTTGTTAGTTTATATAGAATTTATATTTATATTAATAAATGTGTTACCATAGCCGAAAGAAGGAGGAACGAGATATTAAAAATAATGGCGGGATTATTTAGGAGTTCCCTCCAATCCCCACGTCCTTAATTTTCTCAAGTTCCTTAATCTTCTCTAACTTCTTAAGCTTTGTATATATCCCCTCTATTATTTTCTAATCGACCTGTTAGTTGAAAACATAAAAAATAATCTGAATAGCGTCTCTGAATTACAAACTTGAAGAAAATCCCCATTTGATTCTCTATACTCAGGTTAATCTCTCAATTATACTTATTCTTTTTCTTGATTATGATTATGATTGCTTTGTGATTTTTGATAGTGCTCTGTTGATAGTTGAATATCTGACTTAGGGTTTTCTGCATGTTAGTTTTATTAAAAGATGAATAGTTCAATGATGTGTTTTTTAATATTGATACTGATAGTGTTCAATTATACTTTGATATGTTCAATTAGTTTATCGATCGATCAAATGGGAGTAGGCTTCTTGGTGGTATATTTTTTATTAATTTCATCAAAAACTTAGTGATTAAGAAACTTGATTAAACATATGACTCTTCGGATATAGAAACTTGATTAAACAGAGGAAGTTTATATGAAAGTGTAAATTTTGCATTATTTATGATTTTCATTGAAAACTAAAGTAATTAGAACAAAAAAAAGTGAAGAAGTGTTGAACAGGTAATTTATTTTGGGATGTAAGTATTTATGTACACATATTGCTAATTAGTTAATTCACTTTTGTGGCCATTGTTAAATAGAATAAATAAGTCACTTAACTATGCACAATAACAAAATATATGAAGAAACTAAGTTCGTTCACTTAGTTAATAAGAGAAAAAGAAATAGCAGAGTCATTGTTTTATATTTGGAGGAGGGGAAAGCAAACTTCTTTCGTTTCATCTCAAGACATTACATGTTTAATTTTATTTACAACATTAGTCATAACAGTAATGGACAGATCTTGGATGTATAATGCCCCCTGATCAAGTGAATCTTTCACTACTGGTGTGCAATTTTTCTTAAATTTTGCCTTTGAGAGATCAAGTGTTGATGGGATGATTTTATGCCCGTGTGCACGTTGTCTCAATATGTATTATTTAGAAAGAGAAGTTATTTTTGAACACCTCTTATTTTGGGGCTTTCGGTTGGAGTACTTAGAATGGGTATATCACGGGGAAGGATCAGTTGCTACATCGTCAAATACCGTGCATAATGGGGAAGAAGAGACATTTCACCATGACATGCACGAAATGTTGAATGATCTTTTCCCAACAGAAATTGGTGGAGGTGGTGTAGAAGAGGGTGATACTAATACGAATAATGGTCAACAAGCAGAGAATGGACACAACAAATTTGACGATCTAGTTAAAGATGCTCAAGAACAGGTGTATCCTAATTCTAAATTCAGCAAATTATCTTGTTTGGTGCATTTATACCATCTTAAGTGTCTCAATGGGTGGAGTAACAAGTCGTTTTCTATGATGTTAGAGTTTTTAAGTGATTTGTTACCTGAAGGTAATTTGATGCTAAAAAGACGCAACACGTGAAAAAAATGATGACAAATTTGGGATTAGGATATGTAAAAATACATTCATGTCCAAACGGTTGCATGTTGTATTGGGAGGAGAATGAAAATGATGAAAGTTGCAGTAAATGTGGTTCTTCTAGACGGAAAGTTTCTGAGTACAATCCAGAACACAAAATAAGTCCTCAAAAGAAGAAGGCATCAAAAATATTACGATGGTTCCCTTTGAAGCCTAGACTCCAAAGACTATTTGTGTCGTCAAAGACAACTTATCTTATGAAGTGGCATCATGATGAACGTGTGAAAGATGAAAAACTACGACATCCGGCTGATGCATTAGCATGGAAACATTTTGATCAAAAGTTTCCTGAATTTTCTAGTGATCCACGCAATGTTCGTCTAACTCTAGCAAGTGATGGTTTTAACCCATTCAGGACTATGAATGTGATGCATAGTATTTGGCCTTTTTTTCTTATTCCATACAACTTGCCACCCTGGATGGTCATGAAGCAACCAAATTTCATTCTATCTTTAATTATACCTGGTCCTAAAGGTCCCGGAAACAAGATAGATGTGTACATGCAACCTCTTATAAAAGAGTTAAAGGAGCTCTGGGAAATTGGAGTAGAGACATATGATGCCCCAACGAAACAAATCTTTTAATTGAAGGCAGCTCTTCTGTCTACAATATCTGACTTTCCTAGTTATGCCAATCTATCTGGGTGGAGCACCAAGGGAGAACGTGCCTGTCCTTCATGTGGGTTTGATACCGATTCTAAATGGCTAACTCATGGAAGAAAGTGGTGTTACATGTGTCATAGGAGATGGCTTCCAACTGATCATCATTGGCGTAGAGACACAAGGTCCTTTGTTGGAGGTCAGGAATTAAGAGTTGCACCTACTCGTCCTTCAGGAGAAGAGGTTCTACAACAATTAGATGACACTGATTTTCTTGTTGACAATGTTGATAGCGGTCCCTGGAAAAAGAAGAGTATTTTTTTTAGGTTGCCATATTGGGAGCATTTGTTGTTGCGACACAATCTTGATGTGATGCACATAGAAAAAAAATGTTTGTGACAACATTGTGGGGACTTTATTAGGACAAGAGGGAAAGTCGAAAGACAACTACAAAGCAAGACTTGATTTACAACACTTGGGTATAAGAAAAGAATTGCATCCAAAGAAGTGGCCTAGAAGCAACACTACTTTCATGCCAAAAGCATGTTACTAAATGACTCGAGTTGAGAAGACAGTGTTCTTAAATACCTTGAAATTAATTAAGCCTCCTAATGAATTTTCATCAAACATCTCTCGATGTGTGCAACTAAACGAAAGGAAACTAATTGGTTTGAAAAGTTATGATTGTCATATGTTGATGCAAGAGTATCTACCCATTGCATTACGTGGAACTCTCCATGTAAGCGCAATTATAATTGAGCTATGCGACTTTTTTAGGATCATTTGCTACAAAGATTTATCGGAATTTGATCTTCGGTTTCTCGAGTTGCGTTCACTTTATGCAAAATGCAAAAGATTTTCCCTCCGTCATTCTTTACTGTAATGGTTCACTTGGTGATCCACTTGGTCACAGAGGTGAAACTTGGAGGTCCTGTTGCTTTTCGTTGGATGTATCCTATTGAAAGGTAAAGTACAATTTTTAAGATATATCTTATAATTTCCTAACTTTTTAATTACTAAATTGATTATTTTATTGTAATCATGCAGGGACCTTCTAACACTTAAGTCATATGTGAACAATCGAGCTCATCCCGAAGGCTCAATTGCTGAAGGTTACTTAGCTCAAGAAAGTTTAACATTTTGCTCTAGATATCTCACTGGAGTAGAAACCATCTTTACTAGACCAATTAGGAATGATGATGAAGATCAGCAAAATGAGCTCGAGGAATCCAACAATTTTTGTCCTGGTAGGCCATTAGGACGTAAATCACGTTCCGGATTATCAATTAAGAGAAGAAGGTCTTCGAATTCAGCAATTGACGAGATATCACTCGCTCAAACACATCGCTATGTGCTTTTTAATGTCGATTCAGTTACGCCTTTTCGAGAGTAAGATAAACTATACGTCTATGACTCTTTGTTACGTTTACATATTACACGTTTCCTTGTAGGTCATTTAAAAATTCAGAATTATGATATATGTAGGGAACACAAAGGGTTAATAAAGCGACAAAACCGATCTCGTCGGATACCCGAGTATGAGATCGAGAAGATTCACTGTCAACAATTTAGTGAATGGTTTAAGAAAATGGTAATTTTGATCACTTTGTATACATATATTATAGTTTGATGTTTAGGATATTATAATGATTATCAATAACTTGTTATAGGTTGCACGTATTGAAGAGCGAGGAGATCAAGAAGTCACTACAGAAGTAAAATGGCTTCCGCGTGGTCCAATCAAAACTGTGAAATGATATTCAGGTTATCTTGTTAAGGGTTACCGGTTTCACACGAAAAAACGAGAGGAGTTTCTAAAAACTCAGAATAGTGGTGTAGTTGTTACTGTACAGGGTGCAAGTTATGCTAGTAGTCGGGATAGAAGGCCCGTCGAAGGCATGATAAACTACTATGGGAAACTGAATGACATTATCGAGTTAAACTACTCCGGACTAATACGAGTAATTTTATTCAAGTGTGATTGGGTTGATATTAATAGGGGCTGCAAGAAAGTTGATGGTGTGACATTGGTGAATTTTTCATACAAAATACACACTGGTGCTAATATAAATGATGATCCCTTTGTTTTGGCATCACAAGTTGACAAGGTGTTCTATACTATGGATCCAAAGCATAAAGATTGGGAGGTTGCGAGACACGTAAAACTTAGAGACGTCTTTGACATGGGAGGTGATGATGATCAAGTTATGTATCCAAATAATAGTAATAGCGCATCAGATGTACACAACTTGCATAGAATTGGGGATGATGGTGATGATGGGATGGATGTTACACAAGAAATGGAGCTTGAAGTGAATAGTGATGATGAAAATGAAGATGACTAAATCTTTTCCGATATTAGTCAATTTTTTTTGTAATGCAAAAGTAGTTCAGATGGGTCCTAAATTGTTCAAATACAACTTCAGAATCGCCTGATACACCTTATTCAAAATAACAATAGACTATTGATTTAATAATATATTTTTGGGACAATTATAATTAATCCCGCAGCTAACTTAATTATTTGATTTGATTTAATTTCATATGCTATATATATTTTTTTCACATGGGAAGGCACAAGAGGCTTTGTATCATATCTACTAATGAACCTATTGATGAGCAGCACCTTGCTGAAACTGAAGGACACGAAAGTACTCAAACTCAAGGTGATGCGCCAAATTCTGAAGGAGGTCAGTCTAGTAATCCACAATGTTCCATTCGTGAGGTGTCTACGAATGAGCAAGGTTCTGAACAAGGTATGTGGTCCTAGCCCCCAAAATTTTATTTAATAGTGTTATACTCCTTATATTTTAGGTAATCTTGTCCAGTTAACAATAGTTTGCCTATCTAAATAAGTTTTGGCCTAACCAAAACATGAGAAGTTTAGGACTTAAAATTATAGATGGACTGTTTGTCTTCAACATGCCACTTCGAACCAATTTATAGTGAGACACAATCGTCAACTGAGTGATAATATTTATATACTTCTATTTATATGTGTGTAAGGTACTCGAAAAAGGGTTAGAGGTCCTACTCAAAAAGCTGAGACATGGAACTTGGAGAGTACTCAAAAAATACGAGTGACATTTAACATGGATGGGAAACCAATAGGAGAGGAAGGAAATGAACTCGTGCAATACCTTGGAACACTTGTGAGGATGGCGGAAAACGTTAGCATAGAATATTCAGACTGGAGAAAGGTTCCTATGCAAAAAAAAGAGGACATGTATACCCTTGGTAAGGTACTTTCACTTTAAGTTATCTAAGGTTCTGGGTTTACTAAATATATAGACACACACACATACACATGTATTAACATATTTAAGGTTCACTTCTAGGCAAAATTTATGATTCACCCAGCTGAAACATCTGCGATTAAGAAATGGGTATTCTTTAGCATGGGAAAAAAGTGGAGGACATGGAAAGGTACTCTAAAAGCACGTGAATTTGATCAGAGTCTTGACATTGATCAAATTGTGGCAAGACAAACTGATAGGGATAAAAGGGTGAACCCAGAACAATTTAAAGAACTCGTGACTCGTTGGTTTACTTCGGAACATCAGGTAACAATTGCATTGTACCTTCAATTTCTTGTACAAATTAAATTGTCATTTATATATATATATTTAATCTAGTTAAAGATATCCTCTCATGTCTAATTTTTTATATTGGATCCTTATTATTCTAAATAGAATACATGCGATATAAGGCGAGTGAGTCGCTCAAAGATGTACGAGCCTCATGTCACCGGGACAAAATCATTTGCCCGACTTGCTCACGAAGAGGTAAAGTTTTGTATTCTAATTTTATTTTTATTATTTTCTGTTTGGTATTATTTCTAATGGATACGTGCTACACTAGAGTTTTTTAAAAAAACTCAAATATCATATATATATATATATATATATATATATATATATATATATATTCGGATGAATACATACATATATGACTCGACTTAACCTAGTTCATCCCATAACACGACGCTTAAATCATTTGGACAACTCAAATTACAAAAATGTTTACCCATTGCTAACAAAACCCTTGTTTTGAACACCTTTTTTGGATCCTCTAAACCTTTCCAAAACACACATATAATATACCCTTACGAAGGTTTCCTAACATATTTTATTATAAAACTTTTACCTTTTTATAAAAAGCAACATACATCAACTTATACCTCTTTAAAAACTGCCAAAAGCCATTTTTGGCTGTTGGAAGTTCATAAATAAGTCCCAAGAGGCTGTTTTGCGTCCTAATTTTCACCCACTTAGACACATCCATTTTTAGCAAACCTTATATCAATTTAAAGACATTCGACAATACTTTCATTATATACTTTCATTTTATATCCATAATCGATACACCGATAAGTATAGCTTCTCAAAAATCGTCAAAAGTGGTTTTTCAGCTTTTACCCAAGTTACCAAATAATCCATTGATTCTTGTTTTACAGGCACTTAAGAATAATGGTAGATACCCAACACGAGGAGAAATATACATAAAGAGCCACACTCGTAAAGATGGAACTATTGTGAATGACAAATCTGCTGAAGTTGTGGTAGAATATTTTATCATTATGTATATATATATATATATCTTCGCATCATATGTATGTTTGTTGAGTTGATGTCATGGTTACTGTAGGCTTCACTGCAAGCTATTCCTAGGGACCCGACAAATGTACAAGGATCAGAAGCCAATTATTCAAATGATAACTACTCGAAAGTGAAAGGTCTGAAAAATGGGGGTATATTCGATGTGTAGGAAGGATGCCAGTCGTGAAAGAGAATGTTGTTAAGTCTAGTTCTTCGTCTTCTACAGACCCACAAACTGTTCAACAACTACAAGATGAGCTGGCTCATCAAAAGAATATCGTGAATGTCATGCTAAATCTCTTCCAATAACATATTCCAAATGCAAACTTGTCTGGAGTACTTAGCAATTTGAACATACAGGTAATTCTATTGTTACCATTGAGTGTTCTTTCATACTTACCTCTTGTAATGGTCGACATTTTCTGATATTTATTTCAGTTCCCTAGTATGTCTTCATCTATTCCGAGTGACTCCCCTTCAGTTAACGAAAGAACATCTCCTTGAAGTCACTATGACCAAGGTAGCCTCTTACATCTTTTTTTTTCTTTTTTTCTAATTTGTACTTCTAAAGATTGTTAACTAGTTCTCCTTTTTTAATTATTTGCTAATTGAACCAATTATCTTTGGTTGCTTATACAGGAATCATTAAGTTTGTTTCTACAAAATAGCTAAGACCAAGGTGGATCTAATGCGGATTATAGGCAAGAGCTTGAGTCCAATTTCTACTATCATTTCTAGTTAAAGTTTATTTGGTAGTTTTGGGTTTGTTTTTACCTTGTTAGATATTTAGACTAATTAAAGTTTTAGTTGGATATATATTCTGAATGTTTGACAACATGGTTGCAATAAATTTGAGTTTTTCTTATATGCAAGGGTTTAGTTATTATGTTCTTGTAGTAACATTGTTTTCTTTTTATTTTAGTATATTATACAAAGCTATAGTACGCAATTAAAACTAAATTGATACGATACGAACATTAGTGGCAAATAAAATGTCAAGTTGTTAGGCAAAATATGCCACTAAAAATAGAAAAAACTTGTATTTCTGACAAGTTTTTTATGGCACAAATTTTTTGCCCCAAAATCATTTTTACTTTCAGTAACACAAAAGGAAAGTGCCACTAAAATATAAAAAGGTCTGCAACGGCACAAACAAAAAAAGCACCACTAAAGCTTCAACAGTATGTACGGCACTACCAAAAAGTGCCACTAATGCCTCCAAAGTTTGCAGTGGCACAAAAAAAGTGCCACCAAAGTTCCGAATGTCTGCAGAGGCACAATCAAAAAGTGTCACTGAAAGTCTTTAGTGGTAGCGCTTCTAGTGGCACTTTTTTAGTGTGCCATCGATTCCCAAGCTATCCTTTAGTGGCACTTATTTTGCATTTTATGGCACTTTTCGTGTGCCACTAAATGTCGTTTTATTTGTAGTGTCTGTTACCGTCGTAACACGCCGTCTTTACCCCTTATTTAAGATACAATACATAGTTTGTAGCATTAGAGCAGTCCATGTGGGGACCTTCCTTATGCGTCTTAAAGGACATTATACGCAGTGACACATCCTCTTTTCGTCCTTACCTTCGTCCTAAACAAAACATATAAAAACGAATTTGATTGTTGGCCCACGTGAATATTCATTGCATTTTTTCTTTTCCTATCCTCAAGTAATGCCTATATATATATATATATATATATATATATATATATATATGTGTGTGTGTGTGTGTGTGTGTGTGTGTGTGTGTGTGTGTGACAAAGTAATTTTTTTGCAATTTGTATTTCTTAATTGTTTTATCATTATAGTTTATTTATTGTTCCTATTAGTGAGTATTTAAAAGTAGTGAATAAATTATGTTATAAAAAAAAATTGAAAATTTTGATATTTACTTAACAAAAGTATCAAAAGTATCTTAACATAGGATTTGAAAAATAATTTAGTACACTTAATTTTTTGTAAGTTAAGTCAAGTCAATAAAAAAGCAAAGTGATATCGAAGTATTGACAAAATAGATTGGACACAATATATTATAGATAAATGACATATATATGATAATGTGTATATTAAAATACTATACGAAGTATATGGTGTAAACTCTTTTCAACTATGTCATTAGAATTGTATAAATATTTATGTAGTACTATTTATCATCTAAAACTTATCTCAAATTTGATGTACCAATATTCAAATACGAGTTAACTCAAAATGTATATAAAGTTAAAACTGTATGGTTTTAGAACAATATTATTATAATAGCATATTTTATTTTATTTTCTTGACTACTTGTTTGTTTTATATGTTAGTTTATACATAGTATTATGTAACCATAGGCACTTATCTTATAATAGTGTTTAATCTAAATAAAAATTTTGTTAAAATAATAATTGTAATATTTTATTCAACTAAGGATATAGTTTTAACGATCCCGCGGCGGCAACCGGGTTAAAATCTCTCGTGTATATACATTTTGGTAAGTGATGATCATAATATTACAAGTCAAAAGTCACCGGATGTACGTACTCTATAAAAAATGTCATTAATTAACAATCACGTTTCACTTGATGAGTAGTTTTTTCTTTTTGATTTTCTCACTTTTGTTTTCATTTATTCTAAAAACGAAATTCTGGTTTTCATTTTACTTTAAAAATAAACTATTGTTTCCGTTTTCTTATTAGCTGATTTTCGATGGTATCATGTGTGATACTCGTTGGTATCACGTGTGATAGTCATTGATATCACATGTGATATTTATCTACAAAACTCACCGAAAATGAAAAAAAAAATCGTCGAAAGTATACCTTGTGTGATGTTTAATCGAAGTTAAAAAAACATTAACTTTTATGGTCTATTTTTATAATTCGGCATTCATAACAATGTTTGGCTTCATATCCTAATACGACACCGAGAATTACAAGATCTAACCAATCACCCCTCATAAACATTGAAGTAAATTCAACATCAACATGGATTACATCATTTAACCGAACATATATAATACAAAATCTTATTGCTATATACATTACAAACAACAATCTAACAAGAAACGGAATTCGATCTAGTTAAGGAAGAAGAAGAGTTTATGAACTCAATGCAGTCATCAATAGCTTCTGCTCTTTGTGAATCAATTGGAGGTTGTTTTGGTGTTCCGGACGAAGTAACCTTAGTTGAAGTTCTTTTTCGAGCAGCAACAAAACGAACAACTTCTATCATCTTTTCACCAAGATGTTTCATGTATTTTATGGGTGATAACTCTGACCTTTGTGGTAGAAATCTGCAAGTCCCTGAGACGTTTGTTCCATTGCATTCAACCCTTTTACAAGAACTTAGCTCACAAAACATAGTGTGTATGTGTGTGTCTAAAACAAAGAGTGGGCTGCAAGGGAAGAGAAATGAAGTTCAGGGTGTACATATAGTTGTGATGAAAAATGATAGACTGATTACATTTGGGCCTGATTGCATAGATTGGTTGTACGGTACTAATCATTTTTGGGAAAGCTGTGGTAGTCTTAAAAAAAGGATGCCAATTTAATATTTCAAAGATGCAATCTAATATTTTCCTAATATGTACACTTGCAGGTAGTGGGAATCAAGCAAAGTAAAAGCAGATAAAGACACTTTCAGCCTTTTCTATAGCTTCTTTAGAATTTAGATTAATGAGGTACTCAATAGATGCCTTTTACAGTCTCATGAAATTTGCAAACCTTAACTAGCTAGTTAACCTGCTAATCAGAGATTTATATATATTATTACTCATAATAATATCGTAATTTTAGTATTCTTGCAAACGCCACCAGTCCACACGTCCCGTTTTAATTAAGAACATTACGTGAAATTGAAGACGATTTTCAAACTCAATTATGAAGAGTATCCGTCCAGAATGTGAAACGTGATCATTGTCTTATACAATCCACTTTTTTGGAAGTCCGTCATCAAGTAAGCTACACGCTTGAGAGCTTACTCCAATTTTGAGACCCACGAGGATTGTGTTAAAGTTAATTATTTCCTATTAATTCAATAATGTTGTCAGGTGCAATATAAATACATAGTAAACGATAAATGGGCTAAGCCTAAGATAAGTAAACCCTAGTTAAATAATGGACTAATGATAACCCTATAACAGATTGAACTTGTGTCCCAACGAAGATTCTCAAGCTTCCATCGCTAAGCTGTAATTAAATATTAATTAACAGATTCATTTTTATTACATTAAAGAAGGGACAAAATGTGTGTGTGGGTCAAATGGTCAATCGAGCCCGGCCCAACATCTTTCAAAACGTACTAAAAGACGCCTTGTTTAAACCCCCAGTCTACCATTTTGCCCCCTCTTTGGCTCTTTATCTTATGAGAATTACTTGAAAATGCAAAAATTGTAAAATAAGCAAAAGGAATTCTTCAAGTGTTTTAGATCTTAAAGTGCATGAAAAATATATACATGGTCAAAAGCGCAACAGGAAACTTACTATCCTCGGTCCTTTCGTACTAGAGAAAAGTCGCTTCGAGCTAAAAACAAACTCCAACATTTGAGAAGCATGGGCCAGTCACCGAAATCATTTACCAAATCATATATATAAAGCAATAAGTGGTAGCAACAAGTACTAAAGTGCAGTGGGGCTAAGGAAGCATTTGTGTGGCAGTGACACTAGAAAGCAACAGAATATGGAAAGTGGGGAGGTTGAAGAATATAGAAAAAGACTCGATCTGATCTGATGGTGATCTAAAGACACATTGTAGAATGAAACTTTCGGTTTATTGATACTTTTTATTTCATAAGCATATACAAAGATGTGAGAATGCTAGATAAATTACAGTTTTCTTGCAAGTATGCAAGTAAACCATTGCGACTTTAAACCAGTGGTATTATTCCCCCAGCACAAACGTCCTCGTGAATCGTGAAAGGGAGGGCTTTTGAAATCAGGGGTTCAACACCCACTCCTCGCGATTTCACAGGAAACAGCTGAACATTGTATGAGTTGTGGTTCTTGGGAAGGGTTGCATCGATCCAAAAGATCCCGAGTTAGGATTATCCGTCACTTTCGAGAAAAGTTGGTTTCAAGAAAAAAAGATACATATGCTTTAATTATGTGTCCAATTTTTATTGTTATGTCAAAATGATTGATGATTAAAAAAGAAAAAGAAAATGTATTTAATCATGATTGTATATTCGTTCAAGTTTAATTTAAAAATGTATTTTGATTTAGAAAAAGTAAATAATGGTGGAAGAATTAAACCTAGAGATGAAAAAAATAAAATAGAAATCTCAATGTATGATGAGATCTCATTTTCACTTGCTTTTTTATTAACTCGTGAGAAAATAATATGTTTCTCCTCATTTTATCAAGAGATTCATTTGTAAATTGATATAAAGGTGTAATTTGAGCCAAAAAATTAAAAAATAAATCCAAATGGGTGAACCACCTACTTTTTATAAACTCTTTTTTTTGGAGAGAATAGTTTTTTGACCATCTATCATATTTATCACTTTAGTGTTTCATTTTTATTAAAATAAGTGTTCGTTAATATAATATATTTATTTTTAAGTGAAATAAACAGATAAATAGTTTTGAAACATTATTTATTTTATTAATCCCAAATTAAATATCCTTAATGTTATAAAACACATCTGACTTGTTTTCACTTTTCACCTGTTTCCACTAAGAGTGATCCTTTTCTTGTTGTTTCCATAATCTAGTCTCGAACTTATGATATCATTTGAAGCATTTCATTGAATTTGTGAGCATATAGATCTAGCGGATTAGCTTTCTCCAAAATTTCCAGGACAAAAATGTTCATATCGAAATCATCGTTTGATACTAAATTCGACAAGTTGTATGAAATTGAAGTTTGATATTTAAATCAAACAACTACTCTACTGTAAATTTTTAAAAGATATAAATAAATACATTATTAGTATTATATTAGTATTATTATCATAATTATATTATATTTTAATTATATTCTAATTTATACATCGGAAAAGAAGGTTGTTTAAATAATATACGAAGTAGTAACCATCTTATAATAAATAAAATTTAATATGTAATATTATAATAAATTTATATTATATTAGATTATAATAAATTTATATTATATTTGATTAGATAGATAGTATACATTTACAACTCATAGATTTACTTATTAATGAAACTTATTTTCTTATTTGAAATTATATTTTTAGATAATGTTTTAATATTTTTATACGGATTATTTTTGAAGTTTGATGCGTACAATAGTAAAAGTTAGTGAAATTAACTTTAACAAATCCATACGTTGAATATATACACGAGTTTGAATATAAAAGTAATTACAAATTCAAGAGCCTGTGTGTATATACGGGTTTGAAATCTAGTTATATATATAATAATATATTATTTTATAATTATATTTCATATTATCATATAAAAATTAATGTATATAAATGAAACGCTCATTTAGACTCGGTAGCTTGTCCGAGCTCGATATAAGAAGCTCGAGCTCGAGCATATTCATCAAATGAGCTCCAAATTATGTTCAAACTCGATATCGAGCTCGTTTAGGCTCAGCTCGAATCGAACTTTTAACGAGTCGAGCTTGAGTGACTCGCGAGCTAGTTCGACTAAATCAAAAAGAACGTTACCCGTATATATTGCCCGAAATACGTTTCCTATCTCTCACCATCGTTGTCATCGTCACCGAAATTTTCGTTCAAGAACAGATCCGGGCCGAAATTAACTTCACCGCTGGCTATTCAGCCAGCCAAATCACTACTGACTATCACCGTTAGCGGCCGTCGTCACCTCAAGCCGCCAGATCTAATTGATTTTGAATTTAGGATGTTTATGTTAATTGTAGTTTCTTCTTACTTATATTAATTTAGGATGTGTTTTATGAACTTGCGGAGAACTGAAAAATTCCTTGAAAATTTCGCCAAAAAATCTACTGGAAGGATCGAGTCTAATTGTGGAATTAAGAACATATAGTACAAAAGCACTAGCCGGAAGTACAAACATTTCAAGCAAGTAAAAATGTAACTTTTATTTTTCAAACATAATTAAATAATGATGTGTAATGAATATAATTCAGAATGATGTGGATGTCTACGTGGATGTTTATGCGGATGCTGATGTTCATAAAATGACCGGTTACCTATCGTATAGGTCACCTTAGACTCCTCCTAACCGTAGACTGAAACTGACAGAAGTTGACAGATCACGTCAGTTTTTTTTAAAACCGACTGAAATTGACGGACCCCTGCCATTAGTGGCACCGTCACTTTAATTTTTGGATCCCACATTTACCAATTTACCTTTATTTATATACACACACGAAAAAAGAAAAAAAACCCGATCGAACGTCGGTTATCCGACGGACCGAACCGACGGGCCGGTGCCATCGGTGTCGGTTCCGTCGGTTGGAACCGACGAGACTACCGACGGGTGCGTTGGGAGAGGCCTTGTACACACAAATCACAATGGTCGATATTAATAGTTACGTACACATAATGATGGTCAATATAGTTGTTTACACATTAAAAAAATAAACGCATAGTTGTATGTATTTACAAACACTTAACCTTATATATATAGGACGATCTAACTATCGAATCGTTGGCCACATACAACTTTTCATCTCAATTCCGACCAAATGATTCCCATAATAAGTTTTAAAGTTCAATTAGAATTAGTGGATATAGAAGCATGGAGCTAATATAATTACTGCTAGCATTAACAAAATTTTATAATGTGTTGTGGCCTTTTGGGGCCTTGGTAGGGCAAGCAAGTTTAAAGGAATACGGGAGACATAAAGATTAGGCTTGGCCCATAGAATTTATAACTTTGGCCCATTTTTGTTTAATATAAAACTAATTTTACATATATATGGCTACCGGCAGTGAACTGTTTTTGAACGGTTACATTTGATGATAGTTTTGCGTTGACTATTAATATCAATCGTCGGATCATGTTTGACTTCCATTCTCAGCCTTCCTTTAAGAAGGACATTAAGTTATTTTGCACCATGAAGGTGGTTTTTGGAGGGTCTACTCGCTGCCACCACGTTCTCCTAAAATTATGGGCGGTGAATTTGAATCCAGGTACGACTTGATTTCAGTTTATTTAGTCTATTATATCCCCTCAATCTCAAAATTAACACCGAATTGGTTGTTCCATCCAAAATTGGACAATAAAATTAAGCACCCCAATTTTTTATGTCTTGTGCGATTTTCTTTTTTATAATTTTACTTTGAATGCATCACAATTCGGAGATTCGGGTATTATATCCCCTCATATTCATAATGAACATCATTATGCAGGTTCGATTTCACTCCTAATCGACAACATAATTGGTTTGATTGACTGATTCATTGATTTTCTGGTTGTAAGGGTACCAAATAGAGACTAAGAAGTTCCGAAGGTCAATAAACAAGTATTTAATGCAAATAAAAAGAAATGACCCGACGGATGGATTGAAGAGTTGAATTGGAAAGAGGTGATGATTCTATCCTTATTTTTATTCGAATTAGTAGGGAGTTGAATTGAATCGGTGAGTGCACACCAACTATTTGATGAAATGTGAAATTCTTGATTATTTACTTTTGCATAGGCAAGATTGCTTTTATCTTCATTTTTTTGTCATTCATATTCTACAAGGGGTTTTCGAAGTTTTCAATTGTTTGTAAGGTTACTATTATCCAGATTGATGCATTATTTACTTTTACGTCTTTACATGAAACTAGTACTTTTTTTTAAATGTGTGAATGCGTGCAGCCCGAGGAGCTTTCTGCTATGCATTCCCACACAGTTAAATGTAGCACATATGTTGAAGCAAAAGGTAAAAAAAAAACTATGCCTTAAGTTCATGATCTGAACAGATTCTAAAACTGTACGTAGTGATAGAAAGTCAATCTTGAAAAACGGCTCTAAAGAATTTCAACCAGATTCAATTTTGATTGAAAAGTAGGATCTTGGTACACGAAATCAAGTAAATGCTTCAAAGAAAATGCTCAAGCAGTTATATAACTCAAACTTTATCATATGAGCAATGATGTAGTTGAGGTCAGGATAACAGTTGCACATAAAAATGCATCTAATATTGACAATGGACAAATATGTTTTTGCTAATGTTTGATAGATTCAAGTAGTCGTGACAAGTTGGACGGAACTTTGGAAACTGTTTCGCGTACATATCCAGAAGTGACAAAATGGGACGATGAGTGAGTTTTATGAATAATTAATATAACTTTCTAAAGGAGATGATTATTTCATATATGATATGATTTATGAGGCTTTACATGTATTTTGTGTCCTTTGTAATATTGACTTAGGGATCACTTAATCATCTTTGCCTTAACTTTATTACAGGAACTGCATCCACTCCTTCATCTTCGTGTTGCTCGCAGCTCGAAAACGTTGCTCAGTCACAACCACAATGCCTTTGCCAACTTTCGAATGTGAACGGTATTAATCTGGGTTTGAGTATTAACCGAACCCTGGCTCTAACGCTTCCTGGTGCATGTAATATTCAGATTTCACCTGTCAGCCAGTGCAATGGTACAATTATTTCTTTTATGGCATTTTTTTGTTTGTGTACGAATAGTGGTGACAAAAAGGGTTGGTCAAGTAGGTTGGATAACGGGTCAAATGGGTTTGAGTCAATAGAGGTAATCTTAAAGCAGGTCAAAATGAGTCGGGTTCAATTGACCCACAAACACTTATTAAGGTTGCAAAATAGCATAGATCATTGATCACTTTTATGGCACTATAAGTCAACTTTTGTCCTCTAAAATTTTCACTACAAAATTGTTGTTATATTAATATATGATTATATGATGATAAGACTTTTGTAGTTCGTGGTAAAAAGCTCTAAAAATGTGGGCCTGCTGGCGGGTTTTGAGGTCTTACTCAGCTAGGATCAGTCGCCAATATAGTTGACATTGTAAAGTATTTTTTTGTAGTTTCTTGTAAAGTATTTTTTTGTAATATTTGAGTTAAATATAGTTGACATTGCAGATTCACTATGACACACTTAGAAAAGATGGATAATTGAGCCACATACAACTTTATTATACTCTATTTCTGATTTATCGGATTGCTTATCATTTGTAGATGCATGAAGATATGAGCGATTTTCCTACAAGAAAGCTATTGCTAAGTGAGAGCGCCTACACGCTCTTTAAAGAGAGGTATATTGTTTCCTACCTTACCTTTAAAACGATAACATACATAATAAATGTTAATGTTTCTGATACCAAATTGTCTGTTTCTGTCCTCTGCAGCCCATGGGTGCATCTGTTGGCAATTATTTGATACAATACGCCCCTGCTTTGGTACTTAAAAAGAGTTTTAAAATGGTGCTGTGAACGATGGAATTATTAGTCGTATTAATAAGGTAAAGTATTACTATTTCTGATAACTTTGATAGCTATTTACATCTTAATCATGCTTAAACTGACTGCAATATTAATTTTTCAGATTATAAACTGACTGCAACACAGGTAATACAGCTTTGATTATAAATTGGGCACTTGTGGTAACTAATATGTACTTACTAAAGTAGTTTTGTTGTTCATTCTCTGACTATGCATACCTACAAGGGAGCAACTAATAACCTCAAACTACCTAGAAAAAACCTATATCTTACTTGCATTGGTTGTGGTGAAAGATCAAGAAGACTTATGAACAACTTAGCTTATGAAAAAGGAACTATTTTTGTACATGTATTTTCTTCTTTTTTTTACACTTGTGGCACATTAGTTTGTATCATTATCAAACACTCATTACACAATATGATTCTCAAAGGCAAACAGATTTACAAATTGTATGATTATAAACTTTAAGCTACTTCGCAGATAATTTATATAATAGCCATTCTAACGGGGGAACGCCCGGGTATAACACTAGTTAAAGATACTAAAAGGACACTTTGACACTCTATGAGTGACCCATATATGATATATCGGTGGAACGCCATCGGTCGGCGGTCTACCATCATGAGTCATACATTCTTGATATTTGTTTCTTTGTTTTAGTAATTTAGGTTGCATATCTTAGATTGTGTATCTGATCAACTTAAATTTGTAGTTAACGATGATCAGGGGTGATAACATGATCCAAAATCAGAAAGAAAATAAATGGGTTAGGCTTGAAATTCTCAACACCTTAATACGTCAACCCGAAACCTAGACAACCTGTTTAATTGTTTTAGTCTTCTTCAAGTCAAGACTCGGGTGAACAGTCGACCCGCCAACACAAAGGTTTTTAAGAGTTTCTTTGTTTTTAAATTCAAACTCAAAAGGGCAAATGGTATGTAAATGTATCGAAGTATCTTAAAAATGCTATTGTATGCAGCCAATTTTTAAAACTTTTATTGTATGTATCGAACTTACTAATTATTCTGATTGTATGTATTCATTAACACTAATCACTTTTTTGTCATGTTAGCCTCCACGTTGGAGACACGTAAAAGTTAGTAATGTAGTGAATTTATGTAAAATGTATCAAACTTATATTTATACCCCTAACTCATTTCATTTTCAAAAACCGTCATCTTCAACCTCATCAAAGCCAGCATGTCTTCATCATCTTCTTGAAAAAATGGTGTAAATTGGTTGTGGTGATGTCGCCGGAAAATATGTGGAGATCGTGGTGACGTCGGAGATGGTAATGTATTGGAGATGGTGGTGAGGTAGAGTTGATAGATCTTGGTGGTTAGGGAGGTGTAAATTGATTATGGTTGTAGGTCCTGTGATGGATCTCGGATATGAATCAACTAGCAAATCATTCAGAATCCGATTCGTTAGTTTGTACATGAAATGTAATTGAATTTGATACGCAAACAAGTAAATAAAGTTTCTGTTTTTATTGATATATTGAATCAAGTTTACACAGAATTACAATTCAGTTCCAAACTCTAATCTCTCAAACTCACGTATGCAAAAGCTTGTTAAACTGAACGACACTTTACATACTTATACATGCAGGCAGCAACATTGTACAAACACTATCGACACTACTAAGTGTCGCTACAGGCGATACTGACAAGTGTCGCCACAGGCGACACTGACAAGTGTCGATAAAACACTTGATCAAAATTAGGCTAAGTCTAAAACAAGCTGCTTGTCACCAACTATGTACCAACGTGGTTGTGTCACCGAAAAAAATAGTGGTGATGCCGGAGATGATGATGTTGAAATGGTGGTGAGGTGGAGATGATAGATGTTGATGGTTAAGAGGTGTAAATTGGTTGTGGTGGTGTCGCCGGAAAAAATGGTGTCGTGAAAAAATTGAAGATGACAAAGTTGTTGAAGATGATAACGCGAAAAAATATATCGAATTTTAGAGTGACGTGGCGCTGACTTTATAATGCCACGTCAAATACTCATGTCACGTATGATAATTATGACTGACCAGATGTCGTTATTGTCAATGACTACATATAATAACAATAATTAGTAAGTTTGATACATACAATAACATTTTCAAAAGTTACTACAAAAGAATTTTTATGAAAGTAAGATACATCTAAAACCCTTATAATTGGTTTAAGTTATTCCCTTAAAACTTAATATTTGTTCTATCGGGATTACCAACTATACCCCTTGAAAAGTCAATAGTATGTATTTTTTAAAAAGTCAACATTTCACACATTTAATATTTTTTCTTTTGGAAATAATCTTTAACCAATTACACAAATCAACATCTATTTCTTTAACAAATCACTTTTTGTTTTTACATGGTTTAATATAACTGGAAAAAGTAAGTATATATTAAAAAAAGAAATAATAATAAAATAAAGAAAAAACAAAAATAGATTATCTTTCAATAAACGAATTGTAACTTTCTGTTTTTACACCAAATTTATTATTATTATTATTATTATTATTATTATTATTATTATTTACTTGATCTAAGACATATTATTTGCATCAACTATGCAATGATTAATCATAATAATTGATTTTAAAAATTATTTCCGTCGCATAACGCGGATCATGTACTAGTGTTCAGATAATTTACCCGATCAAAATTAACACACCAAATATTACCCAAAATCTACCCGTCAAGCCCAAAATCAATTCCCAACACCGAAATCAATTCCCAACACCGAAATCAAACCCCTCAACCAATCCACCCGGTTAGTCGGGTTCTTATTATTATTTATTTTTAATATTAATATTAAAATATTAATATTAATATTAATATTAATATTAATATTATATTATTATTATATTATTATTATTATATTATTATTATTATTATTATTATTATTTTTAATATTATTATTATTATTATATACAGAATAACTTGTTATGTATTAATAGCAAAATATAATCCACTTCATTAAACCCATAAATTATCCCGCCACATGCTCAAAAAGTAACCCAGAATTGTATTAACTAATGATGATACATAATATTCCACACATGGGTTATAATAAATTGTCCATAATTATATTTAATTTATGTATATAAATAAACTGGACAAATAAACAAGAATTTGAGTTATCTATAATTCCAAAATCCTAAAATTCCAAAATGTGTACCTTTTAGGGAATTGAAAGAAAACAACTAAAGTTGGTGAAACTATCTCAATCTGATTGTACTTATATATATATATATATATATATATATATATATATATATATATATATATATATATATTTTGGGAGGTTCAAATGAGAACCACATAAAATTGAGAACTCGTAAGAACTACCAGATAACGTATTTGTTCACATGTGATTCGCTCTATTCATATGTAAACATTTATATGATAGATTTAGAAAGAAAAAAATGCTAAAAACTCTAAAAATCATGTCGTATAATACATTTGAACCGATTTGTTCAAATGATCGTTCATATGTGAACACATATTTGTATTTTTGTATTTTTCGATATAATTTTAGGCTTTTTTGACTTTTTTATTTATCAATTAAACGTACATCAATGTTCATATATAAATGAAGTTAATCACGTGTGAACAAATACGTAAACTAGTAGTTTTCACAAGTTTTCAACTTTTTAGTTGGTTCTCATTTGAACTTTCTCAAATCAATAATCACATGTGATTTTGACCATAAACGGACGGATGCAATTCTTATAATCTTATTTATAGTTATTTATGTGAATTAATATTAAGTCGTAATCATGTATGAGTTAACATCCACCATTGATAAATAATTGTGTATCAATATTATATTTTTATCATAAATTGCATGTAAGTTACATAAGCTCACATGTGATTATATAAATCGCATTTTATAAGATCCGACAAAAATTATGAATTTTTTTTTTCTCGAAACTATAACTTGTCGGACCTCTAATCAAAGAGAAAAAAAATGCTGATTTTGAATATGTAATTTATATAATTTTTAGTCATGCCGATTGTGAGATATTTAATTTTAAAAATTCAAGTGAAAATGAGTTTTAAATAAAAAAGAGCATAACTATTGAACCCACCTATATATATATTATAATATTCCGTACGAATTAAATAATCATAATACTCGTCCACAACTAATTTCATTTAATCGTTTATTTTATTATTATTATTACTAATTATTATTAATATTGATTATTATTATTACTATCACTATTGTTATTATTATTATTATCAAAAATTGTCCATTGTGATTAATCTTAAATAAATACAATATAGGATGCGATATGTAATGTCATCAAATTCTAATCAACCAATAGCATTACTCAATTTTGTTCAATCGACTAAAATATAGGATTTGTTTACATCATAAATCATGAATTATTTTTAAAATAACCATACAAAATTCTAATCAACCAATAGAATTACTCAATTTTGTTCAATCGACTAAAATATAAGATTTTCTTACATCATAAATCATGAATTATTTTTAAAATATCCATATAATTAATTATAAAAAAGGAATGTACATTTATCTATGATAGGTATTTAACTAAAATACATATTTAAGTTTTACTAAGTTTTAACTTGAGTTAAAGAATTTCAATTAGGTTTTGTGTATTTTACCCATTGTTTTAATTCGAATATGTATATGTATGTATGTATTTATCTAGGATAGATATTTATTTAGGTACCTAATAAACATTATTGTAGTAATACATTTACACTTTTACATTCATTTTCATGAATTTTTATCAATAACTAATCTTAAGTACCCTAGAAAATAATTTTTTTAATATAAAAACGATATATATAGTATTTTTTTAAGAGGGTGTAAACATCTTAATTCGCCTTACATTGACTTTTAAGTTGTTCAAAACATGCTTGACATACATCCCAAGTAACTAAGTAATCTTTTTAACATCGTCATCCCCAAAATTAGCTTCATTATAAATCCCGCCTCAACTCTTAAACTATTTTAAAAAATAATCACTAAAATAAAACATTACCATATACAATATCTAATTCACATGCTATAATTAGAATCCTTGTCATATATAAATTCTAATTCCAACTATCTATATATAACAATTATAATTATAATAATTATTTAGCCACAATTAAAAGTTCATACGGTTTCATTCTTTATTGTTCTTACATTATTTTTTTCGATACTAATTAATTTCTCTCTCATGAATTCTGTTATCGGGAAGATAAAAACATTCGTACAATATTATGGAAGATCAAATCGGTTACGTTATCCACAAAAATTAGTGTATCAAAACTAACAATAATATGACACACCGATATGTTTTACGTACATACTACCTAAAATAATTTAGTTTTTGACTTCATTGCATATCTTTCTTAACTCTTACGAAACGATAAAATGTTATTATATATATTATTCGTGTAATTACAAAAATAAAATACACATTCGACGGGCCGTGTATATACACGGGTTTAAGTCTGGTATATATATATATATATATATATATTGCACCGTGTAAAACTAGAGAAATTTGATCAACGTGTATCAATTTAAAATGTCATTTTATAAAACCTACGTAGATTTGTCATTTAATCCTACAATGGCTAAATGGCTAAAAAAGATTGACAATAAATAGAATATAATTTTTGTCGATGTTCTAGAAAGACTCAAATTTTAAAATCGTATCATAAAAGGATTTAAGTTGCCTAAAAGTTCAATTAAAAGTAAAATTACCGTTTCATTTTGAAAACGTGCCATAAAGAGATTTAAAATTTTAAAATCGTGACATTAAAGGATTTACCACTCAAAATTAAATTAGGGTTTAAACACCAAAAAGTAGAATTAGTGTTCATATATTATGTTTGCTAGGTCGTCAATGTCATGTATTAATTGAATATATGATATTTAAGTCCCAAACAACTAAAACCGGTAAAAAAATGAAAGAAAAAAGAAGTCAAATTGTAATTTTACCTTTAATTGAACTTTTTAACAACTTAAATCCTTTTATGACACAATTTTAAAATTTGAGTCCTTATAGGTCACCAACAGAAGTCATAATACCTTTATTGTCAAATTTTGAAACATATTATTTTTTCAGGCCATTTGCCCTCCTACACTGTAAATTATTTCTTTTTATAGATCTTTTTTTTGGTGAATAAAATATTTTTATAAAAATAAACTGAATTCAGATTTAAGGGGAAAATATCAATCTAAGAAGAAATTGAAAATAATCTGGAAGAGGAAAGTTCAATGTAGAATATTAAAAAAATGTAGAATGAAGTAACCAATAGGATTGCTCCATTCCAATTACTCATTTCCACCTTTTTTCTAAATATAAATATCTCACAAACCGTGTATCCATAAATAATAAAATTACACCGTTAAAATCAGTGTCTTTTTATCTTTAATTAGAGATCTCACATGACATACTTTCAACGAATTTTTTTTTTCGTTTTCTAATGGGTATGTGAAATTTGTAATAATAAATCACATGTGATTTAACACTCACATGTGAATATATTTACAATCAAATTATAAGTTTAAAATCACTATCTATAATCACATGTGAATAATCAAATTTACAAATTATAAGTTTAAAATCACATAAAAATAATTTATTTGATAATTTAATAAACTTTCAGAAAAACATTTAGTTATAATCACATGTGATTAAACATTAAATTAGTAATCACATTTGAATAAAGTGTAAATTAATACGAATTTTAAATAATTGTTTATAATTATACATGTAAATAAATATAAACGTGAAATCACATGTGAATTATCAGTTATTATCACATAATTCATTTGAAAAACACATGTGATTAAACCTCAAATCAATAATCACATGTGATTTTGACTGTAAACGAATGCAATTCCTAAAATCTTATTTATATTTGTTTATATGAATGAATAATAAGTTGCAATCATGTGTGAGTTAACATCCACAATTGATGAATAGTCGTGTAATAGTTATATTTACTCATAAATCACATGTGATTATATAAGTCACATTTTTTACGACCCAACAAAAATGAAAAAAAAATTGTAATCGAAGAGAAAAAGACGTTGATTTTGAATATGTATTTTGGTCATGTCGTTTGTGAGATATTTGATTTTAAAGGTACGAGTGAAAATTGAGTTTTAAAGGAAATGGAGCAATCCTATTGGTTTTCAAATTGTTCAACTTTTTAGAATTCTACATTGAACTCACCTCTAATCTGAAAAAGATATATAATTATATATTCCATGAGATACAAAGTTACTATGTTTAACGAAAGTAAAGATATTTTTGTTTGGATTCAGATCCATTCGAGGTTATATCGTGAGAGAGAGATATAAAGGTGAGATTTTGGTTCATAAAAAAGTATTTATTAAACCTCAAACAAAACGTTTATAACTGGTAAAGCTGACCGTCTCACTCGTCTTACCCCAAGGACAATATGTGAAAGATAATACAGAGCACATGCTTCAAACTAAAACCCACGGTCTGCTGAGGACAGTGTCCACCTATTTTTGAGAAACGTGATCATTTTCTTATGAAGTCATCTCCTCTGCAACCAACAGACAGACTGACCCCACAGTTGTAGCTAATGGGATTGAACTTGGTTCTCCTTTGTAAATTATCAAGCCTCGACCACTAGGTTACTAAGTCGAGAACTTCATAACTTGTAATATTTCAAATATTTTTTTTAATTGATATCTATAATTTAGTTAGTTAATTTCAACATTAATTAGTTGAATTATTTAACTAATATAAATCTAATATAAATAACTTATTTGAAACACTTTCATTATGACAAAATATGAATAATAGGTCTACTTAGAAATACGTATAACTTTTTCATAGGTAACATTTTTTAATCAAATCAAATAAGTACACCCAAGTTTTTCTCTGGATAAAAAACGCTACCTATGAAAACAATTAAAATTATACTTACTGTAGATTATATTAATACTTATCATGAAATCTGATGAAAATGAAAGTCATGTAGGGTTAACACTTAACACTTAACACACATATGATATCATGAAGTTTGCCTTCCACCTAACAATACTCACCTTTATTCTTCCATTGCCCCCTACCCTTTTTTACATTCTCTTTTCTCCCTTTTTCATGGATGCTAAACCATTGATTTCAATACACATTTCATCTCATTGATTCATTCATTCATTAATATGGCTAACTTTAATCCATTTTTCACTAAACTCTTCTCTCTAATTTTCATTCTAATTCACCTTGGTTGTTTCTTCATATTCCCTACCTCCGATCACCACCGTCGCCGCTCCAAACCCACCCGAAAACCGTCGTCTCCCCTCCCTCTCCTCCGTCCCACCGCTACCAAACACAAACCCCGTAAAACCCTTTCCGCTTCATGGGCTTACATCAAACAAATCTTCTCATCAAATTCCTCTTCAATAACCGACAATAACTCATCAATTATACACCACGTACCGTCTCCGGTATCCTCAACTCGCTCATTGCGTAACTACACAATTAATATCCCGCTCGAAAACAACTTGTTAGACGTCTCAGAACAAAGAAACAGACATGGATCTTTATCCGAGTCGGATTTCTTTCCTCTCCGCAATGACATCTACCCGTGTCCGGATTGCGGAGAGGTGTTCCAAAAACCCGGGTTGCTCGAACAGCACACGGCGTTTAAACACGCAGTGTCGGAACTATTCGATGACAACCCGGGGAAAAACATCGTAAGAATCATATTCCAAACAGGTTGGCCCAGTGTTGGGTCAACCCCAATGATCTACCGGGTCATGAAGATCCACAATAGTCCCAAGATTCTAACCCGGTTCGAGGAATACCGTGAGCTCGTTAAGTCGAAAGCGGTTCGTCGTGGTGGGGAGCGCCGCCGTGACGAACGGTGTATCGCCGACGGCAACGAGCTTCTCCGGTTTCACTGCGCCACTTTTTTATGTGACTTAGGGCAAAATGGTAATTCCAGCATATGTAGCCACCAGTATTGTAGTGTGTGTGGGATAATTCGGGTCGGGTTTTCTACCAAAATGGACGGGATATCCACATTCTCAACAAGCTGGAAAGGACACGTGGCGCTTCCAGAAGACATCGAAGAAGAATTCCGGTTCATGCACGTGAAGCGGGCAATGCTTGTGTGTCGGGTCATAGCTGGTCGGGTCGGGTGTGACCCGGAAATTGGGGATAAAGATGACCCGGGATATGATTCGTTAATTGGGAGAGAACCTGGTGTGACGCAGACTAAATTGGACGATGAGGATGAATTGATCGTTTTTAATCCAAGGGCTGTGCTTCCTTGTTTTGTGATTGCTTATACGGTTTGATCAATTAGATTAAAATGAAATGATCGTGTGGTTGTGAAGTTTTGTTAATTAATAATTATGTAATATTTAATTAGGGGTTTTTGGGAGTAGAAATGATGAAAAAGTGTCAAGGTATAAATGCTTGGGAAAACAGGCTTTTGTAACAAGATCCTAAGAACTTGTTGCTTTTTGGGAGCACGATCGTGAAGATGATTGCACCCACTTAGTTGTGTTATGTAATTTATGGTTTGTGGAATCATGACTTGTAATTTATGCTTTAAATGTTGTTTATTGTTTATGAGATAAGATTGGTTCTTGAAAAAAAAAATGAAAATACTGTTATAACTATTAATTATGTGGTAGTGATAAAATTTTCAACTAATCCTTTTAACAAAAATTAATAATTTTTAGAGTAAATTATGTTCTCGTCCTCATGTCGAATTTTTTGCGGGTTTAGTTTTTATCCGGTTTTTTGTTTCACTCTCCGTCTCTCAAAGGGTAAAAGTGTAATTTCATGATGGATGAGGAACAGAGAGTGAAACAAAAAATCGAGTTAAGGGACTGAATCTACAAAAGATTCGATCCGGAGACAGAGAGTGAAATTACAGACATAGTGAGGGATGAGGAATGTAATTTACAATTTTTTATTTAGCTTTTAATCCTTTTATGTAGTTTGTACAGAAATCGTGTATAAGATGGGTCTGTAAAAGTATAAAAGTTTGGTACTGTTAATCTTTCATAATTCAATTAAATTTTTTTCCTATTATATCTTTTCTCAACTCTTACATACATACAAATTCAACCCTTCTTCTCATAGTTACATTACCCAATTTTTAATTAAGTTCACGGCACGAATAACTTTCCCAAGAATATAATTATCAATTATAATTATTGTTATAGTTGTAGTCATAGTTATAAACTAGATCTCAAAACTCGTGTATGCACATGAGATATTTTATTTTTTTTAATATTCAAATGATGTATATAATAAAGTTTTAACGTTTTATATGAGTCGAATAATAAACATGAAGTTTAAAAATAATTTATTTATAGTTGTTTGTTTATTCATCATTCAGCTACCTAATTTGATAGCTCTTTTTAACAATGTAGGGAATTAAATACAATATTTACCTATCTATAATAAATAATGTAATGGAGGGTTTTTTTTTTTTTTTTTTTTTTTTTTAAGAAAAGGAAAAAGAAAAAAGAGTTGGAGGTTATTTAGTGTAAGAATCTTTAACACATAAATAGGTATCAAAAAGTCCTAAATTTTTTGCAAACGACTCGTAGTATTGATATTTATTTTATCATCAAGTTTGAAATATTTTAGAAGTTTTATTTTTTAGTTAAGTGAAATTGATGGACTAAATTAATTTATTAAAAATTAGATAATTGATGACGTTGTATTATATTTAAGACGTTAAAAGTAAAATACAATGCATGGCTTTAAGTCAGGTGCCAAATCAACGAAACATGCATATGTTTGTTCATATAGGCATTTAACCTTCTTAATAGCTTATGATGGTTCTTTTAATAAGTCAATTAATAGTTTATGAAATTAAACCATGTGAATATAAATTAAAGAATTAAATTAATAAATAAATGAATGTTTGATAATTAAATCGATATTAACCCTTTATATATGGTTGACAATATGATTAGATCAAAATGGTGGCTACCGTTTTGAACGATAACTTTTTTACTTTTATTTAAACTCCTTGTAAGTTCTCTTTAACTTTCATTGAAGAGATTTATTATTATTATTGCTTTTTCGCAAGAAAAAACATATAACTCAAGTATCGAATAAATATATGATAAATTGGAAACATGTATTTATTCAAGGAAGTACAATAATTTCTTAAGAAACCGACATATAATTTGTGTAGGCAGTCACTATCATAGGATAATCATACATGGATTTTGATAACATGATCAAAGCAAGTGTTGTGAAGTCTCTATCTTCACTACTTCAAAAGAGTCTTTCATAAAAGTACTTTGTATACCAACTTTAACGTGTAATGTTCAATTGTTGGTCAAAAAAACAAAATATATAACTACATCAACGTCATATATTAAGAAGAGTTTTGTCACATTAGGAAGTTTTATCATGTTAAATTTAAATATTTAATGATATAAGTTATATTTTGATGTATACTTCAAACTAAATTATATGTACTTTTACATAACTTTCATATGAAAAACCTATTTTCAGCTATATGGTTACACTAACTGAGTTAGGTTCAAACAAGAATAATAAAAAACCGCGATAACTTTTGAATTACATGGTTTTTATACATTTAACGCAATGATATAATGCTATTTAATGTTAATATTGTTGACAACAAAAGTTAAAAACCACAAAATGCATGTTAAATTATACATTGTATGAGATGTTCACATTGTTCACATATCAAATGGTCACACATGAATGAAAAAAAAAAGTGAAAATTCTTATAATTTAAAAGTTCTCGCAATTATGTACATTTGTGTGATTCTCATTTGATCCAACCTTTCACTACGCTAATACGGAGTGATGTTTTATGTTCAATATGAATATAAAAATTTACATCAACAATTTTACAGTATATATGATTCATATTAAATTTATTTAAATAACTTACTTCATAGTATTTAATAATTAAAAACGTCAATTATTAACGAAATGGGTAAATGTTATGTGGAGCTACCTAACCGTAGGTATTGTAAGGATAAATAATAGATCAAAAATGCAAATATCAAAACTTAAAGGATAAAAATTATAAGCACTTATAAAAAATTGACACACAATATGTTGTTAACAACACATATAATATGTTATTAACGGCACATATGTTATTCTCTAACTAAATTAGTAATGACACATAAACCAACAATAAAAAAAATAGGGCTCGGTATGGGTTTATTTCTCCCAGTCGAGACATAAGGACGATGCGTCTTCATAGAAACCGTTCCATCTTTCTTCCGTCTTACATGGCTACGCCCTTCCAATAATGCTTCGTATTCGTCTTTTTATTCTTTTCTTTCTCTCTTTACAACAGTATTGTTAACAAACTCGAGTCTCAATTAGTGAGTTTTGGGTATGTTATGATATGAGGTAAAATTGGAGTCTTAAGTCTTAGGGTATGTCATGGTGAGTGGTGAAGTTGCGCATAGCTAGGTGACATCCGTTTTTCATGTCTTTCAAGTCTCGATAGTAAGCACTTTTGAGCGTGGTTTTTGTTTTGTCACGTTCAAACCAATTTACTTTTTTGTAAAAAGTGTTGATTCCAAGGGTTTAATAGAAAACAGTCGAAAACTATTAGGGTTTCTATTGGTAAGTTCCACATGTAATAGCTTTTAATTCTTACTCTTAATTAAGGGTATTATTAAAGCAGAGTAAATAGTAAATACCACTGTCGACCAATTAATCCTATTTAAGTATTTATTAATACTAATAATAGTAATTACTTCTAACACGGTAAGTACCCATTCATATTCATGCGTGCATAGTTGTTAACTTGTGACTCGACTCGTGATTCGAAATCTTGATTTTTAACTCGTGACTCGACCTGACTCGTAAAAGTCATTGTTTTACAATAAACACATATATTTCTATATGTATGTGTGTATTACGATTTAAGATTTTTGTTCTTAAGAGAAGTAAAACATGGTAAAAGTCGATAGTTAAGTCATTAACCAACAATTAACACAAAAACTTAATTTGAATTAGCTTATAGTCATTTCTTTCTCTATTTTGTCCTTTAATTTTTTATATTACATTACAATAAAAGTTTGTTTGATTTATGACTTTTAAGAGTTGCACAAGAATCAGAAGAGTCACACACGACTCGTAAGAGTCAAAGTCATTTAGTTAAGAGTCAGAGTTTTAGTCGCCTTATTTTTTAAATTTTTAGCTCGACTATAAGAATCGATTCGTGACTCGTAAGAGTTTAACGATATCCATGTTTGTTTGTTTGTATTTTGTAGTTGTAAAAATGTACTCGGGTATGTATGGTCCATTTATGTGTCAGTAAAAGCTAATGAATAATATCAATATTTGTTTATAGAATAAAGTATGTACAGTGATTAATGTATTTTCATTATATATATAGACTGTTTTTTCGATTAAAATGTTCACTTTAACTTTGCATGCAGTTTTAATATTCTTCACTAATTACACTTTTCACCGATCAAATATCAACTCTACCCACTAAAGTCATTTTTGATTAGTTAAAAACTAAAATGGACACTTATAATAGGACATCCTTAAATAGTATTACGGACACTTTAAATGGGACGGTGAGAATATATATCTAGCAATTAAACTATAATTTTCGCAATCATAATTCCTTCCGTGTTAAACGATAATGTTGTTTAAGTTTAATGATTAATTCAACTCGAAGGAATTATGATTATACTTGAAATCCTAAACTTAATATAACCAAAAAGATACATGTGTATGTTTATACTTGAAATATTAACGATGACAAAGTCCAAATTAGTTTAAGGGTGTGTTTAACGAAACTAATTGAGATGAAGTTGGAGCTGATAGCTAAAACTTATATTTAAATATATTATATAGGAGTTAATATATATTTTTTTATAAATGTTAACAATATAACTAGAGCTGGAGACTAAAAATGTGAATTTACGTTAACATAAATACTAATAATAAAATGAGGGATATTAGGTAATTTATCTTTTCAACAATTTTTTTTCGTAAAGTTAGTAAGCTTTTAAATTTGTGAGGTTCTGAGGAGTATGAGCTTTTTGAGAGGCAAAGGAGAGCAAGTTTGTGACCAATCAAAACGTGACACCTGTCACCCGTAGTCCCTGCCTGTCAGGCCATCAAGGACTATTTTGCAATTTCAACAAAGTTGTAGATCTGCCAGAGAAAATGCCTAAAAAATTATCCAATCAGAAAACCTAGTAAGATGCGGTGAATAAAATAAAATGCAGTGAAAATTTCACTAACACATCATTGTTTCATACAAAACAAACATTATTTGGTAAATTTCTTAATTTCACTAACACGTCATTTCAATAATTTAAAGATACAAATGCTTCATTTTCATAATGTTTTCTTTTGGAAGATGATTTATTCTTTTCAACTTCAAGCTTAACCGGCTTAGATTTGGTAGACTTCTTATTACACTCTCCTTAACTATTTTATCTAAAAAATGAATAATAATATAAGGCAACTTACACTAAAAGCAAGCTGCAGAAAAACATAAAATGCTAAAAAATATAAAATGCATTAACAATATACAAGATGCAGTAAACAAGTACTAGTAATTTTTTTATTTCAAGTATAAAATCAAGTTGTAGAAATTCATAAAAATGCTAAAAATCATAAAATGCAGTAACTATAGACAAGTTGCAGTAAACAAGTACAGTACTAGTAATTTTTTTAATTTCAAGTATAAAACCAAGCTTTACAAACACATAAAATATTAAAAATCATAAAATGCAGTAACAATATACAACATGCAGTAAACAAATACTAGTAATTTTTTAATTTCAAGTATAAAATCAAGCTGGCATAAACACATAAAAATGCTAAAAATCATAAATGTTGTAAAAATATGCAAGATGCAGTAAAAAAGTAATAGTAATTTTTTAAATTCAAGTATAAAAACATGCTTAGTACAAAAATGAAAATAGTAACATGCGGTAAATATATTCAAAAATGCAGTAAATAAAATACTAGTAATTTTTCGATTTCCTTTCAACCTCAAATTCACGGTGATAGTGCCACAGCAGCAACATCGTCACCATCATGGCTGTCGAACATTCAGTCCGTTGTCGGCGCCGGTAGTCGGAAGAAACGGCTGTTTAGTTTCACCGATTCGTCACCGGCGATGCGGAAGGTAAACTGTCCAGATTGAGGCATGTCGCTGGCTAGATACTCCGATTACGGCGGTCCAGAAGATGAATTTCACAACACATGTAGCGGTTACGAATCATGTGAGTCACGGTAACATACGTCATGGAGGACGTTGACGCATTCGTTGGTCCAACGCGGTGGCAGACGGTGGTGAATTTAGTTTGTTAACTGTTCGAATTTAGTGTGTGTTAGTGTGTGTGTGCTTTCGTGGAAAGCGAGAGTTTGTGTGTTATTGTGTACTTGCGAAAAGAAAGAGAAATATCAAAAAGTTAACATGATCGTCACTCTGCCCAAGTTGATTTATGGAGATATTTCGAAAATTTTATGTTTTTACTCCCTTATCTCATTAAATGTAAATTGCAATTTCAGTCCCTCAACGAAAATAATTGCACACGAGACCCTCGCGTGACATAGCATGATCAAGACCGTTGATGGATGAAACGGACGATTATTATGTCACTGCTCTTCCTGCCCCTCATATAGGCCCAACCCCTCAGATTCCCAACCTTCAAATTTTATCTATCAAACAATCTTAACAATTTGATGAGTAAGTTTTTGCCAAACACACACACCGGTCAAAAATTTTAGTTCAAAAAGCCCAAAGCAATTTAATCCAAGAAGCCCCAAGCAATTTAGTTCAAAAAGCCCAAAATAGTTTATGGTTCATAAAGCCCAAAATAATTTAGTTCAAAAAGCCCAAAGCAGTTTAATTCAAAACTCAAAAGGCTCAACGAGTATCAAGTCTGACTTTGATTTCATAAGTTGACTTTTGAGTTTTGACCTTTGACCATACTCTTGATGAATATATATATTTCATTTCGTTGAAAATGACTTGTAGCAAGGACTAAGGACACTGCTAATATAAAACCCACACTAACTCACTTATTATAAAAAAAAATATTTATATTTATCTGAATATCACATTTAAACATCAGCTAATATACGATAACAACCGATTATCGCCTAATTACCTTAATTAATTAAGATAATTTTATTATTTAATGTATGTATTTATGTATAAAATAATAATAATTGTAAGTACTCCAAATGATAATACGTAGTACTTTTCATGCATTGGATCCTGTTTTATGCATTACTTAATACTAACGTAAACTTACCTTTTGTAATTTTTAGTATGCATGAAACAAGGCAACGAATTGGCATATACTATACAAATTAGGGGTGTTCATCGGTTCGGTTTACAGTTTCCTCGGTTCATTCGGTTCGGGTTGTTCGGTTTTGAATTTTTTTTTAGCAAAACCGAAAACCGAACCGAAAACCAAATTCAAATTGAAAACCAAACCGAAACCGAACCGAAAACCGAATTCGAATTCGGTTTGATTTTGGTTAAAACCGAAAAACTTAACATTTTTTCAAAAACGACGATCATACGATACAAATTATATAAATCTAACTATTAATAATTGTTATGTGTTAGCCAAATTCAAGTATATAAAGCATAAAACTGTCAATGTATGTGAATTTTAATGTCCAAACAAAACATTTATTTTTCACTTACACATGGTAACTAAAAAATTTAAGTTTTCAAAATGTTAAAATCATCAAGTCTTCAATTGAATTCGAAAAATCACACACACACACACACACACACACATATATATATATATATATATATATATATATATATTAATATATAAATAATAATATATTTATTAAATCGAATTTGATTTTGAATTCGGTTGGTTTAACCGAATTCTAAAAATTTAAAACCGAACCGAAAATCGAATTCGAATTCAGTTTTCGGTTTAACCGAATTCGAAAAATAAAAAATCGAAACCAAACCGAAAACCGAATCAAATTCGGTTTGGTATTCGGATTAAACGGTTTTAAACCAAATATTGATCGAAGGCTATTTCTTCGCACAATTATAGCTTTTACTTAAAATAGTAAAATACATTCTAATTCAGAAAGATTAATAAGTGGTTAAATATCTTCCCAAATTCAGAAAGGTTAATGTGTGCTTGGTGATCATAGTGATCACAAGTGTCAAGATACATATATTATTCTATCTACTGCAAAAATACATATTCATGCGCCCGAAACCAAAGAAGAACTAGAAAGATCGAGTTCCATTTTGCGACAAGAAAACGGAAAACTATAAAAAAGGAACAAGTATCTAAAACAATCTTGTTCGTAGTAGATTTTAGACTAACCGAAACAAGCAAACACTTGTTACGAATGCATAAAAAATCATTCACTTTATTTGAAGCACAAAGAACCCAACAATTCAGGATCTTTGTTTCTTTTTAGTCTTGTTGCAGATAATTAACTTAGTTAAGAGACCACAAGTAAAAAACTAAATCTTGAAGGAACTAAATAAAAGTACTAGCTATACGACACATAAATCATCATCTGGAAAGAAAGAACGAATCTATGAGATTATATCAAACAGTTACGACCTTAAGAAAACTGAGAGGATAACACCATCTCCACTAGATCCATATCGTTATTCCCTTTTGATGAACAATCAGAACTGCCTTTTTCCGCCTCAAATACCAAGTCCCTTTTCGCATCTTCATAGTAGACGTGTTCACTAGAATTACACAATGTAGTGGATCCTTCCAGGATATACGATATGTAAACATCAGGAGCGAGTTGGGATTTTGATGAATCATTTCCGTTCAAATATAAATTTGAGTCCTCACCATGAATTGAGGAAGATGAATCAAACCCGTATAGCGAATGTTCACCAAACCCTAGTGGAAACATGTCTATAGATGATTTGGGACTGATTTGGAGTGACGACTCGTTGGAGATTGATGAAGATGAAACAAAGCCGTATTGTGAACTACCACTAACGCTAAGGGGTTTCACTTCTAAAGAGGATTTTAAATCTTGGATGTGGGCAGACTCATTGGAGATTGATGAATTATATGGTGAAAACGAATAGTGTGGATTGTTATTAAACCCTAGGGGATTTATGTTAATGTTTGAAGAGGATTTTGGATCTTTGATGTGGATTGATGACTCATTGGACGTGGTGTTTGAATCTTGTCTAATGTGGTTTCTATCCGCAAAAAAGCTTTGCATGAATGTTAACTCATCATCGTACGATTGAGTGATGTCTAGAGATGGAGAGTCATTAGAGGTTGGATATGGTTCCTCGATAAAGTCAATCTTTAATTTAAAGTAAGGATCATCGAAGGAGGTCGTGGTGGTGGTGGTGGAACTGCCCGAAGTTGCATTTGGGGTGGTTATGGTGGAAGCAACGTTATGTTCATTAGTAGCTTTTTTGCTTCTGATGTACTCTTGTAGAATAGAAGACTGCGGCTTTCTATTCTTGGATTCATTTTTCTTGATCTTACTACGAGAATTTTGCCTCCTTTTTGTTGCATTCCAATGGTTTTTTATTGCATTTTCCGTCCTACCCGGAATTACTTTCGCGATTTCAGCCCATTTGTTGCCTACTTTTTGATGAACTTCAATCAACATTCTCTCTTCATTTTCACTCCAAGTATCTTTCTAATCATATATGAAAAGAAAAAAAAAAGGTCAGATTTATGAATCCTAATCCTAAACAACATTGCTCAAATCGCTTAAAAACCTTATGTGTATAAATGGACTGACAGAAACTATAACCCCGTTAATCCATTTACAAAAGTCAGTGGTTTTCAGGTCTTCATGAAACCGTTTTCATCTAATGAGTATTTGAAAGTAGGCAACGGTTCGGTAACAAATAAGTATATAAATTTATCTTACCGTAAAAAGTTAAACGAAATGAACAAACATGATCATGAATGATCAAGATAGTTAACAAATGGATCTGAAATCTCACAAATAACTTATGGAAGTTATGTTTAAGGTATACAATATTATGTTTATGGAAAAACAATTTCATGATAATTGAAACCCTATAAAGAGTTTTATGCTACTGTTTAAAGTGTTAAGCTTAAAAGAGGGAAGAAAAAAATAACTACTGATGAAGAAACTCGTCACTAAAATAGATTAGGGTTTGACTTTGAATGGGATAAAATTAGGGTTTTGTTTTTTTAATTAAACTAGTGAATCACAATCTGATAAAAATCCATACCAAATCCACAGTTCAAAGATCATATAATATTTTTGTCATCCATCAAAAGATTATGTGTTTAACCCTATTTTTAGAAACTTGTTAAGATTAATTCCAACAAATCGATTGTTAACGCATTAGATGAAATGAGAAACCTTGATATCAGGACGCAAATGATTATGCCATCGCTCACGACACTGCTTCCCTGCTCTACCGATCATCTGCTCAGCTATGTGAGCCCATTTCCGAACCCCATGTTGTTTCACCAGCCTACAAAGTTTTCTACATAACACAAATATAAAGAGAAAATTATTCATAGTTCATGCATGAATAATTCAAGATAAATAAGCATAAAAAACATAAAAAAAAATGTGTTAATTAAGTTTAACCTGTCTTCTTCGTCTGTCCATTGTCCCTTGATCAAATTTTTACGACCACCACCTTTCATTTTTATTGTCTTACCAAATTTGATCACATCATTGTTACGTTCGATGCTTTGATAATTTTTAGTAAAACCACCATGATTAGTGGCAAGTAATTTGTTCATAGGGACATTAGATACTAACGAAACTTGAGATTCATCGTACAAGCCAACGATCCTTCCATTAGAAGACGACGAAAATCCATAAACTCCATTTGGAGAGATGAATGTTCCTTTGTTCTTCTCAAAGTTGTGAAGAGAATATTTGTTTTGACTACTTTGACCTTGCAAGAACCTACCAATGGCAGTCAATGGAGGAGGAACAAGAGGTTGTTTTTGTAAATTCACATAACTAGGAAACCTTCCACCATGAACACCGTTAACACCACCTTCCATAGGCATCAAGAAAGATTTGTTTGTTCAAAGAAAATTTGCTTAGATAAAGAGAATGAAAGTGGTCTTTTGGGGTTTTTTATGTCTTCTTTATAAGAAAAGTCAATAAATATGGTGACAAGACGTGGGATGGATCCTGATCCAACGGCTAAGAATGGTTTTTGATTATAACTCCTAAGCTTCCTCTCTTGGACAAAATGGGAATTAATCATTTTTTCTTTCAAAAATTAATTAATGGTAATTATTGAGGAGGAGGGTATTGGGGAGAACATTAAGCCCGGATTAATTGAATTTCTTAGAATTTGTTGTAATTTTTTTTATCTACCAACTCCATATGTAATGTAGGATGCATGGTATAAGCTCCTGATTTCCTTTGATTTCTACAATTGCATCTTATTGCTATAATAATCTAAAGTTGACCACCTTTGACTTTATTTAGTTCCACATATGTTATATACACTTATGTTCGTTAGTACTAAAGTAACTAATCAAAACTACCAACCTATGTTCTTGACCAAAAAAGAATGTAAAGTTGTTTAGCACGTTACACACTTGAGGTTTAATTTGTATTATTCTCTTGATGATATTAAAAGTCAAACTTTCTTGTGGAATATTTTGTTGTTGACTATTGTTTTGACTTTTGAGAGTATCATGCAAATGATTGGTTCAAACCTTGTAAAGTTAGTTGGTTAAAGTTAATCAGATTTTACGTTATGAAAAAATCTCAGTAATGAATGGCTACTTTCTATATAATATTTAAAGACCACCATTTATTTCATTGGTGAATTACTTATGATATTGATTGTCATTAACTATTATCAAATTCATTTAAATTTAAATTTAAAGTTAATGATACTATATAATGCCTCTTGACATTATCTGAAATTAGCTTATAGGGAAAATGTATCTTTATTATCACATGAACAGTTAGCTGTATGCATTTCGACATGAATTCGCCTCAAGTTTTCGCTTAAGAATTAAAAGGGTTCGGAGATGTGAACGTGTAGGCACCTTTAGTATCATATGAACCGTGACAAGTCATATTAAACAATGGTAATTGGACATAAACAAGACAAAAACAATCAACTAATTTGTCCTCGATAAATATTCGCTCTGTTTTGAAGACTAGAACAACTAAACATATTTCATGTAGTCCAACTTGAACACTCGTGGGCTCTCCTCTAAGATCAAAATTTGCAAACGTGGTTTCTCTTTCGACAAACAAAAGACTGGAAGAGGAAAATGGTCTATCAGATTTTGGTTAGATATATGTGAAGAGAACAAGTTGATTTATTTGGAAGGGGGAGAAGGAGGGAGATTCAAAGAAAAACATGAAATGACACGATTTTAAGAAAATAAGTGCCGATTACGGCCGGGTTGAATTCTTATAAACACACTACAATCTGAAAAAGTACAGAAGTTTTTATGAATATGCACATTATGCTTGCCACGGATCATACTGCATATGGATATTGTCAAAAGCAAGAATATTTGGAACATTTCTCCTTTTGTTGCAGTTTGATAAATAGCATGTTATCATATTGTATGTGTCTATTATGATATCGTTTACTTTTAGGAGGCTCATAATTGCCAAAATTCTTGTGAATTTAAGCTTAAAAGGTCTATTATAAAGTGGGATCAGATTGAACATGTTAAAGTTTATAGTGATACAACAACAACAGTGGCAAATTAAGTTGATATAAACTAATAACAAGCAGCGTATGATTGTATAGAATTATAGATTCAACTTATAAGTAGTGTTGGAAATGTCAAAAAAGGATTGACTAACCATTAATTATAACATTTATAGACAAAAACTTAATTACAATTGTTTGACCCTTACAAAAACACATTTTGCAGTGGGAACAAAATCAAATCAAACTAAAACTTGAAACTTCCAAAAGTTCCGATCAAAAGGCATCGCCGTCACAACCACCACCACCACTGCCGCCATCTCAACCTGAACTCGCCACCAGCCGCCACATTTTTTGTTAACTTCCTTGTGTATAATTATACAATCTTCAACCACAAATATATCCCATGAACCCATTAACATCAATTATGCAACTAAGTAAAATCCAGTGTAGTTTTCATTTTGCAGGGGTTAAAGGTCATCAGAATTCACAATTTCTGGCGAATCGATAGGGACACAAGGGTCCTCGGGTCCATTACTCCAGAGGAAATTTGCATAAGTGGCTGCATAAAATGGGTTTATGGGATCAACAGATATGGCTTCCAAAAGTGTCTGTTCAGCAGCCCATAAGTCCTTTCTTACTTCCCATAAAAAGTTTGCATATTTGCTAAGTGCTTCTGCGTCCTTCGGCTCTACTTTAGACGCCCGTTTGAAGTAATCTTCCGCTCTGTCCACATAAGTAAATAATTATAATTGTGCAGTTTACAAGTCATCAACCACTTATTACTCTGAATGACAGAGTTGATTAATGAATCTTATTTATTTTTACAACTAAAAGAACTGAAAACATGATGGACTTGCTGTTTTATTGTCTAATACTCTTTCTTTCTAACAAAATCAGTATAATGGGTATTTTTGTGTTTTGATAAAGATAGATACAATAATGCACAAAAAGTTGGTTGTTCACAAATATCTTGATGATTCATTTTCATACAGGAAATTAAACCACACATTTTCCCCTTATCTGTATTTCCTACTTTTAGCAAGATGACAATTTGGGTCACACTTTATTGAATAAGAAAGTTTGGAATAGGATGCTTATTTGGCTTGGTGTCACGTTTCGCACAAAAAAGATATTTTATCATGCAAGAACACGATATGCTAAGATGTGTTCAACTCACCTTATTCTAGTTGAATTATAGATAAAAAAAAAACCATGAAATCGGTTAAGTGAATATTGTCTCTTATGAATATAGTATAGATAACTGCAATTTAAGGACATCAAGATGATATATGATGTTATATACACATAACTAATTGATGGTAAATGAAAATTTAAGGACTTGATCAAAGATTTAGGATTTGGAGTTGGAGTTGTACCTATCGTAATCTTGGGCGACGATGTAGAGAAATTGAGCATAATTGGCCAAGAGAAGAGGGTTTTCAGGCTCTTCCAATAAACCCATTTGATATAGAAGCTCCGTTCTCAGATGACTTTCCGAGTCTTTCTCGTCGACAAAAATTTCTGCAGTCACCGGAGATACAAATCTTTGCATGGTCTCAAGATCCAAAACTCCATTTTTAATCACATCCTGCATATTATTAGCTTCTTCCACAATCAATTTCCATAAGCCCGTTTCATGTTCCTGGGTCACCTGACCCAAAACTGGCGGACTTATTCTTGATGATAACCAAGCTACATCCGGAATTATATTCCTGTCATGTGTAACAACCCCATCTTCACTTTCCCCACCATCTGTACCACTGGCCACAAGGTTAGATCTACCACCACCACCATTATTCCCACCAATTGAAGCCGTTTTCCCCCTCGATTTCACCTCAAACGTCTTGATTGATGAAGAATCAATTTTAGTATCTCCTAGGTTTTCAATACGTGTAATAGTCTCCACGGTCGCAGGAGGTGGTCCCACAGCAAACGCGACATTATTAGACATGGCGTAAACACTATAATTCGCCAACAGAATCATCACATACACCATGAAAGTAGGAGTATGAGAAAAAACTTGTTGAAACAACCAAACGAAAGATGCATTCAGTTCTTGTTGTACCCGCACCAAAACTCCTTGTAAATCTTCATAAAACAAAGCTTCTCTCATTTGCAAAGTATAACTTTGTAGCTCTCGAATTATAAACACCATCGATGAAAACGCTTTCTTTACAGAACAATAAGCAGACTCCCCAACTTCTCTAACCCCTTCCTCCCACTGCTTCTTTCTTTGTATCATTCTCAACGAAAACGGCAAATCAAAGCTATTCGCTTTTCGTTCAATACTCGCAGGAATCATATCATTAGATGACTGAAACATAACAGACAATTCTTGTATTTCCTTACAAAATTCTTCTTCTGAGAAGAATTCTGTATTTAAACTAGCATTAACCGCGAGCTCAATCGTTTTCTTTGATTTCGATACAAACGAACACGATTTGTTCAATTTGGCGCCAAATATCATTGGTCGATGGACGTAACGAAAAACTAGACGTCGCGTTGAAGGTGAAGAGATTGCGGAAGCTAACGTTTGAGGTGATGAAGAAACGGGCCAAGAATTCGATGTTTTCGACCAGTTTAAACAACCACTCGTCGCTTTTACTCCCATTTCCTATCAAAATTCAACAGAATCTCAATAAAAAAAATGTTCTAATGACTTGAAAATGCAAAAACTGTTAGCGAAACAGAATACTTAGATGCATTATTATACATACACATTGTATGGCATTAAAATCGGATCCTAAAGCAGTAATTTGCGGAATTAATTAAAATAATGAGTTATGGAAAAAATACAGACCTAGAGAAATTATTGTACGTAAAGGCGATGGTGGTGATTTTCCGGTAGTGGTGATATTCCGGCTAATGATACCGGAGTACGGAATGTAAGTTGGAGTTTAAGAAGAGAAAGATGTTACGAATTGTCCTCTCGCATGAAAATATCTGTGTGTGTATTTACACATTTTGTGTGTGTTTTGTGAATTGTGACGGGACCGTATATGAAGAAAAGAGATATTAAGATGTTACATTCAAGCCCACTCAATATTGTTCAACTCACTTTCTTTCTTTCTTTTTTCCTGTTTTTTTTCTTCTTTTCTTCTTTTTTTTCTTTTTAAAATAACAAAACGTCATGAAATCTTCTGAAAACGTTATGAAATCATCTGCAATTATTAGGGAATTATCAGGGGTGTTCAAATTCGGATATCTGAATTTTGGATATCTGAAATTTCGAATAGTGGATATCACTATCTGATATCCGAATTCGAAATTTCAGATATCTGAATTTTCGGATATTCGAATATCCGAAAATTATAAAAATTTATTTTCTAATCATTCAAAATTTCACACTATGTAACCAAATCTTAATTTAATGAATTTATATATTGATGTGTTCCTTGCGGTCTATTTGATCATCTTGTGATCTCTTTTGTTTTACCTTGTGAAATACTTTCATGTTATGATTCCTTCTATTTGAGTTGAACTGCTATTTGAGATTTGATAAAATGTGGAACTTTTGAGAAAACTTTGCGTGAAAATGGTTTTTGGAAAACCTTGTGAATTCATTTGTTGCGAGCTATATATCTTGATTCATTTGATTTAGGTTCCAAATGCATGATGGACGTAATATGGTGTGTGGTTGTTTATATGTTCATTGTACCCCCATAGAACCCTAGATTTTGTAGACAGGATATAGGTATACCGAGTCAACTACCTGTGAAGGTACAACAGGGGCGTCATTGCGGCACCAATGGCGTCGCACTAACCGTGGCGGTGAGATTAGTCCACGAAATCCCCACTTTTGTGATATTACTTGTTTATGCTCCGAATTGAGCAAATTATTTTTGTGATTATACTCGGGTGAGCCTTTGTCGGAATCTCCCGAATAAGCTCCCGAATAATCATCAGAATTCTAGAATTCTCACCTGGAACAGCAGATTTCTTCTTTCACCCTTGAACGATCTTAAGATTCAAGCGTTCGTTGTTGATCATCAATCATCATACACACATACAGATTGAAAGGGAAGTGATATTAAAAAAAATGTCGCTGGTTTTCCCTTTTTCTTTCTCCTTTCTTCTTCCTTTTCTCCCCTTGGTTTTCTAATAAATGTCATGGAACCGTGCTCAATCACATTCTTTTTTTACAAATTAAACAACAACTTTAGGAACCCATTTGAGCACGGTTCCAATAAGCTTTGAAAGTTTCGAACACCATTTATAAGTTTTGTCAATATAATCTAAAGACATTGAGTTCCATATGAAATTGAAACGCAATGTTTCATTTCTAAAAACTTGTCGTGGAACCAGTGTTGAAAAATTATTCTTGGGGAGAAAGGAACAAAATCTTTTCGTCTTTGCACCATATGGAAAGAACGTGATGGTGCAAGAGCAAACATTTGCTTTCTTGAATATACGAAAGATTTTGTTTGACCAGATTCCGGTAAAAATCGTTGTATCGGTTTTGAAGCTGTTGTTTTTTTTAATATCTTGAAACCGATCTTTTGGCGCATTCAAAGTCTCCGAAATTATAACAATCAACCTTTTGATGATTATCGTATATTCTCGTTGATTGTGATTTCTTAGAGTACTTCTTATTATTTTACAGAGAATAATTAGTAAACTGTGAAATCTTTTTCGCACAAACCATTTTCGAAAATGGTGTGGAAGATTTAGCCGGGTAAATCTTCTTCACAACCTTAACTGGTGGTTTGGTTGAGTGAGAGACTTGAGTAATTTGCTCGCGAAGATCATGAACAACTTTCAATGCAAGATCATGATTTTCTTGAAGTTTTGTTACCACCGTTTATTGACCCTCAAGTTCTGAAATCCGATCTTCCAGTTGAACAATCTTCGACCGCATCTCTTCATGTTCAATTTCCTTATTTAGTATTTGGAATTGAAGAGTTTTAACCTCATTTTCCTTCTTTACTAACATCTCATTGATCCCTTGGTCCGAACTTTTCAATCTCAACCGATCATTTCCACCAAACCTCTTTGCCATGGCTTCCCATAAATCATATGAAGTCTCTTGATTCTTGAAGCAAGCAGGCACATCCTTTGTTAAGCACATAGAAATAGCCTAATAAGATTTCTTTTCCTTATCATACTCCTTACGTTCTTCTATAGTCGATTGTTTCATTTGCTTAAAAAGAGCTTCACCTCAGAAATTTCCCTATAGTCTTGGTCTTACATATTTCTCCGTAATAGGGATCCATAAGTCCGGGTCATTATATGAAATGAAATATTCAAACCTAAGCTTCCAACTAGAATAGTCATTATTGCATTGGATACTAGGAGGTCTATTCGGAGTTCCGATCTCGTTGTCAACCTTCAACATAGCTTGCATATTTGAAAAAGCCATTTTCTAAAAAAAATTCTACACAAACAAGCCTATTTTTATCAAAAGTAGCGACACTTATGAAGTGTCGCCTGAGAATGGAAATGTTGCTATACTAACTGTCGCTTAGAAAGAGTCGCCTAATAAGTCAAAGTGTCGCCAAATAACCGTCTTCAACGAGTGTCGCCAAAAACGCAGAATTCAGAAATTTAATTTTTATGTTCGAATTCACAAACGTAATAGTTCGTTCAATGTAGAATCAACAATTGAATATATTTCCGTTCTTAATTCACTCTTAATTGATAGTTTCAACATAAAATATAATATGTAATCTCCGTATCCGTGAAACGTTACCCAAACAATCACAAATTCACGTAAAACTCATTCAAATCACCTCTAATCCAAAGATATAGCTCTGATACAACCTGATAGTTCTGTTTACGGATCTTTTGATCTGAATCCAACGAACGCAACGTGTGCAATCCGTATGCGTTCGTTTCGTACATGAATGTGATTGTAAACACGAGCAAGTAAATAAATTGCTGTTTATTAATGATCAATCAAGAACAATTACAGAAATCACGGTTTAGCTCAAACTCTCTCAAACTCACAGTCAACAAATCTTACAAATTCGTTCACTGATCTCACTTATATATAAACTGACACTAGCGACACTACTAAGTGTCGCCTCAAGCGACGCTACTAAGTGTCGCTATTACAAAAGGACAAGTGTCGTTTATATTTGCACAATCAATCTAAGTTTTCTAAACAAGCTGATTGTCACATGATCATGTATCAACAGTGAAATATTTGCATGTTATGATTCTTTCTATTTGAGTTGAACTGCTATTTGTGATTTGATAAAATGTGGAACTTTTGAGAAAACTTTGCGTGAAAATGATTTTTGAAAAACCTTGTGAATTCATTTGTTGCGAGCTATATATCTTGATTCATTTGATTTAGGTTCCATATGCATGGTGGACATAATATGGTGTGTGGTTGTTTATATGTTCAATGTGCGCCCATAAAACCCTAGATTTTGTAGGCATGAGATAAGTATACCGAGTCAACTACCTGTAGAGGTACCACATGGGCGTCATTGCGGAACCAATGGCGTCGCACTAACCGTGGCGGTGGGATTAGTACACGATGTTCTCACTTTTGTGATATTATTTGTTTATGCTCTTGGGTGAGCCATTATTTGTGTGATTATGCTCGGTTAAGCCTTTGGATTATTTGAGGGGCGTAGGGATGCATCTTAGGATTTGATATGATATGATTGTGTAGTGCGGTCGTGTGGTGTAGTGCCATACACACCTTCCAATTAGGGGAACCACCTGGAGTCATGATCAGTGTGTGATTGTGATATATTGCACGAGATATGATATTATTTGGCACCGGTGTTGTGTAGTTTGGATATTTGTTTTGTTTAGGGTACTCGGTATAAAATAATCCAACCCTCGTTGCTTCAAACTTTATTTCAATTATTACTCTGGTGTAAGGGTGGTATTACTCGAAGGGTGATTTTTAGAAAAATTACTTTATTTATTTCGTTTCATTCTTACATTGAGATATATTATTATTATTGTTTATTTCTGTCAATTAGCTCAGCCGCATTTTCTTTGCCTGCGGCAGGTAATCAGGATCATATGGGATGAGTGCGAGAGCTTCAAGACTTGGACTTGCCTTAGAAACCTACCTTTCATTTATTAGTTTGGACTTATATTTATCATTGATAGTTGGGGTTATTTAGAGACATAAATTATGGTTTTTTTTAGATCTTTCTCATTTATTATTCTAAACTTTATTATGACTTTAATTATTTAGTAATAAATGTGACACACCGTTTCATCATTGGAACGGGGGTTTTACACATACTACACAAACATATTTCAGATTATAATATAAAACATATATTATGCAAAAGTATCACTTTACTATCATCAATGTGTATAAAAACATATATATCGGTAGTAAATCCTAAATGAAAAATGAAAATGTAAATTATAATATGAAACATATATAGTAAAGGTCAACTATATATATTAGTATGACATTCATTTCCTTAATGACAATTTTTTTAGATGATAAGACCACTAAATTTATTTATTTTAGCATGTCAATATATGTTTTCTTTATGACATCTCATTAGTATGAATGACATTTATATCTTAGTATATTATTCATCAATTCGTAATTCATTCATTTCCTCTCTATCGTCTATTTACTTTTGTATTATTAAGGTATTTATGTACACATCTTCATATCAGCTTATTAATTTTGGATTAATCTTTATTGTAGTTGATATTTTTGTTTTTGTTTTGTTATTTAATATAAGTAACAATTCATACATTAGAAATACGGGTGCATTAACGTTATGCCTAGAGCAAGATGTAAACAACTTTAAGGTAGCACAATGTCTTCTTCTCCATTAGACGTTTATTTTTCGCCATACCTTTATTTTTTATTTTTGTAATAAATCAAAAAAACCCACACTAAATTATTATAAGTATATGTAACATAAATATGTTTCTTAATTTATTGTTTACTAACGTATATAATTTTTATTATTGCCTATATGAAAGTGAAAAATTGAATAAATTAAATTATCGTAAGTGTGTGTAATTTTATTAAAAGCATAAGTTAATTTTTATATTGTTTATAGGGGTTGATGGTTAATTTAAGGTGGTGTAAAGTGATGTGGAGGTGTCGTCGAAAATAATGAAGTTGTCGGAAAATGTCAGAGATGATGGTGAGGTGGAGAAGATAAGAGTCGGTGATTAAAGTGGTGTAAATTGATTGTGGTGTTGTTCTAAAAAAAATGGTCTTGTCGAAAACGAAGGTGTAAATGTGCAAAAATATGTATCTAACTATTTAGTGATGCGAGACTGACACGTGAGTGTCACATAAGCTCTCTAGAGTCATGTTATCAAATGATGACCCGTCACCTTGATGTAATCTAATCTAATGACTACATACAATAAGATAATTAATAGTTTCATACATAGAAATGGAATTCAGTGAAAGTTTAATACATTTACAAACGTATTGTCCATTTATAAAATAAATTATTTACATAGTGACTCTTGAACTTTTACAATATTACATAATTAGTCGTTATTTCTGGGACGTGCATCAAACATTATTAGCAGACATTTATAATTTTTTCTAGAATAAAATGATAAAACTATTACTGAAGTTTTTTAATTAATAAAATTCTTTAAAAAATAAATAAAAGAAATAATTTTGTAAGAATGCCCACTTGGGTCACTCACCACTGATATCATATTTGCGACCAAATAACCATGACTGATAAATAGCAACTGGTTCCTAGAGACAAAAAAATGAACCATTTATATGGAAAAATATATATTTTTTAAGATTTGTAGGTAATACGATATTTCTTTTTCGTGTTGAAATCTTAGTAAAAAGAAAGATTTTTTTTTTTTTTTTTTTTTTTTTTTTACAAATAATGACTAACTGATTTTAGCTAATTTTACCATTAGTCCATTACACACTTTACTAAATCATATCATAGTATATATAACTATGACCATTACCAACAATTTAATTTATATAAATCATATATATTAATTAAATATAAATATAAATACTAAAGGTATAACCCAAAATATCACTTCAGACCCAGCATTTTATGCAGGATAAAAAACAAATAATGCCTTTTTTCATAGCTAGAAACATCAAATTGCATACAATTTCATAGAAACAAAAAACTGAATGTCATTCACCACTGAAAATTCAAAAGAATATTAGCTTAATTTCATGATTAATTATACTGAATATTAACTAAACCATATATCATCATATAATCAGTCTACCACTTGCTGCTGTACTATACTCCCATCACTTGTGAAGAACCAAATTCTGACATCAAGAATCCGTTCGACTGCGGCTGCTGCTGTAATATCTCCGATTGAAAACAAAAATCCGGCAGCGGATTTTGAAAATTGAAGTTATCATCTTCATTCATCAACATCCCCATCATCGAACTAGGGTTTAGTAACTCCTCAAGATCAAAATTGCTAATACCATCATTCATTGGCATCATTGGGCAGTCGTTATAATCGTCACTCATTAGCATCTTCATCATCGTATTAGGGTTTGATGAATATTGCATGTTCGTGGTATTATTCTGATACTGATTCTGATCACCAATAAACCCCACAGGAGGAAACAACCCATAGTTGTTGCAGTCTGATGGGCTGATCGTAGTCATAATCGGGCTATGGTTTTCATACAGATTTTGAATCATGGATGTTTTCTTGAGAAAGTCAATTCTGTTTTTGACATTATCGATTTTATTTCCCAACCCAGAAGCGAAATCACACAAACTCTCTTGTGATAAATCATTCAAGAAATCAAACCAAGTAGGGTACTTGGTTTCCAAATTCTTTTTCTTGGCCTTTTCCAGTTCTTCTTCAATCTTCGCTTTTCGGTCCTTAAAAAACCCAAACAAATCATACGATTTAATTCTCCCACGATCAGTACTTCGATACATTTGATAAAGATTGATGGAAGAGTTGAACTTATCAAGATCAGAAGGGAAAATTTGTGGGATTTCTTGAGGGTGATCGTAGATGATCATTGAGACATTGACATCACAGAGGGTTGTGAGCTCTATGGCTTTCTTGATCATTCCTTCTTTTCTTCTGTGGAAGGTTTCGTTGCGTTTCTTGCTATCTTTCATGGGTTCCATTGCTACTTTTACACGACCCATGTTTCAGAATTAATGTTTGAAAAAGAAGTTCAGAGAGAATAAAAAGGATGAAGATGAGGATTTAATGAAGAAGGTATATAGTAGAGTATTGTGGTTTGATATTGTAATGCGGACGTTTGTCTGTATAGTTGTGTGTTATATATATAGAGATGTAGAGAAAGGGTTGAAAATTAAAAGGAAAAATAAAATAAAATAAAATAAAAAATCGAAGTATTCATGAGGTTAATTAATGCTGTTAGATGTATAAAGATTTGGGAATTTGTTTTGGGCCAATCAGAAGGGAGATAAACACCTTCATACTTTTGTGCCGTTGTGTTAAGGATAACCGATAACGTACATACTTTTGTAACAAGGCACGACTGAATTTTCAATTTAGAGTAAAATGGCTAATATAATTTCAATCATGACCTTAATAAGATGCTAACTTTTATTTAGGTTTTATATTATATAATATTTAAATTTAAATTTAATTGTAAATGAACAAGTTACTTGAAGATTATATGCATTCAATAGTTATTTAAACTACAGGGATTGAAAGTGTAATTATGTAATAGTAAATAGTTTTGGTTACTGTTTGAACTTATTAATAGTATAGGGTAGCAAAGTGTAAATAGTTAGATAGCGTCGTTTCATTCTTGTATATATTTTACGTCGACTAACAGATTCTGGTGTGAAATGAAATCGTTTTGCACAATCAAGTTTGTTTATATGGTATTAGAGCAACACTTCTGCTAAATTTCGTCTCTAGGTTCGTCAATTTGCTCTAATTTGTACTATTTCCTGTTCGTACTTGTAAATCAATTCTATTTGTCAGTGAAAATTTTGCAATTTGCAAGTTCGTGAAATTAGGTTTTTCAATTCGTTAATTGTTGAAATTTTCTTCCTATTATTTCTTGAATTGTTTCAATGGTAATTCCTGATGTTAATACTGCTAATAATGCTACTAGAATTTCATCTAATTCGATAAATTGATCATATGTACATTGGTAATTCTGATCATCATAGAATGATCCTTACTAATACCCCGTTTAATGAAAGTAACTTCTTAGGATAAAGTCGTACTATTACAATGGGTGCCTAGGTTGAAACTAAGTTTTATGTACATGCACTAGGTCGTTAGAAGAAGTTAAAAATTTACAGAAATTTATTAAGTGTGATTACATGGTGACTTGTTGGATATTGATTTCAATGATATTCGAATTATTTGAGACTTTCTTGTATTCTCAATCAGCTTATGAATTTTGAAAAGAAAATGTGAAAAGATATGACTCCCTCATTTATCAATTGTAAAAAGAATTAAATAGTATTGTGGCCTATTCAGTAAATTGAAAAGCTATTTATTCTACAATTAAAACTTAATTGTTAATGAACAAGTTACTATTGATTACAAGTTTTCAACTAGTCAGAGATGACGCATTATGGACTTTTTACAAATCACCGACTATGTGTTGAACTCAGTGTGGGTTAAGCTTTGCTTATGAAAAAAATGAAATTTTAATTGATTATTCTATATATAATTGTATACGTGTGTTATTTCTTGATGAAAATATAAATGGTTTAACTGAAAATGAGACTTTTGGTGGATAATGTATTTTTTTGGTTTAATTCATATTTCCAATAAAATTTAAAATTTATTAAAATTGTCAAAAAAATTCGAGTAAATAAGAAAAAAGTATTTTACTCATTTTCATTTAGAAGAGGAACTTAGCATCCAATAATTTTTGATTTTTCTCAAATAGTGATGCAAAAAATAAAGCAAAGAGGTTAACGACGACGGGAAATTTTCTTTTCTTTTAGAATAACTCTATATATGTTTATAGAATGTATTTATTTTCTTTTCTTCACAATAAAAAATGGCGGGAAATTTTCACTGGCATCTGAAAATGGCGTTTCCCGCGAAAAGCAGTTCCCGCAAACCCTATATTTCCGCCACTGCCTCCATTTTCATCCTCAGTTACTACGAATCAAACCTACTTCCGACATCGATTTCCGATCAATCATCAGAATATGCCGTCAATTGCCGGAAGTAGATTGTCACCGATGTCAATCGTCGCCGGCGAGGTTTCTTCACCTCAGAAACGAAGATTGAGATCCAATTCATCTTTAATCGATGATCCTGTACCTATCACTCCATCGAAATCATGTTCTCCATTGAAGACTAAATCACCTCGTAGATCTGTTAACGATAGCCCTAATCGAATTCGAACAAATGTAAGTTTTGTTTAATCTAGGTTTTGTATAACTCAGTTGTAACGAATTATAATGAATTATAAGTTTGAAATGACTATTTGCAGGTGAATGAAACAGTTGTTAGTGATAATGTAACGAAAACGTCGAAATCCCCCAAAAAGAAGTTGCTAGACAGTTTTTTGGATAAACCTATCTGGAATCCAACTGGTAATCTGGAATGATTTAATTTGCAATTATATATAACTGTTTATATAATCCGTATAGCTAAATATTTTGTTAAGTCATTTTGAGATATGTTTATTTATGTTTATATTGTGTAGATTCAGGGCAATTAAGTGCTGCGAAGGAGGCATTGCATGTATCAACAGCACCGTCGACGATTATGTGTCGTGAGGATGAACAGAAAAGGGTAGTGGAGTTTTGTAAGGAATGTGTTGAGCAAGAGAAGGCTGGGAGTTTGTATGTTTGTGGGTGTCCAGGGACTGGGAAATCACTTTCGATGGAAAATGTCAAGGGGTCGATAGCCGTTTGGGTTAAAGAGGTGATTGATTGTTTTGATGTGTTATTGCTGATAATAAGTTGCCGAATTTAATGTATTCGATATAACTAGTATGTAGACTGTAGCCTGTAGGTCATTTTTACATACTTAGGTATAGTTTGGGCTGTAGACTTACAGTAACAGTGCATTACATTATAAAGCTAAACATTGATGTTCGGGTAATTTGCAAGTTCTTGGCTAGTTCTTAGTGATTGAATCTTATGCCAACATAAGAAAAGTGGCGTTTATTTTGATTTTTTTTCTCGTAACCCTTTAATACTCTGATTTAAGGTTGTATGCTTCAGGCTTTCAGCATCCTCAAGAATTGCATGTTAGTCTTCTGAATTACATATTTACAATACTTGAACTTTGGCATTTGTCTTATTTGGCTAGTTGGCAATATGAACATTTCCAACATATCAATACACATGCCTTATCTGTTTTTTCATGAGTATTCTATGCTTATTTTTTAGTTAGAGCTTATGTAATTGTTAATTGATTTTTCCAGACAGGGTGTGACTTTCCGGATATTTTGGCCATCAACTGTACTTCTCTCTCAAGCACTTCAGAAATTTTTAACAAGGTGAAAATTAATCATGATATTAATATTGATAATGACATGCATAGGCTCATATGTGACCAACGTAATGCTTGAAATGTGATGTTTTTGACAGATACTTGTAAAGAGTCAACCAAATAAGAAACCAAATGGTCGTTCTACACCCTTACGACAACTTCAGCAAATATATTCTCAAAAGCAGAAGTCGGATGATACGAAAATGATGTAAGATGCATCACTTAATTTAACACGTAGTCATCAATGCATATCTGTTAACTTTTGTAAAACAAACATGATCAGTGACCCGATTGAATTTCTAGCTACTTTCTGTTCACTATATTTTATGTTTGGTTTATCTACTGATACTGTATATGAAAATGGATCTTAATATATAAATAATCCTAAGTTGCTGATCATGTTGAGGGTTTTAATACTTGAGTTGTTGGCAGGTTGGTGGTTGCTGATGAACTGGATTACTTGATTACCAAGGACCGAGTGGTGCTTCATGATCTATTTATGCTAACAACATTGCCCTTTTCGAAACTTATATTGATAGGTATGATTTAGCAGAAAGTGCTTAAATTAAACTTGTTCTTGATCTGTATTAGCTCTTTATACCAGTAAACCACATGACCACATGTTCTATTACAGGCATAGCTAATGCAATTGACTTGGCTGATCGTTTTCTTCCAAAACTACAGTCCCTAAATTGTGAGTATTTGTTTCACTTCACGAAACTCTGCATATGTTTCTAGTATGATGAAACAATCGCATGGATATGGTCTTTTTGGCATTATAATAGTGTCTGGTTTCTGTCTTTGTCTAATGCCAGGTAAGCCTATGGTTGTGTCTTTTCGAGCCTACTCAATGAATCAGATCATCATCATTCTTAAACAACGGTTGATGGTTAGTATCAGCTATCTTTCTCTTCAGCATTTATAAAAATAATATTGGCAATATGTGACCCCATCCACACTTAACAAAAACTTAAACAAATGTTAAAATAAGAATAATAAACTACTCTTCATGGTTTTTAAATATATTTATGAATGGAGATTTCTGGGATATTACTTTATCCTTTGTTTTGTGTTATTCGTTTCCTGCAACATCCTTATATTATGGCTATTTTGTTCCATCAGGCACTTCCTTACACTGTCTTCCAGCCACAAGCACTGGAACTCTGTGCACGAGTGAGTATTGTTTACTTATCTTTGATTGGCACTAAGGTTTTGGTACTCCATATTTATTTTATGTCTTAAAAGTTATAGCAAAGTCGAAGTTGTTCTCAATTATAAGACTCCTAATTTGAATATTTGCAGAAAGTAGCTGCAGCATCTGGAGATATGAGGAAGGCTCTTGGTATCTGCAGGTTAGCATGTTTTCTAATAAGATAAAAAACTATAGCTTACAAAGTTGTAAGGTCTTTAATGCTAGAGTTTCATAAATGTGGTAATTAGTAATTACTTTCTGAATCAATGAATGAAAAAAAACCGCTTAACGAGAAATAGAAAGGAAGGACAAGTTGAAGTTAAAAGCGTCTTAAAGTTCAAAAGTCAAATTTGGTCTCTGTAAAGGCGTTTGTTTTATGAGTAGCTCTCTTAGCAACACAAATGGCAGTGCCATAATTTAGATGCAGAGATTAACATTGAACATTTCTAACGGTTTTCAGGGGTGCAATTGAGATGCTAGAATCCGAGCTTAGAGATTCCACCTGCACTTCAAATCTGACATCAATGGTAAGCTTTTCGCACTAGATAGCATTTTTAACCGATTATGAGACCATGCAAAAAGTTCCACATTTGAATATGGTTTGACGCTACTGATGATGCTGATATCCTTTTTAAAAATTTGTTATACTTTTATTGACTATGCATACATGAATATGTTGCAGGTGAGGGTTGACCATATGGCTATTGCTTTGTCAAGGGCTTACAAATCGCCAATAGTTGACACTATACAGTCCCTTCCCCAGCATCAACAGGTACAGTTCAACCTTTTAAGTTAGAGGTGGCAGGTTGGGTGGTTGGGTAATGGGTCAAGATGGGTTTGGATTGGATCCTCAGTACAGGTTGAAATGGTCCGGGTTGGGTCCAGCTGGCCCGTGACAACTTTTCCATCCATTTTACAAACAATATTATGACAATTAATGTGTTAATTATTATTAAAGTAATAATCTAAACCTCTGGATTAACTATATGGGAGTTGGCATGCATTAAGAATTAGACGTCTTACAACTTTCAACCTGTTCACTTGCTAGCCATTTTGTATTTAAACTTGCCCCCTTAATAAAATCCAACTCACATGGACGCATTCACAAGTATATTGGTCAAAATTGCCAACTCTAATTGATTATCTTCATCACTGGTTATATGTTCATTTTATACTTTTAAAAGCCTATTTTACCTTTTTATTTTAAATTAACTAATTTTCTAGCCTCTTTTGGTTTAGATTGTACTCTGTTCTGCTGTGAAGCTTTTCCGTAGGGGAAAGAAGGATACAACTATAGGGGAGGTATTGCTATAATAATTTCCGCCACAAAGATGACATTATGTAACTATATTATATACCCTACTTGATAATCAAAACTTTCTATTGATACAGCTGAACAAATCTTATATTGATGTCTGCAAATCAACATTGATACCACCTGTTGGTATAATGGAACTTTCATGCATGTGTAGAGTGCTAGGTGATCAGGTGAACTCCAGATCCTGTCCGTTGAATCTATCAAATGCAACGGTCTCTCAATAGGAATACTTATAATTTGCTCTCATTTTGCAGGGAATACTCAAACTTGGTCAATCTCGTGATGATAAATTAAGGAGAGTGACTTTGCAGGTAGATGAAGCAGACATCATTTTTGCATTGCAGGTACAAAAAACAACTTTAAGCTTTCTAATTGTGCTTATTTTCATTTCTCTGATGCGTGCTCACACAAGTCACTACCCGAAGTGGCAATTTTGACCCATTTAAGATAAATTGGTGGATTTGGGTTATACTTCAATCTAATGGTTCAAATGGATAATTAAGAAAATAAGCTAAAATGGGAAAGTCTCAAAGTGGCTGTGAACTAGTCAAACAAGTTGAAGGTCGACCAAAGGATATTAAATTGCATAAACCTTTTAAGTCTTCATATAGAGAATCGGTTGTTATTGTGATAATACAGTTTCTGCAATCTAATTTAACACATTGTCATACAAGCTGAAAAAGGAAAGTTAAAAAAGGTGTTTATGGGTCTGCCCAGCTCGTTTTGACATGCATGAAGTAGTACTTGTCATAATCCTATTCAACTGTCAGGCTATCACCTAACCTGCTCATATTCCCACCTCTAAGTCTCTAACCACTTGGCATGTGTTTGATGTTCTTGTAGGTTACCTAATACAGTGTATATGTTTAAGTGTTTCTTTTATTCTAGTATAATAATAATAATCATTTAATAATATTCTCTCAGGGCATCCGGTTCTTTCGTAACTGTCTTCTGTAACGACGACTGTTTCATGTCGACGAACCACCTTCAAGTTTAATATAAAGGTAAGGCAGCAGTGCTTCCAATTCATCTTACAATTTATAAGCTTGCAATGTTATGCAACTAAAAAGCGCATAATATCCTCTCTTGTCACAGATTATTGCCGTCTTGTGCTTAACCGCAAAGGTTTCAAATTTTGTTCGTGAATGGTTCAAGGAACACATCAGCAGAAAAGCTCCAAATGTTGACATTAATTCTTTAAATTTCTTGTTACATAGCCTGTAGGTATTATAGTGTTATACAAATAGCAATGTAATCCGAAACAATTTGAATTTCGATTAAAGTTATAATTGTCTTTTCTTTGTTACAGAAAGTTATGTTTATGAGTGAATTGATCAGTGAATAAGTAAATAGCAAACCGGATTGGATTCAAGAGGTTCAAGTCCACAAATTCATGATGTTCAAGTTTTCAAGTTCAAATGTTCATGATGTTAAAGATAACCTTTTCAATTGGTTCGTCGTTTGTCATAGAAGTACAAGATTTAAGTGTGATGGTTGCAACCATAAATCGTAAAGACGTCTTTACCTTTTTACATGTAACATTTTAATAATTCTAGTAGTATCGATGTATCATCATCGAACCAATATTATCTGTTACATAGCATACTCACAGGCTCATACGATGAGCAACAAAATTTTCAAATTGAAAATAACACAGCAACAAAGCGAAAATACTTTAAATTAAGAGTAAATTATATTCTTCATCTGGAGAAAAGATCGTTAGAGTACAACATATTTCGAAAGAATAGAAGTACCAACGAAAATGCGTCACATGTACAAAAATTCATTTACCATCAAGATCTTAAAAATTAATTATCTCATAAACTGCAAATCGAAAAATTATAAAAATTGCACCATAAAATTCAGCGTTTTCTTCTTTTCGATTAGACATCTCACAAGGTATACTTTCGACGAGTTTTTTTTTTTTTTTTTTTATCATTTTTTGTTGGATTTTACAAATTACTAACACATGTGTTAGTTTTTGATTGTACATTTGATTTAGGATTAGGATTAGAGTTTAGGGTTTAGTAGGGTTTAAGGTTTAGAATTTAGCATGGTTTAGGGTTTAGGGTTTATATTTTAGTAGGATTTAGGATTTAGAGTTTTGTAAAGCGTTTAGGGTTTAGGGTTTAGGGTTTAAAGTTTAGGGTTTTGCAAAATCCCTAAACTCGAAACCCTAAACCCTAAATCCTAAACGCAACATGTTAACACTTGTGTTAGTAATTTGTAAAACTCACCCAAAAAAAGGAAAAAAAAATCGTCGAAAGTATACCTTGTGACATGTCTAATCGAAGAGGAGAAAAAATTGAATTTTATAGTGCAATTTTCATAATTTTTTGATTTGGTCATTTGTGAGATAATTAATTTTAAAAAAGGATGGAGTAAATAGGTTTTCGTACATATCACAATCTCATTGGTTCTTTTATACTTTAAATAATTCTTGTAATCCGGATAGATAGCCCTATTGAATGAAGGTTGAACACCTGTTTAGCTTTCTCTTTTGCCTATGAGGTTTGATGACAGACCGTGGTAACTTCAGAAGCAGAAGAGGAGATGACCTTAGAAGATTCTATTAGAAGTAGGAAATCAACACAACAAGAACTCTCTTCAATTATTCCTGGGATGGGAGGGAGTAGGTCTTGCTTCATATTTGTTAATTCATTTCTGGTCTGACGATCGTATCTCTCTTCGTTACGTTTGTTATACAGTTATCGTCTTCGAGTTAGTTTTTTTTCCAGAGTGAATCAATACGTAAAAAAGCCCAAGTGAGGAATATAATTTACTCCAATTTAAAATAACCGGTGGGACCCATACACGATTGCAAGGCCCACATTCTGATAACACTTCAGTGTTCAGTCATCCAAATGGGTAGAATCTCCACAGTCCTACTGTAGAAAAGATAAAACAAAAAAGAAAAAGGGAACACGTAAACCCTTATGCGCTGACTGACCGACTGACCGATTGACAGACTGACACAATCAATGGAAACCCTAGCCATCTCCCACCGCCCTCTTCCACCGTATCTCCGTCGTTCCTCCCTTCACTCCGCCGTTTCCGTCATCTCTCCTTCGGTCAGTTTTTCCAACACCTCTCGTTTCCTCACACTGAAATGCTCCGCCGCTCAATCTCCAACAACATCAGGTAGTCCATAATTTGACAATTTCATCTCCTTAATTTAATAGTTTGATTGCCGTTTGCTTAGTTATTGTGAAAACATTTTCAATTTGATATCGTAATGATGAATGATTGTTATTGTATTGACAGTCGACCATTCGTTGAAGTTCAAAGAAGCTGCAAAGCATGGGAACTTGATTCCGTTATATAGGTCAATATTTTCTGATCATTTGACTCCAGTTCTAGCTTACAGGTGTTTAGTCAAAGAAGATGATCGTGATGCACCGAGTTTTTTGTTCGAGTCTGTTGAGCCTGGCTTAAAGGCTTCTAACGTTGTGAGCGCCGCCACTTCTTTTATTATTAATATTAGTATTTAGTTATCAATTGCTATTGCCTTTTAGTATTGTGTGTATTCTATTTCGGATATCTTTTTTGTCATTGCCTGTTTTAGTGTCCATTATGGTAATGCTATAATGTTGTGTTGAAAGTAGTTATAAGTGATGTTCCTTGTTTTATTGTTACTATTATTCAGTTATTGATTGGTATTTCATTTTGATACACTGTCAGAAATGTGTGTATCATATTTTTTTGGATATTCTGTTGTTTTTGGTACATGGTCTGTTTCTATTATCGTAATGTTATAGTTTCGGTGTATAATTTCGTTAGATTCACATATTAGCAGAATAAAGGAACTAAATATACGGTCTGTTTCAGTTAGTTACCTTTTCTGTGAATGAGAAGCTATAATAATTAAACAATTAAATAATAGAAGCTCTGATGAGTGCTACTAATAGTGTATCTTTGGTTATTTTTGGAATTGGATAAGATTTTGTTTTGCACAGAAACGGTTATTTTTCATAAAGGATATATGACTAAGTGCTCGCATATCTACATTTTAGATACTTAGTTTTATATTAAGCTGATATTCCTTTTATAATTGTTAATGGTTTGTAGTTGCATAACTGGTGGATTTGTTATGTTAGGGGCGGTACAGTGTGATAGGAGCTCAGCCGACAATGGAAATTGTGGCAAAGGATAATATGGTTACAGTTATGGACCATCATGAAGGGCGGAAGACAGAGGAGTATGTGGAGGATCCCATGGTTGTTCCTAGGAGGATAATGGAGCAATGGATACCACAAAGAATTGACGAGCTTCCTGATGCATTTTGTGGTACGATATTCTTTAATCTATTCATTGCAGAATTCAACTTATTCATGTTCCAACCCAGATCAATAGTTATCAAAGCTCACATAGGTTTCGTTCTTCTTTACCTCCTTTCAAGTTGAAGAGAAGTATAGGCTATTTTGAAGTAGCTAGTATTATATGATCAACGTTTAATAACACAAATTTTCTAGATTTGTTTATTTGCTGAAAACTACTGCTTTAGCCTGTTTTTCAATGTTCATGTAATTGTTGTCTGAACTCTGAAGTTCATGTTTTCTGTAGTGCATATAAATGAAACAAACTTTATGCAGTTAAAATACAGACAATAGTTTACTTTTAAATTCTTCTTCTTTGCTAGCATGGTCCAAAGACTTTGGTGGTAGTAAATGAGTTTATGCACTTTCCACTTTCTCTAACAACAGGAGGCTGGGTTGGTTATTTCTCATATGACACGGTGCGGTATGTAGAGAAGAAAAAGCTTCCATTTTCAAAGGCACCAAAGGATGACAGGAACCTTCCAGATATTCATCTTGGCCTTTATGATGATGTGATTGTGTTTGACCATGTTGAGAAGGTTTTTCACCTTTGTATTCTCAGCATAGTAACTTTCTGTGTCATAGGCCTTCTGCTATATCTTCTCTAAGTTTTTTGGTTATTTAAAATCTTCAGAAAGCATATGTAATACATTGGGTGCGAATGGATCAATATTCTTCCGTTGATGAGGCTTTTAAAGATGGGACAGACCGTTTGGAGACTTTAGTGTCTAGAGTTCATGATATTGTTCCGTGAGTATTCCCGTTTGATTAGTAAGTCACATGTAAATTTGTTCATAAGTGTAATTGATGGTTCTGATTAACATCAAATACAGTCCAAAACTTTCTCCAGGGTCAATTAAGTTGTATACTAGCCTATTTGGCCCTTCTTTGAAAAATTCAAACATGACAACTGAAGCGTACAAAGAAGCAGTGTTGCAGGCTAAAGAACATATCTTGGCTGGGGATATATTTCAAATTGTCCTAAGTCAGCGTTTTGAACGCCGTACGTTTGCGGACCCGTTTGAAGTTTACAGGGCCCTTAGAATTGTCAATCCCAGTCCTTATATGACTTATTTACAGGTTGTGTGTTCTTTTAAAGCTTGTATTGGTATTGTATTGTGATTTATGGTGAGCAAGACTTACCAGAAGTAGTAATATGATGAAGTCTTTTCTTTCTATGCACACAGGCTAGAGGGTCTATCCTTGTTGCTTCAAGTCCCGAAATTCTTACTCGTGTGAAGAAGGTAATTAGCCAGGACATTATCTACATCTACCCTTAGTTCTCAGTCCTGAAAAATGAAGTTACATTTAAGTACTTAAATAGTTATATATGTTTTTATGCCCGTTCTGCCTAATTTGTGTTTGTCGGCTCTTGCTGACAGAGAAAAGTAACAAATAGACCCCTTGCTGGGACTATCAGAAGAGGGAAGACACCCAAAGAAGATTATATGTTGGAAAATCAACTACTTAATGATGAAAAACAATGTGCAGAGCACATCATGCTGGTTGATTTGGGAAGGAATGATGTTGGGAAGGTGAGTTCATTCACCTTTCACTTATATGTGTGTGCATTGTCACATGCAGATTGCAGATTCTGTATATTTCATATACAATGTCTGATTGTATACTGCCCTTTCTTGAAGGTTTTAAGTAACCTGTTGTAGATGATGTAGAGAAAGCTATTTGTTTATGGCGTATCTTTATTTGCTTATCTCTCAATCATTACTTAACTAAAGCATGTGACTCTTGCAGGTTTCAAAACCTGGTTCTGTTGATGTTGAGAAGCTGATGAATGTTGAACGATATTCTCATGTCATGCATATCAGCTCCACGGTGAATGCTTTTTCTTACACACATATGACATGATAGGCAGAGTGACATTGGTTTGTGTTTAATATAGAAACTAGCAAATAAAATAAACACACAGATGAAGACTTTATTACAGTCATGGAAATCATTTGAAGACCTGAAACTAAAGTGCAACCAAATCATCTAACTGAATTTATCATTTCATTCATACAATGGAACATGGATACTTCCATTCAGGAGGATCATCCAAGTTCTTTCATGTGAGAATTTTTTTTTTTTTGAAAAAGTTTGAATTTGATATACATATATAAATTGGATGGAGATGGAGATGGAGATTTTGCTAGAAGCTAGTTTCAAGAGTTTCTATTTCAAGGGATTATTTTTCCAAGAATCCCTTAAAATGTTGTTGCCAAACACACCGATAATCTTAATGTTTTTTATAGCCCAGTTCCCATTGCTAGAAATGTTCCAGTGATTGCTCATTAATGTGCAGGTCACTGGAGAGCTACTTGACGAGTTGAGTACTTGGGATGCTCTTCGTGCTGCTTTGCCTGTTGGAACAGTCAGCGGTGCCCCGAAGGTTTCTAATTTCTAATCTTGTCTGTTATTCATGTAAATTATGCATTATGTTATTAATTTTTGACTTGTTATCAAGACCTAACTTACCTAAATCTATGTCCTTTAATATGTTTTATGCAATTCATGTTATAATTTTAAATGAAAAATGGTTGACGCCAATCCAGTGCTAGTGATATAACCTTCACTTCTATTCTCTTGGTCTTGAAAGAAATTTGTGGGGTTTATGCATGTGTTTTATATGTAAGACTAAATTTTTATTCTTTGGCTGTGTTTTATGTAGCAATGCTAGTTATGTAATCCAGCTATGTTTATCCATCTTAAGGCGTTTTCTAATATTTCTGATTTTGGTTTTATGTAATATATTGGTTTGAATATGGTTTGAGGCCTTATCTGCGTCTGACTCTAGCTTTTCTGCAATAGGTGAAAGCCATGGAGTTGATTGATCAGCTGGAAGTGACTAGGCGTGGACCATATAGTGGCGGGTTTGGAGGAATCTCGTTCACCGGAGACATGGACATTGCCCTAGCCTTAAGAACAATTGTGTTCCCAACAGCATCACGCTATGACACCATGTACTCATACAAGGATGCGAACAAGCGGCGAGATTGGGTGGCGCACCTTCAAGCTGGGGCAGGTATAGTTGCTGATAGTGATCCTGCTGACGAACAGAGAGAATGTGAGAACAAAGCTGCAGCCCTTGCCCGTGCTATTGATCTTGCTGAATCGTCGTTTGTTGATAAATGATAGAATGCTATCAGTTAGTCAGGAGTTTAAAATCACAGGGAGATGTGCAGTTGAGTTTTGCCAAGTTTCCAATCGAAATTGGCTTTAGGAGACCAGGCATTCCTTTAGGGTCCTTTCTTTCATTCATTATAAAAAGAACTTTTTTAGTTTGAGTGATTCAAAAGCAATTTTCAAGTTATTGGCTTTGATGTTTTCTGTAATCTGGGGTTGAGGAATAAGTTTTTCTTGCAACTCGATAGAGCGTTTGCGTTTTTATACAGAATACGAAGATTTTGTCTATTTGTAGCATGCATGCAGTGATTATGGACTCACATTGGGTGAACTGTACACACTTGGCTGATTTTTTGACTGACATGATACGGATGAAAGACTTCCATACAGACTTTCTAATTATGACAAATGTCTAAATTTGACATACCAGTTTGACAATAAATTGAGATCAATAAAAAATAAAAAATAATAATCCGAGTCTAAATCTTAGCGATAAAAAGAATATCATAAAATAACCAGACTATTTAATTTTTGCATTTCAGTGTAAACATGTACCACAACACATGCTCAAAACAACAGGTTCAAATGTCACGGCTAATAACCAGAAACAAAAGTACCGTCTGAGTTTGAATACGAAGCTCGGGTTAAAGGTACAAAAATTGATATCTAAGCCAAATTTGGCAAGGATAGACCCAACCGATCGATACAACACAGAACTACAGCAAGCATATCTCGACAATATCAACCAGCCATTTAACCATGAACCGCTAACAAGATGCAGATTGCTCATTTAACCACTGTAGGCGTGAGCCTTCTATTCATGTCAGGTAGAGGTAAAACATCAATTCACATATTAAAGCAGAATTTTTTTGACTTAGTGCCCTCCAATTAGCCAGTTATCCACATTACATTCATCGTCTGAGTGATCTGTCTCGGCGGTCTTCATCCTTCCTTCGGTAGTCACGAGAATCAGATTCTCGACCACGACTGCTCTTATCCGATTCTCGATCTTCTCTTCGGTAAGAATCTTCACGACTGTCCCTTCTCTCAGACTCTTGATATTCTCTTCGATAGGATCCTGAATCATGTTTCGACTTTTTTTCCATCCTCCGATCATGATCTTCAGGATCAAACCTGGGTGTTTTTTTTCCATTCCCTTGCAAATCCTCGTCTTTCTTGTCCACTTTAAATCTGCTTCTAGTGTCTTCATCTCTTGAATTTGTTTCCTTTTGTTTATGGTAGCTGTCTTTCTCGATTCTGGAACTTCTTGCATCTTGTTGACGTATCCTTGTGTCTGGCACCCGATTTGACGGGCCTTGTCCTCTTGTTGGACCTTTGTACTTGTCGTTCTCCCATCTTGAATTTTCAGCATCTTTAGCACCCCAACCAGTGTTTGCAGCTCTCTGATTTCAAATTGAAGATGGTTAATTGTTGGTAACAACTTAAAAAGGAAATGAGCTTGAACAGATGGAATGAGCTTGAACAGATGTTTAGGGTGTGTTTAGTTGAAGAAAAATGGGAGACTTTTCCGGAAAATTTTACTAAGAAAAGTGGAAAATTAGAAAACGCGTTCAAAAAGGGTATTTTCCTGAAAATGTTTCAAGAAAATGGAAAACTCACTTTTCCATATTATAACTACAAGTTAGAAACAATGATTTCCAGTTTTCCACTTTTTCCCTATATAACACTTATACTTTGTATGTCCGACACCTTTGTCTGACAATACCATATACTAAATGAATTATCCTTTTTGCTACAAAATAAATGAACCTTATACTAAATGTTATAATTTAGCTGCTTCAATAGTAAGAGAAAACTAGACCCTTTATTATTTGTTACAAATGAAAATTTCCATGAGCAACAAACCTTATTTTTCCATGGCAAAAAAAGCTCTTAGATACCACAAAATTAATTTTAAAAAAATACGAATCACATCACATTTAAGCGTGTTACCTCTTTGAAAAGTTTACGATTAACTTACTTGCTCATTATGAGAGAATTTGCATCCAGCTCCATAGGTACAGTTACCTCTTTGAAAAGCACGACAGACTCCTCGTGCCTCCCTTTTCTCCTGCTCTGCCTCTTCATCTTCTTCTTCTTTCTTTTTGTACTTATCAACATGATCAACTCTTATTGTACGACCAAGAACTTGTGCACCGTTCAGATTATCTGTACCAATCAACACTTTAGTTCCCCAGGTATTACATGAAAAAAAACTGTGACCGTAATTTCAACCCAGATACTTGTAAATGGGTCAATTTGGGCTATGTCACATCTGTAACAGATCAAATGGGTTTAAAAAGCCTTAAAAAAATGGGTCAAATAAATTGACAGGTCAAAAATTGCCCACTGCCTAACCTCCTAAATCATGTTATTCAAATAATTATTTTATTGTTAATATAATATAAATTCGTAATAAAAATAAAATCATGGGTTTCGGGTCAACCCAACAGGACCCGTTTGACTTGTTACCTGACCCAACCATTTTGCTACCAAGTACGATAAATTGATCTAAATAATAAGAACTCAGATAGATAATGAGACTAACCAACTGCAAGAATAGTACTTCTCTGATCCTCATATGCAACAAAAGCAAAGCCTTTTGATTTACCCGTGCCTTTATCTCTAACCAGGTTAACATCAACAATCTCACCATACCTAGATGTTAAAATGTACGTTAAGTATTTCGATAATAATCTACTTTCATAATGTCTTAAAACTAGCAACCACAATGAACTAGTGTGTAATACTGTGTATAATGCATTTCCTATTCGTTTACCAAATTGACAATAGATTTTTCCAATACAAGTTATATATCACTTTGAAAAATTTCAATGCATGCCTCTATACATCAAAATTAACTTTAACAAACTCAGTTCCAAAAAATGGTCTATGCATACAATCTTCTAGAAAGATTAGTGCATTGGTAGCTTCGGTTTATATTCTTACTCCCTTTGAAGAAAGACATCATCCATATTACGAGCCAAAAATACTGAATGGAGAATCCCTATATCACAACAGCCTACTGGATTTATAATAACAAATTTCAGCAACTGAATACATCCTTGTGAAGACCTTTTTTTCTTTATCTTTTTCGACTAATCATGGGGCATACTGTATTATTGAATCAGTTTCATCAAGATTTGAACTGAAGATTGTTAATTTCACTAAACGTTAATTGTTACGGAAATTCTCCAACTATTACACTGTTACTATTGTATGTATTGTAAATGTTTGTGCTTTTATAAAACACAAGTTTAAGCAATGACACCCAAACCCAACCAAATCTTATTCCACCCTACTATCAAACCCATACCCTAATTCATTCTACACAGCAAACCAAACCCCCCTTAATCTTGAAACAACTTACATACTGATTCATCATGGTTTTGCCCTAATTCATGACGTGGGTGATCTACATAATTGACATCAATATCAATAATAAGATAATAGAAAAAGTTACTACTCTACATACACAAATCAAGAAGTGGGGTGGACTTACTGAGCAAAAACAGCGAGAAGGTCACCTTCAGTGAGATCAAAAGGAATACCACCAACATAAACATAAGCAGAATCTTTGTATTTAGCATGCCATGAAGCATCTTCTGAAATACCTAATGATGCTTCTTTTGAATTTATGTTTTGTATACGTTTCACTAATGTCAACGGATTCATTCTTCCTCCAATCGATTGATCTCATAAAACCCTAAAAACCTCGGTTTTGTTTTTGGGAGAAAAGAAAACACATTTTGGTTTAGTATTTTAAAGGGATGTTATTAATAAAATAATTTCGGGATAAATTAAACGAACCGACAACCTTAAGATAAATCAAACGAATTATTTAATATAAAAAGGAATTATGATTTATGATTACCCTATCAACTTTCAGACGCTTAGGAACAGTAAAATGTCCAATAAAAGCGTGTAACGTAGAAAGTTATATTTTTACGTATATTATTTCTTACCATTTGAGCTAATATTTAGTGAAAACATCTTAAATCAATGTTTATTTACTAAAATTCACTAAAGTGGTTCAAATATAGACGTTGCAGCAAAAATCACTAAAAACGTCAAAATAACACGGAAAACAAGGCAAATAAATATAACCCGATTCTTCCACTCTAATTTACCTTATGAGAGATATCTCCTAACTATCATTATATGATCCCATAAGTAATTAGAGATCGGAAAATCAAGAATCAAGCAAAACGTATAAGGAACAGAGAAGATACGACATCTAGAGGCCAACCAATCACATTCCGGATACGTATGAGCTAGAGACATCCAAAATACCTCAAGTTGGTATCATTAGAAGCGTAACGAAATTACGAGATCGTGGGCGAAAGAATCAAGTCAAACCTCCTTACCGGCTTAATAACACATCATCCACCCGATCAACAACCGGAAAATCACCCACCCATGGCACAATCGGCACATCATCCACCCAATCAACAACCGACATATCATCTATCGGCTCAAGCGGCTGTGTGTCCACTTGATACCGGCTCAACCACCGAACCAAACATTTCATGTTCGACTCCTAAATTAACCGGTGGTTCCTCATGCTCCTCCTCATGCACCTTCAAAGGTTTCTTCACAAGCCGTTTCAATTGTGTCGGTGTAAGATACAACGACAATATAGCCGTGCCACGTCGCCAATCTCGCATACCACGACGAAACACACGTGGACCCGAGATCTTGCCCGCAGTGGCAGGTAAAGTGTCAGATACATAATCCTCATCGTCAACACCAGTAGCCTGAAATATATAAAATTACGTGTCAAAACACTAAACAATTAACATATAATATAATTAAGGTTATAATTTATAAATCTTACTAACAACCCCGTACCTGAAACGTCTTAACATTCTCCAATAACCTAGCAATAGTGCATCCTGCTCGTTTACCCTCTTAAGTAAGGTGGAAATGGGCGCTTCCAGTGCGTCGACCGATCTCTTAAGGAGGGATCCTCCCTTCCTGATACCGGCTTAGAGGTATGACGACGAGCTGTACTCGGGGTATGGCGAATCGGATGATCGATCGTCATGAGGCGGTGAAAAATCAAAATCACCAACCGGCTCGTGATGAGATAAGGTGGGAGCAGATGACTGAGCATCATCCCCCTTTTGACTATTCCATGCCTTCTTTGTAGGCCTCTCGACATCATCGTCATCTATCTGCTAGTCAAAGAATCGACAACTATCAATCCACCAGGGGCACGCCATCTCGGTTTTATTCGGCTCAAATGTCATCTTCGGAAGATCAGTGCTATAGTATTCTCCTGCAGTTTAAAAAACCAAATACTGTGTAGTTTCATAAAAATAAAATGAAAAAAATTGAAAATATCCTTTCTGTAAAACTAACAAACCAACTAATATTTCAGCTTATCGAGTCATCAAATTTTCAGGAATATTCGTCAATTATCAACATAACTTTATGAATCTAATTGTCAGCTATGAACAAAGTAACAAATTAGCATATTAGTATATTATATATTATTACAAAACTACTCAATAATTCGAACAATAATAATTTAGATGATGCTACCTTACACGCCCAGCTGAAACCACTCAATGTGTACTTCATCCCGTGGAGTCTACCGGGTCTGCAACCCCTTATCCAGCTGCTCATAAGTTCTGAACCAAATAATATTCCCCCAAGGGTACCCGTCAAAAACACCAAAATCCTCAACTATATGCATATAATCATCATCAATATCATGCGACGGATGCTTTCCCATAAAACCAATATCAATAGTAGCATACACAATCACACACAATCCTCATCGCTCAGTTTCTTCGGCCCCATAAATATGTCTTTATCTTCAAGCTTTGCTATAAGGTTTGACACATGTATCTTGCCCAAATGGGGGAATACCTATTCTTATAATGCAGGGGTCGTCGCACGAACCTTCGAGGGAATATGATGCACCTTCTCACCGTTGAGACCAAACCGAAATCCGGTCACCAGACAAAACTGTGACACTCGACAAATTAGGACAATTATTTGAGCCTAACAATAGTGTAATTAAATGTATTTAGATATATATTAGGCTAAATACTTGTAACTACTTGTATATGTTTATATACGCTTACATGATTATTTGTAATTACGCGAAACAACTGGACGAGGTCCGACAATCTATACGGCGTTGGTGATAACTTTTCATAAATAATGTAAACCTATTTTATAAATTAAATAGTAATTATTTACCCTATATTATTGTTATTAAATAATAATATACAAAAAACCTAGACGTTTTGTTTAAAACGTAATAACGCAACGAAAACGCGCGAATCGAACCGACACCCGAACGAAACCGACAAATATTTTGAGAAGATTCAATGAAGTATTTTAAAGATATTGGTTAAATTAAAATAGTGATTTCGTATCAAAAATAAAACACAAAAGTTAAACGTTAACGATTTAATTTTTACGCGCGCGAAAAACGTTTAAACGACCGGGGAATATAACACGAAACCGAGAAGCGAGTCACGAGCCCAACCCTTGGAAAGGGCCAGGCCCAGACTCACGGTCCAAAGGCCCAACTCGGCCCAAGAGAGGGGAGCCCAAAGCCATGGACTTAGCCCATGCATATATAAGCCAACATCCTTCATTTCTTCTCATTTTACACTAAACAAACACACACTAAACACTTAACTCTCTCATTTTTCTCTGCAACCAAACCTCCCCACCACCACCACAGCCACCAAACACCACCCTACAGCCACCATACGGCCACCATCCAACCACCATAAGCCGCCACTCGGAAAATCGCACAAAAAGGACGAACTAGCTTCTTCTCTTCTCTCTCGTTTGCACAAACGTTGTAAGAACTTCAAACTCTTCAAAATTTCTTTTAACACTCTTAAAAACATGTTATAAAGTTCACTTAACAAGGAAATGTCCAAATCAAAACATAAAAACTCGTTTTTCATGTTTAAAAGTGTCAAAAACGTCACATGCAAGCTGATCAGAAAAATGATCTGACTTTGAGAGGCTGTTTCTCCCTCAAAACTTAATCAAAATGGACGATTCAAAAGGCTAAAATTAAGTTTAAGAAGTTACCTTTCATTTCCAAATGGTTTCACAATTTTTGGAGTTCTTTGATACCCGAAATGATTTTTACAAAAATATGTATACGGGCTGTCCAAAAACTTAGAAAATTTACCTTTCTTGTTTTAATCATAACTCGAGATATACACCTCCAAATGACATGAAACCACCGCCAAAAGTTCACAAAATTTATTAGGTACAAATGTCGTTTAGATAACTTTTTCGAAAAATGTGTAGATTTTGACCAGAAATCCGATCTTATTGCATGTGTCCGGATTGGTCACTTTCTGACCTCAGAGAACAAACGGAATTTTTAAAAATACTTAGGAATACCCAAAAATTCTGGAAAAATTATTTTAGAGAGCTAACATACTTAGGAACAACATAGATGTTTCTTGAATTTTTATTTGAACATTTGGAACACGAAATAAAATTCACAAAACCGATCTGTTTCAGGCCTCTGTGTCGCAGAAGCCCAGTAGTCTGCGACACAAGCCTTTGTGTCGCCATAACACCCGGATCGTCACATTAGCGACATAAGCCTTTGTGTCGTCATAACACCCGAATCGTCACATTAGCGACACAAACCTTTGTGTCGCCATAACACCCGAATCGTCACATTAGCAACACAAGCCTTTGTGTCGCCATAACACCCGAATAGTCACATTAGCGACACAAGCCTTAGTGTCGCATAATACCTTAGTGTCGCATATAGCGACACTAACCCAGCTCGACCCCAGCCAGGGGCTCTGCCCCTTGGACCCCGCCAGGGGTTGCCACCCCTTGGACCCCGCTACCAGGGGCGCTGACCCCGGACCCCCGTCAATAATGGGCTTTGCCCCTTGCCACACTGATCAATTACCCATAACTGGAAAGTAGAAATATGCGTAACATAATTAATCAAATCTGTGTTTTCACAAAATATCACCAACAGACCGTACATATTTTCTAAACTAAAATGATAACCGAACAATTGGACATTTCTAGTTGAGTGAACTAGCATAGGTGGACATTAATCCTCCACCTACACGAATGAGATAAGTGGACATTGACACCCCACTTACACGTATAAAATATAAGTGGACATTGACACCCCACTTACACACAACCTTATGCGTTTAGGGCACTAGAAGGTTGCATTACGGGACACAGACACCCGCTATTTGTTATCTGCTTGCTAATTGCTATATTTGCTTGCTAAACCCCAGGTGAGTCTTACAGCCCCACTTTTACTTTTACCGTTTAATATACTTTAGGGTGAGATACAAATGCTTAACTGTTTTTCATGAACACAAGTACTCGATTATTTTTACAAGATTGTATGAGTTGTTTTTAATCCATTAAAAGTCCTTAACACACATGGTTCGTTAACTGCGAAGGCGCGAGTGCTAGAGAATAGATCTTTTATGGGAGTGACGCCCCCGTCCGGGTTACTAGCTATAACCAAGTTAAAAACGGGCACTCTAGTAATTGTCATAAAGGTGTTTCGGATTAGACACCTCCGGGAGGCACAAAACGGGTTAGGCTTCGAACCGTGGGCTCATGGCAATTTCAGAAACATTAATTTGTTTACTTTATTTGTTTGATTGCAAATCACGGATAAATCTTGTGTTTCATAACTATGTTTTTACTGTTAAACCTGTGAGATTCATCAACCTTTTGGTTGACCCTTTTAGCTTTGTATTCTCAGGTACTCAGCAACAGTAGGATTGCCCACAAGATTGCTAGCTATATCGAGTCGCATGCATTATACGTATATGAAGATGTTCATATATTATTTTTTAAATATTTCGTTATGTACTAGAATCTTCAGGATATTATTTCGCGAACTCGAGGCTAATGTAAACTTTTAAAGTATTTCAATGTAACTACATTTGTACTATTTTATAAACGTCTCATATAGAGTCGTTCGCCTTTTCTTTTGTGTTGTGATTACTTGATTAGTCACGCCCCGACCCGAACCGCTTCCGCTGTACAAATTTGGGGGTGTGACAAAAACTCTCTTCGATCATGTCATCGTAACTACAATATTTGATGTACATAACCCGAGTCATTATCCGATACCTCACATCCAACCAACGGCCAGAGCAATAGTCTCTAAATATCTTTTCCTGATCAGGTGTCAATGCCCGCTTAATATGCTTAATAGCACTGAGTTGGCTCTTCAATGTCAACCTTACATTGAAGAGGTCCTAAAAAATCATCAATCAAGCAAAGTTAGTCAAAAACAGTCAGACATAGTCAAACAATGTGAAAACAAAATGAGAGTAAATAAAAAGTTCGATAGTTTTCACAACAAGTTTCATGAATAAAAAAAAAAATAACGAGCACTACTCACTACTGTATACTTTAGTCAAATCAAACAACTAAAATAAAAAATTATTTAAATCACAGGGAGCTACACAATACATATAGTTATGCAACAATTGAACTCTCTGCCCAAAATCGATATGCCCAAAACTTTGAAGTAAGGTTTCCTTGACAATTATAGTCCCTTGATGGCACGCCCAACGGTCGGTTGTCGTCACAACGGTCGGTTGTCGTTGTGACGACGACTGGACGCACACGATCAGTGTGTTTTATATTTTATATTTAGCTGGGGCTTAAATTATATGTACTACCTACTTGTTATTAAACTAGTAAGCGGTAAGTATAACCTGAGATCGTTCTTAAAATTGCAATAAATTGAAGTGAAGAAATAGCTTCAGATTAATAATTCTTTCGGATAGATAAAAAGTGGATAGTTTTGATATTTGGATTTTTCTAAATTTAAATAAAAAATAAAGTAAAACGAAAAGTAAATTTAGGATACAGTAGATAAAGGTAGAATGTGATTGCCGGAACTTCAACAATTAGAATTTTCGGGATGATGATCATTATAGAGTTAAACAAGGACACTCTTAACATACAGGATTAACTGATATTAGTGTAAACACTAGAACCCTACCGGATTAGTTTAAATCCTAAGTTGGTATGTCCGAAGGAACTACGTTAGCGTGATGCTAACCGAAGAGGTTTGTCCAACTCTCAACACTTGTCCTTTATATAGAACAAGCGACCCTTCTGGGTTAAATTTGAATATACAATTCAAAAAAATTTGTTACATATTTTTTTTTTCAAATAAAAGATCCGAAAGTAAAAATACCTAAAAATCTATCACTTTTGCAATTAAAGATCCGCTCATCGAAGGGAAAAGCTCAAGTGTGAAATTACAACTATATTGGGGTGCATGAACAAGATAGCAAACTAGTTTATACCGGCCGTTCTTAACATTAATATCAATCTATCGTTCTATTAAATGTGTAACTCATTATTAACTTCATTTATTTGAACTATTGGACTCAGTGGAATCTAGGGTTTTAAATATCCTAAGTCACTTGGACTTTAACATTCTTATCTAGGTTCTCTTCCTATGTGATGTGCTTAATTAACGTCCATCTTTAACATAAACCTCTCATCTTCAAACAGTTACACACTTGGATTTCACAATATTTGGCATTGCTTCATAAGCAGACCATGTATTTCAGTATTGCACAATGTGTACTTACTATATGTTGGTATTCACATTGATTCATACAACGATCATGCCTTAGGCGAAGAATCCACTAAGAGATACACAGTGATTCCATAGTTATTTACTATGTATTACACGGTGCTCTCGTAGTTTCTTAATCCTGACACAGATCTAGCACGGATAACTACTTACCACAATTAGACTTGATCAATTCTTAATTTTTAGGTTATAGCCACGTGGATAATTAGAGAGGGTACTCCATATATTAGGTTTAGTGGGTATAAAGTTTAAGGTGAAACAAAGTTAAATAATTCCTGCTTAAATGATCATCATTCCTATTTCTAATTATTTTACATTCCAACAATCACAATAATAAACTACTAGCAAGACATGACAATAACTCATACAAGGCAATCATGCAAAATAATAAACATAATGCAAGTATATAAGGGAAGAGATATCACCCGGAAATTAGAGAAAAAAATTATTGACGAATACTTGCATTCTTGAAGTCAGAGCGTACACCGAACATCATTGAATAGAAGCTTTCTTCTACTAAGCTAACAATACTAATTTAATCTTAATTACTCTCTAGCTAATTATTAATCACATGATGATTAATAATTAAGCTAGAGAGAGAAATAAGAGTGAGAAAGTAACTAGTGAAATGCGTGTGAAAAATGGAGTGAAAAGGTATGTTTGAAGTGTTGGTGGAGACTAATATTTATAGATGAAGCTTGTTGACCGGATATTTGACTTGTTGATTGTATTTTTTCTTGCCAAGAATTGACCGTATATACACGACCGGATAAAGGAAGAACTTTAAGCAAATACGGGCGAAAACTGACTGTATACGGTCAGACCAACCGTATACGGTCAGAAGCTTGGCTGTATACGGTCTGGCCAACCGTATTCGGTCAAGGTCAGGGCGTATACGGTCTTTTCTGGCAGTATATGGTCATAGCCATGGCTGTATACGGTCATGGTTGGCCATATTTGCGGTGTCGAGCTTTCGTGTACGAGATCGTAATTCTTCGATGTTTGTTCTTGTTATAACTTCTTCATTACTCGTCCGTTTTAGTTGATTTTCACGGCATCGTCTTCATAATCCAATGAAGTTAATCGATGGCACACCCAGCGGTCAGTTTGTGTTTAAGTTACTTCCTTTGAGGGAAGTAAACCCTGTCCCCGTCGTCGGCGGGACGGACAGACTGCTAGATGCGCTATTGGGTTGAAGGTTTTATAATTTGTAATGACTGGGGCTCAAACTATAAGTACTACCTACTACACTGGGTGAGTAAGCAGCAAGTATAACTCGAGATCGTTCTTCAATCGAAGTGAATTGAAACGAAGTTATCGCCGTAGATAAGTTTTACTTTTAGGATAGGATTTGTGTAAAATAGGTAGGTTTTTGTGGGGGTTTTTCTTAATTAAACTAATTATGATAAAGTAAATAACAAAATAAAGATGGGTAGTTAGTCAGGTAGATATAGAGTGTGGCTGTTGAAACTTCAATAATTAGAGGATCTGGGATGATATTCATTATAAAGATAATTGAAGATACAGTTGGGAGATTTACACAAACTATAGGTGTGAACACTAGGACCCTACTTGAGATTTACAGATCAGATCAGGCTGCTCAATCCCCCACACTGTCTGGTTAGGACTAGTGACCCATTACGGGTGCATGAATAATGTAACAGACTGCTATTAAGGATATTCTTACCGTTCTTAACACCTGAATCTAAATGTTAATTCCTAATCGTATACTAATTATTAACTTGTTATTCTAAAGTATCAGTTTTGTAGTGTCTAGGGTTTTAGGAATCCATAACCACTGCTGGGCTTAGCCTTCTTTTCTAGACTCATTCTGTTCTGTTTGTAAAGCACAATTACATCTGTTATGATCTAGACTTTCCTTTGTTATTAGTTATTCGTCCCTAAGAATGCTGAACAGTGTACACAGCACTTTCGAGTATTTCTACAACTATATAACCATGGGTATATCAGTGATGTACACTACTTTTAAATATTTCCATAACTGTATAACCAGAGGTATATGCGGTGTATAATACTATAGTATTTCCACGATTTTATGATTCCTAGACCATGTTCTAGATAACTAGGTAATCCACAATGTACTTAACTATGGCTTTTCCTTAGCTTCCACGGTGTACTACACCAGAGGTGTTTCCACAGCTATACTAAGTAACAAGCCGTTTTACGGTAATTCCATTGCTTCATACAACACACAGATAACTAGACTATTGTATTTAGAGGTGATCAGTTTCTAAACCTAAAGTAGTAGCCATGCGAAGAACTGAAAAGGGTGATCCATAGACTAGGTCTAGATACATGATAAATTTAGACATACCAGAGTTTAATAATTTTCAATTATAAATTTTTAATAAAAGATTAATTTAACATCATCCCTACTTCTAATTATCTACATTTCAACAATCACAATATTACACTACTCAATAATCATGGCAATAAATGAATCACATACAATATAATCATGCATAATAAATTTAGACATAATATAAGTATGAGAGAAAATATATATCACTCGGAAATTAAGCAGAATAATATAGAGAAAATCTTAGCGTTGCACCAAGTGCTCTTACACCTTGAACCGTGATTACAAAGCTAGCTCCTTGATGTAACGTAAAAAGTCATGTTTTTACGTACATTATTCTTCACTATTTGAGCTATTAATTTGTGAAAACATCTTAAATCAATATTTATTTACTGCAAATCACTAAAGTAGTTCAAATATAGACGTTGCAACAAAAATCGCTATAAACGTCCTAATAACATACAGGATAAAACAAATAAACTTCACCTGATTCCTCCACCTTTATTTACCTTATGATATACACTTCCTAACCATTATTTTATGATTCATAGGTAAGTACGAGATCGGAGAATCAAGAATCAAACAAAATGGATAAGGAACGGAGAAGATACAACATCTAAAGATCAACCGAACGTATTCCAAGCACGTATGAGCTATATACATCTAAAATATCTGATTTTGATATCATTAGAATCGTAACGGAATTACGAGATCATAGGCGAAAGAATCAAGTCAAACGGACAAGAAACGAAGAAGATACGATCAAAACAAGCAACGAACGAAGTACCGAACAACGGGCAAAAACCAAACGGCACCCCTAGATGCCGTATACGACCCTAGGGATGCCGTATACGACCTCCTTGACCCCGTATACTACCTCTAGGGTGCCGTATACGGCCTTAGTGTCTCTAGTGATGCTGTTTTTCAGTTATTTTGAGGTTCGGTGCTTATTCCTTCTTGTATTTTTGCTTCGGGACTTGTACGGGGGACTTGGGACATTTGCCTATAAATAGGGGGGCCTCCCCTCCTTCATTCCATCATCCCTTCACTCTCAATCTTCTCTCTACTCTCTCTCACTCACTCTTTCTCTCTCTAGGTTCTCTCTCTAGTTTCTCTATCTAGTCTCTCTCTCTCTAGTTTCTCTCTCTAGAATTTTAATCCTTGAAACTAGTGGGAAGATTATGGGAGAATCCTTCTCTTTTCTTTTTAGATTAGTTATTTAATTTAATTAGTAGAAGCTAGCATTTGTAATGCTTGAGATTTATTAGAAGAAATACAAGTGGTATTCTGCTCGCAATTTGTACCGGTATTATCTATCTTTTCTATTATTAATTTGTCATAATGTTCTTGTTTGATGTTTGTGATTTATTAATTTAGAAATGTTTATTGCCATGTTTTGTGAGTAGTTCCTTGTATGTTTACCATGATATAGATAGTTGTAATTAAGAATGATGTTATGCTTTGTTATCTATCTAAACTTATCAAGAATCTAGACTTAATGTGTCACCATTTCTAGTCCTTCACGTGGCTATCACCTTAGTTGTAGGATTTGACGAAACCCTATTTACGGTAGATAGTTATCTATGTTTATGTATAATGCTATGAGATATCCGTAAAACAGCCCTGTACATAGTATAGCGTTGGAAACACCTTCAGGTGGAGTACAATTACGTGAAAGCTAAGGAAATGTCGAAGGTCTATCTCATCGTGGGATACCTAGAAGTCACCATTCTAGAATATAGTCTAGGAACCCTAAATTTGTGGAAATACTACAGTATTGTACACTGTGAGTATACCTAGGGTTATAAAGTTGTGAAAATACTTAAAGTATGTACACCGCGTATATACCAAGTGTTATAAAGCTGTGGAAATACTTAACGTCCTGTACACCGCGAGTACATCTAGGGATGAATGACTGATTGTAAAGGAGGGTCTAATTCATGACAGAAGTATTTGTGCCTACAGTAATTGAATATGGAGTTCTGAAAAGAAAGCAAAGACTTGGCTGTAGTCTAAGATGCTTAAACCCCTTAACTCCACTTAGCCGATAGTTTAGAATACAAAGTTAAAAATCAGGACACAATTAGATAATAACATTTATACTTAGGAGTTAAGAAATGCCAGATATAATTGCGGTCTGTTGCCTCATTCATGCACCCATGATGTATCTATCCAAAAAAGGTCACTTGGTCTCTAAAGACAGTGAGGGGTGGGGGTTAAAACAGACTGGTCTGATCAGAATCAACATAGCCTAGGACTCAGTGACATACTAATTTAGAACCAGACTAAAGAAGTAGGGTCCTAGTGTTTACACATATAGTTTATCTGTCTGTTAGCTAAATGTGTCCCCAATAAACATCATCCCAACAATACACTATCCTAAATCATGGTGAACCAGGTCTTCGTTATCCTTAAAGTGCTATATATATGCTACATTCCCTTTACTTTTATGCTCTATTAGTTTTAGTAGTGATAAAAACCAAAACATATACCAATCCAACTATCAAAAACCTAGCTTGATTACCAATTTATCTGAACGAGCTCTGTTTCAATTCGATCGTCGTGAGGAACAACCCTGGATAATCCTTACCACATACTAGTATCAGGTATTCGTACCTAGTACCAGTAGGTAGTACGGAGGTTTAAGCCCCCGACAAACTATAAATTTAAAACTTACCCCACACGGATGTGTGCCGATTGGAAACACGACGACCGATCATGCGCACATCACTCCTCTACTCTACTACTAACCGACTAACTAATCTCTTCTAGAGAGAGAAACTCTAGAGAGAGAAACAAAGAAAAAATATAAGAAAGACGAAAAATGAGAGTGTGTGTAGAGATGTGGAGGTGTTGGTGAAGATTGGATGATTGAAATGGTGGAATAAACCATATATTTATACTAGTTTCCCAACCGTATTTCTCAACCATATTTTTGCCTTCAAGTTCCCAACCATATTTTTCAAGCGAATAAAAATCACCAAAAATACGGGCAAGCACCAAAATAGGGGAGAGCCAATCGTATTTCGGGTGGGCTCAACTGTATACGGGAGGCACTCAACCGTATACGGCTGAGCTTGGCCGTATACAGCTGGTCTCAGGCAGTATACCATCCATGTAGGCCGTATACGGTCTGTTGCCAACCGTATACGGTTGGGCTCAGCCGTATACGGCATGGTCCAGACGTATTTCGGGCCCTTTGATGCTTGTATCTTCGTTCGATCGTATCTTTTGCTTCGTGCATCCGTTTTGTGCGATTCTTGCGTTCTCTTAATTTTCTAACGAACAAAATGACACCAATTAGAGGTCATATCTTGAAGTTTAGGTCGTAGGTCATTAAAAGGAACGTATACGAATACCGTTGGTCATTTAGACTTTGTTTTACACGTTTTTCGTATCGTTTTTAGTTATTTTATAAAACACCACTTCCGTTTTTGACTTAGTTAACAAAATATAATGAATAAAGATGTCATTGGTGTGGTTTTGTTAACTTTGTGCCTGAAATGCAGAAGATAACGTACGTAAAAACATGACTTTTTACGTGTTATCAAGTATCCCACACTTAAACTTTTACTTGTACTCAAGAAAACTTTAAAATTCTCATTTGCTATAAAGGTTTTTGAAAGTTAATTTTTAGGTTGACTTAAAATATTCTGATATTAATTAGTTTTCAGATTTCAAATAAACCTTTTTAGAAAATAAGTATCATTAGGATAGTCGTCCCTTAGATTTGAAATGATAACCCTGACATACTTTAACAATTCTCGAGATGGATATTGTACATGACTAGGCGATCTCACCAGGTGGTCACTCAATTCACTCGAAGTGTATCGGGTTATCTATCATTTTAATTCAAAGAAATCGCTCATAAAGCCAGTCATGCATCACTTATCGTCATAGGTTTGGTCGAGAATCGGATCTCCAACACTTCGGTGAGGACAGTGCTAGTCATCCCAAGACATTTTAAAGGGTTGTAATGTTCAGTGAGGGCTAAGGGGTATGGAGAATGGTGATTTTAGGTTTCAAGGGTTTGGTTTAACTTAGAAATCCTAAAATTATGAAAAGATTTATTTAGACATACTTGAACGAAACGAAAAACGGAGTAGGGGAATTATCTCAAAAGGATAGCTTTTGTGACATCTATCCCGAGAATACACGTGGATTTTTATGACATTCTGAATCTGGCATTCTTGCGAGAAATTGAGACATTAAGCTTTGTTTCTTTTTCTCTTTTTTGTGGAACTTTTAAGACTCTTTTTTTTTTTTGAGAGATCCTGGATATTTTTGCCTTTCAACACTTCATTTTACTGAGTTTTTCAAGGGTGCCAATTTTTCGCACCTGAATTTTACTTCTAGAGATTTGAATTTCTAACGCACATAACATTTTTCTTGAAGGAACGCAAAGTAACTGAGAGTTTTCGACGCAAGTGACAAGGAAATCTAAATGATACTTTTCATAACCTTAAAAGTTCTAAGCTAAAATTTTGGAGGGATAAGGGAAAGTGGATTGGTGTATAATGTGGGGTTTAAGAAAGAATTTAGCGGTTAAGGCTCAACATGTTTTACTAATGGTTCTTTAACACTAAAAAATTTAGAGTTGGTCGGGTTAGGCTTGAAAACGTTAGTGAAAAAGGGTTTTCTTCCTAAGAAATATCAAGGTCCTCTGATTGCACATTCACCACGTACGGTGCTCATCGGTGTGGTCTCGAAACGTATACCAAGAGCAAGTTCTAATTCAAAGCTCATGCATCGACACACACATCAATCGAATAGTGAAGTATTAAAGATGAATGCTTATATTAGGCTCAAATAACTCACTGCAGTGGGTTTGTATGTGCATAGCCGTGCAACGCTCATGGATTAACATTTCATTTCTAAAAAATTTTGTATCCTAACTTATCTTACTTTCCAAAGAAACTTATTCAATTTCTGAAAAAAGGATCTTTCACAAAAGTATTTTAAGTCAAAAATTTAAAAATTTAATTAAAAATGAGGTTTTCTTGAAAAAATTTTAAGTCAACTGAGAGGTTTACTTTGGACAAGCAATCAAAGTCAAAGTTGTTGATGCAATATTTGAGATTGTAAAATAATTTATTTAAATGTGCTTTAAATGTAAATATTAATACTAGCTTAGGAGTTTAGAATCTCTATAAATAGGTATAGCTAGTGATCATTATGTAACCTTGGTAAGACTTGTACACTTGAGCTTTCACTTTGATTAAATCAAAACACATAGTTAATGGTGTGGACTTGTGTTTCTCTCTCAATATTCAAACACATTCAAACACAAATTCATACGAACATTCGATTCGATTCGATGCGGTATTCGATATTCGTATAAAGGATATACGATCCTACAATTGCTATCAGAGCAAGGTATTACGTTATCGCAAGTATACGAATCGAAATCAAAGGAAATTATTCAAGAAAAGTCAATGTGTTCATCAAAAGTCAACAAAAAGTCAACTGTGATTTTCAAATTCGCAAATCTGTTAATGTTTGGGAGAAATTGAGGTTACAGATCCATTGTGTGATCATCAACCAACATTTTTCACGGATCAATTCGGTAGAATAACACGGTTTATAGATTGAATCATTGAGGTGTTCATCATTCTGCTCGCCACTGTTCTTCAAGGTTTCAAAATCAAATTCGAAGATTCCGTAGTTTTTATGAGAAATTGATGATTCTGATACATTCTTTGATGATTATGAAATGTTTTGATCTGATTAATTGATCAAATCAAGCAATTTTCATGATAAAATCTTAAAATCCCAGAAAACCCACGAACTTGCCGTTCTTCGATTTAAAATTCAATTTGATTAATTCGCGATGTTTTTGATCCAATTCTGATGACAGAAACCTTTATAAATGATCAACACATGTTTTCATCGGATCAATTTCAATTTTAATCAGGATTAAAAGTATTTTTGATTTCAAGTTCTTGAACAGAGAGATAACTGTAAGTTGCGAATTTGTTCCTGCGAAGTTGACTTTGTGAACTTATTGAATTAGTTCGCAGGTGTTAATCAACTAATTACGAACTAGTTGATTTCTGCAAACTTGATTTCTGCGAACTTATTGATCATGCGTACTTATTTCACTAGTTCGCAGGTGTTGATCAATTGATTGGTTTGAGAACTTAATTGTAATTTTATCTACGAACTTTTCTTTGCGAACTTAGAAAAAAATATATATAAGAAATAATTTTGAGTTTAGGCTGAAATTGTTTAATTTTAGCTTGAGAAAAATTTCGTTTTGCCCGAGCGTTTTTGGACGAATGTTTGAAGCGAAAATTGACACAGGTTGCGCGTACTCTAAGATTTGAATTTGTTGATTGATACTGGAATTACGGATTGTTTTGAATATCTTGTTTCGACTGAAGCTTAACGAATTGTCCAAGTTATCAGATTATTCGGATTGTGTAATAATTTAAACGGGTAAACTATTCGAATTGGCGCGTATCTGTTCACATTTTTTAGAGTGACATTTTTGAGCTAAACGAGATGGGGTTCATATACTGGCATGATTTTGATTTCTAGAAAAATGGGATAAAGATGTTTATTAAAAAAAAAATATCCAGATTTGTTGATCTCAATCACAGAGCGATATGAAGGACCAAAATGTAACAGAGTTTGCCTTCCAAGTTTACGTCAGATGATGAAAAGGAAAGTTTTTAAAAGACGATGGAGCAAAAGATGTGATTACTGAATACATATCTAAAGAGGTCATTTCAGTTTGTAAATGTTATGACACTTCATATGATTTTATGGGAAGGTCTGTCGATCATGTTTGGACAAAATGATAAATTGAAATCGATAGGGTCTGACGAAGAGATTAACGGAGAGTTGTTGATCAAACGTGATCAGGTTATTTCTAATTCAGATTCTCTCACATGTTTAAATTGTGTTGAGTTACATAAAAATCTCAAACACTATCAAGAGCACAATCTAAGGTTGATAATATTGGAAATCATTTGGTCTTTGAAACGATTTTAAATATAACATGATCAAAAATGCAGGGGAAACAATTAAACATAATTGTATAAAAGATTTCCAATTTGGATTCAATTGAATATACTAGATTAACCACGATAATAAATAATGATGAAGTTAGATATACCTTTAACAAGTATTGAATGAGAATGCGTAGAAAACTAGTGTCCAAGATAGAACACTTCTAATGATCCACACACGAGCACTTCAAAGAATCACTATGATTATTTAATGAAACACAAATAAGCACAACCTCTTGTGCGTTATCTTACGTAGAATTTTAACTAAGAAAAAGGTTTGCGTTTATCCTTTGTTTTCGTAGCAGTAAAACAAGAAAAAGGGTTTTGTTTGTTTCGTACGCCGCAAAATTCAAGGAAACAAAAGTGGTTTTTTTTAATTGTTGTTTTCATTCGCAGGGAGCAGTGAAACAAGTAGAATCAATATTTATATTAACAAAACAATCCCTTTTAGTTACATAAATCAAAAACATAAAACCAATCATTAATTTGTTGCATACGTAACTAAAACTATAATTAAATATATTCATTATATTTAATTATACTAATCTATTAATTAATTAATACCTTTATTAATAAATAAGTTATGGAGTAATAAACCATTTTTAAACCTTTAGTGTATTTAAACTCAAGTAGCTCAAATAAAAAATAAGATATTTTATATGTTCAATTACTAGAATAATATATACAACATATATATTATTAATTGGTATCTCAATCTTTTTCGTGTGTGACTCCATAGATTTATACATAATTAGTAGTATAGACGTTGTACTATGCACATAGTTCCAACAAACTCCCACTTGTGCATGACACAACGTCAAGTAACTATACCAATAGTGGTTAGCGTCTAGCAACACGCCACTGCCCCTAACTATATATGAATGTTTGTCTCTACAAAAATACATTAGCTTGTAATATAATAATGGCTTGTTGTCTAATCTCCCTTTGTTACCGATATCAATTGAACTTTAGACATGGATCGAATCATTCTCATAATAGTTCAATTATTGATTTCTTGATCAAGAACTCGAATAAGATCATCAAACTAAATTGACCAACAATCAATGTCGTTTGAGTATGGCCATACACTCATATCTATTTGATTCATCGAGGGGCCCAGTGATATCATACTCTCAGTTAGTAGAGGAACAAATTCCATCATGACTACGTGCGTCTATCATACATTTCACACTATGTCTAATGTTAGTCTTTATAATTGTTTTATTCAGAACAACGTTTGACTATATCAAAACATAATGATCCATACACTCTAGAACCAACATGTATCTCAGGTCTAAGGATATAAAGACACAATCATTTTCGAGATTTACCAATGACGTCGATCCATGTAGTGACATCTCGAGGGTTGGGTCAATCCAATATTCACCAACAGTGAATACATATGAATTTGGTCGCAGCAAGTCACATTTTCATCAACAATGAATATTAACCAACATTCACATTCGTTTTAATTCATTGTTATTCACATAACATGACTGACTATGGATGTTTAGAATAAGCTTGTTATTCACGGATTTAAACATGCTAATATAGAACACATTAATATTAATGAAAACGATCATACCAAGTATATCAATTCATACATAAATAAAACTGCTTATATGTTCCAAAAATTCAAATACTAAAAATTACAAATCAAACAAACTGCAAATAAAACGAAGTCCAATACCTCTAGCGTGATCATCATGCTTATTGTGAGGCATGGGCTTTGTGAAATGGATCAGCTACATTATAATTTGTATGAACCTTAAGAATACTAATTTCATTCACTCGTTTTACTCATCAGGTGAAGTAGGAAATTGAGACTTGCTCAACATTATGCCTTGTTGCATTTGCAAGTTTCCACGTTTGGAATCTTGCATCTTGAACCGTTTCAAGATTTTGTAAATGTACTTATTTTGACTGAGACATATTAACCGCTTAGAATAATCCCTATAGATCTTTATCCCTAGGATGTACGTTGTTTCTCCTAGATCTTTCGTCGCAAAGCATTTCCCAAACCAAGACTTAACGTCTTGCAATGTTGGAATATTGTTGCTGATAAGTACTAAACATACAAGATCACGAAGACTACAACGCTCCCACTAGCTCTAATGTAAACACATGGCTCATCTCCGTTTTGAGCAAACCAAATTCCTTGATTTTCTCATCGAAACGAAGATTCCAGCTCCTAGATGCTTGCCTCCATCCATATATGGACCTTTGAAGCTTGCACACTTTCTTATGGTACTTTTGATTCACAAACCCTTCTGGTTGCACCATATATACGTCCTCTCTTAGGTGACCATTTAAGAAGACGGTTTTGACATCCATTTGCCATATCTATTGGGTTGTTGAGAAACTCCACCAGTTCTGCGAATGCCAGGAGTTTCGTGATGTGCCTCTACATCAACATGCTCGGGCTCAACACGTTTGCTAGTGCCAACGGAAGGTGTTATATCTTGTAGTTCTTGAATTTCTTCGAGATCTACATTGCTCCCCCTTGTTTCTTGTAATAAGAGATTTCTCTCTATGAAAAACTTTATGAAGAAAAATATAAAGTTTTGAATACTAATAATCAAGAGTTAAAAATCACGATTTTAAATAAGCAAGCGGGAATCAATCATTATATTACTGAGCTTGATAGTGTAAATAAAGAATTTGCTGAAGCTAAGAGTGATGTTTTGACTTACAAGCACAAACTTTCAAATTTCTCAGTCTCTTCTTTATTTTTGGATGAGATAATTCATGCACAGAAAACGGATACGAAATCCAAAGCCGGCATTGGGTACCATTCAGTACCTCTACCTTCGAGTTATGTACAAATGTCAGTTAAGGATGCAATTATGGACTTTGTTTCTACAACTCCCTTGGTTGTCGATCCGATTTCTGTTACTAACTCAGTTAAGCATGTTGAGATGGATCTCGAATTAAAGAGAGCCACTGAAAAAATCACACTTCTTGAAGAGAAACTGAAAAATATTCAAAATGAGAATGTGATTTTGAAAAGTCAAAATGATTTGCGAAGAGCTGAAACGAATAAACTTCTTTTTCCCGATGAACCAAAAGGATTTTTGGTTTTGTAGGATCGCAATAAAGACTGATCTTAAACAATGAATCAATAAACAATAACTAATGCGCGGAATTCAATAGCTATCGATTGTACGTTCAACAACAAAATCACAAACACATATATTGAATTAATCATATAAAGCAATGTGAATTACAATGACAGGAACACTGAGAATGACAAAAGCTGCCAAAGAAAATTCGTATGTGCCAAAATGCAAAGTGTCAAGCTGAGCAAACTGAAACCCTAAACGAGTATTTATATGTAACTAATCTGGACTAAATGGCGATATTGGTGATATCGCCTGTGCGATATTAGTGATATCGCCCAAGCGATATTAGTGATATCGCCTAAGACAAAATTAATCTAATTAATTACAACTCGAAACTTAGACCAAGTGACAGACACTCTAAATGTATCAACAAACTCCCCCGTGTCTTCAGCTTGGTCTTCAAAAAGTCTTCAGTCTAAACCCATCCAGTAGGAAATTTGCCACCCGCATGGATTCCATGGGTTACACAGATATCTACAATTTTCTTCACCAACAAACTCCCCCATTGAGATAGCTTGGTCTTCAAAAGTCTTGATGTTCAGTCTCATATGACTGATATCCAATTAGATCTTCAACTTCAGTGACCATCATCTCTTTCATCAATAGCTTCTCCAATAGTATTTATCTTCAAAGTCTTTGGAGAACTCTCATCAATTCTTGTCTTTTGAATATGAGCATGATATGTAACTTGAATAAAATAACTCAGAAATAAAATATTTTTGTAATTTTCTTTATAAGACAGAATTAAAATACTGAAAGCAATAAATAAACAATCTTTTTGGGGACGGAATTGTTTTGGTCTGGTTAGGGATCATATCAGGATAACATGCAATTATTAGGAAATAGTAAGTGTTATTTCGATTATCAGTATATTTGTCCACTTTAAATTTACTTAGCATATTTAAATCACCTGTTATAAAGATTATTTCAAGACGATTATTGATATTTTTATCCATCTAAACATTTGTACTTAAGTGTATGATGTCAACTCATAATAAGATGAATCACTTGTGTTATTATTAGCATGCATATTATAGTATATAAATCACATTTAAAATATACATTTGAAATCAAAAACATGTTAGTATTTTCTATATAGAAGGTGAGGGTATGAACGTATCTTTAGAACTAAGATAGCGGTGACAGGTCTGTACTTTCGTACAACAGAGTCACATAAGCAATAGTTCGGGTTGAACAAACACCAGTCTGAACAATTAAACTAGAGGATACAGGTCTGTACTTTCGTACAACAGAGTACCATAGTTTAACACAAACCAGTACGAGGCAAGCTTTTTATAACTTTTCTGCACTTTTGTACATTTTATTTTGAGAATTTGAGGAATGCCACGGGTACGTAGTGGTTGTCTATAGGTTAACATAGACTACGCACCTAAGTTCTTTTGAAGAATATATTAGATGAAACCAGGTCTGTATTTTCATACAACAGAGGAGACACCTAATATATTCCCCCAGATAACACCATACAAAGACCCTATATTTTTTAGATCATAACATGTTCATCATCCAAATATTAAGACGAAGCGTCAAAATATTTTGGACATTTTTGCCCTTATTTTAACTTAATGTCATACATATTAATATGTCTTTATATAAAGTAATATGCATATTTGAAAGTTAAGCTTCTTAGTAACTTTAGAACAAATGCCTACCAATACATTATTTGATGAAGCTAATATTTATAAAAGGTATTTCAAGTATGCTAGATAAATCTACTGACACATCAAACATAAATCTTAAAATTCCATTTTATGCATGTTTCCTGATGTACTATCATTTCCCCAATTGTTTACAGACACAATTCAAAGTTGCACTTATCAAGAATTTGCCTGTTCATATTTTTCTGACTTTTTAAATTAGAAATTTTAAAATTTCTCCCCCTGAACAGCAAATTCTTTACACAAAAACAACAACTAAATAATCATTTAAACAAAACAGAAGGGTTTCAAGTCACATATCAAGTCAAATTCCAATTCTTTTAGCACTTTTTAACCACCTTGTTTCACTTCAAAAATATCATCCATTCGCTCAAACATCATCACCACACATGATCACATCCTTGCAGTCACTAAAGGTATTAGCTATAAAAAACCGGACTGCATCACCACAAACAAACATTAGTACTTATGAGACACCCAAGCCTTGATAGACTTGGGTTGTCCACTATCGTCCATAACCATCACATCAATGAGTTTATGATATTTTAAAAACTCAGTTGATTTCATTGATGTGTTGTTTGTGGATTTAGGTTTCCAAACCCGTTTAGGTTCAGATGAGTTGTTTTCAACAATGTTGGGCTTTTGAACAGCAGGTCTACTAGGCCCAACTTTGTTAACTCTAGCCATAGGTTTTGGAGAGTTGGATGCACAACTAGATATAGGCGAAAATGAACCACGCCTTGAAAAAGATTTTTGAAAAGAATTTCTAAACAATGAAGTTCTTGGCATCCCTCTACCAAACCTATCTTGTCGCAAACTTGAGAGACGCTTATCAAGTTGTGTTTCAGCTCCTCGACAAAGTTGACGTTTTCAAAGCTCACTTGACCATTTGTGAGTGTTCCAAGTCCAGTTATTGTACCTCCAGTATCACCAGCAAAGGCAACATGTCCCCCATTATATGGTTTAACATCTGAGAGCAGGGAGATATTGCCTGTCATGTGTCGCGAACAGCCACTGTCAACATACCACTTGCTATTCTGCACCTTTGACTGTCACAACACAAGGAAAAAAAAATGTTAGTTTGAAATGGAGACCCAAGCCTTGACAGACTTGAGTACTCCTGAGACTTCATCTATTATTATCACATCAGTTAAAACCTTGTTTTTTAGTACATCATTATCTTTTATTGATGTGATAACTTCAGATGACATAACATTTTTTGTACTTTTCTTTATCCAAACTTTCTGAGATAAAGTCGGTTGCTTATTAATAACATTAACCTTTCGATCAATTGATTGAGTAGGTGTAATGTTGTTAACTTTAGAAATTGGAACATGTCGAGATAATCCAGGTTGTTTTGACTTTTGAAAATTTTTTCTTTTATTATAACCTGTACTATATCGTGATGCCCATTTTCTAGCAAGCACATGACATTGATTAATGAGATGACCCTGCTTCTGACAGTAGAAGCATGATCGTCTTTCTCGGAAAGTTTGATCAGAACTTGATAGTGGTTTAGGTGAAAGAGGAACCCTACGAGGTTTAATTTCAGGTACGTTTACTGCACATGAACACTTATGTGAACATGATGGAGTAAACGTATTCACAGTTGAAGTAATCTTTGGAGAAGGATTTTCAATTGAAACTTTATTATTTTTAAACTTCTCCTGGATGACTTGTTTCTTTTCAGGTTTGAGGTTATTCTTTTTAACATTCTGTGTAACCTCGTGAGTTACATCCTCCACTTCTACCACTTCTTCAACATTTGTTGAAAGGACAAACTTGATTGGTTCAATTTTAGGCTTAATAAGCTCAGCCTTCTTTTTATTTGAACTCAAAACTTTAAGCAACTCAGGTTGCTTGTTATCAGCAGCCTTAACAAGCTTAGGCTGTTTAACATCATCACCCTTGACAGTTTCAGGCTGATTGGGAATTTCAACACTAACTGGTTCTGCCACAGGATTTGTATCCTTCTTAAGAACAGAAGGTACAAAATCTTTAATTTCTTCCTGCGAAAGAATAGGCTGATTCAAGTTTGAGGGAGGAGGTTGGTTGTGATAACCAATTCCTGCCTTACTCTTTGTATCAGTCCGTTGATTTTGCAGAATATCAGAAAAGACCATAGTAGATGTGGAAATATTTGCAAGTCTGCGTTTTAAATCAACATTATCCGATTGAGTTTCAGCAAGTTCTTTTTTAAGATGAGAAATGAGTTTTAAATAACTGTCAATCGCATCTTGTTTGTTAAAAATCATTGCTTTTAACTCTTTCTTTTCTTCCATAATAGTTTTCTGATTTATAACATAGACTTTTTCATTTTCTTTTAAAACTTTGTTTGCTTCAATAAGATTGGTCAGATCTATATTTAAGCGATCATTATCTACCATGTACCTGTTGATTTTACCAGTTAGTGTGATACAGGTTTGGCAATTAAAAGAATCACATTCTACCTCATTTTGAACATCTGCCATAAGGGCAACATTTTCTTGATCATTCATAGCCGAAAAATCATATGCTTCTTCTTCTTCTAACAGAATGGCTGCCTTGGCTACTTCATTATCCTTTTTGTAGGTAGAAGGTTTTGAAAAACCCGTAGATGGTTGTCTACCCTTCTCACATTCTCGTGCAAAGTGACCCAGATTTTGACATTTGTAGCATCTGATCTTGGATTTGTCAAATCCCATGTTGGTTTTATCAGTGACGTCTTCAAGAGATCTCTTTCCAGTTCTCCTTAAATACGTCTTAGTCCTTCTTGTCAGCATGGCCATGTTCCAACGAAGATCCACTCTCTCTAACTCATCAGGATCAACTTGCGCAAAATCTTCGTCGGTAAGATCTACCGAGTTAATCCTCTTTGAAAGAAAATCATCGTATGATGATAGAAAGGCATTAAAGATTACTGCATGCTCATTGTGAGATGCAGTAGCAGAAGAGGATGATTGAGATGGAAAAGAAGAGAATGTCCCAACTGAGTTATTTCCCGAAGAGTAATTGGGTTTAGAGGAAGATGTAGACGGCCCAGATAGAAGTGCTGTACTTCCATATCCAAAATTACTATTATCAGGAAGCAAAGAGCTAGATCTTGTGCTTTTCTTCTGAATGTCCAAGGCACATGTTTCAAGCTTCCCAATAAGTTGATCCAGAGACATAGCTAGTATGTCTGGATCATTCTCCATCATCAGCACTCTAGTTTCCCAGTGAGGAGGCAGAGCATTCAGTAGCTTCTTGTTGACTTCAATATAGCTAAATTTGTAGCCTCCTTCAGTCAGCTCATTTACAAGACGCGAATATCTGCAGAATAAATCTTTCACCGTCTCATTCTTCTGGATGTCAAACAGATCATACTGTTTCTTCACTAACTCCAGTTTACTTTGCTTGTACTCAGTAGTACCTCCACATCGTTCAGCTATGCCATTCCACAGATCATAAGCGATGTCGTGTTGTTTAAACATTTTCATGGCATCTGCAGGTAAAGACATGGTTATAGCAGAGTGAGCCTTTCTTTCACATTCCCATGCTTTGCGTTCTTCAACAGACATGGAACGAATAGGCTTTGGTGGAGGAATACCAACATGCTCTCCACTTGAAACAGGTCTTACGTATCGTTCCAGTAAAGGTATCTCCATTTCAGGGTCGGTAAACGCGACAAACGATAAAAATCTACCTCTCCATTCAGAATACTCCATTCCTGGAGCAAAGAATGGAGGTTTGTTTGCACTACCCACTTCAGCATTGTGTTTTAACATTGCATTAACAGCTTGTAAAGTAGACATTTTAATTTATATTAATTAAAATTAACTTTTGAAAAAGGTTTAAAATTTGTCTAACACCCTATAGCGATATTGCTAATATCGCTAACAATCTGATGATTGAGCGATATTGGTGATATCACTATCAATATCGCTAATTAAAGCGCAAATCAAAATCAGACAAAACAGACGATATCACAGACGATATTGCAAGTAATATCGCTAAACTTAATCAGGCGATATTGAATCAATATCGCAAAAATTAACAAGGCGATACCAGGTTATATCTCTAGTAATATCGCTAGAGATATCGCTCAAATTAATGAGCACAGAACACGTAATATCGCTGTAACCCTAAAGGCGATATTATTGTAATATCGCTTTTAATATCGCTAAAACGGCTGTAAACCCTAAAATTTCAAAGACAACGAAATTTTCAAAGTTTAGAGTAGCAAACAACGAACACGAATCCTGAAAACACTAAAAATACTGATTAAATAGCTTTTTAAGAGTAAAAACAATTTGTTTATGCTAAAAAACTAGTTAATACGACTTTTAAACGTACGAATAATGATTCAATAACCACTAATCCAATGATTAAATGGCTCTGATACCAATTGTAGGATCGCAATAAAGACTGATCTTAAACAATGAATCAATAAACAATAACTAATGCGCGGAATTCAATAGCTATCGATTGTACGTTCAACAACAAAATCACAAACACATATATTGAATTAATCATATAAAGCAATGTGAATTACAATGACAGGAACACTGAGAATGACAAAAGCTGCCAAAGAAAATTCGTATGTGCCAAAATGCAAAGTGTCAAGCTGAGCAAACTGAAACCCTAAACGAGTATTTATATGTAACTAATCTGGACTAAATGGCGATATTGGTGATATCGCCTGTGCGATATTAGTGATATCGCCCAAGCGATATTAGTGATATCGCCTAAGACAAAATTAATCTAATTAATTACAACTCGAAACTTAGACCAAGTGACAGACACTCTAAATGTATCAACAGGTTTACCCACCACGGGAAGGTTTGAGTTTTGGTAAATATAATTCTGAGGTTAAAGGATCTTTAGCAATTCTTATGGTTTATACTAAAGATTACTTTGGTCATGAACTTCAAATGTCATTCTTAACAAGTTCTAATGAAGCAAAAGAATTTGAGGACTTCAATCGCACAAGAACTGATAATGTACAAGTTCCATTTAACTATGAGAAACTTAACGCAAGTTATGAAACTCGAGAGTTAACACTTTCGGACGAATACTTGCCGAGTTATTCAAGAGAGGAACTTGATCAAAACTTTGTTTTAGATCAAGTGATTTCTTCAATATTATATGTTCCACAATCAGTTTTAATAAAAAAGATTGATCAATTAAGATCACAATTGGAACAAAATAATAGTAAGATGGAAAATGTCACGACTAAGTTCTTATCCAAGATTGATGAGCTTCAAAGACTTAACGTTTCATCAATTCTAAAATTGGAATTAAAAGTTTCTGAATCAAAGCCTGAACCTAATCACAAAAAGGGAAAAAGTTATCGCCAAAATGTAAGAGAGTCAAAAGAAGAAAGTTCCAAAGAAGAATTTCACGGAAAATTCCTCTAAAAGGTTTTCAAAAAGAGTTTCTCAGTTTACTAATTATTCTTTACATAAGAATAAGAAGTATTTTGATAAACTTCATTCAAGTGGATCATTTTCTTTTCCGAGGTTAAACGATTGTGCTTTAATGAAAACGGTTTCTTATACTTCAAAGCAAATGTTTGTTTGGAAACCAAAACAACATTTTTCTGAAAAATCTTCTAAGGCAAAATCATTCACCTATTCAAGAGCACAAATGCTTTCACCTACATCACCAAATGCCTTTCATTCGATGCAAGAAATGAATGATTTTGTAACTCACGTTCGAAAGAAAGAATATTCTGTTGGATATAGTGTCCAAGTTCATAACTAATTGGTAAGTATATCATTAAAAGTAGAGTCCTTTTTGGGTCGCCCTCAGCGAACAGTTAAGAGAAATAAATGAGAGATGATAATATTAATTGAAATTAATATTATGGTTAATTATTTGGTTTATTAATTATTATAGTTGATAAATTAATTAGAAACTAAAAGAAATGAAAGGAAAAATCTGGAAGCCAAATCCAACCGCCGGTTGGAAAGTTCAACCGGCGGCTGGAGTCCAAAATGTAAGGCGATGGAGCACGCGTGTCGTGGCTCGGGTTCTTTGGCAGAGAGCAAGCCCAACTGCCGACTGGATAATCCAACCGGCGGTTGGAAGGCCGAATCAGCTTGTCCCACATCGGATTCTAGAAGAAACCGTAGCTTCCCTCTCCCTATATAAATAGAGGGCATGCCATGGCTTCAAAGCACACAATTCTCTCTTTCTCATTCCTACTCCTTGTGAGAGTTTACTCGATTAGATTCGGGACCGTAGGAGTTGAAATTTTCTCTTTGGTTTGTGGGTGTGAGCCATTAGAGGTGCTCTGGTTTGAGTACTCGCCTTCAAGTCAAGAAGGTCTGCTAAGGTGGTCTGCGTGTGAGAAATCCGATTTTCTCAAAGGTTAGTGTTTTCTTATTTATTTATTTTATTTTGTTGCTTATTATTATTAAGTTAAGATTCTTTAGGGTTTAGTTTCCTTCGTACCCTAGATTAATTGTTATTTCCGCATTGTATGTTAATCTAGTAAGGGAATAGAAAATCCATCAGTGGTATCAGAGCCTTAGCTTAATAATATAGGCACTTAACATGGAGTTACTGCTTAGTTAATGGTTAATTGTAAATAGTAATCCATAGATAAATTTGTATGATCATTAAATGTTAATATGGATCTAGAGTAAATACTAATATTTAAATTGTTTAAATGATATCCCTAAATTTTAAAATGTTTAAAATAGATCCCTAAACTTTAAAAATTTAAAGAGACCTATATATATTATGATAAATATATATATGTATCATTTAAAGTCTAAACACGTTATCAGTCAATTGATAAATCGGCTCACCCATGGTGAACAAACTATAAGAGAGGTATAAGGCGGGATGCTTTACTTCCCTAAAGAAGTGGGATTTTAATATGCTTCACGTTGACTTACTTCTCCGCTTCTTTGTGCGTTCAATGGAGCTACCGAGGACTTTTGATAGGATGATGTCAAGATCAAAAGTATTGACTTAAAGTACTAAAACAAAATTCCATTTTAAGTATAACAAATGTGAATTGTATACTAGCCCATGAAAACCGCAGATCTCTCATATGGACTATTAATGGAGCGTGTGTGGTTTACCGGCACATTAATGAGAAGACATAAGTGAGAGGTAATGTGAGACTCGCGATTCTCGAGCGTACTCGGGTCGGGGACCACACGGGTTTTGCATGGTTAAGTTCACTATCTTATTCATGATCCTTGACATCCCAGTCATTAATGGTAGATAAGCATATCCGAGATTAACATGCCATTGATTGAATCAATGAACCTCAAAAGTACTAGGAATTTCATAGAGAATGAAATTGACAAAAGCATTGTCTACCTAAAATAAATTGGTGATATGATTACGGCAAACCTCTTCATAAAACGAATCGAAAAATGGATCCTAGCCTTAATTTAGAATTGGGTAATTAAATAATTAAGGAATATTCACACTAACTAAAACTGTTTTATATTATAGATGTCTATTGAAAATGGTACTAATCCACCCGTTCCCAGTTCCGCAAATAACTCGAACTTCTCAGTACTCTCAGTCCTTGGGAGGGAAAGACTTACCGGTCCAAACGATATGGATTGGATGCGAAACCTTAGGTTTACCCTAAGGTACGAGAATAAGGAGTATGTTTTCGATGAGCAGATTCCCACTATTGATGATGATTCAACCCAAGAGGAGATCTTCTATTCTGCTTGTTGAAAGGTTCGTGCGGGCCCGGGTCAACCCACCCTCAACTGAGAATCTCTTGTTTCGGAGAAATCAGTGGCTCACGAGGAATGGAAAGGAACATATTATATCAAAAATGGGCTCATAAACCGGGCGGGCACATGACCATTGAGGACTACACGAGTCAAACTCGTGGAGATATTCGTCCAGGAGTAGAACGTCCGGCAATAGCCAGAGAAGTAGAGTTTGAATTAAAGGGACAATTTCTAAAAGAACTTAGAGAGAACCCTTTTAAAGGAGAAGATAAAGAAGATGCTAATGAGCACGTGGAGAAAATTTTAGAGATTGCTGACATGTTTAACATCCTTAACGTCACCAGAGATCAAGTTATGCTAAGAGTATTCCTTTTAACCTTAAAAGAGGGAGCTAAAAGATGGATCAATAATGAACCAGCAAGTTCAATTACTACATGGGAGGATTTACATACTAAATTTCTGAAAATGTATTGTACCCCGTCCAAGACTTCAAAGATGATTAAGGATATCAGGAACTTCAAGCAAAAATCCGATGAATCTTTATTCCAAGCATGGGAACGATATAAAGAGATGTTACACAAGTGTCCGCAACATGATTTGAATGTGCAACAGGTAATTACGGTATTTTACAAAGGTGCTGATCGTGCAACGCGTCAACAATTGGATGCACAAGGACCAATACCAAAGAAAACTCCTGCTCTAGCACGACAAGGAATTGAGGAACTCGCAAAACACTCTCAACTTTGGGACGATGGTTCTGTAGGAAGGAAGAAATCTGGTGAAGACAGTGAGGGACTTGCAGCAATAACAGCTAAGTTAGAAAGTTTGGGGCGAGATATTAAAAAAGTGAATGAACAAGTTCATGCGATTCGAATTGGATGCGAGATATGCGGAGGAAATCACTTAAGAACAGAGTATCCAGAAAGGGATATAGATCTAGCTACAGAGGAAGTTAAATATGGAGATTTTCAAGGAAATAACTTTCGAAGAAATAATCAAGGCAGCAACGGTCAATATCAACAACGGGCACCAGGATACTTCGTTAAGAATGGGCAGAACCCATCTTTTTCCGATAAGATGGGATCAATGGAAGGTATGATGAGTAAATTTATTGAGGCTAACGAGAAATTCATCACAACTACTAGCAAAAGAGTAGAAGAATCAGAGGCTGTAGTTCGTAACCAAGGGGCGTCTATTAAACAAATTGAAGGCGTCGTTCATCAAATTGCAAATGTTTTGCTGGAGAGATTCCCAAAACCATTACCAGGATTTACTGAAACAAATCCAAGGGAACATACCAAGGCAGTGGTTACACGAAGTGGTAAAACTCTAGACTCTCCTATTATTACTAACGATAATGTTAATTCTGAACAGGTTGCTAAAAAGAAGAAAGAAGTGGAAGATATATCAAGAGAACAAGACTGGTGGAACGAAGAAAAAAGAGCCAGAAGTAAAGATTAAGGATTATACTCCCCCACCACCTTATCCAGCTGCCTTACTGTAACACCCTTCTCTTCATATTCTATAAAATATTCTTTTATTTCGGAAGCGTAGGTCAAAACATATATTGCATTATTAACATTTATAAAATGTACATATATATCGTTCAAAACAAAGTATGACAACTAGGTGTTACATAATTTCAACTTTCATTTAAGTTATCAAAAAAACATATCAGAGTTGCCAGCTGGTCAAACATTCCTTTGAACATAATCTTCCTGCCCGCCCATATCAATTATGACCTGCAGGGATTAAGGTGGGGGATTAGCACAAAGCTAAGTGAATGAATGTGAAACTAACAATTCAATTTAGCATAACAATCTGTTTACATCAATTAATCGTAAACACATAACGTCAAAGAGGATCGGTGGTTTTTGAGGAACCCTACTGCCGCGGTGGCCCTCAAAGAACGCTTATCACAATCTGTATTGGCCTATACAGAATATACCGATAGCTTGATATTACCATTTCACAACACAGGTTTTAATACAACACATGTACAAAACCCTGTATCTGTAATTCTGTAATAACCAAGTCCAACAATCTGTTGACCTCTTTAATAACAACCAATGCCCGAAGGCCACATTGCACGTAGATTCATAATTAGCAAATCAGACTAAACAGTCTATCAATTATATCTACGTTTACTTGTTGCAACCAAACCGTTACAACCAAATCAAACTTGTGAGTTCCAGATCCACTCACCTGTCAGTGTCAGTCCAACAACTCAGAAGTCTAATGTTACTGAGTCTTCTGCTGATTCGAGAATACAACAAATAATGAGTTAGTAACTCATTCCATAATCATATAACATATTTCAATACATAGTATCGAAATGACAAACAATTTCCAAGTTATAACAATGCACTTATATAATTATTTACTCAATCATCATAATAACATATTTAAGCGAAGAAGCAAATCCCTGAAGTCTAAGAAACAAAAGTTCAATCCGAAGTGAAACCAGAAAATCCCGAAACGATGTTTAAAAACTGAAAAATGCCATTTTCGACCCCAAGATGACCCCGAAAGGTCTAAAACCAGAAAATCCCGAAACGAGTTTTAATTATTGGACCGTTTTCGAGTGACTATGCGAAATTCGGCCCAATCCTTGTTAAATGAAAATTGGGTAAATTTTTAGTCACTAAAAGTATCACTAACACATGCACTTTTGAAAATTGCAAAATAAAACTTTTTAAAATCTCAGTTCGCAAAGCAATATCTCAGTTCGCAGAGATTCTCAGTTCGCAAGACAAAATCTCAGTTCGCAGGGCAGCTCAATTCGCAAGACAAAATCTCAGTTCGCAGGGCAACTCAGTTCGCAGCAACTCAGTTCGCAGCAACTCAGTTCGCATCGCAACAACTCAGCTCGTGAACTGAGTTCTTCTTCTTGCAAGCTGTGAACCGAGCCTGCTGTAACCAAAAAACCGAACTTTCTTCTTCCATAACTCACAAATTCGACTTCCTATCATTCTAAAAAGCTTTCTAAATACTTATATACATCAACAGAGATAGAATCAAACCGATTCTCGAAATGATGATGATGATATGAAATTTCAAGCTTCATTTACACAACTATTTCACAAATTGACTAATTTTAATGAAACAAGTTTATGACTAAAATACTCATTTTTAAGAGTAAGAAAAAGATGATGATGATAATATGAAATTCGTTTTTCTAATCTTGAATCACACTCAGGTTGCTATCAATTTGATTGAACGAAATTGTAAGCTTGACTATGTGTTATGAAATGAGAAAATGAGATTAGGAAAGTTTTTAGAAGGTTTGAGAACATATGTATGTATATATATATATATTAATCTAACCCAATACCATTATAATTTTAGTTCCCTTCTTAATCTATTGTCTGGAACCTAAAACCATTTTGCGAAACCAACTACTTTATTTTACCGTCAACTAGATTAATTTAAAACAACGAATTATTTATTAGTCACAGTAATTCATTTATCCTTTTGACTAATATTATCAAATAAACATAATAATACTAAAATATTCCTAACACATTAAATAATTAATCTAAAGTTAGAAAATTACCCGTATATTACTAGACCCTTAGGGTGGATGTTACAAATCTACCCCCCTTAAGAAGATTTCGTCCCCGAAATCTCATCTTGGACAAATAATCTAGGGTATCGTGATCTCATGCTTTCCTCAGTCTCCCACGTATGGTTTGGACCTAGACTATGCTTCCATTTAACTAGCACCGTGGGTATCTGTTTCTTACGCAATTTGGTCACTTTTCTATCTAAGATCTCAACAGGTTCTTCAACTAATTTCTGATTCTGATCAACACGCAATTCTTGTAAAGGAAGAACTTGAGACTGATCTTCAACATTGCATTTCCTCAAATAACAAACATTGAAAGTATCATGAATTCCAGCAAGTTCCGGTGGAAGATTAAGAGTAACTGTCTGATTATTAACAACGCGTCGAGTTTTAAAAGGACCAATATATCTAGGAGCCAATTTTCCTCGTTTTCCAAATCGAATTACACCTTTCCATGGGGAAACTTTCAAATATACCAATTCACCTTCGGCAAAGGAAACGGGTCGCCTACGCGGATCAGCATATTGTTTCTGTCTATCTCGAGCTGCTTTTAATTTCTCGCGAGCAATAGCTACTTTATCGCCTGTAATCTAAACAATATCTGGACCTGCAAACTGTTTCTCCCCGACCTCTAACCAACAAGTTGGTGTTCTGCAACGTCACCCATATAACATCTCATAGGGAGGCATGCCAATACTCGAATGATAAGAGTTATTATAGGCAAACTCAATTAATGGTAGATGCGAATCCCAAGACCCACCGTATTCTAATACACAAGCACGTAGCATATCCTCAAGAGTTTGAATGGTACGCTCTGTCTGGCCGTCTGTCTGGGGTGATAAGCTGTACTTAAATTTACTCGGGTGCCCAACTCATGCTGTAGGCTTTGCCCAAATCGAGATACAAATCGTGAATCTCTGTCAGAAACAATAGATAACGGAATCCCATGCCTCGAAACAATCTCATTAATATACAACTGGGCTAATTTGCTTAAAGATGTTGTCTCACTGGTAGCAAGAAAATGAGCACTTTTCGTTAATTTGTCCACAATCACCCAAATCATATCATTACCTCGTGGTGTCCGTTGAAGTTTAGTTACAAAATCCATAGTTAGATGTTCCCATTTCCATTCTGGAATCTCAAGCTGTTTTAACGACCCATACGGTTTCTGGTGTTCAGCTTTAACTTGAGAGCAAATATGACAAGAATTTACAAATCGTGCCACATCTGTCTTCATCGTAGGCCACCAATATAAAGGTTTCAAATCATGATACATTTTATTACTTCCTGGATGAACCGATAATCGAGATTTATGAGTTTCAGTCAAAATTACATCTCGAAGACCCCCTATCAATGGAATCCAAACACGAGACTGGAAAGTTTTTAATCCGCTCGAATCATCAAGTAACAAATCTTTTCTTTTCAACATGATTTCAGATTTCAAGTTATGATCCATCAAAGCCTCTAATTGGGCAGCTTTTATTTGATTCATTAAATCATAAGAAATTTTCAAACGCATAAAATAAACTTTGTCAGAAGATACCTTTCGGCTCAAAGCGTCTGCAACCACATTAGCTTTTTCCGGATGATATCGGATTTCGCAATCATAATCTTTTATATATTCCAACCATCGTCTCTGACGCATATTCAGCTCTTTTAGTGAAAACATATACTGAAGGCTTTTATGATCTGTACAGATAACACACTTGGTACCATATAGATAATGTCTCCAGATTTTCAAAGCAAATACAACAGCTGCAAGCTCTAAGTCATGGGTTGGATAATTTCTTTCATGAGGTTTAAGCTGACGAGAAGGAAAGCTTATTGCAGGTTCTTAAAGAGCATAAACAGTTATTGCCTTGAAGATTACTGATATAAAGGGTATCAGTCCCTCATACTGCACTTATAAGATTTTGATGGAGGCTGATTTCAAACCTGTGGTGCAACCACTCCGACGATTAAATCCTAAAGTAAAAGATGTTGTGCGGAAAGAGATAATCAAATTACTAGATGCTGGCTTAATCTATCATATTTCGGATAGCCCGTGGGTGAGTCCTGTCCATGTTGTTCCAAAGAAAGGAGGTATGACAGTAGTGGCCAATGATAGGAATGAATTAATTCCCACTCGAATAGTAACATGATGGAGAGTATGCATCGATTATCGAAAATTAAATGATGCCACGAGAAAAGATCATTTTCCGTTGCCATTCATTGATCAGATGATAGAACGATTAGCAGGTAAAAAGTTTTACTATTTTCTAGATGGCTTTTCAGGATACTTTCAAATACCTATTGCAGCAGAAGATCAAGACCAAACGACGTTCACCTGTCCATTTGGTACATTTGCATATATAAGAATGTCTTTTGGATTATGCAACGCTCCAGCAACTTTTCAACGATGCATGATGACTATTTTTCACGATATGGTGGAGAATTTCATGGAGATCTTCATGGATGACTTTTCTGTATTTGGTGACTCATTTAAGGAATGTTTAGGTAATCTAAAGAAAATGTTGCAGCGATGTGAAGTGTCTAATTTGGCACTCAATTGGGAGAAATGTCATTTCATGGTACATGAGGGCATAGTACTTGGACACAAAATTTCAAGAGTGGGGATGGAAGTAGATCCGGCTAAAATAGAAGCAATTTCTAAATTACCTCCTCCAACGAATGTTAAGGGAGTACGAAGTTTCTTAGGGCATTTGGTTTTTATAGACGTTTTATTGAAGACTTTTCCAAAATAGCGAGACCAATGAACCAATTATTGAAAACAGATGCTAAATTTATTTTTAGTGATGCTTGTCTAAAGGCATTTAACACGTTGAAGAAAAAATTAATTTCGGCCCTTATTATGACTAGTCCAGATTGGAGCTTACCATTTGAATTAATGTGTGATGCAAGTGATTACGCAGTCGGAGCATTTCTCGGTCAACGAATCGAAAAGCGTTTTAAGCCAATCTATTATGCAAGCAAAACGTTAACGGATGCTCAGGAGAATTATACAACAACCGAAAAGGAACTTCTAGCAGTAGTCTTTGCATTTGATAAATTTCGTTCTTATTTGGTTTTATCTAAGACTATTATTTTTACTGATCACTCTGCTTTAAAGTATTTGTTAAACAAACACGATGCACGACCTCGGTTGCTGCGATGGATTCTATTATTGCAGGAATTTGATATTGAAATATCAGACAAGAAAGGTGCAGAGAACTTGGCTCCAAATCATTTATCAAGATTGGAGAATTCTGAATTAGAGAAGTTAGATGAATCAGTGATTCAAGACACATTTCCCGATGAGCAGTTAATGTCGATTCGAGTACATACTGATGTACCTTGGTTTGCTAATTACGCTAATTATTTAGTCACTAAAACTTTACCTAAAGATATGCTCTATCAACAAAAGAAGAAATTCTTTGCTGATTTAAAACATTATTTTTGGGAATATCCGTTTTTGTTTCGATTTTGTGCAGATGGTATAATCAGAAGATGCGTGCATGGTGCAGAAAGCAATAATATTTTAGCATAGTGCCATAAAGGACCAGTTGGTGGACATCATGGAGCAAATTATACAGCAAAGAAGGTCCTTGATTCAGGCTTTTATTAGCCAACAATTTTTAAGGATGCTCATGAGTTTGTGCGGAATTGTGATGCTTGCCAATGAGCAGGACATATCTCTAAACGAGATGAGATGCCTCAAACAGGAATACAAGCTTGTGAAATTTTTAATATATGGGGTATCGACTTTATGGGACCTTTTCCGACAAGCCATGGGAATAAATATATTTTGGTGGCAGTAGACTGCGTATCCAAATGGGCAGAAGCCAAAGCATTACCAACAAATGATGCTAGAGTTGTTGTGAAATTTCTAAAACAACCGTTTTCACGATTTGGCATTCCAAGAGCTTTGATCAGTGATCGAGGAACTCATTTTTGTAATGTTCTAATGGAGAAGGTATTGAAAAGGTATGGCGTTACACATAGATTCTCTACACCGTATCATCCACAAACAAGTGATCATGTTGAAGTTACGAATAGAGGGCTAAAACGTATTCTGGAACGTTCCGTAACTAACAATCGCAAGGAATGGTCGACGAAGCTGGACGATGCACTATGGGCCTTCCGTACTGCATTCAAGACACCTACTGGATGTACTCCTTTCCGCTTGATTTATGGAAAGGCGTGCCATTTACCAGTGGAATTGGAACATAAATTTTGGGTCACAAGGTTCCCAAAACTTAGATACAGATTAAATAACAGTTATCTCAACGTGTTAGTTTATATCCAAGTTTTATATCAAACAAGTTTAAATTAATCTAGGCGGAAAACAAGATTAATTTTAACACAGAGTTTATTATGAATCAAAGTATTATTCACAATAAAGTGTTTGTCTCACAAAGATGACAAGGTATTCAAACCCACACAGATGGTTTGAATACGATCCAAGTAGTATACAAAGATACAGTTATCACTACAAACTTCACAGTAAGTGTGGTAATGCTTTAGCCTAAGCTCAAAGGTCTAGTATACTAATTCTCTTGAATTTCTTGGATAATAGCAGTGCTTTTTGGACTGCTATTTATAGAGTTGGATGTAACTCTATATTATCCAGCTTACATAGTTATCCAAGGGATAACAGATGCATCTTGGACAACTTTGCACGCCTTCCTTTTTGCTTTTCTTGAAAATAGAAAAAGCAAAAAGGTAAAAGGTTTCTTTGCTGAGATGAGAACCTTTATATGATGTTTGACCTTTCTCAAACATCTTATCAGTTGTATCTAGCCTAAGGAAAGAAGAATATCTCCTGTACATTTGTACTTTCATTCTTCAATCTGTGCTCTTCAGTCTGTGCTCATCAGTCTGTGATCTTTAGTCTGTGAAGCCTTCTGTATTCAATCTTCATTCTTCAGATGATGAATTCATAAGTCTTCAGAAAGAGCATGGCTTTCAGTCTGTGAGGATCTTCAGTCTGTGTAGCACAGACTCAGAAACACAGACTCAGGAATTTCACTAAGTTTCCTGAATACAACTGAGTTAGATTTTGACTCTTCAGATTTATAACTTAGGTTTGATCATTGTTTTTCCCAACAATCTCCCCCTATCTGATGATGTCAAAATCTATTTACAAAAGATAATAGAGAAATAATAAATACTAAGGTGAATCATAACATATGGATCAAGACTTATATATATATAAAGTCAGAATCACAGTTAGTTCACAAAAATATTACAATTATTACATAAGATTGTAAATCAAAAATCTAACAATCTTCAATCCTTTCTCTGAGCCCTGATCTCTTTCATCTTTTCCACTTTCCTCTTCAACAGTTCTTCCATTTCCTTATCAGATTTGTCTTCAAATTCTTGATACTCTAGGATGATCTTCTTGCAGATATCTTCAAGTCCAATCATCATCCTGAGTTGGGAAAGGTTGTTGAATAACCAGCTGATCAGTCTTCTTCTGAATGGTCTGGCTTGAGAATGTTTGCATTCCTTCAGCAGGGCAATGCAGTGTAGCAGAGACTCTCTATATAGTCCACTTTGATCCTGGAAGCACTCTATCCCATTGATATCTCTATAGCACAGACCTTCAATGTTGTCAGTCTGTACATAAGATCTATCTATGAAAACAATACCTTTGGGTAGAGGATGCTCCCTTCTCTGCTCATTCTCTGTGGATAACCCAGCTGACTTCTTCTTGATTACAAAATTGTTTGCTATGCAAAACAACTTGTACTCTTCTTCTGAGATGAGCCCCAGACTGAGAACTAGCTCAATCAGGTAAGATAGCTCATCCAGAACTTCTTTCTTCAGATCCTTGTCAGCTGCACTCTTCAAAAGATTGGCAATGGATTGCCATTCCTTAAGCCCTAGAGTGTACAGTTCATCCACCCATACCATCTTCTTGCTCTTGGTCAAAGTCAGCTCCAGCTTTAATTTCTGTCCAATCTTGTTCAGATGACATTCTCTGATCTTCTGCTTGAGCTTTGACTTTTGGAAAGTGGCTTGTAGCTTTGGTTTCAGGCTCTCTATCTTCTGTAATCTTATTGACAGCTCTTCATCTTCTTTGATCTGTTGCTCAACTTGACTCATTCTGATCTGAGTCTGTGAACAACTTTCATCTTCTAACTCTTTGGAGAGCATGTCAACAAATCTTGCTTCCTTCAGCTTCTGCTCTTCAATTGATAATACATTTAAGTATTCGGATAAGGTCATACCTTGAGCAGTAGCTTCTTGTTGCAAGAGCTCATCCTGTAGATTTGACAGTTCAGGATTTCTTGTTCCAACAGCATGATCATCCACCATCTTCTTGATCTTGCTTAATCTTTCCTGCTTGGATAAGGCAATCTCCTTGCCCTTACCCTTATCCATTACTTCTTCTATGGTAGAGCTTGACCCAGGATAAGTGCTTATCAGATGAGCACTTCTCCATTGCATTCTGTCTTCAATCTCACTTCTACCTGGAGGCAGTGTTCTGGTTGATGTGGTTGGTCTAGCAGGATAGGCTTCAGCTTGAATGGCTTCAGCTTGAATGGCTTCAGCACTGATAATTAGAACATCAGTGCTTGCTGCTGGTTGCTCTGAGCTCTGAGTCTGTGATTGATGCTGTGTCTCAGTTTGTGCAGGTTCAGAAGGCACAGACTGAGACTCTCCAGTCTTGACTTTTGAGGCTCCTTCACCTACACCTCCAAAAGTAGCATCATCTTCATCATCATCTGATCTTCTGAAAACTTCAGACTCAGAACTGCAGTCAGGATTGATGGCATCATCATCATCACCGTCATTGTCCTGTTCTTCTGCCAGCTTTAAGAACTGGTCCCAGGTTTTGATCCCCTTCATTTTTGGTTGGGAATCAAAGATATCCCTTTCAGGAATCCTCCTGGCCATTCTTTTCATTTTCCTGGCTTTCTTGATTAACAGAGGTTGAACATCTTCTTCTTCTTCTTCCCTTGGTCTTTTCAACTCCAGCTGACCTTGGGTTGGGTCTATGTGTAAGACAATGGATGACTCCCCCTGAGTCTGTGCAACCATCTCAGCATGTTCACCTAACTGCAATCTCTCTTGCTCCCCCTCAGTCTGTGCACTCATATCTTCAGTCTGTGGCACAGACTGAGCTTCATTCTGAGACTTCACCCTAGCACCTTCGGGTCCATCATCTCCATCATCTCCCTCACTGCTATCTCCCCCTAAATCTAAGGATTTATTATTTAAATCTTTATCTTTTGAGGTTTTAGCTTCTGCAGACCCATGCTTCATCTTCTCCCCCTTTTTGACATCATCTACCAAGTTTGAGAGGGTGGTCTGCATTTCATCTAACCTATTGGATACCTTTTCCTCCAGCATATCCACTTTATCCACCATAGTAGAGACTAGATGCTGCATCTTCTTTAGCTCTTTCTTATTATTAGTGAACTCAGTCTGTACCCATTCAGACAACTTGTTGATGGCAGAAAGCACATCAATAAGTGTACTAGAAGGCACAGACTGGGTCTGGTTGGAGGGGTTAGAATTGGGTGATGGTATGTGTTCCTCACTTGACTCATGTTGAAACTGAGCAAGATCACTGGAATCTTTTGGTGTTGCACTCTTTGCCTCACTCTGTGTCCTGTGCATGGAAAAGCGATCATAGGCATTGAGTGGTGTAGTTGTTCCCTCAGATCTAATCCGGTGATAGGATAAGATATCACGGGGAAATGATTGTGTTGCACCTGTTGCCTCAAACAGTTCCTGGTGTAATGGAGCAGTATCACTGGCAACTGATGTTGAAGTTTGTATGCCCTCACTAACCATTTGGTGATAAGATGGTAGATCATGGAGCAAAGAAGAGGAGATCTGTACCTCAGTCTGTGACATGACTGGGGCATTGGCAATCTGTGCAAAGGGGTGTAAGAAAAGACTCACCGGAGTGTGAACTAGTGCAGGACTAGTGGTCAATATGGGTCCAGCCATTGTGAGTGGGGTAAAGAGGGGGTTGGTAGTGCTCAGGATTGGAGCATCTTCTTCAATGCTTACTACAGGGGTCAGTGTAGCAGCAGCAATGTGGGTATCCAAGCTGACTAAACTAGGTGTAGGTTGGGTCAGTTGGGTAGCCATTGGCACCACACACTCTAGCAGAGCTGTAATGGAATGGTCTACAGCACTGGAAGGTGTTCTGTTGACATCCAGTTCCATGGATGATGATTCCATTTGTGCTATACTTTTGGGGGTTGAGTCTGGTGATTCCTCCAGAGTGAGTGGTGACTCATCTGGGTTGGTTTGTTTGGGACTCTCTTTTGTGGGTGAGGATGGGCTAGGATAAGAAGGTTGATCTATATCCATGTCCTCAGATGAAGAAGAAGTACTACCTGCATCTTCTGTTGAAGATGGAACAGACTCAGGAATGTTTGAGTCTGACTCCAAGTGCACAGACTGAGTTGAGTCTGTATCCCCGGAGTCTGTGTGCTCTGCTTCAGCCACACGATCTTCAACAGCCTGGGTCTTATTACCCATACTATCACTTGAATCATCACCCTCCATGAATGCAGAAGCAACATATGGGTGATCAATCCAGTGCTGCATAGCAGCAGTGATAGGTGCTCCAGAAAGTAGAACCGGATGGTTAAACACTTTATATGTGAGCACAGGAACAGGTATATCTGCCACTTTATTATTAAAGGACATATATACAGACCCAGATAACCTGGATTGGATGCACAGGGAGAGTAGCCTTATAAAAGGTACATTAAAAATTATGTTTGACTCTTTCACCAGTTTTAAAATTTCTTGAAAATACAACTCTGCAAAGTTGATGTTTAAACCAGTGATGAATGAGCTCAACAGCTGAGTTTCAAACTCATTTAGCTCCCCTGTGCTACCAGATTTACCTCCTAGACTCCTAATGATGCCAGAAATTAAAAATTTCCATTTGGGGGTGAATCCTGACATCAAAATTGTGCCTTTTTCTTTGGTATATCCAACCAAAGTAAGAGAAGCCCTTGCTGCTTCTTTGGTTGGAATAGGTTCAAAATTATTTCCCAAAGGCAGGTCTAAGACATTCCTAATTAACTCCTGATCAATGGTAACTGCCCGTTTACCATGATCAATAGTACCAGTAATTGCAGTATTGGTACTATTTGAGGAGCAAGTATACCACCATTCCATTAAAAAATGTGGGTATATTTGAGGAACTGTGTTAAAGAACACTCCCCTTAATGGATGAGCAGACATAAAAGCAATTAGTTCCTCAAACCCTTTATTCTTTTTCGAATCAGGGATGGAAATGGTAGCTACTTGATTGTTGATACAGAGTTTTACCTGTTTCCCTTGTTTGAAGGGTTTAGCCGCAGCGATGTTGGCAGGTGCCGTGTAAACCCATTGATCAGCCATTGAAGAAATTTTAGAAATTGATTTTGAAAATGGTTGAGCGATTTAGGGTTTAGAAACTCTGTTTGTTTTTGATGTGCAAGTACGAATGAAGAAGAAAGGGAGAAAACATAAATGGGTATTTGTAGAAATTAAATTTCCGTTAAATGGGACCCACTTGGACGGTTTATCCCTGTTTCTGCAACAGTAGCGCTGAGGCACGTGCACTTTTTGTATTGAGCAGATAAATAGACAACAAGCGCCAAAACTTTTAATGATTATTACCATAAAGATGGTTAAAGCATTAAATGCAAGGATATTGTTGTTTATTTATGAAAAATATAGAATAAATAAATAAATATATTAAAATTAAAAAAACATTTAGTCTGAGTGTATATAATCAGTCTGTGCAATGAGTCTGGGTGACGTCACACAGACTGAGCCATATAGCAGACAGACTAAGAGAAAATAACATAATTAAAAAAAAAAAAAACTTTTGTGCCAGCAGTGGTAACAGATTGATATTGCTAACAGTACTAACTTGTGAAAGCAGTACTAAAATTAACTAACAGTAGTAACTTTCGAAGACAGTACTAAAGTTAACTAACAGTGGTAACTGCGAAAGCAGTACTAACATCAACTAACAGTGGTAACTGGTGTGAGCAGTACTAAAGTTAACTAACAGTGGTAACTGGTGTGAGCAGTACTAAAGTTAACTTACAGTAGTAACTTGCTACATTAACAGTGTTAATTGTACCAATCTTTACCAGCAGTGCTAAAATACGAATTCATGGGGGCAGTGTTAAAAAGTCTTATCAGTATTAACCAGCAGTACTAAAAGTAACTAGCAGTATTAATACTAATAGTACTAAAATACTAACCTTATGAATTAATAAAGCACAAAAAAAAATAGAGGGTCTAGTCTGAATGAATATGGTCAGTCTGTGTAGCTAATCTGGAAGAAGTTACACAGACTGAAACATATAATCAGTCAGACTGAGAGAAAATAACAGAAGGTATAAAATCTTTTTGGTATTTTCTTAGAAAGTATGTACAAAAACATCTCTTTGTTTGTGCTTTTTAATTGTATGTAGCTGAAAATACAGTTATACATATTGAAAGGCAGACACAGACTGAGAATTGAATCATACAGATTCAAGGTTTTACTAGGGGTTGAGCATTCCTAGTTGACCAAGCAGATACAAAAATCTATCTTCATTTAAAGGTTTAGTAAAGATATCTGCTAATTGGTCATTTGTGGGCACATATTTGAGAATCACTTTACCTTTCTCAGCACAATCTCTGATAAAGTGATGTCTGATCTCAATATGCTTTGTCCTGGAGTGAAATACAGGATTCTCAGTGATGGCAATGGCACTTTGGTTATCACACATGATTGGAGTTTTTGTAAACACCAAATCATAGTCTGCTAGTTGATGATGCATCCATAGCAGTTGAGCACAGCAACTACCAGCAGCCACATATTCTGCTTCTGCAGTGGATGTAGCAACAGAATTCTGTTTCTTGCTTGACCAACTGACTAGTTTGCCACCTAGCAGTTGACATCCACCAGAAGTGCTTTTCCTGTCTAATTTACAACCTGCATAATCTGCATCTGTATATCCAATTAGATCAAAACCAGAGTCTTTGGGATACCAAAGACCCAGGTTAGGAGTACCTTTTAGGTACCTAAAAATCCTTTTTACGGCTTTTAGATGCGATTCTTTAGGTTCAGATTGATATCTAGCACACAAACATGTTGAGAACATGATATCTGGTCTACTTGCAGTGAGGTATAGTAGAGATCCTATCATACCTCTATAAGTGGTTTGACAGACTGACTTACCAGACTGATCCTTATCCAACTTATCTGCAGTGCTCATTGGTGTTTTCATAATTGAACAGTCCTTTAAAGAATATTTAGTAAGTAGGTCATTGACATATTTACCTTGGTTGATGAAGATACCATCAGGTTTCTGATGTACTTGTAGACCAAGAAAGTATGTTAATTCACCCATCATACTCATTTGATACTGTTTTGACATTAAGTTTGAAAACCATTTACACAATTTTTCATCAGTAGACCCAAATATAATATCATCAACATAGATTTGGACTAGTATGACATCTGCCTTGTTCCTTTTGAAGAACAAAGTTTTATCAATTGATCCTCTAGTAAAGTCATTATTAAGAAGATAGGATGATAAGGTGTCATACCAAGCTCTTGGAGCTTGTTTTAGCCCATATAGTGCTTTCTGCAATTTATAGACATGATTTGGAAAAGTGGAACTTACAAAACCTGGAGGTTGTTTCACATAGACTTCCTCCTGTAAGTTGCCATTCAGAAATGCACTCTTGACATCCATTTGATAGACTTTGAAGTCCTTGAATGCAGCATATGCCAAGAATAACCTTATTGCTTCAATTCTGGCTACAGGGGCAAATGTTTCATCATAATCAATGCCTTCTTCCTGCTTGTAGCCTTGAGCAACTAGCCTTGCCTTGTTTCTGATTATCACTTCATCCTTGTCCATTTTGTTTCTGTAAACCCATTTTGTTCCAATAATGGTTTTCCCTTTTGGAGCAGGAACTAGGGTCCAAACATTGTTTCTGTCAAATTCTGTTAACTCTTCCTGCATTGCTTCAACCCAATCATCATCTTTCAAGGCTTCTTCAGCTTTCTTTGGTTCAATGATTGACAGGAAGTTTGTGTAGAAACAGAAATTTGCAGTAGATAAGTTTGACACTTTAGCTCTTGTTTGTACACCAGAAACATAATCTCCAATTATTTCGGTAATTGGATGATACTTGTGTTCTTTGACTTCTAGAAGTGATTCATCATTTGATGGTAAATCATTCTCATTTGGTGGAAGAATAGCAGGACTGAGTTCTGCAATATCTTCTACACAGGGCAAGTCAGAGTCTGTAGAGTTCACAGACTGAAAACTATCAGACTGAACACATGTATCAGAAGAGTTTGAATCTCTGGACACAGATTCATCTTCTGTTGATGAAGGTATTGTCATAGAATGAGCAGGTTGATCGTCTTCATTATCACTTTCAGAGTCCTGTTGTTGGTTAACAGCAACTGGGATTTGAGATTCAGATCCCACAACAGATAAATCTTCTAATAAATGAACATCAGACTGAGAAACATGTTCATCATTAGCAGAGAAAGCATCAAAGGTGACATTGATGGTTTCTTCAATTTTATTCCTTCTGTTGTTGTAGACTCTGTAGGCCTTTGAGATAGATGAATAGCCAACAAAAATTCCTTCATCAGATTTAGGTTCCATCTTAGCTAATTGATCTCTTTGATTGAGAATATAGCATTTACTACCAAAGGTCTGGAAGTAATGGATGGTTGGAACCTTCTTATGATACAACTCATATGCAGTTTTGCCATGCCTTTTGACCAAAATAGATCTATTTTGGGTATAACAGGCAGTGTTAACTGCTTCTGCCCAAAAATAAACCTTCATTTGACCATGGCATAACATGGTTCTTGCAGCTTTTATGAGTGTACGATTTCTTCTCTCAGCAACACCATTTTGTTGAGGAGTTCTGACAGAGGCAAAGTTTTGAATAATGCCTTTGTCAGTACAGAATTCAATGAGAGTAGAATTCTTAAATTCTGTACCATGGTCACTCCTGAGTTGCTTGACAGGTGCATCTTTATGCAATTCTTCTCTCTTGATTAGATTAATAATCTCTTCAGGAGCATCACTTTTAGCTTTAAGAAAGATGACCCAAGTATACCTTGTGTATTCATCCACAACCACAAGTGTATACTTCTTTCCACCCAAACTGCTAATGCTCATGGGTCCAAACAGATCCATATGGAGCATATGCAGTGGTTGTTCAATTGTAGCTAACAATTTGGATGGAAAATGGTTCTTGGTCTGTTTCCCTAGTGTACATGCAGGACAAATTTTGTCTTTTGCAAATGTAACATCAGGCAGACCTCTAACCAGTTTCTTCTTTGACAGGAGGTTAATGTTTTTGAAGTTCAGGTGGGATAACCTCCTATGCCATAGCCAGCTTAGTTCTGGCATAGATTGAGTATAGAGACAGGTCTCTACATTGTTGTCTGCAGAAGAAAGATCCAAGAGATAAATATCTCTTTCTCTTTTGGCAACTAATATAGGTTTGCCTTTGGAATTATAGATAACAGCAGCCTTCTTTCTGATTCTGATTTCACCATCATCATCACAAATCTGGCTAGCACTAAGCAGGTTATGCTTTAATCCCTCAACATAGGCCACCTTTGTTATTCTGATATTGCCAGCCTTCACCACACCATAACCTTTTATCTTGGCAACAGAGTTGTCACCATATTTGACAGAAGGTCCTTCTTCTTCTACAAACTCTGACAGATTCTTCAAGGAACCTGTCATGTGTCTTGAGCATCCACTGTCTAGGTACCATTTGCTGTTACCCTGCACAGGACAAACAAAATCAATTAGTTACTTTTGGGAACCCATCTTTTGATGGGTTCTTTAGAGTTGGTTGAAGTCAATTCTTTAGCAGTTTTGGTGCTAAGTTAGTGAAGTTGACTTTTAACCTCTCTATTTTTGATTTTGTTGTTTGTAGAAGACATTTGTTTGATCAAAGCAGCCTTTGGCTGTTTAGAAATGGACTTTGTGCATTTAATACCTTCATGTCCCAGATTTTCACAGTTGTAACATTTTCTGTTCAACATAATGGTCCTTTTGGATTTTGGGTTATTATTTGCACTAGATCCTCTGTTAAACTCTTGTTTTGACTCAACAAATGTTTTAAAATCTGTGGTTAACTTCATTAAGTTTTCACTAAGCAGCTTAATGGTCTCAGTCTGGTTGTTAAGATTTGACTTTTGAGAGTCAGACTGAGTGTTAACACAAACAGATTTGGAGTTAAGTTTGCCAGACTGAAAATTTATTTTTCCAGACTGACAGTTAGATCTCACAGACTGAGATCTTTTTAACTCCTTTGTTACTGGTTTTATGCCTTTAGATTTATCATTTGGCATATTATTGTCTGGACCAGTTACAGACTGAGATGTGGAAGGTTCAAACACATTGTAACCTTTCTGTTTATTCTTGATTCCTTTTACCTCTTTTTGTCTTTTTAAAGATGGTACTGTGGGAGTATTAACTTTGCCTTTTATAAATCTTTTCTTTTCAAGTTCTATAGTTTCTAAAGATTCATTAGTGATTATAAGTTCAGGCTGTTCAGATTGAGAAGTTTCACAGACTGAGATTTCTGAGTCTGTGTCTTCAGAGTCTTGCTCTGTCTCATATACTAGTTCTTTAGTAACTATTTTTGGTCTAACAAAAGCATTTGTCAATATAACTTTGTCTCCCACAGTATGACTAAAAGTATGAGGTAAAATCTCAGGTACAAATATAGTAGGTTTTGAGTTTATTTCTGAATTTATGTGACTTTTAAGATCAAACTCATCACCTATGACCGCTTGTATCTGAGCTGGAATCTGTTTGGATAAACAGTCCACATTTTTAAGTGATGAAATACACCAAGATTTACAGATCCTTTCATAATGATCAGCTTTGTTTTTATAAGCTTCTTTTTCTAGCTTGATCTTTTTGAGAAGGTCATATTGAGCATCAAGCTCAAGTTTGTACTGTTTATTTTGGTTTATTTCATTCACTTTTGATTGTAGATCTTTTTGAACTTGACTGAGTTTGGTTTTTAAATCTTGTATTTCCTCCAGTCTTTTCAAAAAATCTACATAGATGTGTTCAAACATTTTCTGTTTTTCTGCATCACTATAGTAAAGTTTAAAATGATTTACATTGTAAGCAGATCCTCTGTCCCAGTCTGGATGAACACATGCCTTTTCTGCAAATTTGACATCTTTGTCAAACTGGCTCTCTGTGATAGCCATTAAGCATATATCTTCATCATCCTCAGATGATGAAGATTCTTCATCTATCCATTGTTCAACAACCAAAGCTTTCTCTAGTTTCTTTGGTTGTTGTTTCTCTCCAATTTTCTTGGAGTTGAAGTACTTTTTCTTGTACTTCTTGGCCTTTTCTTCTCACTTATCAGAACTTGAAGATTCTGCAATCTTCACTCTGCAGTCAGAAGAAATATGAACAACTTGCCCACATTTATAGCAAGTAGCTTTCTTAGGATCAAAAGTTGGCCTTCCTTTTGAACCTTTGAATCTTGCTTTTTCTAACCTTTGGGCTAGCAATGCCATTTCAGCTTCTAGAGACTCAGTTTCATCATCTGATTCTGAGTCTGTAAGAGTAAGATGGTAATCTGCTCTAGAGAAAAGTTCTCTATTTTTCCTTGTTGTTGCAACAAGGGCAGCAGATGGATCTTTTGCAATCCTTTTGGCATTTAGATCCTTTCTGGCTTTGGTTTCTTCAAAATTTAGTAGAAGTCCAAACAAGCCAGAGAGATCATATGTCTCCAATTTTTCACTTACAATTAATGAAGTGATAACTTCAGAAAAAGTGTTTGGAATGACATCAACAAATTTTGCACAGATTTCAAACTGTCCTTTGATGATATTATACCTTTCAAGATCATTGATTAAGATCTGAAATCTGGTATGAATATCAGATAATGACTCTCCTTGACCAGCAGAGAAGTTCTCATAATTTCTTATGAGATTCTTCTTCTTTTGGGATTGTACTAAACTTACACCATCATATTGGTCAGTTAGCATATCCCATATGGCTTTAGCAGTTTTGCAGCCAGATATCTTAGCAAAGATAGGCTCAGTAACTGCATTGCCCAGTATGGACTTGGCCTTAAAATCTAATGCATATAGTTGCCTGTCTAGATCAGTCCAGGTACTTTTGGCAGCCTCAACAAATTTTTCAGGTGTCAAAATAGTACCATTTGCATCTAAAGTAGCAGGAACTATTCTGCCAGGAATAATGGGTCCTTCCTGAATGACTCTAAGCATTTCATCATGAATGCTAGCAAGAAACCATTCAGCTTTCAATTTCCAGTGGGTAAAATTTACACCATTGAAGATTGAAATTCCCTTCCCAGCCATAGCAATAGAGGAAGTCATTTTTCAAAGTAGAAAATGTAGAGAAAAATGGGTTTAGATGATTGTTTGATAAACTGGGTTCCTTTGATCGTTAAAGATTAAATCTTTATTTGCTCTGATACCAGTTGTTGGGTCACAAGGTTCCCAAAACTTAGATACAGATTAAATAACAGTTATCTCAACGTGTTAGTTTATATCCAAGTTTTATATCAAACAAGTTTAAATTAATCTAGGCGGAAAACAAGATTAATTTTAACACAGAGTTTATTATGAATCAAAGTATTATTCACAATAAAGTGTTTGTCTCACAAAGATGACAAGGTATTCAAACCCACACAGATGGTTTGAATACGATCCAAGTAGTATACAAAGATACAGTTATCACTACAAACTTCACAGTAAGTGTGGTAATGCTTTAGCCTAAGCTCAAAGGTCTAGTATACTAATTCTCTTGAATTTCTTGGATAATAGCAATGCTTTTTGGACTGCTATTTATAGAGTTGGATGTAACTCTATATTATCCAGCTTACATAGTTGTCCAAGGGATAACAGATGCATCTTGGGCAACTTTGCACGCCTTCCTTTTTGCTTTTCTTGAAAATAGAAAAAGCAAAAAGGTAAAAGGTTTCTTTGCTGAGAAGAGAACCTTTATATGATGTTTGACCTTTCTCAAACATCTTATCAGTTGTATCTAGCCTAAGGAAAGAAGAATATCTCCTGTACATTTGTACTTTCATTCTTCAATCTGTGCTCTTCAGTCTGTGCTCATCAGTCTGTGATCTTCAGTCTGTGAAGCCTTCTGTATTCAATCTTCATTCTTCAGATGATGAATTCATAAGTCTTCAGAAAGAGCATGGCTTTCAGTCTGTGAGGATCTTCAGTCTGTGTAGCACAGACTCAGAAACACAGACTCAGGAATTTCACTAAGTTTCCTGAATACAACTGAGTTAGATTTTGACTCTTCAGATTTATAACTTAGGTTTGATCATTGTTTTTCCCAACAATAAAGCATATTGAGCATTGCGAAGTTGTAATATAGATATTGATGCCGCCGGAAAACACAGGTTTTTGTAGCTGCATGAGTTGGACGAATTACGCTGGACTGCATATGAAAACTCGAGGATTTATAAGGAGCGTACGAAAAGAAAGCACGATAAATGGATCCAGATTTATAATAAATTTGTTGAAGGAGATTTAGTACTTCTTTATAACTCTCGATTACGTCTGTTTCCGGGTAAGTTGAAGTCACGATGGACCGGTCCGTATACGGTTACGAAGATATTTCCATATGGGACAGTTGAATTGATTAATACTGAGGGTATTCTATTTAAAGTTAACGGTCATCGTTTGAAGAAATATAACGAAGGTGCCAAGGAAGATGATGGCGAAGGTACCATCCTCTTTGAAGATGCACAATAACAACAGTTTACGAGTCGAGCTTAACGACTCACGGACTAAATAAAAGCGCTTCTCGGGAGACAACCCGTGTTTTTCGTGTGTTTATTTTTGCAGGTTTTCGAACTTTGTGGGTGTGTTCCCTGGAAACCCTCACGAGACTATAACTCGTCCACTTGGGATACCGAGGGGTTTAAAGGCTTATTGCATATGCTAAATGCAATCGTGATTGCCTACGAAAATGAGCTGTTGTATATTTCCGATCAAATCCAGAAAGCATTATTGCACAGTCAGGGGAGTTTTTCGTTCTAATTTCTTTTTTCCTTTCCCTTTTTTTTCATGTTTATGTACAATGGGGACATTGTACAACTTAAGTGTGGGGATGGGGAGTCGAAAAGAAATAAAAGTTTATTTGTCCTCTAGAATTAACTATGAAATTTTGTCATATTACATAAAAATTTTGCGATACTACTATTTTGGGAGATGATAGTACTTTAGAAATATGCATAAAAATGGAATTCTTAAATACTATTTTGATATGTTTATAAGCCTAACTAAACATGTTTAAATCCAATTTTTCTAATTTTACACAAAAGTGTTAGACATCTTCATTATATGATGTATTGATAGGTTTTCTATACAATAGTTTTTGAATTTTAAGAAGTAATAATCTAACATGAATATAATTCTATGAGGAACATAAATTGATATATGACTATTATGTCTTAATTTCTGTATGATATCTTGTCATATTCTATAATTTTGGGGTTTAAATTGAAATCATTTAAAAGAGACGCTGATCAACGCCTTTGTTGTACTAAGTACAAATCTGGTTTCATCAGAATATCTAAAAATATTTATATATACAGAAAAGCAAAATAAAAATGCTTAAAGAAATATAAATGTTAGTCAAGTTATGTCGCTCTGTTGTACTAAGGTACAGACCTGTCACCGCTGTCTTGACTAAAATATGTAAGTAGGGTTACACTTCTAACCGAGTTAAGTTATATCGCTTTGTTGTACTGAGGTACAGACCTGTCACCAATGTCTTAACTCTAAAAATGATTTTTCAATTACTAACCCATTATACAGAAATATGGTCATGATTTGATTACAGTGGTATATCAATTGTGGGATGCATAAGTTATATTCCTAACAATAATAAAGTGTTATTCTTAAGCTGGAGTATAGAAAGTTTATAGAGGATTCAAATATCGATAATCATCTTGAAATGTCAAAATTAAAAATTTTGTGTTTAAAAGTGTTTAGCAAGGTTTTATGAGGATTTATATCAACAATCTATATAGATTTAATTATTCCTAATAAATAACATGTTGTCTAATATGATCCCAGAGTAGTTAAAAATATTCGCTAATAAAGTGATATGAACAATGAATTTATAAGTTTGCCGTATATTCATCAAAAATCTACTTGAGGACAAGCAGAACTTAAGTGTGAGGATATTTGATAACATCAAATAATGTCATATTTATATAATAATATTCTCATATTTTTAAAGGCTTTTTATTGCAATATATTTATACATACTACTAATTTTGTTTATATTTGCGGAAAGGTATTTAAAATAAAGAAATGAAGAAAATGAACGAAAATGGGCTCAAGACAGAAGAAAATGAAGAAAAGATTAAAGACCAAAAATATTGGACTTGAAAAGAACAATAACCCAAAAGATATAAGTTATTGGGCCAATTAAAAGAAGAAAACTCGGATTTGAATAAAGATAGAGGCCCAAGAAGAGAGCCCAGCCCGTCAGCAGAAAATTCTGGAATGAGCATTCAGCCAGCGGTTGAAGCTTTCAACCGGCCGTTGAACCTAAATCAGGAAGACGGTCGAGCGCGCGGGTCAAAATTCGGGTTAGCGGGTAAAATTCCGATCCAGCCGGCGACTGAAGAATTCAGCCGGCGGTTGGATTCGCGAGCCAGAAATTTATAAATAGGGCCATTACCAAACCATATACAATACAATTATAATACGAATTAAGTAATTCTTAATTCGGTTTTAGGGTTTAAAGGTCGACTTTAAGGGCTATCAGGAGCTAGGAGGCTAGGGTTTGAAGATTTTCAACCCTAACGAAGATTCGGTTCGGTTATTAGGGTTTGATTCTTATTCTTTTCTATTTGCAATGTGTAATAACTTGTTTTTAGATCTGATCTATCTTACTTTAATTATGAACTAATTCTTTACTGTATTTACTTAGATTAATGATTTTTAGATAAAGGTTTCATTATACGTTTATGTTGATCTGAGTTATGAATGGTTATTGAGTTTGTTTGAAAGATCCATATCGATTGTGTGTTTATTAATTGTTACTTAACGTGGTCAAGAGACTTATGGTAGAACTAACGTTTGTATGAGTTGATTGATTATCTGCAATTAAGTGATTTATTAGTTAATTGTGGCTTGAGACTGTAACCGGTAATAGGTTAAGACCAATAGCAATTAATACAACCTAATTGGTGTGATAATTAGAAAACCAATAATTATAGACTTACGTTAACACAAAGTCACTGAATGAATCTCAATGATCTGTTGATAATTTTAATAGCATAAATCTTATGTTGATAACACGCCTCAGTGTATTCAAGAGAATCTAGTATTAAAGTAAGGTTTATTAGGGATCAGTTAACCTTAACAGAAGGCTATCCATTTTAGTTGAAATCGCCATAATAAATGATCAACAATCCATAAACATATCTAAACCCTGAATCGAGAAATCAGTAATCTAAGTAAATACATGCTTGCTTATCAAATTATCCTTAGTTATCTTTCTATCTTATAATTGTTTTTTAATTGTTTTTATTAGTTTTCCTATTAAATATACGTTCGTACGGAACTAAAACGCACGCCTTATCTATTTGTAATTTGTAATTTAGATTTAATTAATTATTTTAATTTACACCGATTCCATGTGGTTCGACTCGGTCTTAGCAAAGCTATACTATAATACGAACAGGTATTCTTGCCTAGTTGTGTTTAAGTTTACTTTAGTATTTCCAATCAATTAAAACATGTATTTTTAACGACAACTTAACACGCATCAGCCGCTCAGTAATCAAACTTAACAACTCTGAGTCCTTGCATATAATGTAATCCTCGAGCTCATTCTTCCATTTAGTAAATTCACTGAAGAATAGGGACTTAGATGGAGCAATCTTTGAAAAACCCATTTTTTCAGAATTTCCCTCCAAATTTTCGTTCAAATATGTCCAAAACTGCTCGGGTAAAAATGAAACGTTTTCCAAGCTAAATTTGAACATTTTTAAGCATAGGAACAAAATTTGGTTACACAAAAATTTTCGCGACTTTCCCTCGAGCTCATTTTTTTTTAACTACTGAAATGCTACATTAAATTGCGAAACTTGGAGGGAGTTTCGCAAAAGAATCAAGTGTCGCACAGGGATGAGTTTCGCAAAGGTCAACTTTCGCAGTCAAAGTTTCGAATAATTCAAAGTTCCGCAAAATTGGAAAAAACCCGCGTACACTTATGAGTTTCGTACAAAAACGGTTATGTTACGAGTTTCGCACGATTAACGAGTTTCGCACATCAGCAGATCTGCAGAGATCCAAAGTCGTCAAAACTCATTCAATTCACTCGAATTTCGATTCCAAACTGCTCGGAATCACTTCTGTAACTTGAAACCGGTTTGAATCAAGTAGATTTGTTTGGATATGAACTCGAATTCCAGAAACTCACTCCAAACCAAAGCTAACTCGCAATGTCAATCAATTAATCCACGTAAAACTCGAATTCGAACAACCTTCGGCTCTGATACCACTTGTTAACGCAAATGCTCAGGAATCTACAGCTAATTGAATTTTGAATACAAGCGGAAATTGTATTCGAGTGTAAAACGTGAATCGAACGCGTAGATTTGATAATGTTTTCTATTTTATAGATAATGAATAACAAAATACAGAAACTCTCTCACTCAAACTCTCTCACAGATTTTACAATGAAGATCGTTTTTTTAAAAAAACTGAATATACACACTATATATATATACATGCGAAACTATGACCTGCTAAGAGACCTGTGAAACTTTGCTACTGCGAAACTCATTCTGAGTTTCGCAACATGCGAAACTTGGACTAAGTTTCACACTAAAACTAAGTTTCGCAATTCACAGAGTTTCGCAGTTCATATTCAATCGAAGTTAGGTAATCTATACAAGCTGTTGTCATAGAGTGTTGATTTTGCATCAACATAAATGTTAACAATTTATTAAATAAATATTCATCAACTAATGTTATGACTTAAAGATAAAATTAATCCGTAAATATATTCTTTATTGCATCGATTTTCATTACTATTTATCGGTAAATATATTTTTTTGTTGACATTTTGATTGGTAAAGGTAAGATGCTTCTTGACGCATAGTAACGCTTCCCCCTTCTCTCACAAAAGTGCTTTCCTCTTGAACGCTGAAACGCCCAAATATTTTACTTATTTATTATTTTATTTTTTTACATTCCTTTAATGTTACGCGATCATAGCATCCTCCAGGGATCGCGTAACTGTACATGAAATCGTTACAAAAAGTTTCCTTTGTTATTACGCGATCCTAGTACCCCTTCTGGGATCGCGTACTTGTGCTTGGACCCTGAAATTAGCAAAACTCAAGTTTTTGGCCCAAATTCAAACGTGCATAACTTTTGACTCGTTAACAATCAATCCACCAGATTTTGCAAGCACATTTCATATGATAAAACAAAAGTTTCCCAATAGGCACTTTTCCAAAATTCGCACTAACGACGGTTTTGAACTTAAATCCGAAAAGTGACCATTTGACAAAACTATTACAGACTGAGACCAAATAACAGACACACTAGATATGCACCAACAAACTCCCCCGTGTCTTCAGCTTGGTCTTCGAAGAATCTTCAGTTATTTCCAGCCTGCAGGGAATATGCCACCGGCGTGTATTCCCACTTTCAATCAGATTTCTACGACTTGTTGAAATTTTAGAGCTTCTTCTTGATCAATAGGATAATGTTGAATCTTATTTGCATGAAGAACTCTCAAGTCATACTTTGTCAAATTAATAAGGCTAATTGGATCAAAAATACGAACTGTTGAGCCTCTCATGCGTTGAGAACAAATCCACTCACCCGGACCTTGTTCCGGGTCTCTCTCATTCAGGTACTCAATAACAGCTTTACCTGTCTTCGTATCCTACCACCAACATCTAAATCTCTGTAAGAAATTCAGTGGTAACTTCTCAAGTGGGACAGTTTTCAGACTTGTAGCTGGCGGATAGTTATATTTAACAATTGGCTCTTGAGTTCTTGGATCCAACTTCTTTTTGTAAGAGTAGCGAACTCCCAGCTCAGGTCTTATCCACACATAGCGATTGATGTAAATTTTTCTTCTCAAAACCCTTTGAAAGAAAACACCTCTAGAATCATCTGAATGATTTACCAGTTCAAGTTGTGCAAGACGATTCAGTTCAACCTTCGGTAGAGTGCTAATGCAGTTGAATCTTGGCCTGAAGTATTGAACACCATCCTTTCTTTTGGTTAAAATAAGAAAATTTATATCATCGAATTTCCAACTCTTTATCAAACCAGTCAAATCTCCTCGAACCTTGTAAGATTTGCAAATAGCCGGTGCAACAGCAACATGACGATATCTCACTAAAGTTTTAGGCTGTGCTGATGGAGAAGGTTCAGAAGCAGGTTGAGATGAAGATGCTTCACCAGCAGGAGCTGGTTGAGCTTCATCCTCAGAAGAATCCGATTCAATAATCGGTGCATCAGGATCATAGGGTTCATCAGGTTGAAGATGAGCATGCTCATCTTCTCTTTGTATCGGAGGTTCTTGACGAGTATTTTCTTCAACATCCTCAGCGTCAAAAGATCTCGGGTTCAACCTCAACATCCTCAGCGTCCTGAGAAGGAATCTCGGGTTCAACCTCAACATCCTCAGCGTCAAAAGATAGATTATCACCATAAACCGGATTTATCAAACTTTGAAGACATGTGATGTTCGCTTCAGAGTAATCTACAGCTAGTGGAACCGGTTGACTTGGGATGTTAACTGAAGATGCAAAATAATCTAAAAGAGCTATTTCATTAATATCAGAATCATTTACATCATTAGTTTGAGTTCCGGCGGAGGTCCTAGGTGTTGTTTCTAAGGCTCGCTAGCCTGACCCCCCCGAAATATCAGCTAGGGACTCCAATTCTAAAACCCTATTCTCCAAAACATAAACCCTGGCAGTCTTCGTCTCTAAATCTTTGATTTGAGCAGCTTGAACTTCGAGAACGGCAGACTGGGATTTAATCAAAGTAGATTGAGATGTCATCGTTTGCTGCATAGAATCCATACGCCTCATCAACTCTTGAATCACAGATGGAAGAGGTTGGACAGGAACATCCACACGTGGGATCTCAACACGTGGTCTAGAAGATGAAGATGTAGATGCACGACGAATCAAGGGAGGTTCCCAATCTTCATCAGTAGGATCATCATCTTGAATCCTCTTCCCAGTAGACGGAGGCACATAAGTCTTTCCTTGTCATATATGCCTTTGAATTCGTTTATAACGACGAGGATGATGGCGACGAATGTTTTCCATTTCTTTCGGTCGCGGAACCGTCCCCGGAGAAGTAGCAGGTGTCGATCCACCATCAGAAGAATCCACAACCGGTTCTTCAACAAGATAAGGCTGATCAGCCTGTAAGTTTTCTGGTTGGGTACCAGCAGGCTCTTCAACATGTTCGAAAGCCTCAATTTCCTGCAGAAGATCCTCAACTTGCTGATGTTTGTCATGAACATGAACATTTACAAAAACCTCCTCATGGTGCTGAGGGGCATCCGCAGAATCCATATAGCCATTATCAGTCGGAGGGATGTAACCTTCATTCACGATATGTTCAAAAAGTGGGACATCGGCTGGTGCTGGGACCCCTTTCGCATACTGTCCGCAGACAGCAAAAATTCGGATATTCATGGGGGTTTGCCTGAAGCGGTGAGCTGCGTTCACCGAAAGACCAGGAAGTTACTGATTTATCAGTAGCTGAATAAAATGTGGATACATATTCCACCTGTTGACCCCAGCGTGGACATTATCCACCATAGCCCGAAAAATATAGCCGGAAAAGTTAAGCGGCTTATTATAGACCAAGGCGAGCATAGCAGAGGCCGTAGAGTGACTCATCCCAACAAAGCCGGCCTTCCTGCTCGATAAATACACGATCGTCACGTGCATAAGATACCTCCAGACCTTTGTGAGATTGTCCTTTTGGTATTGATCACGGGGAATGCCCGGATACCCCATACGAATCATGCCGCGATTAATGAAAGCGTTATGGAAGAGAACTGGCATGTCTGTATTGTCATTGAACTGGAAGTAGTCACGAATGATTTGCTCCGAAATAATAATCTCCCGATCTACTACTTTGGAGATGATACGCGTATGGAAAATCAGAGTTGATCGCCGCATTTATCTAGAAAGGACCCATCTGGTCCTTGCATATCGTCGTTTGTGCTGTGATAACAGTAAAAATACGTGAGCGATGTAGAAATGTGATCATTGGCCTAAACGGAGCCACAGATTCCTTTTCATCTTCACGGAATGCCACTATGTTATGACGTGCCTCCCAGTCATTCAAGTTTGCTTCAACATCTGCCATTTCTATAAACACACACAGAAAGAATAGTGCTCGCAAGGCGTTAGCAGCAAAACATACACAGTTTGATTTCAAAATTTAAACATTCTTTGATTTGCGACACTGGGCTTGTATCACAGGTAGCCTGCGACAGAAGAGCTCGTGTCGCAGTTCATCAGTGAAATTAATTAAACCAAAGAATGCGACACAGGCCCTTGTGTCGCAATCCAATTGAGCGACAGACCGAGTTGCGTCGCATTTTGCAATAAAATGTATTTATTTTGAATACCGCGACATAAGGCTGATGTCGCATACGGTGTGTCGCAAGATGTAGGTGACATGAGGATTGTGACGCAAGTAGTAAGCGACACGAAAATTGTGACGCGAGATGTAGCGACACGGATGATGTGTCGCAACCAAACAAAGTAATGCAATTAATTTCGACATACCTGCGACCCAAGGGCTTGTGTCGCAGGCTGAGTCGCAATGATGAACACAGACCCCAACCCAGAAATCACGATGAACACTTTTTGGGGTTTTTCGAAAACGGCTAAACCAAAATGTGCGTCGAAGTGTGGGGATCACGAAATCATAAGTTTTAACATCTAATAAGCACGTAAATACCCTTAATTTTAACCAAACCGTAACACCCAAAACCCATTAACTTCAATCAAAGATTAAACCAAAAATACACGGTGAAAGGAGGTAAGATTGGTACCTATCGATCGGGAAAAGTAAGTAGAACAAAAATCACGAGGTGGATTGGAACGAAAACAAGCAGAAATCGAAATCAAATCGTAAAAACCACGTCAGTCCTTGTGTCGCAAAACGAGAGCTTGTGTCGCTAGTTTGAGTGATTGTGTCGCAGAAACAGTGTAGCGACTGAGAGGTAGGATCAGGCTTATATAGCTTAACCCTAAATAGCGACACAAGATGCGACACGAGTAGCGACACAAAGTTGTGTCGCACCTCAGAAAGTTAGTGATTTTTGATGCAATTTCAAATTTTAAGTGCGATACCCGATTCAATATTAACTTAGAGACTTGGAGAAACTAAAGAAAATACAGTAAAATTAAACTAAAAAATAATAATTATACAAGATTTAAAATAATAACCGTTGATTCTATATTACAATCAACGAAAACAATAATAACTTGGTGACGCAATTGTTTTAGTCTGCTTAGGGATCATATCAGGATAACATGCAATTATTAGTAAATAGTAAGTGTTATTTCGATTATCAGTATATTTGTCCACTTTAAATTTACTTAGCATATTTGAAGCACCTTTTATAAAAATTATTTCAAGAAGATTATTGGTATTGTCTGACCACCTAAACATTTGTACTTAAGTGTATGACTGCGAATCATGATTGAGTCGAATCACTTTGTTATTATTAGCATGCATATTATATTATATAACTTACATTAAAACATACATTTGAAATCAATACATGTTAGTATTTTCTATATAGAGAGTGAATGTATGGAAATATCTTTAGAACCAAGCCAGAGGTGACAGGTTTGTACAAAGTACAACAGAGTCACATAAACAATAATTCGGGTTGAACAAACACCTGTCTGAACAATTAAACTAGAGGGTATAGGTCTGTACATCGTACAACAAAGTACCATAGTTTAACACAAACCAGTACTAGGCAATCTTTGTATAACTTTTATTGCACATTTGTACAATCTTTAAGATTAAGAATGCCACGGGTACGTAATAGTTGTCCATAACTTAACACAGACTACGCACCTAAGTCCTTTTCAAAAATATATTAGTTGAAACCAGGTCTATATTGACATACAACAAAGGAGACAATCAATATATTCCCCCAGATAACACCATACAAAGACCCTAAATCTTAGATCATAACATATTTATCATCCAAATATTAAGACTAAGTGTCAAAATATTTTGGACATTAACGCCCTTATTTCAACTTAATGTCATACATATTAATATGTTTTATATAAAATAATATGCAAATTTGAAAATTTAGCTTCTTAGAAACTTTAGCACAAATGCCTACCAATACATCATATGATGAAGCTAATGTTTATAAAAGGTGTTTTAAATATGTTAGATAAACCTGGTGACACATCAAACATAAACCTTAAAATTTGTCATTTTGTGCATGTTACCTGATGTACTATCATATCCCAAGTTGTTTACAGACACAACTGAACGTCTATTTTTATAAATGTAGCAACCTTGCATTTCTTTAATACTAACATTATAAAGAGTGGCTATTGCAATTGTTATTAAGTACTACATTAAAAAGTTGACATTGTGGTAGGTTATAGTTTTTTTTTTTTTTTTAATCAAATGAGCAAGAAATATAAGACAAAGTTTCAAGTCCCCAAATTAATTATGACCAGAAATGGAAAGTTAATTACCCCCCAAACTAACCATTCCAATCATAGAGACTAGCTCATCAAATCGACTACGCGGAAATACCTTAGTGAAAAGGTCTGCTTTTTGTTTAAGCGTAGGGATTTGGACAAGGTCAATCAAATGCTTCTCATAGCAATCCCGTATGAAATGAAAACGAATTTCAATATGTTTAGTTTTTGAATGTTGTACGGGATTGCGTGTTATAGAGACAGCAGCTGAGTTATCAATGTGAATAGGAGTGAGAGTCAGATTACCCCATAGTCATACATTTGATGTTGAATCCAGAGAACCTGAGAACAGCAACTAGCAGCGACAATATATTCTGCTTCATTGGTTGAAGTAGAAACAGTTGTCTACTTCTTGCACTGCCACGAGACCAGACGGTTTCCAAAGAACTGACTTCCTCCAGTAGTTGACTTTTTGTCCACATTGCAGCCACCATAATCAGAATCCGAGTAAGCAATTAAGTCGAAATTGTCCCTATTTGAGTACCAGAGACCCAGAGATGGTCTCCATTTGAGGTAGCTGAATATTCGCTTAACCGTTTTCTCGTGATAAGCTTTAGGCTTTACTTGAAATCTTGAACACAGAGATACAACAAACATTATGTCCGGCCTCGATGCTGTAAGGTACATGAGCGATCCTATCATAGAGCAGTAGGTTCGCTGATTTACATCGTCTTCTTCAACCGCCGGTCCAAGCTTATGATTCGTGTCAATGGGAGTTCCAAAGGTTTTACAGTCAAGCAGCTGATATTTTGTCAAAATGTCTTTGACATATTTTAATTGATGAATATAGATGCCATTATCAGACTGCTCAACTTGCACACCTAGGAAGAATTTAAGCTCTCCCATGGCACTCATCTCAAACTTAGACTTTATGATTTTTTCGAAGTCTTTGCATAGCACCTCATTAGTCGAGTCAAAGATGATATCGTCCACATATACCTGCACAAGTAACAAATCGTTTCCAGCCTTCTTGATGAATAGAGTTGAATCTATCTGCCCGCGAGTAAATCCATTTTCCAGCAGATGTTGAGACAACGTTTCATACCAAGCCCTTGAAGCTTGATGAAGTCCATACAGTGTTTTGTCTAGTTTATAGACATAATCAGGATGCACTGAGTCTTCGAAACCAGGAGGCTGTTTCACATTAACCTCTTCATTTACCTTTCCGTATAAGAACGCACTCTTCACATCCAGTTGATAAACAAGAAATTTCTTGAATGAAGCATAGGCAAGAAAAATTCGAATCGATTCCAGACGCGCAACTGGAGCAAATACCTCGTCATAATCCAGACCTTCAATTTGAGTAAATCCTTGTACAACCAGACGAGCTTTGTTGTTAACAACCACTCCACGATCATCTTTTTTTACACGATACACCCATCGCGTGCCAATAGGATAAAATCCTTTAGGTAATTCCACAAGTTCCCATACATCTAATTTCTTAAACTGTTGGAGTTCCTCTTGCATAGCCTCCACCCAGTATGGGTCTTTCAATGCCTCATTAATCTTTTTCGGTTCAACTTGAGACAAAAAGCAGGATTCTATCTGAGCTAACAGGCATTCTTGTGAATTTGATGCAGATGCTTTCACTTGTCCTTTTGTTTTCACCCCATCATCCAGAGTACCAATAATATTCGTAACTGGGTGATACGTGAACTTGGAATTTCATCAGGCACAATGACAGTATCCAAGTTTGTAGAATCTCCCCCGGAAACAAAATTTTCTGCATTGTAATCCGAAACCAGTTCCTCTTCATCATCAGACAAATCAGGCATTTCATGTTGAGTAGATGATTCAGGTGCTGATTCAGTGGTTGAAGGAGGTGGTGGAGTTGTCGTTGGAGCAGAAGTTGGTGTTGTTGCAGATGGCGTAGGTACATCAGAAGATATATCAAGCCCATGTAAAAGAGTCACCACCTGTTCAACATCATCATCTTGTGGAAGATTGAATGAGTCAAACATAGCTTCATAATCAAACAAATGTTCGGGTCCCTTTCCTTGTGGATTTTTTCAGTGTAATGTAAGCACGTTACTTCAAAGTGTTCTTCCACACGCTTTGTAGCCATATTATACACACGTTTGTTGGGAGAGTTGTTTGAAAAGCCCAATAATATACCTGCACTTGACTTCTCACCAAATTTTGCGACCCTCTCCTTTGTGTACATGATGGTACAGGGACAACCGAACGGTTCAAGAAACTGTAAGTTGGGCTTACGGTTATTAAGCAATTCATAAGATGTTTTGTTTCGCTTCTTAACCGTCAAAACCCTATTAAGAACATAACAGGCTGTCTTGACTGCTTCTGCCCAGAAAGTAATAGGAAGTTTAGAATCAGCTAACATGGTCCTCGCAGCCTCTATGAGAGTCATGTTTTTGCGTTCAGCAACTCCATTCTGTTGTGGAGTCCTTACAGCACTGAATTGATGTTCAATGGCTTTGTTAAGACAGTACATCTCAATAGTTGAGTTCTTAAACTCCGTACCATTATCGTTTCGAAGTCTTTTGATCTTCAAGTCACATAGATTTTGCAGTTTATCGAACAAGTAGGTAAGAATCTCCGGCGCCTCATCCTTAGTAGTTAAGAAATAAACCCAAGAAAACCTCGAGTAGTCATCAGCAACTACCAGACAGTACGACGCACCTCCAATACTCTTTTTCCTTACTGGCCCAAATAAATCCATGTGTATTAACTCCAATGATTTTTCAACAGAATTCAATATCTTTTGCTTATGGGACTTCTTGTGCTGCTTCCCCTTTTGGCAGGGAACACAAAGATCATTCAGCCTGAAGGATTGCTTCGGTACTCCACGCACAAGATCATTTTTCACCAAATAATTCATCTTTCTGAAGTGTAGATGGCCCATACGCCTGTGCCACAGTAGTGATTCTTTTTCAGGAGCTTTAGAAAGAAGACACGTGAGCTGTTTTGTTTCAATCGTGCTCATATCCAGAATATATGTGTCTCTCTCCCTTGATGCTCTCAGTAGCACCCATTCCTCGGGAATTACGAATCCCGACTTCAAAATACTGCACTCAGTGTCTGTAAAAGTAGTAGTGTACTTTTTGTCGCACACTTGAGGGACACTGAGTAAGTTGTGGTTAAGTTATTCCACAAAGTTGACTTTCTCAAAACTCACTTGTCCATTAGTGAGTGTACCTTGACCAGTAATAACACCTCCCTTATCACCGACAAATGCAACATATCCCCCATCATAATCATGAACTTCAGACAGAAGAGATACATCGCCAATCATGTGCCGTAAGCAACCGCTATCAATATACCATTTACTATTCTTACTGCTCCAGGTTGCTGTGGCACCACAAACACAAAAGATTAATTAGTAACAGAGACCCAAGCCTTTACAGACTTGGGCACTCCAGTAGAATCATCCACAATGATCACATCAGTCAAAATTTTATTCTTAAGTAAATCCGAGGTGTTGACTGATGTGTCACTGTCAGATGAGGAATCACATTTAGATTCTTTAATCTTCCAAACCTTTTGAGGTTTGGGTGGTTGCTTGTCAACAACTTTGAACTTTAGATCAGTTGATTTGGTTGGCTCAATTTTGTTGATTTTCTTAGCGGGTGGGGGAGATGGAGAACCTCTCATTGAAACAGATTTATTTGAAAAGTTTCTATATTTAGAGGTTCTTGACACACCTCTCCCAAATCGCTTTTGGGCAAGCAACGGACAATCATTAATCAAATGACTTTGTTTCTTATAGTAGAAACAGAACTCAGCGACCGGTTGAGAATGAGGAATAAACCTCTGAGGAAGACCAAAAGAAGCATTTACCTGGCATGCACACTTATGTGGACATGTAGAGGTTGATGCTTGAGAATATGCTTTAGAAGATTTTTGATTATTTTTATTATTATCATTTGGTTTTAAAATCTTCCTTTTAGGCTCAGCCTTAGCTTTGCCCTTTTTGAAAAAATTATCATTACCTTCATTTGTGAAGATATGATTTTTCAATTTTTACATATTTCTTCTCTGATGGTCCGTATTCCTCATCAGTTATATCTTCAATCTCAATTTCCTCCTTCAAACTAACTGCAGGATCAGACCTAGCCATACTAGATTTAGGCTTATCAACATCAGGCTTAACAATCTCAGCCTTGACTTCAGTAGCCTTAACAGGCTCAACTACAACAGGCTTAACAAGCTCAGCCTTGACGTTTGGAGTCGTAACAGACTCAACTTTCTCAACCTTTTGAGCCTTGATAGTTTCAGGCTCACTAGTTGTTGCCTTAATTGGCTCAGGCACACTAGTTTCAGGTTTCTTAAACACAGGTTTCACATTTTCAGCCTTAACTGACTTAGGCTTACTTATCTTTATGCTAACTGCAGGTTTAACAGGTTTTATGTCTATCTTGGAGTAGATAGGCACAAAATCATTAATGACTTCTCTTACAGGCATAGGGAGATAATCGTTAGGAGGCGGGACTTGATGATAACGAAGTCCAGCTTTACTTTTGGTATCACCCTTTTGAGCCTGAAGGATTTCATCAAAGACTAGAGAGAATGTTGAAAAGTTAGACAATTTTCGCTTTAAATCTAGAACTTCAGCCTGAGAATCAGCAAGTTCTTTCTTTACTAAAGTGAGCATATCAACATAACTTCCTATTTCATCTTGTTGTTCGAAAATTTTGACTTTTAGTTCTTTCTTTTCTTCAAAAATAGCTTTTAATTTTATTTCAGATGCCTTATCACTTTCTCTTAACATTTCATTAGTTTCAGTTAATTGTGCTTTGCTAGTGTTAAAGCGTGAAGTCTCCTTTACCTATTAACCTGATTGGTTAGCTTAATGCAAGAAATACAAGATAAAGGTTCATCATCTACCTCATGTACTTCTGCCATAAGAGCTTTATTCTCTAGATTATCATCTTCATGATCAGACCATTCCCAAGGACTATTTGACAGCATCAAAGCAGCAGATACCATCGCCTTCTCTTCAGCCTTAGTCTTCTCAGCTAATTTATTTTGAGAAGGTTTGGATAACCCAGAAGGTGGATTCTTATTTCTGTCGCATTCACGAACAAAGTGTCCATAGTTATGACACTTGTAGCATTTAACCTTGCTTTTGTTGAATCCCAAACCCTTGTCTTCTCGGTCAGTCACCGACTTCGTGCCTGACTTCTTCAAAAAATTCTTCACTCTTCATGTGAGCATAGCCATGCTCCACTTCAAGTCCATTCTTTCCAACTCATCTTGATCAATTTGACTGAAATCTTCTTCAGTCAAGTCCACAGTACTGTTCTTGTTAGAAAGAAAATTATCAAATGCTGTAAGATATGCTGAAAAGACCGCAACATGTTCTTCAGCTGCAGCAGAAGAATTTCCTTGCAAATTAAAATAAGTATCACCAGTAGTAGTACTTGCAGATCCACCAGTTCTGCCAGCTAAGAAAGCAGAACCAGTCGTGTCAGATTTTGACACTGTCACATCAACACCATACAGCTTAGGATTTTGGACGTTGGCAGTAGCCTTCGTTCCTTACGCTGCATGTCTAGCAAAGTAGCATCCAAATGCCCAATCAAATCATCCAGGGCCATTTCCATGACATCAACATCATTTTCCATTAACAGTACTCGAGTATCCCACTTCTTAGGTAAGGAACCTAGAAGTTTCTTATTAACATCGGTTCTCTCCAAAACAACCCCTCCCTCAGTTAACTCACTAACAAGCTGTGAGTATCTAGAGCACAAGTCTTCAAGTGATTCATTAGGCAACATTCAAACACTTCATATTGTTTCTTTATTAGTTCCAACTTGTTTTGCCTATATTTTTCACTTCCACCACACCTTTTCTCAAAGGCTTTCCATAAATCATACGCAAGCTCATGATGTCTAAGTTGCCTCATGAGTGGTTGTGGTAGTGCCATGGTGCTTGCAGCATGCGTTTTTCTTTCAGTATCATAAGCCTTGCGTTCTTCAGGAGTCATGGATTTTATAGGCTTAACAAGAGCTTCTCTGGGAAAACACCAGTTCTAAGAGGACGTTCATATCGTTCCTCTAAATAAATTTGCATATCAGGATCATTGAATGCGATGAACGCCTCAAACCGTTGACGCCATGAAAGATAATCCATCCCACTAGTGAACATGGGAGGCTTATTAGTACTCCCCACTTCATTATTATGTTTGAGCATAGCTCCGACTTGTTGAATTGAGGAAGATGTAGAAGCCATTGAGTATAACCTGCAAAAGAATAAACACAAAAGAAACACAAGTTCTGGTTATGCGACACAGAGGTTGTGTCGCAGAATCAAATGGCGACACTAAGGTTATGTCGCAAACAATTAATTGAATAAATCAAAGTAGCGACACAAGAGTTGTGTCGCAATCCAATAGCAAAGGGAGAAAACCAGGTCTTATGTCGCAACTTCTGTCGTAATGGATGTCGCAACCAAAGTCGCAAGATATGTCGCAGAAGTTAGCTTGTGTCGCAACCTTATTTCACAACAATCAAAAACACACAAAGGCTTATGTCGCAAGCCTATGTCGCAACACTGGGATCGTGTGGCAGACTGATGTCGCTGAAACCCTAAATACGACACAAGGCTATGTCGCAGAAACCCTACACGCGACACAAAGGTTGTGTCGCAGCTTGTGTCGCAACTTCGAGGAGAGCAGCGGCTGTAAACCCTAAAATTCGTAAGGTTTCGAAATGCTAACGAAAACTCACGAACGATCGACGAATCCTAACACCCAGATCTTCAAGAAAACCCGGAATATGATCCTATAACACCTTCTATGAAGATCAAACACCAAAAACTATTCGATTTCAACCGAAAACACGTACCAAAGCGATCCGATAACGCCAAATCCGAAGATTAAAGCTCTGATACCACTTGTAGGTTCCCAATACCTGATCTAACTCGAATCGTTACGTTCAATTGAAAGGCGGAATTCAATCAATTGAATATAGTACGTAAATCACAAACAAATCAAACACAAATCAAACGTGTATATTGATAATACAAACTATCAGCTTGTTACACATAATTCTGACACAAATGCTCTCAAAAACTCCAGATTCGTCAACCTCAATTCTGATCCAAAATCACCTATTTATACCGAAACCCTAACTGACCCTTGCGACACAGAGGATGTGTCGCACAACCGAATCATGCGACACAAGCCTTGTGTCGCACATGCGACACATGCTCTGTGTCGCCAAAACAAATAATGTAATTACTTATATAAATCAAACTTCGTAATTACATAAACAAAACTATTACAAACTGAGACCAATTGACAGACACACTAGATATGCACCAACAAAAACTCTTCGAAAGTATAGCTTTTGAGAGCTTAAATTGAAGAGGAGAAAACGTTGAATTTTATGGAGCAATTTTCATAATTTTTTGACTTGTCATTTGTGAGATATTTAGTTTTTAAAAAGATGGGAAAAGTGGGTTTGGTGACACGTGGCGCATTCCTATTGGTTCCCCTATTTTCAACACTTTTGTCATTCTCATTTGAACCTTACCCTATTATTTTATTGTTAGAAAGGTTTTAAATTAAACATAACATTCTTTATTTAATTTGTCTAATTTTTACCATCAATTGTATCAATGGTAATTTATCTAATTACCATTAACAACATCATCACGGGTAATCATACGACTATCATTGAGTCACTCTTACGATAAAATAATATACTTTACTTCCTAGCGTGTGTTCGTGTAGCAAACGGCAGTAGCGCATGTATTATGTTAATATATATATATATATATATATATATATATATATATATATATATATATATGTTAAATGTATTAAATATAAGTTTGAAATAAAAAAAAAAGAATATCTACACTTACTTATAAAGCATTTAGTTTTCTCTTTGTTAAAACTTAATAATCTTATTATGATAATATACAATATAATATGGGATAATCATCGGTGTAGCAAACTACCGGATTATTACGTGTAATAAGGAATAAAAGAGGGACTAATTCTATATTTTCAAAAGGTACAAGGACTATACGTGTAAATATCTATTTAACTTTTAGCCTAGACGGCACCTATCATATACCGTCAGCAACGATATTTCCATCTCCATAATATATATATATATATATATATATATATATATATATATATATATATATATTAAGGAATATAAAAGAAAGTTCCAAAATTTGCCACGTAAGTATGAATGCCACGTGTCAATCTCTTAACTTCAGTTAACAAATTATTTAATTAATATTATATTATTATTTTATTAATAATTAATAAATATAAATGCTACATATATTATAATAATATAGAAAGAGAAGTCACATACGAAAATAAAGTCCTATAAATTATTTAATTAATATTATTTTATAAATTATTTTATAAAATATGTACAATTATCATTTAATCACGTAATATCTAAAATAATTCTAATAAATTACCGTGCATTGCACGGGTCTTCCGCCTAGTATATATATATATATATATATATATATATATATATATATATATAGGAAGGTTAAAATGAGAACCAACTAAAAAGTTGAAAACTTGTAAGAACTATCAGTTTACGTATTTGTTCACATGTGATTAACTTCATTCATATGTGAACATTGATGTACGTTTATTGATAAATAAAAAAGTAAAAAAAAAATCCTAAAATTATATTGAAAAACACAAAAATACAAATATGTGTATACATGTGAACGATCATGTGAACAAATCGGTTCAAATGTGTTTTACGACGTGATTTTAAGAGTTTTTAACATTTTTTTATTTCTAAATCTATCATACATCAATGTTCACATATGGATTGAGCGAATCACATGTGAACAAATACATTATCTAGTAGTTTTCACAAATTCTCAATTTTATGTGGTTTTCATTTGAACCTCCCAATATATATATATATATATATATATATATATATATATATGAAGTATTGGATTACAAGTTATTACAACAAACATATAACTCCAATATACAATAAAGCTTTTTTTTTTATGTAGTAAGTTCTCCTCCTAAAAGCTATTCAACTCACGCAACTCATATTTGTAGTACGTTTAAGTAGTTTATGATGTAAACTTATATACAAAACAATATATTAAATGTCACCGTTTATTTCACCGTGACGTATGAATAGGTATTTATAATGTATCTATATGCATTGTCATACTACATGTTTTAGCTACCTGTGATTTTGTATATTTTGTGTTATTCATAATATATGCCATATTTGTTATTATTGGTTTAACAATTAGGCATTGTTAAAGTGGTACTCACACCGTAAACGTTCAGATCTCACATATGTGATCGACATGTCAGAGGTTTGAATTCGTTCCTCAGCATATGTGGGTGATTTGTGAAAATGTGATTTGCCCGACGTTGATGCTCTTTACAGGTGAGATGAATGCGTACCATTAAAATATGGTACGAGGGTCGAGAGTACCATTCAAATTACTTTTTTTTTTCCTTTTTTTTGTTATTATATGCTTGATTTAAAACTTATCAACCGAATCCGTTTAACAACGATGAATCACTTCTTTGTTATTAATTTTAAATATCATTTCGCTGCATCCAGGGATGGAGCCACACATAAGATCGGGGTAGCTTTAGCTACGGTCCATTTGGCATGCGAAGTGTAAAGTTCTTTAAAAAATAATTGATTTTATTAACAATGCTACAATTTCAAACAAATTGTGATATCCGTTCAATAAATAACTAGCCCGTTTTGTATGTTATTTATTTAAAAACTACTAAGTAGATTATTTTTTCTATCAACATGTTTATAAAAAAATATTTATTTCAAAAATGAATAAAATCAAGCTACATATCACTTTAACTTTTGAATCTGTCACTGATCACATCTCCAGGTAAACTGGTAGTTCATTTTAATTGATACACTTGAAGCCTATAGTCCCGATATATTTACACGTATTCCCTCGTGAAAAGAACAAAACATTCTATTTTTATATATGATGATTTGATGATTAGTTTTCTTTTTGGACATGTATTTTTGGCCTAAATGCCAATGCTTGTTTTGTTCTAAGCAAAACTTTTACCTCATATTCTCGTTCAAAAATCAATAATTTCATGTTGAGCCGTTGCTATCACCGCCGACAAAGCTCGAGTCTTCCGCAAGTCTCAATCAAATCTCGTCGCCGACCACCGTCAGACAAACACAATCTCTCACCCATCATCAATAAATAAAATCTTTATCAATAATTTTCATAATTATTCTTAACAACAACACTTATACTCCCCTTCAATGGTGTTTATGAGACAACATGTGCTTTCACTTGGTAGGCGCCATGCTTTTTTCAAAAGGCTTCTTAATGTGGGCCCCAAATTAGCTAGCTGGATGATAAAGGCCAAACAACCCCCTCATTTTCTTTCTTTCTTTTTTCTTTCTGATCATAATTATCACTCCACTCCACTTCATTATTGTTTTTTTTTCTTTCTAATTTTAATTAATGTTGTTGGTTTAGATTGTACTAATATTAAATTTGGAGTGTATTGGTGGTCAAAGTAAAGATCTTTAGCATATTCTGTCACTTGTTTTTATTTGGATGTCAACCGGAAAACCCACATTTTGATCTTCCTGCCCACAAGAACCCACAATCAAGGTTGGTTTTTCCTTCTCTCTTTTTTTTTTTACTTATTTTTTTTTTTTGTTTTAAAGGTTGATGATTTTAAATGTTTAGTTTTTCGAATGCTAACAGATTTGGTAAGTTAGAAAATGTGATATTTGAGTATGGTCAGATCAAGATTCAAATGAAAACAGCAAACCCACATTCAAACTGAAACATGAAGTGGTCAAAGTATACTGTTTGACTTTTCACCGCTCTTGTTTAGGGTTCAGAAAGAATAATGTTGAAGAAAGAAATAATAAAACATACTGGTTAAGCAATTTGCCTACATTTGCCTAAAATTTTACTTTCTTATATGTAAGTTTTCGTAATCCCAATTTATAGCATACTTTTTCAGATGGAAAAAGATAACATGAAGAAAATGTAGCGGATGTTAAGTAGTTGGTTCTTTAATTGATGAATACTGTATATGCTGTAGATGATGTTGAACATAACAAGTTAATGCTTTTCGGATAATGAAATATGGGATCAAATAGGAGTATTGATTCAGACTTTCAGGGTGCAGGATCAAAGCTGTATCCTTTTTATAATTTTGCTTGATGTAACTTTCAAATACTTAAGATACAATTTTTATCTATTTTTGTAAGTATTGCCATATCCTTAATGTCTATCTATAGCGGCTTAGAAATCTGGTGTGTAGAGAACCTCCGTTTGGTTTCGGTGCCACAATCTTCACATGGGAAATTCTTTTCGGGGAGTGCATATGTGGTTCTTCATGTAAGTAGTTGACCTGTTTTCAACTTCACGTGTAATTCATTTTAACAAATTGAACTGCACATTGATCTTTATAATGAACTTCTTTCAATCATCTCTACTAATCTCTATTAATATATCTGACAGCGGTAATTTTGTTTTCTTATTGAGGCAGACTGCATTGCTTAAAAGTGGTGTTCTTCAACATGACATACATTATTGGCTTGGGAATGATGCAAGTGAGGTATCCCCTTCATCTTTTATGCTCTTTTTATCAATGTCAATTTGTTTACAACTGCACTTAAGCATGCATTGTTTGGACATAATATCAACATACAACAAGCCTTCTGTCTATAACTGGTTTGGGATAGGCATGAAGTATCTATAATTCTATACAGCTAACTGAAAAGGTTACGTAAGTTTTAGGGGGTGAATTTTAACTGATTCTTTTAATTTGAAGTCATACTAATTGGTTTTTAGTATTGGAGTAAAGTGATAATGATTTTCTGACTACTAAAGGATCATATCTGGATACTTAATATGCTAGTGTGTAACCCATACAATGTACGGCAATGGTGTTCGATATATTGCTCACTTAATAATTAACTGTAAAATAGTTTGATATGTTTTATGTTATAAAATTGAAACAGTTTATAATGTAAACCAAAAAAGGATTTCAAATATACCAAGTAGGATGTAATAAAACTATCTTTGGTGCCAAAAGCCACATTTGAACTAATAACAATTGTTGTTGGTTTTTTTCTTTTTCTTTTTCTTTTTTTTTTTTCTTTTTATTTTTTTTCTTTTTTATTTTTATGATTATGTAACTATTTAAATGTCCAAATAAGAGGTCAATTTGCAAAACAAAGAACCATAGTACATACTTAATGAATCATTTACCACTACATGGTTAACAAATATTATATGAATTGTGATCCTTTTGGTCAAGTTTGATTTGACTTGCAGTTTACCTTATCAATAGCATATATCACCTTCAAGAGCTATCAATAAATACATTACACATTTACTATGAATTAATTTTTGGAAATATACCAAAATGAAAGGGAGGAGGAGACACATAAGGATTATAATAAGCAAACGGTAACAAAAATTCTATAAATTATAATACGGATTAAGACTTTACTACCCGTAAATCCGTAATAACATATTTGTTTAACATATTACTTAACAAAGTTCAAGAATAATTAGGTGTACCATTAGTCATAGATTGTACTTGTGCAGATCATTAATCCCCAAAATGAATCACAAATTTAAATATCACAATTTCGTTTTAAGAAAAAGATCAAATGTATACATGAAGAATTGAATATGTGCTCTTAAGTATATGAATATCTTTCGATGAAAGGACCGCCATATTTTAAATAGACAAATTGAAAGCGCACATTCTTTTATAGAAATGTAATTGGAGCCTTAAATTGTGACCATCCATATTTATTATGACTCATTCAAACAGAATCTGGAACAAATACCAAATAGATATCAATTCCTTTAAAATAGCTCATTTACCTATTTCCATATTCAAACGGCTATTCCATGACTTTGGATGGACGATGCTCTATGCTAATGATGTTAACACCCACCCTATGTCATTTATATATAAGCACATATCCTACACCATGACAGCTTTGTACCTACTGTCTTTCATAGTCCTAATTTTTAAGCACTTGAAGTTGCATTCAATATATCACAGTGTCACCTTGCCACTATCAAACATATAGTAGTAAGGCTTTAGTAATTATATTAACTATCATGGGAAATAGATATCAATTCCTTGATAATTAATGCATCCATTCATTTTTTTCTACTATATAAGTTATGCCTTTTGATTAACTACATTTTATATTGAATTGAATTCTTTTTGTTTATGAATATATAAGATTAATTAATAATAATGATTGTATGACATGGCATCATAAATTGGAGGGGAACATGTGAGGTTACCACATTGGATTTTAGATGATGTGGAAGTATGAAGAGTACACACATAGGCCAGGGGGATAGCCTCTTAGTATATAGGTAAGATGTGAAAGTGTCACAAATTCCTTATGAAGCATTCATATAAAGATTGATTTATCCTTCAAAAAATGGATAATGTTTCATATATGGTGGCTGGATTCACAACTTTACCTAATAGGTGTATTAAGGGAATGTGTTAACGTGGCAGGTCGACTCAGCTTTGGCATCGGACAAAACACTTGAATTAGATGCAGCATTGGGGTCCCAATCTGTGCAATATAAGGAAATTCAAGGTCACGAAACTGGCAAATTTTTGTCGTATTTCAAACCATGCATCATTCCAGTTGAGGGTGTATATTCTTCAGGGCAAATACAGATAAAAGGCCCGGCTTATGAAACCAGGTTGTTAACATGCAAAGGAGACCGTGTGGTGTATGTGAAAGAAGTAAGTGTTTAGCTCTTTTGAATGACCAAGATCACAAGTTCCTAACTATATTCTTGAAAATTGGATTTGAAAGATGACTTGTCTCTATAATGTACATGATGATTAGGTGCCATTTTCACGGGCTTCCTTGAACCACCGGGATGTATTCATACTTGACACAGCATCAAAAATATTCCACTTCAGTGGGTGCAATTCTAGCATACAGGAAAGAGCTAAAGCTTTGGAGGTGGTTCAATATATCAAAGAGTATAAACACAAGGGGGACTGTGAAGTGGTAGCCGTAGGTATGTCTACTGTTCTTTTAGAGTATGGCTTTTCTTCTTCTTTTAGTTATTATTTAGAAGATCTCTCAAAGAATAGATCAGAGGTAAGTCAAACACCAGTGGTAGTTCACTGAGCAACCAGTGAGTTTTGGGATTCAAACTCGATGTCTCCAGGTTAATTTGAGCAATACGGGTAGAAAAATGGGCAGGTCGGGCGGATTGAATAACAGGCCAAAATGGTCTCGGTTGGCAGACCTGCAAGCACTTTTCACTTCAATAAATTATTAATGTACGAAGTATGATTACGAATCTATATTTTATTATAATACTAACCTATAGTCTGTTAATAATGGAATATAGCAGGTATTATGCATTTGAATACATTTTAGATAACTTATAACCCACTTGACTCATTTTTCATGTTTTCTTTTTAGTAAAATCTTTAGCTTAACCATTTAAACCCCTTAGAGATTTAACATAACTCAAATCGACTATTTTATAAGTAAAGTGTCAAATTTTTATGCAATTTTTTTTTATTTTGGGTACCAAGGTTAACATTGTTGTTTTGACATTTTTCACTTGTTGTAGAGGATGGAAAATTTGTTGGTGATGCAGAAGTTGGAGAATTTTGGAACTTTTTTGGTGGTTATGCTCCCATTCCCAAGGATCCACCCTCGGCTATACAACACCCTCAAACTTTAGCCGTTAAATTATTTTGGTGAGTGATTCTCAAGCGTTGCATAAACTTTCATTTCTGTTAAAGACTGGTGTTTTGTCATTTCAAGATTACATACCATTCCTCATCTCGACGTTGATCGTTGATTGTCTACAGTATAACAAGCCTTATTTGTCTAGCTCAAAATCTGTTGTGATTTGCTTTTTTGTATTAAATTGTTTTATTATTAGTATTATCTTTCCTCAAACAGGATAACACTTCAAGGAAAGTTCACTCAAACTGGAAATGGTAAGTTGAAAAGATCAATGCTTGAGTCAAACAAATGCTACATGCTGGATGGAGATTTTCAAATTTTTGTATGGATGGGAAGAACTACTTCTATAACAGAAAGGAAAAAGTCAATCTCAGCGGCAGAGGTATCACTCAAAATGGGTTGGTTGGTTGGCGGGTCAAAACTAGTTTGTTGACCGGCCAGCACCTTTATGTCCATTTGTTAGTATAACAGATATTGAATATATTATATACAATTTACGTAAGCTGTTAAAAAATAGTGATCCATTTTTAGGACTACTTCTAATCTATCTGACTCATTTATTCTTAGCTTAAGTTTTTTAAATCCAAGTGACATATTTTCAAATAAATGAGTGGAAATTGCCATCCTAGTCTACATCTATTGGTTCGTGTTCCGTTTCCAAAGTCAGTCGTCTTTACCCAAGTGTGAACTTTAGACGCATGCAATTACAGGATTTTCTCCGAGATCAGGAAAAACCCGTAAATACCCATTTAGCATTCCTAACAGAAGGATCCGAAACCGCCATATTCAAGTCATATTTTGACGATTGGCCTCGAGTAGTGGAGCAAAAGCTATATGAAGAAGGTCGAGGGAAAGTAGCAGGTAATGTTTCTCTTCTCAACAAGTTTGAAATTAAAGAACCTCACAATATGTTAAAGAACCTCACAATATGTTATGAAAGTAGCAGATTCACAAAGTATTTATGATACTTGTGCAACATAAACATAGTTTCGTCATCTTTTCCATCTTTAGCAATGTTCAAGCAAACGGGTTATGATGTGGAGGAGCTTCCCGATGAAGATGACAAGTCACATATCGATTGCAATGGTACACTGAAGGTTACTCTCTACCAAGATTCGTAATTTCTTGAACAACATATACCTTGCAGCATTCGTTCTTATATTTTTATATATGTTGTTGCATTGTAGGTTTGGAGAGTGAATACTGGTAAATTGTCGTCCGTTCCTGTTGCGGAACAGCGAAAGCTATATAGTGGAGACTGTTATACTGTGCAGTATATATATTATGCCAGTGGAAGAGAAGAGCGCATATTTTTTGTTTGGCTTGGAAACAAGAGTTCTCTGGTTAGCAATGCTTACTTTTTTGACCTATCATAAAAATATTACATTTTACACCTGATTTGCTTAATTTTGAAGGTAAAAGCACTCATGAAAACATTAATACTATTATTCAATTGATACAATTATTAAGTATATCAAGCTACAAAGTTAACAATGTCGTTGTAGATTTAGGAAGCGAATTATGAAGTTTAAAAAATGGAAGACATGATGTTATTATGCTATTATATGTTTTAAAATGTTCCCTCGATTAATTCAATCACTATGCAGGAAGATAGGGCTGATGCAGTGTCTCTCACAAGTGGTGTTGTTGATTCAACTAAAGGAGAGCCAGTTTTGGTTAGTTATCTGAATAGTAATCTCATCAAAGCCTTGTTAACGGAAGAAGTGCTCACTTTTATTGAATTTTAATTGACATATTAAGTTAATTAATTTATGTATTTATTTCAGGCTCGAATTGTTGAAAATAAGGAACCAACTCAATTCTTCATGATATTCCAGACACTAATTATGCTTAAGGTTTGCACCTTTTTCCTACCATTTCTATCATCTACTGTTTCTCAATATGCTCTTCCATTATTACTGATGATACATGTTTCTAAGTTGGCATTTTGCCGTTTTCTTATTCTTGAGGGTGGTATGGGTTCACGATACAAATCATTTATTGCTGAGGAAGGCGTTGATGATGAAACGTATGATGATAAAAAGACTGCCCTTTTCCGAATTCAAGGAACGAATCGCTACAATATGCAAGCTGTCCAAGTTGATCAAGTAAGTCTGTGTTAACCACAGTAATATATTACTTTTAACATCTGAATAATATGTATCCATCTTATACATTCGGATTCTTAGGTTTGCGGCTAATTTTATTGCAGGTCGCTCGATCTTTAAACTCCTCATGCTGCTACATCTTGAAGGCTCAGGGATGTATTTTTACTTGGCTTGGAAATCTCTCCACTACCAGTGATCACGATCTCCTGTATGGAATGTTAGATTTGATAAATGTTGGTACACGTTCGAGCTTCGAAGTTTTAGTTATCCCTCCCAAAAAATCACTCTCTTCTTTCAGAACAAGATTTGTACATTTTCGACTTCTAATTAAAATGAAATTGTCTAATTCCAAATAGAAGTTGACTAAACACCTCTATTCACTTCAGGGGTAACCTATTGACCCATTTCCCGTTTAGCTAAGTTTTTTGAGTTTACCGAGTAGAGAAAGTATAACTCAAATTAACTCATTCATAAGTAAATGGTCAATTGACACTTCTAGTGATACATATGGTACAAAGTCCATTAAACAATTGATTTGTAAAGTCACTGATTTGACCACAAAAGTCAATGTCGGCCACTAAGAGGATTGGAGGGAGTTTATTTATCAAGATTCTAGTACCAATATTAGGCAGTAATTCTTGTGGTGTTTTTCGCAGCCAACATGGCAACCTATATTAGTTAGGGAAGGTAGTGAACCAGATATTTTCTGGGATGCACTTGGAGGAAAGACTGAATATCCAAAGGAGAAAGAGATTAAAAGATTCATTGAAGACCCACATTTATTTGTTTGTACGTTGACCAAAGGTAACAAAAATATGTATTTTATTGCAGTTTAATTCTTAGTAAATGGATGTAAATCTTTTCTCTAATCGTGGTTCCGGGCTCTATTTTATACCAGATGGGGATTCTCGATTTAGTGATCTCAAGGTACAGTTCTTTACTTTCATTTGCATTTTATTAACTCTAAACGGTTTTCAGCCCAGAGTAGGGTCCATATCCAACAAAAACTGATAATTATTTTTTTAATTATTTCTCATCAAGAAAGAATTTATCACAATTGAATGTTCTGATTGAATAACTAGGACGTCATGGTTCCAGCTGATATGTTTGTTTACATTCAGTTTACATTTTCTTTTCTGTTTATTTGTCCTAAAGATTCTATATAGTAAATTGTTGAATAATCGTGTGATTTTCAGGTAAAAGAGATATTCAGCTTCAGTCAGGACGATTTAACTACCGAAGACGTGTTAGTACTTGACTGCTTCTCTGAAATTTTCGTGTGGATAGGCCATAATTCACCAGTGAAGTCAAAACAGCAAGCTCTATCCATTGGCCTGGTATGATTTTTTCTTTTTACGTCTATAATATGTCAATAAGCAGAAATACGATGATCCATCGTATTTAAGTCAAATTGAATGTTTAATTGAATATGTATTCGATAATTACCCCCCTCCATCCAGACACAAATTGCTGCTTTTTTATTAGACAAAGGGAGTAGTTATTTGGTTTGTTTTTCTATGTGATTTTGCTGTAAGCCAAACAAATTTGAGACTCTTATTATATAAGTTTTGTTAGTTTATGGAACTTGAAAATTCTTGTATGACAGGCGTTCCTCAAGAAAGATGTTTTGGGAGAATGCTTATCCATGGATACTCCTACGTACGTTGTTACAGAAGGCCATGAACCACCCTTTTTCACTTGTTTTTTTGAATGGGATGCTTCAAAAACAAATGTAAGTAGATTATTTCCATGAGCATTTACTCGCATTTTCCTTTTCAAAATTCTTGTAATTTGCAGTCATATTCCTTTTAAATCTTTCTGAAGCATACAGGTTTTGACTTTTTTTTTGGTAGATGCTTGGCAACTCATTTGAGCGGAAGCTTGCTATTCTGAAAGGGCAATCGCAGAAACTCGAAGTAAGCAACTGCTCGACGTTATTATTTCTAAAGATGGAAAAATGGGGTTGTCGAGCGGGTTTGGGTAATGGGTAAAAACGGGTAATTATTTGGTGCGGATCAAAAAAGCTCAGGTCGACCTAAAACATTTGTTGTCTAAATTTCTTTTTTCCTTAAATAAATAATTTGTATTTTAAATATTATCACTGAAACCATATTGTTACACATAATAATCTAATATTTTTAATACTATTCTTCAGTAGGTTTCATGCATTAAGATGCACTTTTAGTGACTTTTGACCCATTCGAACCCTTTGTTTTAAGCTGAATTTACGGATTTGACCCGTTTGAGATAAAACTAACCATAATAGCCACTTCATAAGTAAATGGATTGAAATTGCCACCTTCAATTTATTCTTCCAAAATTTGTTATTCTACTTATTCTTATTATCCTTTTTTTAGTCACCTTTAAGAAATTCACCGAATGCTTATTTCAAAGAGACAACTCCAAATGGTTTACGAAGATCTTCTCCAACTCCAAATGGTCTGAGAAGACCTTCTCCCACTCCTAATGGGTCAAGAAGACCGTCTCCAGCTCCTAATGGTTTGACCCGAAGACAATCTCTTGATTCCTACACACCTACTTTTCCAAGGTCAGATTTTAGTGCCACTAATAACCGTCGATTTTCAAGTCCTCCAGTTCCCAGAATGATCCCTTCAGCATCTTCCCCTGATGTACGCAGTGCAGGTAAATATTTTATTTTTAGAAGTTTCCTAAGAGAAAAGAAATAATAAAAAGTGGCACAATTTTACTTTGACAACCTTATGACTGTTTTTTGGGTTGGAGTGAGTTAATCGCCATCAACTTGTGCATCCAATGCATTAATGTATGTAGACTCATTATCATTGTGCATCCAATATCATTGTTGATCCGATGCATTAACGAACGTATAAGCTGATGTGGCAATCTCATGTTAAGATCTTTGGATGGACATGTGTATGTCCAGTCAGCAATTATCTCAATTTTGGATGCACATTGTCGCATTGAGTGATCTTTGGGAGTAAAATGTTTCAAAATCAAATTATATGACCATGTTAAGATCAGGAAACAACAGTGACCAAAATGCAAACTTTGCCAAATTCTTATAAAATTGTTAAGTGTTGGAACCGGGAAAGTAAGAGATTTGACCTCAAAAGTCAAGTTGTGTACATTTTCCGATCTGATGCCATATAACTCGAAGCTTTCTTGCTCACAGGTAACACACCGGTTTCTGCAAGTCCTTCAGTAGAAGTGGAAATCTTTCCCTCCAAAGATTTGGGTCCTAAGAAGGACTTGGTCAACTATCCCTACGATCGGGTAAAAGTCAACTCAAACAATCAAGTTCCAGACATAGACATTACAATGAGAGAGGTATTTAAATCTCCATTTTCATTGGAAGTAAATTAATTTTTGTGTTTAAACTTTAGATTTCTTGAACAGTAATTCGCTTATATATCACCAATCACTGTCTCATTATATAATGTTTTGGGGTGTTTTTGTTCAGGCCTATTTAACGGAAGACGAGTTCCAAGAAAAATTTGCAATGCCGAAAAAAGCTTTCTACCAACTTCCTAGATGGAAACAGAACAAACTTAAAATGTCTCTCTATCTCTTCTAGAGCAGCATATTTTGTATTATCGGAGGCAAGTTTCTAGTTAAGTGTGCTTCGAAGGTAGTAATATTATAATTCATTTGTTTGTATGATTTAATGCTTACAATGTATCCAAAAATCCAGAAGCGACCATAGTGAACTGAGTTGATTCGGGTTAAATCGAAGTTTAGGGTGTGTTTGGATTGAAGGTTTTGGTACGTGGTAAATGGTAATGGGTATGGGAACGAAGAGCTTGATATAATGTGTTTGTTTAAAGGGTGTGGATTTAAAAAATTGGGAATGAAACCCTTAAATCGAAGGGTTTTTTTCAAATCCAAGTAGCTAGATGGGTTTGGTCGTGATATTTATTCTCATTTCACCTTACTATCAATCGCATATCTATTGTTATTCCATCGAACAAACCAAATGCACCCTTAATGTACAACTAGTAACAATACGATATCAGGTAATATTTGTGTTATTTTTGAAGTTTACCAATTTACCAACTAAACATAAGTACTTAAAGTTGGAAGAGAAAACGGATGAGTGATAACAACAAACTATTAATTGTTGGCTATAATAATCACATAAACTTATTGTTACGACTTGGAGCATCGAAGTGGGAATTGGATAGGGATGATAATCAACATTCGATCCAATGAATATCATTCATCCGATTCACGAGTGATGGATATAGACGATCTAAATAGATGTACAATGAATATAGATATGAATGTGGATGATTACTGGATTGGATTTGGATGATCAATCGTCATTAATGGATTCACTAATTATCATCTGAAATACATGTATACGTGTACATATACCTACACTATAGACTTATGAATAGTATAAAAGAGGTGGGTTTAAAGAATGGTAAAAATGTGGTAAAATGTGAAGAATGAGAGAATCAATTGCTCAATTTCTTTTAAAACTCCACTTTCACTCTAATTTTTAAAATTAAATATCTCACAAACGGTATGGTTAAAAGTTATAGAAATTACATATTCGGAATCATCGTCTTTTTCTCTTCGATTAGAGATTACACAAATTATACTTTCGACAAAGTTTTTTTTTCGTTTTTGTCGGTTTTTGAAAATGCGACTTATATAATCACATGTGATTTTATGTATAATCACATTTGATTTATCATAAAATTTTGCATTGTTATACGATTATTCATCGGTGGTAGACGTTAATTTACACGTGATTACTTCTTAATATCCATTAACATAAATAACTATAAATAAGTTTTTAAAAAATGCATTCGTTTACGGCTTAAATCACATGTGATTACGAATTTGAGGTTTCGTATTTTCCAAATGAAGTATGTGATGATAACTGATAATTCACATGTTCACATCTATATCTATTTAAATGTATTGTTATATCTAATTATTTTAAATTCGCATATAGCTATTCTTTAATCAAATGTGATTACTAGTTTAATATTTAGACACGTGTGATTACAACTTAAAATTTAAAATTTTTATGTAGGTTTAGTAAATTATCAGATGAACTTATTTTCATGTGATTTTTAAACTTATAATTTATATATTTGTTTATTTACATGTGATTATAAATATAATCACATGTGAATATTAAACCACATGTGATTTAACATTATGAATTTCAAACACCTATAAAAAAAGGAATTTCAACGAAGTATAGCTTGTGACATCTTTAATCAAAGAGAAAAAGATGCTGATTACGAAATGTAATTTTTATAATTTATAGACATACGGTTTGTGAAATATTTAGTTTGTTAAAAAAATGAAAGTGGGTATTTGAAATAAAGCAATCTTATTGGTTCCTTTATTTTTCACTTTTTTGTCATTAATCTTGAACTTTTCTCTAGTATAAAATTATAACTATATACTTGAATTGTTCTCATATCTTAAGATACTAATAAATATTTACTTTTCTCTCGTAAGTTTTCATCATTTAGTTTTATTAAATCAATATTATTACATTCCCATTTATAGGTTAACAACGTGGAGCTACAATTTAATTCCGAATATACCTCGAAGTTCACTAACAGATGATAAACAACAACCGGAGTCAAGATTATTCGCTAAATGTCGGGATTAATCGGTCAAAAATGGTCAAAACGGTCAAAGTGAAACTTGGTCAAACTTGAAGTATTTTAACAATTGAACGATTATGTTTATGTTTATGTTTCTAGACAGTTATGTTTATATTTATTTATGGTTTTATTCTACAATTACACATATAATTTTGAAATATATTATTTGAATGTAAAAAAAGTCCAATCCGATTAGTCTCAGACTTGGCCAATTAGTCCCGACAAGGTCTCGACCGACTAGTTCCCGATTAGTTTACATAACAAACAATGTTTCATATCTCCGAAAGCTATATTTTACCTGCATTTTGTAACTATGTCAAGATTATCACAATGTTTAACAATGTTTCGCTAACGAGAATGATAAATAGGCGATAGTTCTGTTCTGAGTAGGCTCATAACAAAATAGCGCTCCGTCTCGAAAGCTTGTGGGGTTAGGAGAAATCTAGATCCACATGAGGTGTGTAATGCATAGCTAAAAAAATGCCATTAGAGATTAGCCTCTTGAACGATCGATTTTTCGTATATCCGATGGCTATCCATTAACTCGTTCCATCCAGCATATATGGATGTGGACGGATGATTTTTCATTTTAATAGATGAATATGGATATGGTCATATGAATAAAGAAAAATAAATGAATATGGATATGGATATGGATATAGCGTCACCCGATCTATATCTGATCTATGGTCAGTACTCGATAGACAAAACCTTTAATCGAAGTTGTACTTTTTAGTACTATGCATTTTTCACTATGACCCCTAAAGTTTTGAGGTTTATGAATTGACACTTAAGTTTTTGAGTAAATTACATTCTCGTCTCTGGTGTTTGTCATACATTTCACTCTTCGTCCCTAAGTTTGTCACACATTTCACTCCTCGTCCCTGATGTTTGTCATACATTTCACTCCTCGTCCCTGGGTCGAGTTTTTTACGGGTTCAGTTCCTTGACTCGAGTTTTCGTTTCACTCCCAATCCCTCATCCCTCATGAAATGACTAAAATACCCTTAAAATTTTAAGACTTTTTTACCCTTCGAATGACGGGGAGTGAACGAAAACCCGAGTCAAGGGACTGAACCCGCAGAAACCCGACTCAAGGACGAGAAGTAAAATGTATGACTAAAATCAGGAACGGGGAATATAATTTACTCCAAGTTTTTTAAATTTGATAAGATTTCTATTATCGTCAATAATTTTAAGAAACTGTATATAGTTATATACCAACTTAGTTGAATAAAGATTGATTATATATAAACATATTGTTTCATATTGGTCAGCAGTTTGTGTATAATAATATAGATTTTCCTTTTATTTATTAATAACTAAACAAGTAAGTAACTCATAGTTTATTTCGATGTTAACTTGTATATTTATTTTATTTAAAAAAAAATGTCAAAGGAGGAACATCCCTGGATAAACTCACTCCCTAGATAAGTCCTGAATGTTAGTATTCTAGATTTTTAAAGTACGTTTAAATTAGCTAAAATAAAAATAAAAATTTTATAGTCTAAGTTTATAGATGGAGTTTTTGTTTAAAGCTGTAAATTGAAACTTACATATTTTCTTTTCTTGTGAGTGTTTAACAAATTTTTAGAGCTTCAAAATTTATAGGGACACTTATATTAAACCATAGTCCTTGTTTTATTAATATACCCATAATAATATTTAAAAGCTTTTCATTTTCATCACGATTAGAAGACTTTGTTTTTTGTTAATTTATAGGTCAGGATTACTAGACAAATCCAAAACGACTTATGTACAGAGAACTGATCCTCTAAGTTTATGAGAAATGATGAAATTCATTTATCTCGAGTTTAATTACTTATTATATGTATTCTAAGAGGTATTGTAATTGGAATCTTAGAATTCTTAAACAAAAAATGGTGGAAGTAAAGGAAATACTTTTTTTTATTACTATTTAATAAAATTTTAAATACAATTCCTTTTATAGGTTTAGAAAAATAAGCAAGGAAATAGTTTATATAATTGTTATGTTTGACTTCATTTTTTTTTTTGCAGATACTAGTAGGTAATATTCAACTTTTTGGGTCTTCTTTATCCGGTTTAGAGATTAAGCACTTCTTCAACCATAACTCTATCTTTATCTCTAAGGGTTTAGTGTGCACAAATGTATCAAACTATAGTCTGATATTCGTAGTATGTAGCGAACTACTCGAACCTCCATTGCATGTAACGAACTTGTAAATTTTTTACATTGTATGTAATTTGTGGTACTTTTTTCACGTGTAGATTATATTAGCTGCCACGTGGCACCCCTTACAACCGTTAATTAGACTTCATGGTGAGTCCTCAAGTGAAGTCTTGATCCTCATTGAATCAACTTTCCAAATTCTTTATCCAATGGAGGAGATTTGTTCACGCTTAACTCCATGGTCTCTAACAACTCCTCTTCCGTCATCATCCCATCTCTGCTGTTTATAAGCTTGCTTAGATACTCGTCATTATAACCAAGCAATCTCTGTAATTCCTCATCCAAATCTTGGGAATCAAGCCTCAGCGTAATTTGATTTTCCAACCCAACCACATAATCGTTATTCTGAACCGTTTTAGATACTTCCTCGAACTTGTTCTTATGGTCACCTCCTTTTTCAGCTCCTCATTCGAAGTAGACGATTCAACTGGTAAACTGACATCTTCAAAAACAAGCATGACCGAAATCTTTTCAACTTCTTCCTCCAACTTCTCTTCTTCGATATCTAGCTCCTCTTCTTCACCATCTAAATCATTCCAATATGAATCTCCCGTCACTTCAAGGTCAATCATATGTAGGTCCTGCAAAACATCTTTTGAAGTTCTATGAGGGTAATTCATAACTTCATCCTCTTCTTCCTACTGGTATGTTTCATATTCAAACTCATCCTCAACACCATCCACATGCTTGTTTGTATTGGTAAATGTCTTATATGGCCTCTCATAGTTAGACTCAATATTCCACTAAAAAATTTCATCCCATTCCCTACTTTGTCTCTCTATCCGCTCTATCGCCTCTTTCAAAATCCTCTCAAGATTAGAAATTTTTAGTTCTTCAATCTTATGGGTGACTAACGGTTCATCATTCCAAAGCCTTGATCGGTAGGGTTGGCTATCTCTAAAAGTCCTATTACCTTGGTAACATCACTGTTGGTAATCTCAATAATTAGGATAATAAGACATTGGTGAAATAAAATCTGCTAAAAACACTAACACTAAAATTGGTAAAACATAACTACTCTAAACAAAATAAACAAAAATAAAAACTATAAGAAATAACTAAAAACAACAAAAGTAACTTTCTCAGAAGAATCCAAGAAAGGATCGATTAACTAACACTTAAACTAAACTCTTAAAATAAACACAGTCTCCGGCAGCGGCGCCAACAACTTGATGTGTAAAATCTAATATAAGAATGAACTTAAAAACACTGCAATTAACTGATACACAACTACGTAAGTATACCCCGTCGCGTATAGTATAGCTACAATAAGTCCGGTTCGATCCACGAGGAATGTGAAATCAAGAGTTATGGGAAATGTAATTAAAATAGACAAATACGTAAATGTGGGGGGTTTTGCAACCAAATTGTTTCTTTGCAATTAAAACTACTAAAAACGTAAAGAAAGTGGATTCTGAAGAATCAGTTTAGAAAAGTTTATCTTATGTTTAAAACGACACTTACTTGGATTAACTTACTAATGATTTCGGGATGTTTGTTAAAACTAGTTTACCTAAGTTGAATTTTCAAATCTAGTTAAGCCAGGATTAGCATCCACTTTTCCTACACTTTAAGTTCAATTCACTAACTTATGATTTAATCCAGTAAATAACTTCCGTCAACTTTACTATCTTACACGTTCAAGTCTAAATAATTAACTTATTTAATATTTGCGTCCACAATCAATCAACAATTATTTATAGACAAAGCTCCCGCTAAATTGATCATACAATAATTCATCAACAAGACAATTCAAATGAAACAAAACTCAAATACGTAAGATTTTCAATTAAACATAAATTGGTTCACCATAAACTCAAAAGATAACACCTCTATTCACTAGATTACATAATCCAAGTAAGTGAAAGGGAAATTAGCTCATGATTATGCTAAAGAAAACATTGTATTCGAATGAAATAAGATTAAACGAATGATTATAATGATGTGATGATCAACGAACGTAACCGAATGATTAGAGTAATGGATCCGTCTTCAAAAGTGATGAAAAACTTGCCCAAAAACTCCTAAAATCGCCTCTCCAGTCGCAGGTGCAAAAAGATATGAAGCTAGGGTTTAATTTTCGTAGTTATACCCAACATTGAAATTTTCCGTTTAGCACTCTTACCCAGCGGGTACTCAATAAGTTTACCCGGATCATAACTTGGGTAGCCGTTTCCTTTTGGCGTGTGTCGCACCCCGCTGTGGCGGAATCACAGCGGAGCTCGGCTTTCACAGAAATCACAACAAAGTTACATCGAACGACCTCTATATGAGTCGTTTTTAAAATACATTTCAAAGTTTACATTATTTTAAACATAAATATTTCAACCGAATATTTAACCCTAGAGTTCACTTCTAGATCGAGAGAATTTTATACATAACTAAATGTACAAAATTAGTAATGAAGTGAAATCTCCGGTAAAATGATGTTTGCAAAACATGTGACTCTAGTATGATACTCCAAAAGCTATCCCCGATAACGCGAAGGACCTAAGAATAACATGCTAAAACGAGTCAACATAAAGTTGGTGAGCTCACATGTTTAAGCAGTTGTAAAAGATAACATGAACCACAAAATTTTGATAGTTGTTGCACAAATGCAAAATTAAGTGATACTATTGCCATTAGCTCATGCATTCGAAACCTTAACATGTTGTAGTGGTGCGTCTTGTAAGTGTCTAACCCAAAACACTTAGTGGCTCAAATGATTATGCGTCCGTTTGACGAGTTAGCGCTACTAACCCGGAGGGGGGCGTCAACCCAATAGATCTATTCACAACATTCGCGTTTAAGTCCATAACTAATGAATCATGATATGAGAGGCCTTAGTGGATTAATATGTTACTCATGCAATACGTATATGTTTTTCATGTACTTGTGTTCATAAAAGTATGAGCATGTATTCTCACCCCAAAGTAGTTCAAAACAAGTAAAAGTGGGGCCATGAGACTCACCTAGTGAGTGGTGTGAGAGCTAGCGATCAAATGCGAAAGTAATTTCCCAAAGTAGCTTCCTAGCGCCCTAAACGCATAATGTCATTCGTATAAGTAGACGACTAACTACCCATCTATGCTAGTTGTTCACATCAACTAATAAGACTATGTGTGTATCGTTTTTAAAATATGTACGACCCGTTGGTGATGTTTTTGTGGTATTATATCTCAAAGATATTAGAATACTCGTTCCTTTTCATTCTTTGTGCTTAATATTTCTCAAAAATATTAGTATAGTTGTTTCGTCTCATACTTTGTACTTAATATTTCTCAAAAATATTAGTATAGTCGTTTCAATGTACGCGTTAAATGTTTATAAGTTGTCACATAATGTTTGGGTTAGAGTTTCGATAATTAATTACTTAGAATTCCTTTAGATTTATAGTCTTCATTCCTTAACAGATTCTGTCTAAATTTTGTCCTTTCGTGTAACGTCGTTTTGATTAGTCAAATCTTAGTGTTTTGTCATGAAATTTTCACCACAAGTTCATATGTGTCTTAGTTTCAGTAAAAAGTAAATTTTATAATTTTTGGCCGAGTATAAGGTGTCCAAATTAATATATGTCTACAAACATGTATAGCATCTATATTTTCCGGACAGTCGTCGGAAAAGTCATTCGTTGACCAAGTTATATTTATCTTCACGAAATGAGAAAATAAGACTTTTAAATCTAACACAAAATGTGATCTTTAGGGAAAAGATTCATGATTTTTAGACTTGTAGATATAAAGTTATAACCTCTCAAAGTAGGGTCCAGATCTGTCTCTAGAAAATAGATTTGACACTTGTTCTCATAAAATCAATTTGGGGTATCACAACTTGTTCAAAATGCATGAAACCACTTGGGTTAAAAATATAACATCTTAAAGTAACTTTTGGCTTAAGAATCGCTCATTTTGGTCATGTAAATCTCGAGTTATCATTCGTGATTTTTGTCTTCAGTTTCTGTCCAGATTCTGTTTTAAGTTATAAATTTTATATAGTGTTTTACAAACTTAATAGATCATGATTTTAGCATGTTTTGAGTGAAGATATTTAGTTAGTGAACATCTAGCATAAAAATATATGAAGTTCATGAGAAATAAGAAGTGATATTTACAATGATGAGGTTGGAAAAATGAAAGAAGAAGAAAACTTGCTTCCACTCTTGTTCCTAGCTTGTTCTTGATTAAAGATGAAGATGATTCTTGATGAAAAAGATGAAGTGTAACACCCCATCTTTGGAAGGATGGAATGATACACATATATGAAAGTACCAAGAAACATAATTTATTCATAGAAATGTCATATAATCCCAAAACATAAAGTTTAAACTTCCAATAATTTACAATGATAAGAAATCTCATGAGTTGAAACCGCTCAAGCTTATTAAACGTAAACATTTATTCAGAAATAAAGGATAAAAAAAACTACATTTCTTCAACTGGTGGATTCTTCAAGATAACTTGCCTACCAAAGTACTCCTCACTGTCCCCCGCGTGTCCCCTGATTACCTGCCGCAGAGAAAAAAATGCGACTGAGCCAAACGCCCAGTGAACAGATACAACAAAGCAGTGTCTAACATAAATGAAATGAAGCTGCACAAATCTTATCGCTAGCAACCGTTAAGGTTAACTATCATATAGTAGAGGTCAAACGAAATACTGAATCAAATAATAGCCAAACGAATAATGTGGAGATACCCAATGAGCTCGTACAAATCATATCATATACATACAAATGTACATAGGACCGGCCGATCCATATGTACCATACAAATGTACGATGGCGTGTGGGCACAACACAACCATCCACCAAAACATATCATATAATATCATAAATCCTAGGGTCGACCCATACGCCTCCTAATAAATCATATCAAATAGCCGAGTGCTCTCGGAGCACAACATAAAGGGAGACGCCGTGGACTGATCCCACCGCCACGGATGGTGCGACGTCATAGGTGCCCCAGTGACGCCCCTATGGTACCCCCATAGGTGGTTAATAGCCCGGGCATCAGAGTGAATCGAATGTACATAGCAAGGTCATAACGTATATTATCAAAGTGGGCCAATAAAAAGCGGGTCGAAAACGAATGTGATGCAAGTCATGCCAATTTAAACATACGAACGATATGAAGCAAAACATATATGAATCCTCATATAAAGGATAGATATCGAATGAACATATAAAGAGATCAAAGACATCTTATAAGTAAGATGAGAAATCCGTACCTTATAATGCAATTCACAACGTCTACGAGAAACCCGAACCTACTTCTTCGTCAAATAATCTGCAATATTTAGACGTGAATGGTCAATAACGGGTGTTCAATTAGTTCTTACGTTGTCCCTCCTAAATATATAAGTTTTTAAGTTCTGTTTTATTAGTGCAGTTACTTTTTCCTCATCTTGCTCTTTGTATAAATCACGTTACATTGCGACCCTCGTATTACTTTAATACTTCATCTAGCTCATGTGTTTCAAAGCAAGTTCTCATACATATATACACTAATGTTCCTGATAATATTAATAATACTTTGATTAGCTCAGATATTATACCACTATGAAGACTTCAGATTAATATAATCATATGCAGGCGAGTTATTAATAACCAATCTCTATATCTTAAAGTTTGTAAATATAATATTAGTCAATAATTTAGTTGTACCCATCTGATGGTACCATACTAGTGGTGATAACGTATTAACATGATGGATCAGTATTCTTTAATATTTTTGGCTTTATAAAATCGTGTGTTTAACACAAGGTTTTGACCAGCGCAAAAATTAAATTTTGACTAATATTTTTCAATAATGCTTTTGTATTACATCGAAAAGAAACAGTTTATGAATCATTAATCAAAGTGGTTCCTAAAATACTACTAATGTTGTAAGTGATCCTAATCATCTCGAAAATTCCTAGGCTTAAATCATAGCTACTTACTACACATATATGTAAGCTATTATATGAACATCTATCTATCCAATCGTATAAGTTTTAATGAATAAAACAACTTAAGGTTGTAGTCTTACAAATTTGATACACGTAAGGGCTGATCTCCTCGTTGATTGTTGTGTTCTTTTCTTCAGACCCCAAATACAACAATTGGTATAAGATGCGTTTTTAAATTTTTTTCTTTTTATCTAAGGTATGAACGTAGAGGGAGTGAATTTATAACCCTTGTTTTTCTCTCAAATGTTGTGTCAGTTTTAAGCATGTCAAAAGTCTAGAGTTATTCCATTGTATTTACTACCAATAATTTGTATTAAATCATGAAATGCAAATGAAAAGCATTCCAACGATTTGTTACATTAAGCTTACATACTTTATGATAAATAATTATTTGTTTGGTTAGTTCTAGACATTACTTTAACATCAAACAAATTAATATTACTAAGGTGACATACGTAGTAGTTAAGTTATATTTATTTATTTATAATCTTCGTCCATTATTGCTACTTATGTATACACATTATTATGTTAACTTATTACGTATTATATTAGCTAATTATTTGGGGTATTACATGAAGATTGATGAAAAAGATGAAGATCGATGAAGATGATGATGATTTGACAGAGAGAGACAGAGGTGTCTGTGGGTCTTGGTTGAGTGTTGAATGAGAAATGCGGAGTGGGGGTGGTTGATGTGTGCTAAATAGCGTTTAAAAAGTTATAATTTATGTTTTGAAATTATCAATACTATCACACAATACAGGCAAGAATACCCGATCGAATAATAATATAGTTTTGGTAAATTCGAGTGTCGAACTCAGGGAACGATGTATTAAATTGAATTAATTGATTAACACGTAGATAATAAGTAAAAGGGGTGCGTTTTAGTTCCGTACGAATGTTTTGTGAGACACTAATATAAACTTAAATTGAACAAAATAATTTAAAAATAGATTAAGACAAATATGGATGAAGAATGCATTTACTTAGACTTTTATACCCTAGATTCAGTTATCATGTATGTTGAACCGTTGGATAACCTTATTGTGAATATATCTTTTGTAGAAAATAACTTTTCTCAGGTTAACAATTCCTATAAAGTTCAGATAAGACACAAGACTCATTATGAATACACAAGAAAGCCTTTCTATGTATTGTCTACCTATTCTTTATTTAATTAAGCACTTCAACCGTTTATTGTGATTTATCCTAGCGACCTTGAATCAACAAGTATCTAATAATCGTCGTTTGACAATTGTCACATTAAATAATGTTCAATAACTATTATTACTCTTAACCTATCGCCGATTAAAGCTTCAAGCCACAACTATTTAACAAGTTACACAATTGCAAATAACTAATAAACCTAGACTAGACTACGTTATAGAAAAGGTTGATTAATCACGTTAAGTAATAATTAAAGATCAATTAAATAAGATGGATCTTTCGGATAAACACAATAAACTTCATAAAATTAATATTTCAACGTAAATACACATTTAAACCTTCATCTAGGTTTTATTGTCTAAGTAAATACAAATAGAAAATTAGCTCATAGCTACGATACAAGAATTCATAATTAAACTCAAACAAAATAACATTGTCTAAAAAGAACAAGAATTGAAAACCAAACCGAAAACCCGAACAATCTTCGCAAGGGTTGAAAACCTTTAAACCCTAAACTTCCTCGCTCCAAATTCGTGCTTAAACCTCTTCTTAAACCCCAAAGTCGAATTAGACTTTGGTTATTTCGTATGGTATATGGCTGGAGTAAGGCCTCTATTTATAGATTTGTAAACCGACATCCAACCGGCGGTTGGGCCTTCCAACCGGCGGTTGGGCTTGAGCGATAAACCGACTTAAAGCGCGTTAGCCTCCAACCGGCGGTTGGGCCTTCCAACTGGCGGTTGGACTCGGGTTCCAGAATATTCCTTCCGCGGCCAGCTTCAACTCTAATTCCTTTTTACACTTTCATCATTTTTCTTCAATTCTTCTTCGTTTTAAGTCCTTTTTCCCATTCTTTTTCAGATTCAAGCCATAATTACATCTATTTGCAAATACGAACGAAATAAGTATCTAAAATCATATAAATGCACTATAAATGAATTAAAAACAAGGAAATATTATTAATTAAATATGTATTTATTTGATGTTATAAGTGGTTATGAAAACCAGCCAACAAGGAGGGAAATGGGGAAGGCACGGCTTGTGTTAGTCTTTGTCCCGTCATTAGTGTTAATATGTTAGATATTTTAGTTATTAGCAATAAACAACGTTAATTAATTAGGGTTAACTAAGTGAATTTATGACAATTTAAGGTAGTTTGGTGCGTTAGGAATTATAATCACCAAATTTCATAGAAATCGTTTATTAACGATAGTTCGTTTTGTTTTAAATAGTATTATCGAATTGTTGTCGCGTTTAGTTCAAATCCCGTTCAAACCACACATAATTTAGAGAAAATATTACACATTACTACAAGTTCAAACCACAGTTCCAAAAGGAATTACAATAATTTCATAAAGTTTCCAAAAGAGAGTCATAGTTTCAAAATAAAGCAAACGCGTGTGAACATGCATCCATGCAAATGTACTCCTAAAATGTACCTTACTGTCGTTCTCCTGAAAAGCATGATAAAACGAAAGGGTCAACTATGATCATAGTTGGTGAGTACACAGGTTTAATGTTACAAACAAATAAATTAAAAGCTTTGTTCATAAAGGACATAAATATAAACAATTGGTTGTAATTGTAGCGAATAGGAAAGTGGTATATATAAATGTTAGTGCAAATGAGGTCACTACTAACAGGATTCGACCGACACATGCCCCAAGCTCCATGTTCTATCGGTAACATGAGTAAAAGTAATACTATGCACTCACGTCGCAGTGTGAGTGAGGGATGGTCTACCCTAAATAGCGTTATCCATAAATATTAACGGCTTGATAACGAGTTAATAAGCAGTGTAAAAGTATTTCCGGGGACTTTAGCACGATAGTACCCAAGCATAACAATAATATACACACCAATTCGAATAAGTAGCATGGCAAAAATTTAACAAGTTCATGAAAGTGCAACCAATTTAGTTAAAAATTTAGAATCATACTTTTCACCCCAAAATATTAAACAAGTGAAAAAGGGGCTGTGAGAACTCACTGTTGAGCGTATGCGTAAACCGATGGATGTAACACGTGTGCTTGTCGAGTACACTCCTATCCAAGTCCTATGAACACGAGGTTTCTAGTTAGATTCTCGGTAATTTGGTTTGTTGAGATTGCTTAGTTAATTATTTAGATTACCAAGTGCCAATATAGTTAGTTTTTGCCTTGAAGTTTGTTAACGTCCAATATCCACATTTAGCAAGTTTACAAATGTTGGTTTATATCCACATGCAAAATCAGTCCACATTCTTACTTTTCAGAAAATGCATCAGTTGGTTGTATTACAAATGTTGGTTTATATCCCATTGTTGTTGATGTTGTTTTATAGGTCCAAGCGGGTCAAGGGGTAAGTTGGGTAAAGAACCGAAGGTCGACTAGTGGTGGAACTTGCTATTGCGATACTAAGTTAATCCGTTTTGTTAAATCATGCTCATGATGCATGTCGAAGCCCCATTTTGTGAAGTCAAACGAATATTTGAGTGTGATCATATTTTGAAATCAAGATTTGACCCATGGAGTGTGTTGTGATTTAAATTAGTACTAATGTAATTATGAAATAGTTGGAGTATGATTGTGAAGAAACTTGTGATATTAAGTGGCTTTGTGGACGTTATAATGTAATTGTTAGAAGAATTCATGTTGCTATGTGGTTAAATGCTTAAAGTGTAACTCCAAATAATGCCCAAATGGTCACTTTTCGGATTCGAATCCAAAACTGTCATTTGTGTGAATTTTGAAAAAGTGTCAATTGTGAAACCTTCGTTATATTATATGAAATGTGTCTGCAAAATTTGGTGGGTTGATTCCTAACGAGTCAAAAGTTACACTCATTTGAAATTGGGTCCAAAAAACTGAGTTTTTATGCACTTTTCAGAAATTTAGCACAGGTACGCGATCGCGTACCCTTACCAGGATCGCGTACATTGTGTTAAAACCAGAACAGAAACTCCCACGTTATTGATACGCGATCGCGTACCATCACCGAAATTGCGTACTAATTTAGTACGCGATCGCGTACTAAAAACTACCAGGATCGCATACACTAAAAGACGGAAAAAAATAATTTTGGGGCGTTTCACCCGGCAGGTAATTTTCTTTGTAAAAATCTCTGATCACTTTCCTTCACAAGGTACCCGTTTGGATCTTGCATACCCGGTCGTGTAAGGCAACATACCTGGCGGGTAAGCTTGTGTACCCGGCGGGTAAGGTTGTGTACCCGGCGGGTAAGCTATAAACTTAAATTCTCTGTCTCGATTTACACTATGGTTACCCGTTTGGGATAGTGGTACCCGACGGGTAAACATACTTTTAAGCTCAAATCTTGCACATTTTCTGAAATCACTCTAATTCTCTACCGGTTGAGCTCCTTTCATTGTTTCTTCGACAATTGCACCTATATTCAATTCAAAGTCAAATAAGTATCGAAAGTTCACAAAATTAACTATTAAATAAGTACAAAGACACGGTATCGCCTAAGATAAATATGTCTAAAATGAGCGATATCAGAGGCCCGAGTAGTTCGCTACATACTACGTATATCAGACCATAATTTGATACATCTACATGTACTTAATCCTATCTCTAAATACATAAAATAGAGAATCTTTTTAGCAGATTTCTTCTTCTAAAAAAATCGTCCTCCAACCATCTACTCTGAAAACATAAATCTATTCATTTTTATACTACTTAGTTCATGTTGAGTCAATATTTTTAAGATTTTTTTTACACACAAGTTCTATCAATTATGTTACTTTGATTTACTGTAATTGATGTAGTGTAATATTATAAATTTTTTATTCTTGGCTGTATTATTTTCGCAATAATTTACTTTAATTTATTTATACATAATAATTAATAAAAGACTAATACATATTAATAATAATTAATAATAATTAATAATAATATATAAATAAGACCAATAATGATAATAATAGTAAAAAGTATTGATTAAGTTTTAGTATTTGTATTTGATAAACTTCATTATTTATGTAGAAATAATGATATAAAAAACATATCGTTAACACCAGTTAGCCACGTTTTGACTACCTATAAAATCATGACTATTGAATAAATAGTAGTTTAAATATGTATGATTTTACAATTGAAGAAAAACCTATATTATTATAACGGACATAAAAACACTTCTTATGAAAAAATATTCTAAAATTTATTACTGTTAGAATAAGGTTTTAAAAAGTATTTTTTACACAAAAAATTACTTTTGAATAGTAGGTTTATTAATGTCATCCATATAGTAATATAATAGTAAATTCATGATTTTTATCTACTCAAAACTTTTAAAACCTTTATTAATACTGGTATACGCTTTTGAAAAAAAGCTTTTGAAACATATTACAAACCATATAATGATATGAGTAATATGACATTTCTAATCATCATGAATAATATAACTTGTCTAAAACTATACATAAAAGACATGCATAATAAGTTAATGGTTTAATGCAAACCGTATTATATTTGTGATTTTGATCATTAATTATAGAGTTGTATTATGAGTTATCATTTATGATTCAATATTTTCTTTGCTTATAGAGACTCAAAATGTAAACTATAAACAAAATAATAGTAAAAGCATAATTATAACACAAATGCTAAGTATCAAGTTGTAATTATAAAGGGTGAGTTTAGAGTAACGACCATTAACTATTCGTTAAAAAGGACCATGTGTGCTAATTATAAAATTAAGATACATTATTAAGTGCACCGAACATTATTTTCATCTTTCTTATTTCGGCCATGCTGCCAAAACGATACACAATAGGAGATAAAAATCCCCACCTGCTTTTTTTACTAAACTTTAACCAAATTCGATTTATTCTCCACTCAAATATTAGTATTTTAACGTCCACCACCCAAATCCACCATCATTTTTAACACCCAATTATCCTCCATCGCCCAATCATTTTATCTGGTCACGACTTTAGTAACCACCACCTCTTATCTTTTGCATCAATTACATACTCGAAAAATATCTCAAATGAAAACCCTAATCAAATATGTGACTCGTAATCTTTAAGACACGAATGTATATTTGGGTGATGAAAGATGTTAGTTGATTTGGGTAGTGGACTATAAAATATGATGTTTAAGTGGAGAAGGAGATCGAATTTGATGATAAATTTGCTAAGTGAAATGGAAAAGATGAAAATGATGTTATGTGCACCTAATAATGTATCTATACATATTTTACAATTTATGAAGTATAATTTATCATTTATATTCTACTCAAAGAAAAATAAATTAAAAGAATAAAATGAGAGAAGGCCCTCGTAGAACGTGTATCTCAGCTGCATGGGTTTAGTGGTACGCTTACCTAATAATGATGTGTAGATTAGCTCATATTAGCTCATAAGCAAATAAGGAAGGTTTTTCGCAAGAGCTGCTCTTGTTAGCTCATAATGGTCAAAGGAGTTTGTCCGGGCTGTTTAAATGCCGCTAAATGGGCGCAAAAATATCACACATAGTCCTTTTAACGAATAGTTAATGGTCGTTAGTTTAAAATGACTGTTTGTGTAGCAAGTTTCAAAATAAATGATGATTGATGTAATTAAAAATTGTAAAGGGCTGCCAATAAAATTTGAGGTAAACTTAAAGAATATGATTTGTGTAGTTTTCTCTGATTTGAATCACCAACACCCAAGTTATTTTGAATTATTACAACAACAACAAAATAGATTACCTTCCTTTTATGACAAAATTGCATATATATCAAGATAGAAAAATGTTATCAATCACTAAAGACTCAACAGTAAATAAAATATGTTTTTGAGTATGGTTGTTAGAAATCAAGTAGCTACTCAAAACAAATCGATGAGTAGAAATAATCGATAAAAAAACATAAACCTCATGCCCGGCCACATCTTTTCTAAACTTCTTGATTTGATGACATTTCACCCTCATTTTCAATATGTAAATACTTGTTTCAAATATTACTCGAAGAGAACCACCCTACACATAAACATTAACAAACAAAAAATTATAAACAATACATATGATATTTAAGCAAAAATTAAAGAAGAGTAGAGAGATAAACAATAAAAAAGTTCTAATATTAAAGTTCTAATTTCTAGCACTAATATAAATCAAGATGGCAAAAGATGAAAGATATTTAAGTTAAGAATTCATTTAGGTTGATTGTAAATGATGTCTTTTTATTATCTTCATTGATTTAATACATAGTGACATGAAATAGTAAGAACAAAGAAGGAAAGAGCATATTGTACACTTGTACACAGTGGATTTAAGTTGAGTTAAAAGTATTGGAGAGTTTCATGTAAGTTAAGAGATATTTAGTTAGTATATAGGTAAGATAAATACGTATCAGTTATGTAAGTAAACTGTCAGCAATAGTAGTATGCTTTTATAATGGAGTTTCGCTACGAATCTTTTGAACTTTTCACCTTCATAACATTTTTCTTTTTTGTACAATATATGTTTTTAATATATAATTTTGGTGTATTTATAAAATATGATAGTTTAAATATAATCATTTAAAAGAAAAAGGGATAATTCTTTATTTATTTATTTAGTTATGTGGAAATTTTAGTTGCATGACTATGATTTAATGGAGTAAAGATGAAAACTTCAGAATTTGACAAGTTAAAAGAATGATCATTGTGAAAATGGATACCGATTCATACACTAATAAATATGTTTTATGTTGATGCACTATAAAACAATTTAAAGTATAGTTAATATTGGTATAGGAAGAAAAAACATTCAGTGAAACATGAAAATTATGGACAAAATGTAACGAATATAAATAGCACGAGTCTATAAATGTAATTTACTTAAAATTTAATTTTCGAAACGGATATACTTCTATTCCTTCGTGACTCTGCCACACTTCCCTTTATTACTTCTCCAATAAATATCCCCGGACCCCCGACCACCAACCACCGTTCTCCGATCACCATCATTCCCAGCGACGGCCAGAAAAGGGAAAAAATGAACCGCCGGCGACTCCAATTCACCGTTTTCATCATAATTCACATCCTAATCTTTTCAAAACCCATAAACTCTTCACCTTTTCACAAAAAAGATCACAAAATTAACGGACCCATCAAAACCCTAGTCGTATTAGTCATGGAAAACCGTTCATTTGATCACATGCTCGGTTGGATCAAGAAAACCCGACCCGACATCGACGGGTTAACCGGCCAAGAATTTAACCACGTCAACGCGTCCGACCCGGATTCTGAAAAACTACATGTTTCAAACGACGCCGTTTTTATAGACTCGGATCCGGGTCACTCAATTCAAGCTATCCGTGAACAGATATTCGGGTCGAATGTTACTTATACCGACCCGGCCCCAATGAATGGGTTTGTTCAACAAGCTAATTCAATGGGTGTCGATGGAATGAACCGGACCGTTATGAGTGGATTTAAACCGGAACTTTTACCGTGTTACACCGAGTTAGTCAACGAGTTTGCAGTGTTGGACCGGTGGTTTGCTTCAGTTCCGGCTTCAACTCAACCGAACCGGTTATATGTTCATTCAGCAACTTCACATGGGGCTTCAAGTAATGTAAGAAAAGACTTGATCAATGGGTTTCCTCAAAAAACAATATTTGATTCATTAGATGAAAATGACCTTAGTTTTGGGATATATTACCAAAATATCCCTGCTACATTGTTCTTTCAAAGTTTGAGAAAACTTAAGTTTGTTACTAAGTTTCATGAGTATGATTTGAAATTTAAGTATCATGCCAAAAAGGGTAAGTTGCCAAATTATGTGGTGGTGGAACAAAGGTATTTTGATGTGAATATATTTCCGGCTAACGATGATCATCCGTCACATGATGTGGCGGTTGGGCAAGCGTTTGTTAAGGAAGTTTACGAGACGTTGAGGGCGAGTCCTCAATGGAATGAAATGGCTTTGTTGATTACTTATGATGAACATGGTGGATTTTATGATCATGTTGCTACACCTCTTGATAATGTTCCTAATCCTGATGGGATCATTGGTCCTGAACCGTGGTATTTTGGGTTTGATCGGTTGGGTGTTCGGGTCCCTACGTTGTTGATTTCACCTTGGATTGAAAAGGGCACAGGTGAGTTTTTTTCGGTAATTTTCATTAATTTTTATTTTGAATTTTGTTCATTGGAGTTGCATAAGAACAGTTTGGTGCAAAATGTTCGATTTATTGAGCATTACTTGAGTTCTTTGTAAATGATTTTAATACAAGTTTTCATGAATATTGTTTATTACTTTATTGAATGAGAACTGCAATGAAATTTTGAAAATTTGTGGTTTTTTGGGTTCCTGTTCACCGGAAGTTAGTAGATATGCTTAGTAATTTTGTATTACAATAATGTTGGCTTTCTTTAGGGGTTACTCAGTTTAATTGAATCTTTGTTAATGAATTGTAAAACATCTCTCATTATGATTCAGTGGTCGAATGAATACTGTAGTGAAAATCTAGAAAGTAGAGATTTGGACCTACATAAAAACAGTTTGTTGAGAAGCGTTGGCTTTTATTGGGCGTTACCTGAGTTAATTAAATCTTTGTAAAGGAGTTTAAAGTAATACATGATGATACAATTACTCAAACGGGATCGAATTCAAGTTTCAAATAGTTGCCTTTTGGATTCTCGTCCTCTGGAATTTAGTAGAGAACTCATAATGATCAGCGCTTTGATTTTATAAAAGCATACTTTGATGAATGATCTTCACGCTGTTAAATCTTGATTTAATTTTTGTTAACGATTTCTATTAGTGGATTTCAAGATTCAGGATGATTTTATTGTGAAAAGAATAGTAAACTTAAATTTTAAGCCGTAAAATTTTGTTACACTGTGAGAGCTTGCATGCATGTATATTGGCGATTCATCATCCTGATTTAACATCGCTTACAAGACTTACAGAATGCACATTGGCTGTTTATGTTGTCTTAGAGCCGTATTTCTAAACTACCTGTATCAGTGTTCTCTTGTTGCAATTCAATTGCCGATAGCTTGTTACCATAAAATGCTTACACCATTCGTCGTATCTACTTGATATTTAATCCTTCATTCTATCCATCCAGGCTTAGGGGAGCGTCTTTTTATTCGTTAGTAGCTCCATTCTAGGAAAAAGAGTCAATACTTGACTTTTTATTGTCAAACAATATATTCATTGTAAATTGGGTTTGACTTTTACTGTTTAATGCAGTGATCCATGAGCCGAATGGACCAACACCGTCTTCACAATTTGAACATTCTTCTCTGCCAGCAACCATTAAGAAGCTTTTCAATCTAGACTCTGACTTCTTGACCAAACGGGATGAGTGGGCCGGTACCTTCGAGAGTTACTTCAACCTTCGCTATACTCCACGCGATGATTGTCCAGGTGAGTGCATTGTAACATCTCGATTCTAAATGGACAAATTGAATTAAAAATAATAAACTTTCAACTTTGGTCCGATTTTTGTTTTGGGTAGCACTTCATCTGCATTTACAAGACAACTTTCAAAAAGTTCCCATTTAGAATTATCATTTAGGTCAACCATTATAGGAAAATAAGTCAACTAGTTCAATCTTACCAACAGATATTTGATTACCTTCTTTGGAAATTTACTATTTTTATATCAAGTTTTATACTTTTTGAAACTTTATTTGATTTCATGTAGAAAAACTTCCTGAGATCAAGGTTTCATTGAGGCCAAGAGGACCAAAAGAAGATATGAAACTCACTGAGTTCCAAGTTGAATTAATTCAGCTTGCATCCCAGCTTAATGGCGATCATATTCTAAATACATACCCCGACATTGGGAAGTACATGACCGTCGGTGAAGCCCACCAATATGCACAAGATGCCGTCAAAAGGTTTTTGGAAGCTGGTAGAGCTGCCCTAAGAGCCGGAGCCAACGAATCTGCTATCGTCACAATGAGACCCGCTCTCAGTAGCCGATATCCACAAAGACGAATTCAAAGCTACTAAAAGTTTGTAAATTATGAGTTTTATATATACAAGTTATTATTAACTTATCTGTATGTATAGGTCTCTAATATATCGATAATGTATACATTAGATAGGTTGTCATGTTTATAATTGTTTATTATAGTAACCGTCGAGTTAAACCGAGTCAAACGGGCTGAGTTTGCCTATCCATAACTTGAGTCAAGTCACTGGCTTAAAATGCTCAAGCTGTCACATGAAACATGGGGCCATGGATGTAGCCATTGTTGTTGCTACATTTGATACTTGCTGTATTAAAAACTTTGGCCCATCCTATAATTTTATACCCTCACATTTCTTAGCTTACACACATTGAGAGTGCTTGTGTGAAACAATGGAGGCTTCTTGGGAAACCAGTGTCACTGATTCAATCAACGCCATTTATCTTCTTTTCTCAGCTTATTTGGTCTTCATGATGCAACTGGGATTTGCCATGTTATGTGCGGGCTCAGTTCGGGCCAAGAACGCCATGAACATTATGCTGACTAATGTTGTGGATGCGGTCGTTGGCAGTCTCTCGTACTTTCTATTTGGGTTCGCGTTTGCCTTCGGTGGTGACTCGGGGTCGAACCCTTTCATTGGTACTCAGTACTTTGCTTTAAAAGACATGCCTTCGAGTTCATATGATTATAGTTTCTTTCTTTATCAATGGGCTTTCGCTATAGCAGTTGCAGGGATCACGGCTGGGTCGATAGCAGAGAGGACCCAGTTCAGTGCGTATCTTGTTTTTTCGTTTTTTCTTACCGGGTTTGTCTACCCGGTTGTGGCCCATTGGGTTTGGTCTTCTAATGGTTGGCTCAACCCCGGGTCGACAAGCTTGTTGTTTGGGTCAGGTGCTATTGATTTTGCAGGTAGTGGTGTGGTGCATTTGGTTGGTGGGATCGCTGGGTTATGGGGTGCGATAATAGAAGGACCAAGGGTCGGGCGGTTCGATGCTTTTGGGAAGCCGGTTCAGATGCGCGGTCATAATGCTACGTTAGTTGTGCTAGGGACATTTTTGTTGTGGTTTGGATGGTTTGGGTTTAACCCGGGATCATTCAATAAGATTCTCGTCTCGTATCCCGATAGTTTCGATCAAGGTAACTGGACCGCAGTGGGGCGGACCGCGGTTACAACAACACTAGCTGGGTCAACCGCAGGGATCGTAACTCTATTCGGCCGGCGCTTACTTGTGGGCCACTGGGATGCTTTAGATGTATGTAACGGTGTGCTTGGTGGGTTTGTAGCCATCACGTCAGGTTGCTCGGTGGTCGAGCCATGGGCTGCCATTGTGTGTGGATTCTTTGCAGCCTGTGTTCTCATTTCTCTCAATATCATTGCTACAAAGTTGCAGTATGACGACCCGTTGGAGGCGGCCCAATTGCACGGTGGATGTGGAGCTTGGGGATTAATATTCACAGGCTTGTTCGCGAAAGAAGAATTTGTCATCCAAACTTACAACTCAGGCAATTTGGGAATAACGAGGCCGTATGGGCTTTTCTTGGGTGGGGGTTGGGGGCTGCTTGGTGCCCAGGTGATCGAAGTTGTAGTGATCGTGGTTTGGGTTAGTGTGACCATGGGTCCGTTGTTTTACCTTCTACACAAGCTAAGGATATTAAGGATATCAACTGATGAGGAGATTGCGGGGCTCGATATTTCAAGCCATGGTGGTTACGCCTACAATGCACACTCAGAAGAGAGTGGTCCACGGATGTATGGTGACTACTTGAGGCTTCAAGATTAATCCTGATCCGATGAATCAGTTCGTGTGATTTGTGTATACTATGGTTGATATTGTGAATTTATTGATTTATGGTATTCTTTTTGTATATGTGGACTAATTCTCTCGAATAAAAGATTATTGCAAAGTTTCATACTTATTGAAGTGCTGAAAATTTGAAATCCAATACCAAGCCCGGCACAGGCCAATAGCATTTTCATGTGCGATTAGGACACGTGTTACCAACCATCTATGTGAAAAATGAGGTGATTTGTATACCATCAAAATCGAATAGCACGCCACCAGTATGTAGCTATACCTGTTAAAGTACTTGAAAGGTAACATCTTTATGCAACTTAGACAGTGCCCGGCTGCCCGCCAGTAGCTACATGCTCAAAGCAGTCCACATCTGGTTTTGTTTTGATTTAGAATGTATTCATATCCGAATTGGATCCTTAACTGAGTTGATATATGGGATATTCGTGAAAATATAAGGCTTAAAATAGTCTTTTCAGATTCGAAAAATAGAAATCACTGTGGTTCCGAACTAAACAGGACAAGACTGTACAAAACCAAGAATAGAGTTTCGAAAATATCTATAAACAAGTACTGATCCAAACATTGTCACTACAGGTCCAGTTTGGTCCGGTCCCAGTTCGGTTCTTGGTTTTAGTTGGTCCAAAACAGCTTTTACACACCCCTAAATTTACAATGGGTAAAAGGTGGTATCCAAACATAATAAACCCCGAGTAAGTACTGTAGCCATATTCAACGTATCCATAACTGTACAACTATCATATCATAAAGCATACGTCTTTGCAACTCGATCGTTCTGAATTTAAGAACAATCAAGGAGAATAAAGATAAGAATCTCATATAATCAAGAAAAAGGGGACTAAAACCAGGATATACACCTCTAAAACATGCAACTTTGGAAAATTATGTACACGTTAACACTAATCTTATTCTGATTTCTAGTCTATCTTAGATGAGAATCACTTTGATCAGATAAGGCATCTGGAATTATAAGAGGCAACTTATCTATGTACATGAACAGCCTCTTTTTGTTTTCTTTTGAGATGACACTCATGTCAACAATTTCACCCGCTTCGATGCACATCCAGAGGTCGTCTATGTTCACTTCTTTCAGGCTATCCCTACAGAACGGGCAAGATCGCGATCGCCCATGCCTAAAAAACAAGAAGTTAAACCAAGAATTCAGCTTTTTATGACATGAAAACTCAATTCTTAATATGCGAAATAATGGCTATTGGGTGTCTAGATTTTTGTTTTGGAACTGCTTATATGATTATTGTAGCTTGAAGTCACAAAAACCAGTTTTTGAAGTGGGGATAACATATTCTACTTCTGATCATACGAATTATTTAGGGACCGTATAATCATTTTCATAACTGCTGCAACAACAGTATTTATCAAAGAGTAATTCAAAATTTCAATTGCTCATTCTCTCAACCCAATTTTGGACACCTTAACATTAATTTCATAAGCTCTATTCATTTCACAAAAATGTCAAGTAGCAGGAGCACATTTAAGCACGATCTTCTATGATCATTTCATTACAGGTTGATTATTTAATTCTGATTCAGTATCGGATGAAATTTCAAAAAGCATATGCAAACACCCCCTATGATTATCAGTCATAGTTGCTTGATGCTATAGAAATGAACGAGAAGGGAGAGAATTTTACCAATCTCGGAAGCATTTTAAGCATAAAGAATGGCTGCAATTTGGTAACACCACTTTGCTATTTGTTTCCATGCAGATCCCACATTCGGTTTCTCTCTCTACATCAACATCGGAGAATTTCCCCTTGTCAAAATCATCATTATTTGAATATCTTTTAGAGCATATTTCTTTTTGTTTCCTCTCTTCCAAATCCGTTATCCCACTTTGGAGTTGCAATATCGAAGGAAATATAACATCTGATCATATAAAGTTCACAATTTTAGCTCATCACAAGCAACATTAATCATTCATAAAATTAAAACCATTCTTTGAACTTTCAGAATTTCACCCACCGTAAAATTGTTTGATGCTAGATTTCCTTTCTTGAACACACATCGTAGTTTTGCCATCAGCAAATGTCTGTTTTGACCAACATTTTGTTGCAAGTTAGCAATTCAGCAAGAACATAATGAATTTAACACAACGGCAAAATAGTATGTGGAAAATGTAATGTCGAAATGTACCATATAAATGAAAATCCGAAGCAACCCAAGGGCTCCTGCGATTTTGCAATCCGTCCATGGAAAGAGAAAGGAAAACAAATCTACAGCTGGACTAAAAGAAAGTCTCATCTGGAGGCATGCTCCGTCATTATCACGAGCAGAACTTAAAGCCCTGTAATAGCACAAGTTCAAATAAAAAAGAAACATCAGTAAGAGTTAAAACATTCACACCAAAACTGACAAATTTGAGCACAAGAATGGTTATACTCAAAGACGGAAAAAGTGACTCTCCGGTGCATTAACCCTTTAAGATAAAAGGAAAAAGTTTGATATAGTAATGAATACATCAATCAATCTTGAGTTCTTTACATATAATCAACACAATCACAATCCTCAACTTGAAGGCTATCAATCAAATGGAGAAGCTTTATATATGCAAAGATTTGGAACATGGAGGATATGCACCATCTCTATATATGACCCACTAGTCATTTTCCTTATGTGGCCCATTTAATGAAAAAAATGGCACCCACCAAAGCAAGATACGATTAGCTACCAACGAATTAACAACCCACTTCAGGATTCGGTCGAGGGTTGACTTGCAGCTCAAATTGTGTTAGCACTGAACCGTGTTAACAACATTACGTTCTTATGTCACTTTTGGTATTGCTTTCTACATTTCATCAAGACGTATTAAAACATCTTTTCAGATACGCTCTAAGCCAGAATATACGTCCAACCCGGGACCCAACTGAAGTCTAGTAAGGTGTCATTTTATTTCCAAAACTTCACTTCATATCAATAACACTTCACTAAAGACTTGATATTTTATCAACCAAGTTCATTTGGGATGAAACCCTATAATTCCGATTCACAATTATATTATTATACATATACATTAAACTCAATTCATAGTAAACATCTAAACATTCAATATCAAACCGTCATTTTCCCAATTATCATGTGCATAATCATAGTTTAACAAAATTTCTCAAGACCCACTTCATACATATACAATAAACAGCCAAATTTCAAAACTTTCAAGGAACAAGTCACAATTTTTTTGAAATAAAATAATATATAGAGAAAGATATATACACATATATACTTACAGAGTATTGGTATGTTGAATATCAGCTTCAAGAGCTTTAAGTGAATCCTTAAAAGTTTTTCCAATCACCATCATTCAGTTCAGTATAACACCAAATCAAACTCTCATCAAAAGTAATAAACAAAAACCCTATTCAGAATTTGCAAACTTTTTGCCCAAAATGACAAGTGCAGATTTTAAGGTCACTCTACAAGTGCAGTTTTTCTATACACAGAAGAACAGTGGGTTTGATTTTTATTTTTATGTATTTGAAATGAAATTGGAGTTGGGTTTTAATATAACTTATGGGGTGCAACAGATAATTTAAAATTGTTTGAATTTATTAATTTATTATAAAAGATTTGTGTTTATCCACTACAGAGACACAAACAAATATCTAATTAGATAGTGTATGAGTCGCCGGTTGTCTTGGGTTCGTAGTTTTTGGGAATGATAAGAAAGTTGGAATTTTGTGAAATGTTACAGTTGTAGTCCTTTGAAATTGGGAACTTATTTAAGATGCCTTAAAAATGTTGAAATTTAATTCAAGTCTATACGTTGAAATTTGTTTGTTGTGTAGATAGCACCAGTGCCAGCTACCCCTACAAAATAACTCAATGATAAGTCGGGGAGAAACAAAGCCGTAGGATCTGATCGTAACCTCTATAGAGGCGTGGCGGTGCTTAGGAGATGAGGGGTTAGAATTATAAAAGCACTAAAATGTCAGAGGAGTGAAGACTCAGCGAGTTTATCCCCATTTACAAGAACAAGGGTGATATGCAATTTTGAAGTAACTATAGAGAGATAAAACTATTTAGCCATACCATGACGCTATGGGAAGAAGAGATTGAGATATGGCTCATGGACGCTCATCAACCGAGGCAATACACCTTATCAGAAGTCTAATGAAGAAATATAGGGAAAGACAAGGAAACTTGCACATGGTGTTCTTAGATCCGAAGAAAGCTTATGATAGCGTTCCACATAAGGACCCTAAATGATAAAAGGCCCTAATTGATAAAAGGCCCCCAGAGAGAGAAATAAAAGCTATTAGGGATATGTATGAAGGGACGAAGACCTGCGTACGGACCTAAGTGGGAAACACAATGTATTTCCTCGTCGAAATTGGGTTACACCAGCGATCAACCCTTAGCCCATACCTATTTGCTATAATACTAGATGAGACGTCGCGAGAGATACAAGAGAACATCCCATGATGCTTGATATTTGTTGACGATATTGTGCTAGTGTCGGAAACGAAGGATGAGCTAAATAACAAACTAGAGCTTTAGGGGGAGACTTTAGAAAGCAAACGCCAACTGATGTAGAGTACAATTAACGAAACAAAAGATTAAACATGTTGATTTCCAGAATAACAGGATAATCCATTGCAACACATGTTGATTCAACAAATATCGCGGTTATGATAGATTTTCAACTCAATTGAAAATACCAAATTGAGAGAAAAAGTTCAACTTTCATAAAATTAAAAACTGAATTGTTCCCCACCATAATTGAACCCTAAAAAAGAAAGCAGAAATTCGAATGGACCTAAAATACTTAAGGGGCTAAACATAAAGCCCAAAGCAAAAGCCAAATTAAACATAAAATAGTCCATAACTTATTCTAACTGTGATTCTCGTTTCAAGTTTCGATTTGACAGTTCATGAGCCCTGAAACGGAGTCCCGTAGCCCAAGTTACGGCTTTTTTCGTGAAGTCCATTTAGTTACACGATCATGGGCCTCCAGAAACATAAAGGTTCGATCCTCCACGCTTTGGCCCGCATCACCTACAGAAGCCAATAGAAACAAAATACCTACGACGTGACTTCGACGGGAACGAGGCTGAGCGGAATGAAGTCGTATTGGTGACCAAATTTTACACCCGAAAGAGTCTTTCAGATTTCTTGGTTCGGTGCTACACAAATCTGGGAGGATAGACGACGATGTGACCAATTGTATACAAGCAGGATGGTTGAAGTGGCGGGCTGCTACAAGAGTGTTGTACGACAAGAAAGTCTCTACGAAGCTGAAAGGAACATTTTATAAGACTACAATCAGACCAACTATGTTGTATGGGTGTTTAGGTGGTGAAGTAGAATTAGAACAGTTGAATCTTGTCTTTAGGTGGTGTTTTCCTCATTTTAAAAGGCAAGTTACACTTAGGTTGTATAAGTATCTTAGGGTCACACGTATAGAATATATATATATATATATATATATATATATATATATATATATATATATATATATATGCACATACTTGTCAGAGGTCATTCTGAAAACAGTCTATCTACATTAGAGTAGATGTACGACTGTCTATGTCTTATCTCTCATATATCCTACTTTTGACGGAATTGAGTAATTATATTATATTTGTGGTTTCCATAACCTTTCCATCTGTCCCAAATTTTAATCTTACTTTTGACAAGCTGGTTAGGCTAAATGAAAGAATAATATTTAAGAATATAGGTGTTAAGTTCAAGTAAGTTCAAATTAAAATTGATAATAACAAATCAAAACAAGTCAAATTGAACTATATAAACTCTTTATCTATGGAATTCTATAAATAATTACTATTAGTAAAATATAGGAGTTTGCTAACTATAGCCTTTAGAGCAATGATTAAGCTTTTCATATTTGAATAAATAAATTCACGTAAATTAATTGTAAAGTGTGTACATTCCATATTAATACTCTTTTTCCTTGTAAAAATTTATCAAAATTGTTTATTACGAAATTGTTGAGTTTTAAATGTGACGTGTATGTAAATATACAGACATTACTCTAAAAGTTACCGTCAGAAAATTTCTAAATTACCCTTTACATAAACTATACATAAAAGGTTGAAATAGAACTTTGAAACCTTCATTCTAGATGAGCAAAATAGTTTAAAACTGAAACCGATTCTGAATTGAATTGAAACTGATTTTTTAAAAAAAGTTAGAACTGAAAAAAGACCGGACTGGTATGAAATCTAGTTGAAAGTGTTCTTTACTCATCTATGCTTCAAGTGAGTTGTAACTCAATAGTATAAGGGTGAAAATGAGTTGGGTTTCAGTTTTAAGAGGTTAGAAATGGAATTTGCTTTTCTATTTGAAGGGATTGAGGCATCAAACCAAGAAAGTTAAGACGCCCATGGGTTTGAATAACACGGGTGGGGCCTCTAACATATAATAGAAATCAAATGTTATCCAAACGTTAATCGTGTCAACCGCATGTCGCTATTGTCTTTAAAATTCAAATAAGTAAATTTATTAGGAATATACTCATTGTTTAAGCCGCTAATCATATCCAATCCAATTAATAAGCATACTACTTGTTATCTAATACTATTAAGATTTACTTTTTACTTTTTTTTTGTTAATTTTCGTAAAACAATAAATATTTATTTTGAAATAATTCAAAATAAAAATGATGACACAGAAGAAGTATTTTAATATAATGATCCTTAACACAATAGTAGTAAACATGTAGTGCTTGTGCTTATCAGTTAGAATTAAATAAAGTTATAGCGCTTGTGTAACATGTTATAAGGTTTTATGAGAATTGTTGACTTTGATAAATTTCACAATTATTGAATTTTGACGATATTGAAATTAAACCGTCAAGATGGAGCTACCGATTATGAAAACTTAACCTTCTCTGGAGATATGCGAAAATCAAATTTTGTAAGTTTTATGATTTTGTTTTTGGTGAAAAACAACACTACCTTCATTCCAATTTTATTATTCATTTTTCCTTATATAATGTTTCAAAGTAACTATTCACTGCAAGTGTTTTGTGAAGAATAATGAATTCTTATTGATCAACAATTAACGTATTTTTCTTTAACTGTGTGTAAATTTATAGTGAACAATTAAATTAGAACGGAGAGAATATAACATGATAAAAACATAAATGATGTAGTTTTTTTGTGGAATGGGTTGCCAAGTTAGACATGTGCCATCGGGCACTTCGGTTCTTGCTTCAGTTTGCTTCACTTGACTGAAGCTATTGGCAGCAACTTCAGTTTTTGCTTCAGTTACTTGAGCTTCGCTTTTTCGACGGGGAATTGAAGGTAAAAAGTGGGGTCACACGATTAAATTTTTTTGTTTTTTAAGTGTATAGAAATAAATGTATATTGGTAAATGTGGGGTTTAAGAAAACTGAGTGATGTTCACGGTTGACAGTATTCAGTCAGTTGTCTGTCAATTTTGAGAAGAAGTACTGACGTAATGCTGATTTGACACCAACTAATGTGTCGGTTTGTGTCAGAGTTGAGAGTGGTTTGCAAAGCCCAGAGCATTAGAAATACCTCAAACTTTTCTGAGCACATATTGTGATTACTTTTTCTTAACAAAAGTCATGATTATTAGGCCACTGGCCCATTACCACGAAAAATCTAACTGTACAATTGTGATGTAAAGTTTTCAGACCATCGACTTTATATCTCAAATCTCTAAATTTCATTGAAGGCGTATACAAGAAAATTGCATGCTATTGTTAGAATTGTGAAGTCTAACAAGTTTTTTCAAAGGAAAGGAGATCGCGAAGTGACCCACATCTCATCGTGCAAAGAACTTGGAGATCGCACAACGGACATGGGTGGGACAGATCATCGTGTTGCGATACTTCTTGTCGCACCGCGACGTACGAGATGTATAGACCGGCTATAAAAGAAAAGACGTTTCTCTTGTTACCAAAGTTATCTATTTCCTACATAAACATACATATGTATTGTAACACCTTTGAGTCTCGAAAATAATAAAGAAAAACTCTCCAGTTTGACCCTGTTGATAAACCGATTTCCACGATTGCAGATTGGATATAACCACGTTAAATTTTCGTGTACGTATTGTCCACTTATCTTGTTTACTTTGTTTATATGTCTGTATATTGTTTGTGGGTGTAACCGCAATTACACATGCGTTATTTGGGTTGGTTAATTACAAACGACATATATCATTGTGATCAACAGATTGTTGTTAGTTATTTGTTTATGCGTACAATTCTTTACAATTGGTATCAGAGCTTCATAATTTGAAGATCGGTAGCAATAGCGGATATGAGCAAAATCAATATTAGGTTATTTGATGGTTAGGACTTCAGTGTCTGGAGGATCGAGATCAGACAATATTGTGGGTAGAGCATTAATCAGGATAGATCTGGATCCGGAAGAAGAAAGCCATCAAAGAAGAATTGGAACGACACGGCTTGGATTTGTTTGCAACACGTTAAATCGAAGATCATATCGGCTTGAAAACCCGGAATCGCGACGCAATAGTTAGGAATAGCGATGCGATTATGATATTGGTGAATAGTGGTGCGATGGTTGTTAGTCGCGGTGCGATGGTCGTTAGTCACATCGCGGCGACACGGTAGGACACAGGTCGCGTTGGGGCGGTGATTGGTCGCGGTAGGACGGAGTCGGTGATCAAACGTCCATGGTTGATTTAGTTGCAGTGAGCATTTTCTATAATTCTTGGTTATGGATTCAGGTTGATCTTTCTTAATGATCCCATGTAAGGATGTATGGATGCGATGAAGTTTATTAGACTTTGATGTAGCAAGGGAGTTTTGCAAATAAGATCATGTTTGATGTTGCAAAGCGTTTAGGGATGTAATTCTCTATGGTTTTCCTTACCTTTATTCAAACAAGTAAGGAAGTTACCTAGAATTTCTCTAATGCTTGCTCTTGATGCACGTCCGTGGCGGAAACTCATTTAGTGGACGGTGATAAAGTAGTGTGGTATGTGTCTTAGTATCTATATATAAAAACTTTTAAATTATTCACGAAATAATATAATGGTTAAATGGCGGCAAAAAAAGCAAGATTGAGAAGATGGAGAAGGTGTTGATCGGGAATCGGGAATAGTATTACATTAATGTTAATGTAATTTAAGAACAAACTACTAAATATGTGCTTGATTGAACTTTTTGACAAGCTCCACTACTACCTTTTCAAGTAAAGGGTGTTATCCTTCTGGCGTGTACCACATGAAGTCATCCATGTGTGAAAATTGACTATAGAATATACACCTCCACGCTTGAAAATGTGAGATTTTAGACTTTGTAAAACATTTATAAAGCCGGTGAACACTTATATTGTTGGGACTGTGAAGCTTAACTAAGAAAAATAAGTTTGTTGATTGAAAGTGATTTTTTTGAAGTGGTTTTGATCAGCTAAAAAAAATCACTGAGTGATTTTACTTTTTGCTGCACGATATTGGAAATCACCGTGTCTGCCAGAAACTTATGTAAGTTTGACAGGATCGACTTGATCGAGATCAAGATTAAATTTAAATGTCCTTGAACTTCTTAACAAGAAATTTGCGGAATAATACTTGTTAAGTTTGGAAGTTATATGTATGTCTTGTATAAGTGTTTGTATTTAGTAAACAACAGAACACACCAATTGTATAATAAAAGCTCCAATGTTATTTATGAAAATAATACGAATACACTTGATTGTATTAGGGTTACAATAACCTTGAAGCTAATTGATCTATATATCTTCTCTGTCTAAGCTTACCCTCTTGTATAAGCTTACTTTTTTGTATATGAACCTAGGATTTACACAAGTTACAATGTTAAGCATGTCACAAAAGTAAACTAGACACTCTGTTACACGTTATAGCAATTAATGCACATAAGTCAACTCTTCAAGCATGCTCTGTGTCATAAAGTAAAATATGTTTTACTGCTTTACTTTTGGGTAGTCTGACAGCTCCACTAAGCAGTAGAAACAAGTAGCAGTAGAAACTCTGTAAATCGAACCAACAGTGGAAACAATGAAAACTGGTCTAGCAGTACAAATTGCAGAAATCATGCCAGCAGTACTAATCTTTGTAAAACGAACTGGCAGTACTAATCCTGGAAATTATACTGGCAGTACTAACTCTGGAAGTGCACTGGCAGTAGAAATGGTTGTAGCAGTACTAATAATGAAGAGCAGTAGAAACTTTGAATAGCAGTACTAACTCTTGAATTGCTTGGCAGTACTAATCTATTATAACCCAACAAAGTTAAGTTTATCCTATAAATATAACCTCTATGTATTTGTAAATCTTTGAAACGAAATTAATAGTGAAAAAACTCTCGGTTTGGTCCCATAGACTAAACTAATCTCTAAGTTGGAGGTTAGACATAACCACGTCAATTCCTTGTTTCATATTGTTCGGGTTTATTATCTTGTTTGCCTTATTTAGTTGCTTAGTTAGCAATCTATCTATCCGTTTATTGTTTGTAGGTGTAACGCAATTACACGAGCGTTTGTTGGGTTAATTTTTTGCTAACAATTAGATTGTTGTTAATTGGATGTTTCAGCTGCAATTCCTAACAACTGGTATCAGAGCTCTAGGTTGAGAAATTAGGAACAATGGTGGATGAAAGGATGATCAAGATTAGGCTTATTGATGGTTAGGGTTTTAGTTTTTTTTGGAAGATGGAGATCTGGGGTTATTGTGGGCAGATTATCACAGTTGATCTAAATTCGGTAGATGATAACCATCGCGGGGAACGATTGGAACGACACGGTTTTAGGATTCGATTGCAACATATTATCGAGATCGATAGACTCGTTCTTTTCTGTTGGATCGCGGCAAACTCAGCGAGAAAAGTTATGTGCTCGGTGAGTTGATTTTTTAGATTGAACAGGTTAGGGTTTTTACTAGTCGGTCGTGACGCGATGACACGACAGGAGGCCGGTAGCTTTGTGACGGTGATTGTTCGCGGTAGTAATGAAGTCGGTGATCGGGTTCGATTGTTGATCTGTTGTGGAGAGAGTTTTAGGATCCAGGTTATGGATTCGGGTTCATCATTCTTTACGATCGCGTGCAAAAGAATAATTATCAGACTTGGGGGTTTGCTTTTGTGAGTATAGGGACGGATCAGTCTTGGAAACTTTATTGATATGGGGACTAGATTATTAAATATGTGAGGTTTGTTACGGAGCTCAAGAGGATGATTTTCTCGCTTAGGTAATTGGGTAATAAATGGTACCATATCCGTTTAGTAATCGATAGTGGGAGTTATCGAGGGAGTCCGATTATCACTCGCAGGTTGAAACGACAGACCATGTTTTTGGTCCGGTATTTCATATGTTTGGAATGATTAAGTAGGTTAGAACTCCTACACCTGAAGATATTGGTTGTAGAAGATGTTAGATAGAACGCGTTCGACTAAGTTCGGGTATTGGTTGATGAGTTTGGTTCAACAATAGAGAGAATCTTTTGGTGGAATCAATTGGGAATTTTCAAATGGGTTAGAGGCGGATAACTTTGTATTTCCTAATCTTTGAGCTTTCAGATATTGTTGAGAATTTCGGGAACTCTTGAGAGTTCGGTAACCGGAGGATGTGTCGAAGCTAGTCGGAGTTTGGCGGCTAGTGGGGGTCTTGAAACAGTTATGCGATTAATGGATCTCAAACTTCTACGTGTTTAGTGTGCGGATTCTGATTAACACTAGAGTCTACGGATCTTCAAATTTGTACTCTCCAATGGCAAGTAATTTGTGACTGACCATGTGTTATAAACCAGAGTCTTCTTAGAGAACCACATTTATTATATGTATCTGTACAATGGGAGCATGCAGAGTGGGAGAATGTGTTCACAGAAACCGTAGCTACGTTTCGGGTCAATGTACCAACGGGAAAGCAAATGGTCAAGGTTGTGATTGTGTTCTCACGGGTAAACCTTTATAATGATCTACGAGTTTGTTCTATCGGCAATTTTTTGATTGCTTGGAAGGAAAATCGGATAAACGAAATTCTGTATGGGTAGTCATTGACATGTCGGTGGAATGATCAGACGAATCTGTAATCGACGAATTGAAGAAGTAGTGTCTTTTGAAAGAATCATGTGGTTGGATACTTCGCATGCTTCAACGAATACCCTTGACCCCGTACTATTATTTAATAGTACGCGTTCGTCTCATCTGCAAAGAACATCAACAGCGGGCGGATTACATGTTCACAAATCATCCACATATGTTGAGGTACAGATTTGAATCCTTGACCTGTGTTAACCTTATATTATTTTCCCACTATATGTAACTTTTATCTTGTATTATTTCTTTTGATTTATTCATATATATCTTATATTACGTTGTTATGTTTTAACACCGGCTATAACGATGATTCTTACTTCTATGACTAAAAAGAAGCATATAGAAGAGGTCTCATGTTCCTGTATTAACTCTTTAATAGTTCTATCTAGTGGTGAGAGAACTTATGTGAAGTAGTTGGCTTAACAAATTATAGAATAACTAGTTTTTATATATGTATTTTACATTTGTTGTAAAATGGTTTGCATTTTAAACCACTTTTGACCATTTTCCAATATTTTTATTTTATTTTATTTTATCCATAATTCAATATAGCTAGTTAAATCAAGAACTGTTATTATATAGTGTCAATCAAGAACAATGTCATCCACTCAATATGAAAACTCATTGGTGGTACCCATCCCATATTTTTCTCTTCACCACTCACTCCTATTGCTCTAATTTATATAACAAACAAATAAACTTATGGTTATAAACATTTATCGTCATATAGATACAGTTTTCATAGAATTGTTTCTCTTAGAACTTAGTTTTCTTTTCTTTTTCTCCATACCCACCTCCTTTTCGCAAGAAAGCTGATGGGTACGGAGGTGTTGCGCCCACATGACTGCTTCATCATCATTGTTGCTCCGGTGATTGTTCGAAAAAATGGAAACTCATATCGTAACAACTGTTACCAGAAAATGGGTTCAACATCAAGAAGAGGACGAGAGTTAAAGCCGAATGGTGATGATTCATACGCATGATTGGCCTACTTTCATTTTCCCTCACCGAGGTCTCTACCTCTCCCTTCTTTCTTCAACAAAAAAGAAGACTCCATGGTAGAAGATCATGACGGTTTTGATGATTCCGCCACCAAACATATATGTCGCGTGTTTCGACTTGGGTGAATGTGTGCCATGGAAGAAAGGATAGATTGATAAAGGTGGTGTGTAATGTGTATGCATTTATACATGTATGTATGTATATAGAGACATAGATGATCATTTGGATATTAGTATTTATGGATAGAATACATGATTAATATTGTTGGATAATCAATATAATGTCTGTTGTTTTTATGTTTACGCCCAAAAAAAAGAATAGGTGAGAGTTTTGTGTTTTCTAATTTTTGATTACAAGTTTTGTAAAAAAATTTAATAACATATTTATTTTTGGTACTTATATCAATTTTACTATATACATATTTGGTAGTTTTAACTAACATCCTAGGCCAATTCTATATCGACAATGAACATAACACTGGGTTTATAACTACTTTTGGCGCCAGATCTCATGACAAATTCTCGCGTGGTCGTCAAGAAAAAGTCCCCGCGAGGCAAAGTGGACAATATTGTGTTATGCATGCTAGGTACTAATACAGATAAATAACCAGTTTCAAGCTATAACAACTAGTTCTTGAATAATTGGTTCTAATAGTTTCAATCCTATACAAGAAAAATTAAATATTCAAGACTGAGCGGTTTAGATATATAGTTCCCTAGGCAGGTACAATCCTTTACAATAATTTGTAACCAAGTTTGGATATGATCGATTGTACGTTAGATCATGAGCTATGTATATGTACATACATCCAACTTTCGTGCTAATCTGACAAAATTCTGTTTAAAATTCTTTGTTCGTCGTGCCTTATGTTGACCACCCTCCTTGATTTTCACTAGATCGACCTTAACAATATGGTGATCTGATGTGCCTTTTGAGGATACTACCGAGTACGATCCTGGCACAAACTGATATGCAAATCCCTTCGACGACAATAGATAATCCACTCGTGTACCGTACTTGCACGTTCCTTGTACACTGATACAAAAAGCATTCAACAATCAAACCTTGTGTAACGAACTTGCTATAAAACTAAATCTTGTAAAATTCTTACTTTGCCCTTTACTGATAATTACAGCAGGTTCACAATCGCCTGCAAAATGTTTGGCATCAATGTACTTGTTTTCGTGTAGAAATCTCATCACGTCTGTTCTTGGTATCAGTTTTCCCAACTCTTCATAATACTATAACAACGTCGAAATAATTAGTTTGTATTGAAGCGAGTTTTGAAAGTGATTATGTGAAATTTTATGGAATTAATGATGTTGTTTTTTTACCTTGACGATGTTAGTCCATCTATTGAACGAGTAGTCTGATCAGCTAAGCGAATTGATGCCACCGGCCAAAACATGGGGCTGATCGCTTGATTTGATGATAGCATTGATTTGTTTCATCCTCCAGTTTTCGTCTAGGTGATCAAGTTGTGTGCAGTAAAAGTTTAGTTCCCCTGTTCGCGGGACATCAATCGTGGCCTTAAGTACGTTCCTGGACATATTTATTAACGGTAAATAATAATCTAAAGAATGAGTGAATCGCAAAATTAAGGAATCATATTTGATCCTTTTTCAGGGTTAAACAACTATCACCATTAACCTAAAAGTGGCAATTGTGAGGCATTTACCCAAAAACTGGTTGATTCACGTTATATTTTAGCTCTAATGAATCACATGATTGCAGTAAACTATATAAAAACCCGATTCTAAAAGGAGTGAGATGACAGTAACCCGATTTATAAGTTTACACTCTCTGGAGTCGTCTATTAGTAAACGCTACGTTAGTAATTTAAAAACGTGAATTTTTCTACTCATATTTGATACATTAATTATTTATAAATTCGGGATTAAAGATTATAAATGTTTGTATGTTAACCCAACCCAACCCCACAATTTTGACCCATAAAATATTGCTCAGGTTGGCAAACCGTCTAGTTTGCCACCTCTATGAAATACATTTACTTTTTGCAACTCTAGTTGTATGGTTATATTAAGGGTTAACCGTCTATTTTGCCACCTCTATGAAATACATTTACTTTTTGCAACTCTAGTTGTATAGTTATATTAAGGGTTTTTTGTCGAAAAATGAATCAATAGTTCTCTTTTTCGCATTTTCAGGTATCAACTAATTTTGTTTTTTAAAAATGAACCACTAATTTTAAAATCGAACATTTTCGGGTATATTGATTCATTTTTAAATTAGTGGTTCATTTTTAAAAAACGAAATTAATTGATACCCGAAAGTGCAAAAATGGGAACTATTAATTCATTTTTTTGACAAAAAACCTTTATATTAAAATATAGAAAAATGGGAGTCTTACCTAAAATCGTGTTCATCGTATACTTTTTGAACTTTCGACCTCTTTATAGGCCATTTTGACAAAATGGCGTTTCCGTACTCGGGAGCCCAGCTTCCGCAAACGCATAATTCATCCCGAGAGCAAAAGCCAAATCTGACAATGGTTTCATTCCGTTCTCTTCTTCCGCCTTCACATCCTGCAAAGCCAATATATCGGCATCAACTTCTCTAAGCACATCAAGAATGCTTCTACTCCCGTCCTCCATCCACCCGATCAACGGGAAGCAAATCGGGCTTCTCAGGACCCGATTCTGAGCCATGGATATCTCATTTTCCGGAAGGTTTATCGACACCTTTTTAGCAAAATTATTGTTCCCAGTTGAGCCCAAATGCAAAGGAGAATTCTTTAAAATGCTCCTCAATTCACCATTTTCGTGCCCACGAACACCATCCACCCAATGTCCATCAGATTTAGCAACCGCAGGCGCAAGAGAGAACATTGCAACATTAAAAGAAGCAACCCGAATACGATCAGGTGCAGTTTGACCGATCTTTTGACCACGAACTATGAACGAATTTTTCTTCTTGAATCTTTTGATCATGACTTTTTGTGTTCGTATCCTCCATGCGAACACTCGAAGTTTGATCTTTGACCAAATTCGACTAACTCTTTTACCAAATTTTTGCAACATTTTTATTTCAAAATTGGCTAGTACAAATGTGTTCTAAGATCATAATATAATATATATGGATTATAGCAGTTAGGTACATAGCAGAACAGTCTGAATGTTCACAAGGTGTTGAACATAAAGAGAAGTAGTCACAAGGTGGTTGAATTTTGTAGACAAAGAAAGAAAGATGGTATCTTCAACTGCTCCATGATTTTAAAAATGTTTATTTGACAAAGTGACACAGATTGTTGAAATTATGTTTTGATGACACCATAAAACAACAACTCCTACCAATTAATGAGACTTTAGACTTTTTAGGAAGTCAAAGTTTTTTATTACTACATGACATCAATCAACTGTGCATGATTTGTATGTTTACGGTTGGTATTCTCAGAATCCGTTGTCCTGTACCATATAATGACATTGAGCATTGGATAACTTTTTAATCAGATTACGATAGTTGAAAATTTGATAATAAAGTAGCGATTTGAGTATAGTTTGATATATTTTCAAAAACTCGATAAAAAACGAAAACCACATAATTAATAGCGTAAGTCTTTAGGTGGATGGATTTCAATTTTACCCTTCCCCAAATCGCACAACTTTAACTATCAATCAATACATTTTTGTGATGAGTCTCATTAGGGGCAGAAAGAAAAACTTGTATACACAGTAAAATTTTAACCAGGTAAAGTTCTCACGCTGTAAAAGTTCAAACAGAGTAAAGTTCTCCATGAAAGGAAACTGTTGTGACCTCACTATCCAACTAATCCTGCTATAAGCATCAAACTAATCCACTAAATAAGGCTAGGTAAATATTAAGGCCATTAAATTCAAATCACCTTTACGCCTCTTAAAAGGGATATGGACACTAGCAAGAAACAAAGAGAATGAGTTGAAACAAAGCCATGTGAATTTTGCCTTATTTTCTTCTTAGCTTCATAGCTTTACATTAGAAAACAATCACGGTTTATGTACTACGTATATGTATTTCAAGGTTCTGTGCACAAATAAAGAATTACGTACTAATCTGCTTTGTGTGCATGTAGCCAGTGTTGGATCATTTTGCAAGTAAATTCTTGTATACCACGAAGATGTGATTGGTTATTCGTCTAAAGAGTGTTCTTCTTGCCATTACAAGAATGAAAGAAAATGACGATTATTTATATACATCAATGCATGGGAAATTTGGCATACATAAACCGTCCTCCTTATGTAGCTTAAACAGCGACTTGCGCAGCTGCCAGCCTTGCAATAGGGACCCTGCAACAGTGATACAAAAAAAACCATAAACAATTTGTACAAACCAACACTATATAACATCTCAAACCAAGCCCAAACCCAAACCCATAAGTGACCCTCAAATCAACATAAAACATGGCAAACGTTATTAATAGGCTAATAGCCCCCAACTTCAAAACATGCTAAAATTCTTTATCCATGAAAGGTGAGTTGTTAGAAACTTATCCCTCGAGTCGCATGTGCTGTTAGTTGTTACACATGTGCTTGCGCAAATACATACCTAAATGGAGAGCAAGAGACATAATCTAGTCCAGCTCCGTCAAAGAATGCAACAGAAGAAGGTTCTCCTCCATGCTCTCCACATATGCCGACCTGCGTATTCATCATTAGTACTTGGTCCATCGAGAAACTTAACTTTTAATCACAACTTTCCAGTTCATCCAAATTGTGGGTTAACGGGTCGATCTGGGTTGTAATTTGACTTTGACGAGTCAAAATGTAAAAACCTTCTAAACTGTTTTATAGCAGATTATTATTCTAATAATACTTTATTTATCAATATTTAAACATTACTACTTGTAAGATTCAGGAAAAGAAAGACAAAAAAGTGTTTGCTCATCGGCCCAACCAGACCCGACCCATTTGTTTTTGTTCGACTTTTTCTGAGAAATATCATGCTCACCTTTAAGTTAGGATTCGCTGCACGACCCTTCTCCGTGGCCATCTTGATTAATTGACCCACACCCTTTTGATCTAGAACCTACGAACAACCCATATATTAGTTGTGTCAATAAAATTTAGCCATATATATCTGTCAATATACTAAAATTTGTATTGCTGACCTCAAAGGGATCGTGTTGTAGAATGCCTAGCGAAAGATAAACCGGGAGAAACTTGCCAACATCATCTCTACTATACCCGAATGTCATTTGGGTGAGATCATTGGTTCCAAAGGAAAAGAACTCGGCTTCTTTTGCAATCTGCAAGAACCAAAGTTGAGAGACTACGAAAAGTGAAAATGGTGACAGATTACACATCATACCTCGTCAGCAATTAAAGCAGCCCGAGGAATCTCAATCATGGTGCCAACTTTATATTCCAATGACAAACCCATCTCAGCAAAAACTTTTGTTGCTACACCACGAATTACACCGATTTGATGGCTTAATTCCTGCCATATTTCCATTCGAAACCATAAGATTCAGCAGCTAATGAAATAGTGATTATCTACATATTTAGGATATTGATTGTGAAGATTGTATTGCCTGAGGTGTTCCAACTAAAGGAACCATGATCTCAGGGAAAACTGTCACACCCTGGTTGGTCATAGACACCGCAGCTTGAAAGATCGCACGCACCTGCATCTCTGTTAGCTCTGGATACGATATCCCCAGTCTGAAATAAAACAACAGAACATTGTAAATATGACTCGGTTACTTCCATGAGAATGGTACACAGTCTATATTAGTACATACCACATTCTGTATCACTTTGTGTCTTTGTTCAAAGATTTAAATTATGATTGTAACTATATTGCTTTTATAATCACATTTACCACATTAGTTATACATAGATGAATTTAGAAAATGGAAAAATACGTATTTATAGGCCGACCCGACTTTGCCCAGTCTGATTTGAACAGCAGCTGATAAACCTAATTCAACCCAACCCATTTTGACCCATTACCCACCCAAACCTTTTGCTACATCTACCAATAAAATATGTTTAGTGAACTGAATACGATTTAAGGAAAATGAGTACGCTTAAGGTTTATTCCTTCACTAAACAGGATCATTATACATGTAAATATGCATACGATTAGGAAAATGGTGGGTGGAAAGCAGACCTGCAGCCTCGGAAACCAAGCATTGGGTTGACTTCGGATAACTTCTCAATCCTTGAATAAATTTCATCCTCAGTCATGCCCGTATCCTGGGTTAGTTCACTCACAATCTGTTCTAGATCACCTTCTGGTAGAAATTCATGGAGCGGAGGGTCTAAAAGGCGGATTGTCACTGGGAGTCCTGAAAAATACAACAAAATTATAGCATATAAAAATGGGATTTCGAAATGACCTTAATATACGTGTTTGAATGCTAAAAGTAATAAGAAGTTAAAAACTACCATCCATCGCTCGAAATATCCCCTCAAAGTCGGATCTTTGGTAAGGCAGTAAAAGGTCAAGAGCTGCTTTTCTCTGCTCCAGAGTGACGGCCATGATCATCTTCCTTACAGCTTTTATTCTCTCGTCAGAAGCAAAAAACTGAAAGTAACAACGAAAAATATGTGCTTATGATATATTGATGAGGAATATCCTTTAGAAAACTTGAATGAAAGCTTGAACCTTATGATAAACGCCTACGTTAGTTTAGTTTAGAATTTCAGTTATTTTACTCCCATCTATTATTCAGAAATTTGACCAATTAAGTTCTTCGCTGCTGCTTTTTTTTTTTTTTCCATTATGAGCCCGAACATAAGAAACTTCATATTACCATATGTTCAGTCCTACAAAGGCCGATCCCCTGAGCACCATTATTTCTGGCTATTAAAGCATCATTAGGAGTGTCTGCATTCGCCATAACCTATTTACATTTCCAAAAGTAACAATCAGTTTAAAAACTTCATACCCATTAATAAGCCTTATACATTTAATGTGATCGTGAACTATTTAACTCATAGTTGATACCTTGAGACGTCTCACTTGATCAGCCCAAGCCATGAATGCTTCCAAATCACTGCTCATAGCAGGTGGAGCTTGTGGCTGTTTACCCAATATAACTTCACCTGTAGAGCCGTTGAGTGAAATCCATTCGCCTTCTTTAATCACCTGGTCGCCGATTAAAAGAACCTGTATATAAAAGGTTTGTGAATGGACAAAACTCGTATTTGAGAGCCTTCAATATGCTAACAAGGACTAAACATGTAAAATTAAAGCTGACCTATAAGAAAGGGGTCGAAGTGGTCAAAAGATCCCGAACGTGTAATGTTTAAAAGCGTAAAGAATTAGATTATTGTAATCACATTTGACAAACTAGTTACAAGGAAAATTAATGTTTTGGACAAGAAAGTGATTCAGGACCCAACCTATACCAATGATCACCTGTTTTGACCAAACTTATTTTGACCCATTTTGCGCTCTCTATGTTTTAGTAATATTTCATATAGATTGACCTTCATATCATCATTCACACGGATATCAGGACAACCAGAAACACAACATTTCCCCCACCCACGAGCCACAACAGCTGCGTGTGATGTCATTCCTCCTCTAGCTGTTAAGATTCCAGCTGCTGCGTGCATACCACCAACATCTTCTGGGCTTGTTTCTGTCCTTACCTTCATTTTCATCAACATAAACTATTACATTTCATTTCAGACAACAGAAATCGGGCAAACTGATGTAAAAAAACCTTACTTTCATTTACTTTCTAATGAAAGGAACATCATGTTTCAGGTCCTATGTAAGTTTATTATCAAAAAAGAGACCTATTTATACCAGACCTCAGTAGCTAGGTCCCTTATTTGGTTATAAACTAGTGTTTTAGTGTCCTTAAACATCAACTACAGCATGTTACATGAAACCAAAACTGACTGAAGAGTTTACATGCAATTTGCCCATTGAGATTCAATATCATCTAAGTTTACTAAAATGATACTTATTCAATCGAATGTGGTGAATGAAAAGTAATTGAAGAACATATTATGCATACCAAGATGGCATTCTTTCCTTGTGCATGCCATGTTTCAGCATCCTCTGCGCTAAACACAACCTGCCCCACAGCTGCTCCAGGGGATGCTGGCAAACCAGTTGCTACCACTTGGTTCTTGTAAGTAGAAGGATCCTCAAACTAGACCACAGATTCAATGTGAGCGATATGTGCAAGAAAACTAATGGAAGATATTAACTTCTAAATAAATATAGAAACTTTGAAACACTATGAATGTGAGTGAATTTAAGTTTCTAAATATGACGAAATGATGTTTTTGATCAATTGGGGTAGCAATTTCTAACCTTTTTACTTATGAATGGGTTGATTCAGGTTATGTTTTATCTCTAATTGGTCAAACGGGAATAAAAATGGCTAAAAAAGGCATGGGTCAAAAGGGTCTAAAGTTGCGTAATATATATTTTAAATTTATAAAACCTTGCAACTCTTGATAAAAATAATACGTTTTGGACAAAACGTGTTTTGGTCGACCCAGCCCGACCCATACAAAAAATTACCCGTATTGACCTGTTACCCAACCTGCCTATCCAGCCATTTTGCCACCTTCAAGCATGGGTATTGTACCATACCTGCGGATGAAGAAGCTGATCAAGATGCTGAGGCTCGACCCTCATAATTGCTGTGTGAGTATCAATTAGTCCTTCGTTAACCATTTCTACTGCCATTCTCACTGCACCTTTACCAGTACGCTTCCCTGTTCGACATTGCAACATCCAAAGTCTGTTTTCTTGAACTGTGAATTCAATATCCTGTGCTCATAGTACCGAAAACAACGTTACCTTTCCAAATCTCGTAACACAATTATTCAAGAAAGTAAAGAGTTTTTTATGATTACCATCATATCTTTGTAGTGTCGCTCTAAGATCTCACAGTTTTCCACGAGCTCTGTGTATGCTTCCGGCATGCAATTCTTCATGGTGACCAAATCCTGTGGTGTTCTAATACCAGCAACAACATCTTCACCCTGTTTAAAATTGCTTCATCAGCCAACTTTGGTAAAATCTGTATTAGAATTTGTAATCTCAACCCATATACTTGTGATGGGGTTGATTTGGTAGTGCACTAGTGCTGTATCGCATAAATGTCAAATAAAAATACATAGCTAAAAGGGAACTGGATTAAATGGTTCGAACATGTTGAAAGTTGCCCAAAGTTTATTTTCAATGCATATAACCTCCAAAATTATTTTATACAAAGATCTATATTATATTGCAATAATATTTGTTTGTGATCCTAATTTAGGCACTGACTACTTTTTAACATGTAAAAAATGGACAATAGTGTAAGTGGATCAACCCGACCCAATTCAGCCCATAATATGTTCTCTTCAAGTTTCAAAGCAGACATGTTTTGACCCGTTATCCAACCCCAGACCCTCCCATCTTCCCTCCTCTTATCTATACAAATTTATAAATGAGAAAAATAGAGGTTTACCTGAGCATTGATTAAAAACTCCCCGTATAGCTTTTTCTCGCCGGTGCTTGGGTTCCTAGTGAAGAGAACCCCAGTTCCTGAAGTTTCCCCCATGTTGCCAAACACCATGCATTGAACGTTAACTGCAGTCCCCTTCAGCCCAGTTATCTGGTTAATACTCCTGTACTTATTGGCCCTCGGACTGTCCCAAGAATCAAATACTGCATTCACAGCCAACTCTAATTGTTTCTTCGGATCTGCATAACAGCGTAACTTACGACTTCGAGTCACATCAATCAGACCATCATTTTTATAACGCACGTCTCTTAAGCAAACTAACGAGAAAACCAACTGTTGTTTACTTTCATACCTGTTGGAAACTTTTCGCCCTTATATTCAACATACACATCCTTGTATTGGTCAACAAGATCTCTAAGATCAGCAGCAGTGAGATTGGTGTCGAGCTGAACTCCTCTTTCAGCTTTCAACTGTCCTAATCTTTCCTCAAATAACGAGTGTGGGATATCCATTACCTTGATAAATCATTTACACAAATTTAAGAATGCTAGAAAAAAAAAAAAACCAATCAAGTTTATGATCAGTCAAGAAATGAAAGAATCACTTACGACATTGCCAAACATGTCTAGAAACCTTCTATATGAATCATATGCAAACCTTGCTCCACTTTTTCCAGCTAAACCAGCTACGACCTCATCGTTAAGTCCAAGATTCAAAACAGTGTCCATCATACCAGGCATCGATATCTGTGTATTAACCAACCCAAAGGTAAAGATAGGCGAAATACACATTACTTTCTGTATACATTATATTTGCTAAAACATGAGTTAAATTTGGTTTAGAATGAAATGTATATACAGAAAGATCCTTCAAAATGCATACCGCAGCACCAGAGCGGACCGATAGGAGGAGAGGCTTGGCAGGGTCACCCAAAGATGCACCTATCTCTTTCTGTACATATTGCAAGCCTTCCAAAATCTCATCCCACAAACCTGGAGGCAGTCTTCTACCATTTTGTTGATATTCATTACATGCTTCAGTTGAAATGGTGAGCCCTGGTGGGACTGATAGTCCTATGCTTGCCATCTCTGCAAGATTTGCTCCTTTTCCTCCCAACTGTTATCAATCCAACATAATTTCTTGTTAACAGAAGTTATATTAATGGTTAATTTCTGTATCTGCCACTGATTATGCAGTCAGGTAGTCTTAGTGGTAAAAAAAAGTCATAGAATGGGTATTGGACATGCATATATATATATATATACAGGCTTAGTGCCCAATATCTATCGTGTATACCCAACTTCCAATATCTATCGTGTATACCAACTTAGGTTTGCTATTTTTAATAAATCAAATTTCCAAAAAGTGTGTTTTAATGTGTTTTGATGATGTGTCAAACTCTCTGGATGCCACGTGGCACCTTAAACGAGCGACACATCAGCAAAATACATTAAAACACCATTGAAAGTTTGATGCATTAAAAATATCCAGAGAGTTTGACACATCATCAAAACACATTAAAACACACTTTTTGGAAATTTGATTTATTAAAAATAGCAAACCTAAATAGGGTACGCACAATAGATGATATCAGGCACACGTTTGTTGCATTCCCAGCCACTAAGGCCCATATATATATATATATATATATATATATATATATATATATATATATATATACACGGTCACTTGGCTGCATATTTCTCAACCAACGAATATTACACTGTGATCTTGCATTTTTAATTTTTCATCAACAAAAACTAGTCGCTCTTAGGATCCCTGCAAGCATAGAATTTGCAGAGGACCAAGGTTGAACCGTTGAACAATGTAAAATCTAATTTGAATCAACATGATGTGTAACGTACTATTTTTTATCATGTTTGAATCTCAAATAAATTTCTCATACAACATTTATCAAGATTTAATACGAAAAATTAAGATCATGATTTCGTAAAAACGAATGACAATACTTCAATTAATTTGCTTACCAAGGATTTCATACCCTTGTTGCCTTCACTCCTTCCTTTACCAAAAGTGAAAACTCTCTGCATGCAACCAAACACAAATAATTAACAACAGTTATTAATATTGTTTGTTAAACAAGAGAAAATATGGACCTTAGCCATGGTGTGCAAAACAGTTGAATGAAGAAAGGATTTGTGTAAGCTAATGTATAAGTATACGAGATATGATTAATTGATGGATAGACATGCACTACTTAGCGGCCGGGATTTTCTTCTCATTGGTCGGAATGTGTGGCTTGATGATTTTAACTGGTTGCTGTGGGTGGCATGGTAGATTTTATCTATCTATTATATATATTTTATTGAAAAATTAAACATATTATGTAGGATTCCCCAAATGGTAGGCGGTGCGTTAATATTCCCCGCAGATCCGGGTTCGAGCCCGTGCATCTGTGTTGGTTCTTTTTATGAAATGAAAAATCATCTCTTTTTATTTTTATATTATATACTTATACTTATATAAATACTTATATACTTATTCAAATAAATAGAGGAAGGTAAAATAATAAATTCATGTTATTAAACCAAATCCAAAGAGCTGAAAAGGAGCAAGTGTACATTTTTTATCGAGTAAATATGTTTTACCATTTTAAGATTTGTTCAAATAAAAATGAAATGCATTTACACCGTTTTACATAATTAACTTTAAAAGAAATTAACATTAACAACCCAAAGCTTACATACAATCTAAGCATATTTTTTTGATATTTTCAAACCATATGTAAAATTTATAGTTTGATTTCTTTAATAAACAAATAAGTGTGATCTACACAATTAAAATAATTTTAACCTAACTACTTTCGATACAAATATATTGCGCTTAAATTCGTAGAGATTAATTAATATCATTCATCACAAATTTCTAATTAGATGAAGGAAAAAAAATAAGTTATATGTGCTCACAGCAAAGCGTGATTAACAATCCTTGTTCTTACTACATATAGCATGTATGTCTCCATAGCAGAAGTGATCTAAGTGACCACAACCTACATAATAGGCCTCCACTCTCATAACCGGATTACAGCAACAATATTAACTACATAAATAAAAATACTAAATCATATTATTAATAGTAATATTGATTCGTTAAGTTTTTAAAAATTAAAAATTTGAAACTTTTTAAGAAAATCAAATCTATAATGTTTTATTTGGAACTTTATTCTTCAAATTCGAACATACTTTCTAATTTTTTTATTGAAAAAACAAAAAAGGAAAACATATGAAACAAATGACCCCGGCCCATTGTTTCGGATCTAATTAAATAAGAATCTCCAATTCCCCGTAGACACAAACATCATATATTCTGGTATTTGGTATTATACCATTTATTATAATTTATTTAGATTATTAGAAGATAAACGTTATGTTCATCTGTTGTCATCGTTATCCTTAAGTTGCTGCAGATTCATTTTATATAGTCATCACTTGACGCGTGACAAAGATAGTGACACGTGAGCATTTTGGAACGCTAAAATGTGTCTATCTGATCCGTGGAGGAGGACACTTTAGTCGGAGTTTGACACATGTGTACATCTTATGTTTTACAACTATATAAAAGAAATTTACCACGCACCGTAAATTTGCATGGAAAAAAACTCTTTTAAATATGTGTCATTTCTCATGTCGGTAACAATACAATATGGCACGAGGTCAATTGACACCATCAAAAAAGTTATTTTATGTATAAATTCATCTTTACCTAAATCGAGTTATATCGGAAAAGTTTTCATCTCAAAATAAATGTCTCATTTTAAAATACACATTGTTTTAGAAAACTTACTCCCTCCGTCCCAATTTAATTGTCTTGTCACTGCTACATAATCAAACATCAAGACCCCCATAAAAATATCGGTTATATAGAAACGGGTCTAAAAAACTCATGCCCGTCCCATTCTAAACACATAAACCGGTCTCCAAAATAACAAACCGTCCTATTTTCTTAAAATTATGCGCCCGCTAATTCCAAAAACACTAACCGGTCTCCATAAACTTTTAATAACCAGTCTATTTACAACCTCAACACCATAAAGTTGTTTTAACCGGTCTTCATATCACAAACCGGTCTCTATGATTTTAAAATTAAAACTAGCGAATTTTTTTCCTTTTATCTTCCACCCCTAACGAACTTTCACAATATATTAGTGATTTTTAACAACAAATTCACAAAATTGATCTCTTTCGTGTTAATTAACTCTTCATTCTCCATTCATTCTCGTTGAAACTTCTTGAAATTCAAATAACAATCAAATACATCGCGGACCGTATAACAATTACCCAAGAAATATTTTGGGCGGTTTCTGAAATTTGTTTGTATCACGTGAATTCATTGCTAGCTTGATTGATCCTCTATAGTAAGGTATGTATTTTAAACATTTTAGCTATGTATCGAATATATAAAAAAATATATATATTAGAGGTGTTCGTTTAATTTGTATTCAGTTAGGATTATATTAATTAGATTAGATCCTTATTTAGAATTGCAATCAATTTACCCTAACTATTAATTAGGTTATAACTATAATTGAAATACTATCAGTAAATGGTATTTCTATTCAAACCAAAAGCTATTTATTCAAATCAAAAGCTGAGTTTTATAGATACCGAGTATGTTCCATCTATTAAGAGTATATATTTGTTAGTTTTTTTATTTTAGTTTGTGTCCATGTCTTTGTTTTACTTTTTCATTAAACTTATAAACTAGATTTTTTGTCTTACTTGTAAAGTAAGGTATCAAAATTGTTTATAGAGTATATTTATGTTCTATTTCTTATTTTGTTAAATTTTTGTTATTATGTAAATTGTATTGAAACTAAATTATTTAAGATAGTTTGAAACTAAATTCTAAATTTCATGCATGCATCTTATTGAAATCCATTATTTTGTATATTTTAGTTGGATCCGAATACATGGATGTACAGGATAGGACGTGTTACTCCTGAATTCAGGGAAAAGTTGTTAGATTTCATTAAAGTTGTTGAGGATGATCGGGTCAAGAGAGGTAGAACTATAATTAATTGTTCTTGTAAACAATGTGTAAATGCCCAATGCTTTGATGATTCTACCATAGTTGAAGAACATCTTTTAATTAACGGATTTACGACGGTGTACTATTGTTGGTCTTATCACGGTGAATCATTAGTTGATAATAGCACGTCTGTTCCTGATTGTAGTGACGCTAATAAAGAAGATTCATACAATAACGACAGTGACAATTTAGAGGACATGTTACATGATTGGGAAGATAATGTTGCTGAAAAGGATAATGATAAATTTCAACAATTGTTTGCTGATTCAAAAAAACCGTTGTATAAGGGTTGTACAAATTTTACCAAACTTTCTGCTGTGTTGGATTGTACATGTCACGACAACATGCCATATTAATTGATTGAGGATTGTGATACCGTAAGTCAAAAATTCTTTAGTGATTAGTGAAGGTATGTTTATTTGAATATGACTAATTACATAAACTTTTAATATTTTTATGTAGTCATCACGACAAGTATTCAAATTATATACCCGTATAAAAAGTTCTTAAGAATTCTTCTTCCGATTCTTCATTGATGGCAAACATAACTACTATTGAAAAGAGAAAAGAGTGAGACGTTTTAGAGAAAGAAATTTGCGATCAAGACATACTAAGAAACATAAGTCATCAATTAACCAATATAGGAAACTAATTTAATGTATGTGAGACGTTTCAGGGAACTTAAAGGCTCAATAACCAGAATTAATTACCCATAACTATATATACCACATTCATATGTAAATACCAATATTTAAAATGCCCAACAACCAAATTAATTAATTATGTTTTATGCCCAACAACCAAATATTCGGACCTCAAAAATAATCATTTATGGCGAGGCTAAAAGGTACCGCCTCAAACAAAAAGGTACCGCCTCAAACAAGTAAGGCGGGTGCTCGAAACCGCTACCCATTTTTCTGTTTAACGCCGTTTATAGAATTCCGCTTTAATAACGTTTACAAAACCGCTATATAGTGGATTAGGATCCCACCTTTTTAACCAGTCGGTGATTTTCTTCTAGGACCCCACCATATGAATTTTATAAAATCGAGTGAACTTTTTTACTGTTTTATTATTATTAGAAAAATTCTAAACATAGCTCTTAGGCTTATCCTTAAAAAATTAAGACATGTATACTTTGCTTGTATTTTAATAATAACCACTCACCCCCTGAATATAACTTCTCTCAACTAACTTAATGTACCACTATTTTATGCATCAATTTGATTCTTAAACATAGCCCTTAGGGCTACGATTAGAAAAATCCTTATTATTATTATTATTATATTATATTTAAAAAATATATATAAGTATTGAATCACATATATAAAGGAGTAACTAAACAACTGCCACATTGTCCACTTCCTTTCAACTTATATCGACGTCAATCCCATAAATCTAAATTAATTAATATTAATTACATATTACATATGGCTCACCTGGTTTTTAGTTTTTTTCTAAATTTTATTGTTTGGTTACGGATTTAACTTTACACTCATTACTATGTATATGTTCACATTTCATACCTTCTATTGTACGTGATGAACATTTTAAAAACTTTATTGTATGCTTCTAACTTTCATATCTTCAATTGTATGAGATAAACTTTTCTAATAGAGTTTTTAGAACGTCTAATTTATATAATATTATTTATAGTTTTTAAAAAGTTCACCTAACAATAGAGTTTTTAGAAATTTCACCTAATATGATAGAGGATATGAAAGTGGGCACATACAAAGTAATGAGTGTAAAGTTGAACGCATAACCAAACAATAATCATGTTTTTCTATAATGAAAATACGTCACGCTGTCATCTTATGGATGTGATATGATAAAATTCGACGACAAATTAGATGACCAAAAACGTTAATGATAATAATAATAACAATAATAATAATAATAATAATAGTTATTATGAAAAAAAGTGAAAGCCTTATAGTTAAGTTACTTTATGTAGATGTATAAACTAATAGAGGAAGTTAATTAGAAAAATAGTGCATTCGTCTCAAAATAGATGTTCACAATCAATTTTTACAAAGTTTAAGAAATTACATTGTCCGGTAGTAAAGATGTCCACAATCAATCTCCTCTCAATCTTCTTTTGAATCTCCTTCTGAATCTCCTTCCGATTCCTCTTCTGGTTACCTCTCCGGGTCTTCTTCAAGTTCTTCATCTGATTCTCCTGGACAATACCCAGATCCTAAATATCGAAAATTTCAAACTGGTGAATTTTCCGGGGATTCCTCAATCCAACCGCAACCACATCTCGAACTCGACCCTACTCCCATGGAAGTGCCCTCTCTGTTATTATTATTAGCTATCTGTACATTTTATGCGTTAGTTTAAGTTTAGGTCCTATGCTAGGCACCTAAATCGCTTAAACTAGTACTCTAATACCACATATGACACCCGTCACTTTATTTGCTACAAACCTCATTTGTGTTATATCATGTGATAAAGGTGGAGTCTCAAACAAAATTTGCACGACTCGTGGAATAGAACACATTTCATTATATATAGGGAATTTCTTACAACTTGATGGATTAAAATTTATCTTAAACAAACATCCTAGAAAACTATTACAAGTTCTTGTAACCGGTCTCACTCTTGCCAATTATTCAAGAACGCATGTTTATTACAACTTATTGAACTTGAAAATATTCGGCATAATACATCTTAACCAACTATTGCAGTTACTCATAAGTGTTCTCATTCTCATTAGCTATTCCTACTTCACAACTTGAATATGAAATGTAAGAGTGAGCGACAACGCCGGCAAATTTCTATACACAAGGGTATGTAGTAGGTGATAGAAGTTATTGAATAACTGAGATGATTAAATGATACATTAGATTGTGAACTGAAATATGGAGTTACATGAGTATAAAAATAACTCCATATAAGTCTTAAAGTCTGGAATTTTATTCAAAAAGATTCATTTGAAAACTTTCCTAAAAATTTTCCTTGATCATTACGGGATGTCCGTATAGAGCATCCCGTCATAAATATTCATCGCCATAATTTAATAGGGACGGACTCATTAATCGACGCCCTAATTTAATAGGGACAGACTCATTAGGCATCCTTGAACATCCTCATTCTAATTTGACTCATTTATCATCATTCATAACATTGTAACTTTAACTATGCATTCTCAAACGTTCAGCTATCAATAAATAATATGTACAATAAGTTTTATAGTTCAAGGTAATTATGAACTACTAGGTCACAACGAATGCAAATAGCAATAAATTTAGCTCATGGCAATAACAAAATGAAACATAATTGATCCAACATAACGAAATGATAAGGCTCAAAGTGGAGGCATAGAGAAACTTACTCTGACTAGGGACTGCTGAATTATTAATGATGCTGTGTTTCCTTTTCCTTTATTGTATAGTTTTTATGTTAGTCTTAAGGAAGGTGGTTTATGGATCTATTTCGTTCATAAGAATCCCTATTTATAGTCGAGCTATAGGCGGTGTCCTTTGAGGTTCTATCTCGGCATTCATTTCAAGATAGTTTGGGACTTTCTGCCTTTTTCTAAATGTTATCCAATCCAACGGGGTGTTGTCCTTTCACCCTTTGTTGGTTTCGTTCATGGGTATGCTCAATTATCATTCGTCATCACCTTATCCCTTCCATTCATGTTGTTTGTTGGCTTCACCTCCATTTTCTTTTATTTTCCTGTGCACTTAATATTTACAAGTCTTTATGTTTCTAACATGAGAGTACATATCACTTTAGTTGTTATTAATATTATTATTATTATTATTATTATTATCCTTATTTCTACTACTACTAATACTAGTATTTTAAATTAACGAGTTTCTAACCTACGTTGACTAATATGTTGGTATATGACACTTATATTTATAATATACTATATGTTTTTTATTTGTTTCACTACAACAAAAATGACCTTTTAGAACCTTTTTCATGAGACATTTTTTGAAAGGCGCCCTACAAAAACATTTAGTAGGACGCTTCAGTTTTTTATTCATATTATAATAGTATCTGCTATGACACTTTATATGTATGTCCTATTATCGTAAGTAGTTTATAGGATGTTTATTCGTTAAATGTCCTATTATTGTAGTGATTAATAGGACACTTCAAGTATGAGTCTCATTATATTGAGTTTTAAAGGGCGTTTTTGGATTAATGTCGTATTATATTAGAGACTATTAGGACACTTGATATACGAGTCTTATTACATTGAGTTTTAAATGACAGTTAAAAATTGTGGTCGTATTATTGTATATTCTAATAGGACACCTAATTTGTGAGTCTTAGTTCTATAGGACTTGATATGTAGGATATCGTTCACGCCTCTTGTAATTTGGGAGTTGGTTACAAATACATTTGGCTAATGATTCTGCAAGCAGTTAATAAAAAGATAACAAAATTGCACAAATACATTTGGCTAATGATTCTGTAAGTAGTTGATTAAAAAAGATAACAAAATAAATAAACTAGAAAAACGGTCGACCAAATCGAACCTGTGACCTTCTGTTCATGAAGTTAAATAACAACCAACAAACCAATTGCTACATTGTTTAGTTTCTCATTAGAAAAACAATATATATTAACGTTTTAGTTCTAGTTATCAGGGTTGCCCGTACCCGTAAGTTGGCCCCCTTAAACATCCATTACTTAATAACCATCTGTTAACCCTAACATAAGTTCCAGCTATAATTGGATTTCTCCTAATTAAAGTCTACTCACGTACGTAGAACTCGTACATAGCAACGGCTCTCTCTCATATTCGACGGGATTTTTTTTTTACAACAATCCTCTCATTCAAACGACAATCAAAGTGATCATGTATCAAACTTATTTACTTATCTCATTCCACGTACGAACTCTTAAAACACAACTTCTAGAGATGTTAAATGTCTATTTTTCATGTTTGTTCTACTGATCAGTTTTGAATAAACAATAATAAGTGAGAAAAAATACCCCTATAAGTCCACATACTGATAAATTATTATATTAAATGATGGGAAGAGCAAGTGATAGATACTAACTTATTATATGATTTGGGAAGAGATCATCTCTATCATATTGTTGATCTGTTGTCATAATGATTAAGAACTTTAAAGTCCTTTAACCAAACCAAAATCGTATGTGTAAAATTTGGTTGTGTTAAGTGGGTAATTAGGCAACGGGTCAAGATGGAAGTCAATTATTTGGTTCGGAGAAGGTTGGAGTTTGATATGAATTACTTTTGGTTTACTATGGGAGTCAATTATCCATTTTCTAACACAACTACACGATCACATATTTTTCAGTTTTACTAGATTTAGTTGTCTAATTTCGATTTGTTATTGGATGGTTATTATTTCTTCTAAAATCAAACAAAATTGACTTGAATAATTGCACTAAATTGTCATAGTCATTAGCCTCTTTTCCAATTCAGTAAACCTTTTTGCAGTCGCTTGTTGACACGATTTAATTTGTATCTCTTGAAAAAACTGATGGGCTGATCATGTACGTAAACCCAAATATGCATGGTTCTACATTTTGACCAACTTAATAACACTCACATTGTTTCTTGCTTGTTAATATTGTCATATATGGTACAAAATTAGGATACACTTTATTAGCATTAGGAATATTTCCTTTTAATGTTTTATATTGTGAGTTGTTTGTTTTATTTAATCAAGGGCGGAGATGGATGATAGTTGGATGTCATTATCAAGAGTGGATATTGAATACGAAAAAGGTTTGGAAATTTTTTTCGATCTTATGTTTTCTAAGGAGTGCTTAGGTGGACAGATTTTATGCCCATGCATTAAATGTGGTAATGATGTATGGGTCATCGAGAGGACGCTAGAATACATCTTATATGTGAAGGTTTTATTAGAGGCTAACGAATTTCACCTTCACTTTACCAGCAATCTAATTCTCCTACATTCGATATATTAGATGATATGCAAGGATTAGTGCATGATGCCTTTTGCGTATTAGATGAGAACATGCGTACGAATGACATTGGCATAGAAGATAAAAATCTTGATATACCAAATGCACAAGCAGACAAGTTTTATAAAGTTTTGGAAGATGCAAAGAAAGAACTATATCCTGGGTGTAAAAATTTCTCGGTTCTTTCTTTTATCGTTAGACTGTATCATAGTAAGTGTACAGGAAATTGCAAAAACATAGGTTTCACCATGATGCTCGATACGCTGAGAGAGGCCTTCATAGATTCTTGCATACCTAAGTCATTGTACGAAGTGAAGAAAATTATCAGAGATTTGGGACTTAGTTACGAGAAAACTGATGCATGTCCTAATGATTGCATGTTGTACTGGAAAGAAAATGAAATGAAAATTGAGTGTGATGTTTGCCATACATCAAGGTTTACACAAGTTGAGGATGATCACGAAGATCAGTCAACAGAAATGCCTAACCATAACAAGATTGCATCAAATATTTTGTGTTGTTTTCCACTAAAACCAAAGTTGCAAAGGCTATATATGTCATCAAAAACTGCTACTTCCATGAGATGGCATGAAGAGAGTAACCCTAAAGATGGTTACCTAAGACATCCTGCAGATTCCCCTGCGTGGAAAACATTTGATTTTCACTATCCTGAATTTTCTAAGGAACTTCGTAATGTTAGAATTGGCTTAGCTAGTGATGGGTTTAATCCGTTTAGGACAATTCTACAGAGTTACATTCTAGTCACACTCTAACCCATCAACACTTGCTTACGTCATACGCATATTTTTAAGAGCAAATTAATGTGACATTTGTAGGCTACTTTTGTTTTCATTCTATTTGCCTATAAGATTTCTTCCTGACACCATTCTTACACATACTTTCATGGCTACTGATATCGTCAAAATTATATATATTTTAGATGGTGATATATTCTCATTTAAACCGGAATTCATGACAAATCATCCATATTGGTACTCATTTGCCTTTTGAAATTATATTGATTGCTTAGGAAGCCTCTTGGATGATTTAGGAGCTAAATTGGAGCTAAACCGGAGCTAAATGAGTTAAAACGAGGAAGAGATTGAGAAATATTAGAAGTATTTTCGGCCAACAAGACACCATTGGCTATGGCTAACAATCAACCATAGCCATGGTCATCATCAAAAAATGGACAGCCTATAAGCTCTTGACCACGGCTTTGGTCATTTCCTTACCATAACCATGCCCTCTCCAGACCTTCATACTAGAGTTACAATATATAAAGTTACAATAGTGAAGACCTTCATACTAGAGTTACAATATATAAAGTTTTTCACAAGTTAATACATATTTTGATTGATAAACAACTAAGCTTAATAGACAACTTAAGGTAATTGGGAATATTGGAGAACTCAATACTAGGTACCTTAAGATCAAAAGATTAAATCACCTAGAACTAGGAGTTTAATCTACTTAGAAGCAACCAAGTCAACATAGGTATATATATTGAATGTTTAATTGGGAGTAGTTGGTAATAGTGGAGAGCTCCATACCAATCTTTTAATTTGCATACGATTTCATACATGATGTAACATCCAAAAACTAATTATTAATATAAATACAATTAACTTTTACATAATATTAAATTAGTGTCAAGATATTATAACATGAGATAGTCATGTGTTGGCCACACTTCATCATGTTTTAACACACTCTTTACGGACTTCCGTTCATGTCATGCATGAGATGGTTTATTTCACCAATTTAGTCAAACCTTAGATAGTAAGATTTGCATGCATGGATGCCACCTGCAAGTTAATCAGAAACAATGTCCAAAGAAACGACATATTAAATTGAATACGAAATAGATTAACTAAACTGAATCGCGAAGCGCGTGTCGAAAGCTTGATCGTAGACAAATCCTTGCAATCCCGCGTCTCTAATTCGTTCCTAAAACCTTCAGAAAATAGCCTTTGTCGAATTAGGGTTAGAGAGGTTCTCCTTCAATTCTGGGGTTAAGGGCTCTATTTATAGATTTCAAAACCTTAAATCCAACCGGCGATTGGGCTCGGGTTCCGGAATATTCTTCCGCGATCCAGCCTCAATCTTATTCTCTTTTTACACTTTTATCATTTTCTTTGGTTTTTCTTCGTTTTTAGTCATTTTTCCATTATTTTTCATATTCAAGCCATAATTACACATAATTGCAAATATGAACGAAATAAGTATCTAAAACCATATAAATGCAATATAAATGTATTAAAAACAGGAAAATATTGTTAATTAAATATATACTTATTTGATGTTATCAAATATCACCCCACTTGAATCCTACTTGTCTTCAAGTGAACTATCAATTCAGAATCAACTAGAAATTTATCTCCATTAAAAATCATATAATAAGTAGGAGACTATAAATGTACATATCACTTTTTTCGCGAAAAATTTAAATCTACCAAGGGATCATATTAGGATAAACATGCTTTTATTAGAAAACCTTAAACCTATCATGATTGTTGAGATATTTGTTCATTATAAACCTCATCAAACACTCTAAAACACAAAAATTTCTAATTTTGACATTTCAACATGATTATTGATATTTTAATCCGCTTTAAACCTTCTATACTCAAGTTTATGAACAAACATATTATTATTATTTATGAATATAACTTATGGCTCGTGCAAGTGATATACCCTTGTAATCAAATCATGCACATAATTCTATATAATAAGTGAGTAATTGATAAATCATTTTTTATAAGAGTCAAGACATTGGTGACAGGTCTGTACCTCAGTACAAGAAAGCGACTTAACTTGACTCGGGTTTCAGTAGAACCAATTTTTAGTCAAACCAGCGGTGACATATATGTACATTAGTACAGCAGAGCGACATAATTTTGACTAATCATTTACGTATTTGTACATTTATATAAGCATATTTGCTTTTAATTAGATATCCTGATGGAAACCAAGTCTGTACTTAGTACAATAGAGGAATCGATCAGTGTATCTTCAAATGCTTTCAATTTAAACCCCAAAATTATAGAATATGTTATGATATCATACAGAAATTAAGACTTATAAAGTCATACATCAATTTGTGTTCCCCATAAAATTATATTCATGTTAGATTATTATTTCTTAAAGTTCAAAAACTTTTGTATAGAAAGTCTATCAATACATCATATGATGAAGATAACTAACACTTATGTGTAAAAATTAGAAAAATTGAATTTTAAAAATATTAGTTAGGCCTCTCAACACATCAAAAATAGTACTTAAAACTTCCTTTTTTATACATGCTCCTAATGTACTATCATTTCCCAAAAATAGTATCGCAAAAATTTTCTGTAATATGACAAAAATTTCAGTTGGTTAAAAAGTAAAGGACAAATACACTTCCTTTCTATGTTCCTCCTCCCACTTGAGTTGTACCATGCCCTCATGGTACAAAAATAAATAATAAAGTGAAAAAGAGAAAAGAAGTGGAACAGAAAAACTCCCCTGATATGTTGGGACGAATTTAGGTAAGAGAAGAAAAATTGGCTGAACTAACTGCCAGCCTGATGCATTCATAATCCTCGACTATTTTTCGCTGAACTTAATGCCAGCATCATTATAACACATCGACATTCTAATCAGGGTAAACAATCAACGAATTAAACATACCGGATCAAAAGATACAAGTACAATAAAAATAAAATAAATTAAAAAATTAAAAACATAAAATATTAAAACACGGGTTGCCTCCCGAGAAGCGCTTGTTTTTGTTCGAGTCACTAGCTTGACTCCATCCTTATTTACTTGAAAATTGAGTGACTTTTCCCACACTTAAAATGACGTGTGGATGATAATATCGATAAGTAACCTTTAAATATAAATTTATTGAATTGAAAGAATTAAAATACTTATTGTTAACGGCATGTACATTTCCTTTTCATGATGCTCCATGACCTTCTCGAAACTGCAAAAAAAACCGTCCTTCCTCTCGAATTGCCAAAAAGGATCTTCATAAGTGTAAAACAACAAACCTGTGCTACCAGAAACTCCAACCACCGGTCGAGACAACTCAACCACCGTTTGGATCTCAACCGCCAGCTGGGTTTTAATCCAACCGACGATTGATTATTGATCACCGCAAGTCCTGTTTTCATTTCCTCCTCCAATCCTTACTATCGCTCGATCATCTACTTTTAATTGTTCAACCTCCGGACATAATAAAGAAATTTCATCAACAGTTGGATCCATAATAGCTATCAATTCTTCTTCCGTCATAACTCCATCTTGGTTTCTCAATTCAAAGATCTCTTAGTAATTGGAACCAATTAGTATAGACAATTCCTAATCAGAGTCTTGGTAATCAAGACTTGACAAAATCGCTCCTTCTTCTTCCTTGTCTTTTACTTGTTCAAGTTCACTAGAAACCTGATCAAAAGTAAAGGAAATAGAAGATTGGGGACACTCATTGATTTGATGAACCATCCCCGCAATCGATGATCGGAATGAAATCGTAAAAGGGTCATCACAAGTTAGGCTCATGTACTCCTCAAGCGTCATGTGTTCGATAGGATCGTTTCTCGAGTTTTGAAAAATCTCAGGAACCTTACTCATGGTTTGGTACCTACCTGCAGAACAAAAAGAAAAAGAAAAAGTAGAAAAATAAAATAAAATAAAAACTATATAAAAATTCCAATTAAAATAAATAAAACAAAACCGCTCCCTGGCAGCAGCGCCAAAAACTTGATGCCTTGTGACACGTGTCTAAATTATTTATAATCAAATGGATATTACTACAATTATAATCATCACACAAGCCAGGCAAGAATACCCGTTCGTATAATAATATAGTTACAGTAAGTCTGAGTCGAACTTAGGGAACGGTGTTTTAACTTAATTCAAATGGAATTTATAATTAAACTAATAAAAAGTAAATAACAAAGAGAGGCGTTTTAGTTCCGTACGAACGTATTTAAGAAACTAATAAAACTTAATTCTAACAAAACAATTTATAAGACAAGTATGGATAAAGGAATGTAATTACTTAGACTTTTATTCCCTAGATTCCAGTTATCATGTATGTTTACACCATTGGATAGTTTTATTGTGAATAAATCTTTTGTGGAAAGTTACCTTATCTGGTTAACAATTCCTATAAAGTCTAGATGAGACACAAGACTCGTTATGAATACACAAGAAATCAATTCTATGTGTTGTCTACATATTCTTTATTTAATTAAGCACTTCAACCGTTTATTGCAATTTATCCTAGCAACCTTGAATCAACAAGAATCTAATAATCGTCATTTGACAACTATCACATTAAATAATGTTCAATAATTATTATTACTCTTAACCTATTGTCGATTAAAGCTTCAAGCCACAACTATTCAACAAGTTAAACAATTGCAAATAACTAATAAACTTAGACAAGACTACGTTATAGAAAAGATTGATTAATCACGTTAAGTAACAATTAAATATCAATTAAATAAAATGGATCTTTCGGATAAACACAATAAACTTCATAAAATTAATATTCCAAGTAAACAAATATTTAAACCTTCATCTAGGTATTATTATCTAAGCAAATACACAATAAATTAGTTCATGACTAAGTTATACAAAATCAGAAACAATATCCAAAGAAACGACATGTTAAATTGAATACGAAACTAGATTAAGAAAAATCGAATCGCAAAGCGCGTGTCGAAAATTTGATCGTAGACAAATCCTTGCAATCTCGCGTCTCTAATTCGTTCCTAAAACCCTCAGTAAATTGCCTTTGTCGAATTAGGTTTAAGAAAATTCTTTCTTTCAATTCTAGGGTTAAGGATTCTATTTATAGATTTCAAAACCCTAAATCCAACCGGCGGTTGAGCCTTCCAACCGGCGGTTGGGCCGTGCATTCCACCGCCTCTTGGCCCGTTAGCCTCCAACCGGCGGTTGGGCCTTCCAACCGGCGGTTGGGCTCAGGTTCCAGAATATTCTTCTGCGATCCAGCCTCAATCTTATTCTCTTTTTACACTTTTATCATTTTCTTCGGTTTTTCTTCGTTTTTAGTACTTTTTCCATTCTTTTTCAGATTCAAGCCATAATTACACCTAATTGCAAATATGAACGAAATAAGAATCTAAAATCACATCAATGCATATAAATGTATTAAAAACAGCGAAATATTGTTAATTAAATATGTACTTATTTAATGTTATCAATAAACAATTGAGTATTATGCCTTGTCACCTAGTTCTACATATACTATAAATAGATAATGATTCTTCATTTCAATTCATTCATCTCATTCACTACGTATACACACACACAAATTAACTCTCTAAAGTAAAGATGGATTTATAGTTCTACGAAAGCATGCTAGAGGGAACTATAAGCATCGTAAGCAAGTCATGATCCTTAGAGAAGATCATAACGTGAGTATTCTCGTGTTATTTTATAAAACTGAGATATGTGCTATTACGTGTTATTTGTTAAATGATTAGATACGAGTTATGTGCATTTAATTACGAGCATTGCATTGCATACAATTTTTAGTATACTATATATGTGTTATCGTCTTTCGAGCCTTGGATTTGATATGGTGAAAAGTCCGAAACACGGGTTGAATACGGTTACCCGGTTTTTGGAAATTGGGAATGTGTATGAAGGCTCGAAATGCGTTAATACAGAGATCTCATTTATTATTATTATTTTAATAGTAATCTTAAGCATAAGCGTCATTGTGTGTGGTATTTTGCACGCGAAACACACGACCATCACTAAGTCATTAGGCTTACGCATGCTATTGTGCATATCTCAGGTCATCAAGAAAGGACTCTGATAAATATATGGAGTAAAGTGGGACCGATGATATAACATTCGACGTTATCAAATTGAAATAATGTGTCATACTTATGTACCGAGTCGAATGTTATTTTAAATAAATTGTTGTATTTAACTTCCGCTGTATCTATGACTGTATTATATTATATTTTATTGTTACTGGGACGCGGGGCGTCACACATGAATTCATCATAACTTTTGAGAAATCAAGTCTAAGTGAATACCTTTTATATTATTGCATTTTATCTTGAATTTATTTGCTAGTTTAAATATTTGTTTGCTAGAATTTATTTTACTTTTATTTGCCATTTTAGAATATAAAAACAAACCAAATTTCTATTAACTAAGCATTAACGAAAGTCTAAGTAATGAAGCTCAATTCGCGCTCCCTGTGATCGATAACCCGGTCTTGCCTAAGCTATACTACTATACGATTAATACACTTGCCAATTTCATGTGTTAGCTAGCATCTAGGTTAAACCAAACTCTTTTAAAGCCTAGTGTGTATTTATCCACACATCAGCTACAGAGTTTTTATGTGGAACTGTTCATCACAAGAGTACATACATAAATAGATAACCATCCCATAAATGTAACTGTCCATACAATATTTACTAACATGCACATTATGATATGTAAAAATTACATGTAAGATATTCTGTATGTTTCTATTCATCATCTTTTTATATGTATAAACATAATTATCTTGTTACATGTATTTATTGACCTCTACATGTACAAATAATTATAAGTTTCCATAAGTTACGTTAAAACTAAATAACATTACTACTTTAATAAGGTTAAACTATATAAATTTCATTGTACCTTTTTAAAATGTCGAGGTGTTACACACACATAATATATATATATATATATATATATATATATATATATATATATATATATATATATATAGGGTAGCGATCAAGAGAGAAGCAATTTTTTAAAGGAAGTAGAGAAGCTAACCATTCATTGGCAATGAATGATAATCAAATGTAAAAAAAACATACTTTTATCAAAAAATGTTAATCAAAACCGATGTTATACCTACTAATACTCATAGATAAACTAATTTGTATAACTTATAATATCATATAATGAATATTAAGAGAGTTTTCTAACATTCATTATTAATGAATGTTAACTGATGTGGATATTATCAGTTTTGAAAAATTATTCGTTAGCATTCGTCCACTATGAATTATATTCATAACGTATAAAAACATATTTTTACTAATAAATATAAATTAAAACCGCTATTATAACTACTAATATTCATCTGTTGATATATTCTTTATAGCAACGATTTTCATTACTATTTATCGGTAAAAATAATTGTTTGTTGACATTTTAATTGACAAAGATAAGATTTTCTTCTTACAGATAATAATACTTCCCCTTTTTCATAAAGGTGTTTCACTTTTGCATGCTCTCTTATATATGTATAGTGAAAGTCTTAAATTTAAGTTATTTTATGCAGTCGTGTGAACTAATAAGATGAAATATCAAGAGGGAAATATATCGATAAAAATAAAAATTTTGCCGTAAATCTTCGTTGATGAATATTTCATTAATACCTAAAGCATCTTGGTTTCCTCGTATAAACATATTCCATTGCTCAAAAGCATCTTGGTTTCCTCGTACTAAAGAAGAATTGTCAGTAACAAAGCCATAGATACACGACTATTTAATTATACACGATAATTTGTCAGTAAAATTTTAGGGGTTTCAAAAAATGCGCTCAAAAAGTTTCAATCATTCTTATCGTTGTTGTGCCACAATAGGTTATTCTCTGGAAAAGTATGTAATAGTGACATAAAATAAGTCACTTTAAAGTCGGCGATCTTTTTATTTAATTCAAAATTATTTATTAACTTATTTATTTTTATTTTTCTAACCGAATAATAAACGTAAGGAGTTAGTGCTTGAAAATATATTAATTGAACTATAACACAAAGTATATTGTATATATTCAGTTTCATTTTAATTTATTATGTATGGGTGTAGTTGTAGAGAAAAAGAAAAGTTAGTTAAAGCATGCATGGTGGTGATCTCTAAATATTCTCTTTGTGTGCAAGGCAATCTTGTTTTCACCCATTTTTTCTTCTTCTCAAACCTAATTCCTCCACCCATCAAACTTTTCTCTTTTTCCTTCACCACCGCACCATTTTTAAATCAGTTACGACAATATGAATTGTGATTTTAACGATGGGTGGAAGTGGAGGAGTGAGAGATAAAATGCTGGTGTAGGGAAATTGGCTTCCAAAATCAGAAAAATGGGTTATTGTGAGGTATTATCACCGTGTCTTGTACATGTTAGATTTAATAAACATACTTACCTTAAATACTTAGGAACCATCAGTGTACATGTTAGATTTAATAAACATTTTTAACGGAAGTTACTGTGAGGTATTATCACCGTGCAGACATGCTTACCTTAAATAGTTAGGAACCATCAGTGTAAACCCAGGGACAATCGATGTAATTTACTCCTTTATAATATTATGAAATGATAAATTTCCTTGAAAATACAAAGTACGATATTCTCCATATGATTTTCTATTGAAAAAAAGGGGTGTTGTGAGCCAAAGTAATTCTATGAACCATTTGGTGGCCAAGGAGTCTTTCAACTTGAAAGTCATTAACATCTACGTCATCATCTGGTACAAGGTTATATAAATATGTATATACTATAGATATATAATGCCGTAAAATGTTCAAACGAGAACCATCAAAAAACCCAATTACAAACTAAGTAATGAAAGTGGTAGTCTCATACTACTTTTTTACTTCCACCAAATCGTCTGTTTCTTTTTTGATACCCATCTAATGCCTCAATAAAATCTATCTTGTTAAATTGAACAGCATTTTTTTCAGCAAAACATATTTCAGCATAAGCCGATTGCCACAACATAAAGTTGTCAACACTATACTTCCCACCCGTTCGAATCATTAAGTCAGGATTAGGAAACTCTGAGCACTTGGTCTCGAGTTCTTGTTGGAAAACATTTTCATCGATTTCTACCGGTTCTATTAGAACTTGTTAGACCTTTTCAGCAAGAGCTACGCAAGCTTGAACCATGTCTAAACGTCCACTGTAATCCACTGCTTCGATAATATGAAGTGAATTATTGTTCTTTGTAGCTTCTTCCAGTTTCGTTACGATTTCTAGCAGTGAGTTTGGAATGGCATTTCGATTTCCGATTACTGATACCCTAATATCATTTCTACATTCAAGAAGAAAATACCTAATTAAAAAGATTAAGTTTTTTCTTTTCTTGTTTTGATATTTGAATAAGATACAACAATACAAACCTTGACAGCTCATTCAAATCAAATTTCAATATGTTCAATGCAGAACCAGGCCCTTCCTGCATCAATATATAAATAAACAAATGAAAACTTTGAATTCAGAAGTAAATAATATACAGTGGCTGCTTCGAATAAAACAAAAGGTAAAGTTGAAAATCTATAATTAACTTTGATACGCATAATAAAAACGTTCTAAGTTTAATACGATCTTGAACTAAAGTTGAATATATTTACAAACGCTTATCGCTATAGTAAACATTGTTGTAAAATAAATAAGAAAGAATGAAAGGGGTGACATGAAAATTTGTTTATCGCTTTGCACAAATAAATTGATGTACAAATTGTCACGTGTCAGCTTATATTCTTTCTTATAGCTATTGGTTTTACCATATATTATTTTTAATAATAACCAAAAATAAATTTGAGATTTATTTAGCTTACTGTTAGTTTTCCAGAAAGTGTATAGACAGAGAGAACTTTGATACCAAGTTCACATCAGCTCCGAGCAATATCCATCAAGGACTGACCATCTTCTTTATGACTGTCCATGAGCAACGCCACGTGTTTAGGAATCGAGCCAGTTCGAAGGCTATTACATAGCGCTTGATATTCGACTTCCGTCATGCTTGGATCTTTGACTGCAATAGAAGTTGTTGGAGCATTTTGGTAAGCGTTTGTTATCGCGATGTTATGAGGTTTTTTAGAGAGATTTGATGTAAAATAAAAGGGTTTATGGGTAAGTTGGTCAGGGGGGAGAATTTTGGTTTTGGAAGCAAAGATGGAAGGAGAAGAAATTTTGAGAAGGAAGGTAGCCATTTTTACAAAGTTTGATGCTATGTGACATGGCCTGTTTTAATTTATAGGAAGGACTAAGGGTTATAAGTAACAAATATACTTGTTGAGTACATTTTTTTTTTCATTAATTGTAAACATATGAAAATAATACATTATTTTGTTTGAAATTAATATAATTAATTAATTAATTAAGTAGCTTCGAGAATATTCAAATCATTATAAAGGTCGTCGAGAGACACACACAATATATTCAATTAAAAATTAACGGTAGTCATATATCTTGATTATTGACCGTTTTTTTTTTTGGGGGGGGGGGGGGGGCATTTCTCAATTAATTTGTGCGTTTTGTCTTTAAGGGTTATCTTTGAGATTTTGACATAACTCACGTCACGTTACCATCAGCAAGAAGAATAAGGAAAATATACACTAAATAATGCATCAAACTTTAAGTCATTTTTTTTAACAAAATTAGATTGTTCACTAATTTAAACATTTGGAAAAGTTTGATACCCAATCCGTCTATTAACCCGAATAAATCTTTAACAACTATCACATTACTTGGTTTTGATTAATAAATGTAATTCTTCTTGTTCGCACTAGTTATGAGTTGGTTGTTCGATACTTGGGAAACTCCATCATCAAGGAGTTGTTCCAGGTCCGTCCACATAGTCTGGCACGCGCCAAACCGCTCGCTTTCACCGTGAGAGTGGCTTGAGCAGATTGATGCATGGAATGCTCGCCCTCCAGCTCCTCTGACTTGGTTGTTGAGTCTTCGGTTACAATGTGAAGTCAAGTATCAAATCATTCGGGAAGATTGAAGGGTTTAAATGACAAACCATTATAGGTTCAGATATTTTTATATTTGTTTTAGTTTGTTTACTTTTTTGTTTGGAGTGATCTTTGAAAAACATTTATCTTAAGTCTACTATATAGCGACTTTTAGTTGTTAGGGTTTTGAAGTTGTGATGATGAATTGAAATAGGAGAGTATCTCTTGAAGTTCTGATTTTGGGCACCTTTCAGAGTTTATCAAATTCTCATTCTTGTTTATTTTACGATTTCTTCCATTCACAAACACCCCATTCACAAACAAACATCAGGTTCTGCATTGAGAACTGATGACTTTCCCTCAGAGCAATTATATTCTAGAGTTAGGTTGTTAGAAATCCATCGACTTAAGGTTATTCACTTTGGAGATCTCGTCTAGATTATGGCTTACAGTATATTTTCGCTATACAAAAGTAATCCTAATGTCAAACTTAATGTCGTTCACTCAAGCGCTCCAATATGGCCGGTTTTTGTATATTTTTAACATGTACATTATTATTGAGAAATGACAATAACCAATAAAACTTATCATGTTTTCTGTATTGATCGAAATTCCATCATATCAACAAGACACGCCATATATGTTTTCAACGTGGTTCCTTTTTTCCCTTTTGGTAAAGGCCATGAAAGATAACTATGAGTGAATAGTCTTTCTTAGTATTAAATGTTCATATATCCAAAATCTATATTATTGCTTGCTTTTTATTAAGGTGGTAATAAACGTTTATGGTTTGCTATACATTATCAGAAAACATAATTAATTAAACATTAAACATACAATTACAAAAGAAATATATAAATACTAAAATGGGATATTAAAAATTGTTTATATGCATATACACACGCTTGTATACTTGCTAATTGGTCAAAAATGAAACTAGTGGCGGGGGCACAAAATCTATAAAAATTCGGCTTTTAAAATATTGCCTACAGGGCAGTTCAATCGATTTTCAAAATGATACAAAATCGGTTAACAATGAACCGATAACGTTAATTTTTCTATTTCAACTAGTCGGATCGGACCGGTTAAACTTGTTTTCAAAATATTGCTGCTAGGATACAATTAAACTAAAACCAGTTTTAGTTAAATACTCCGTCCGTTTCAAATATAGTCCATATTTCTTTTTTCAAACGTTCTAAATTAATTGTCCACTTTCAAAAATAGACAGAAAAATTTAATCGTGATTACCATATTACCCTTACTTGAAATTGTTATTAGAAACTTTAAAGTAAGTAGTAATTGATTGATTAAGGGTAAAACTATCATTCTGCAAACAGTAAGGAAAAGAAAACCGTATTGATTATATTTTTATTAAAAGGTGTATATTTTGTCGGGTAATAATTATTTAGGGACGGAGGGATATATATATATATATATATATATATATATATATATATATATATATATATATATATATATATATAGGGGAAGGTTCAAATGAGAACCAACTAAAAATTGAGAACTTGTGAGAAATGCTAGTTTTCGAATTTATTCACATGTGATTAACTACATTCATATGTGAACATTGACGTACGTTTAATTGATAAAGAAAAAAGTAAAAAAAAAAAACATAAATTTATATCTACAAATACAAAAAAATGAATATATGTTCACATGTGAATGATCATGTGAACAAATCGGTTAAAATGTGTTTTAAGACGTAATTTTTAGGGTTTTTAGCTTCTTCTTTTTTCTCAATCGAACCTACATGAATGTTCACGTATAAATGAAATTAATCACATGTGAATAAATCTGTAATCTAGTGGTTCTCAAGAGTTCTCAACTTTTAGTTGGTTCTCATTTGAGAATGGGGGAATCAATAAGAGCGCGCCACGTGTCACAAAACTCACTTTCCCCCACGTTTTTAAATATTAAATATCTCCTAAAAGGTAAGTCGAAAAATCATAAAAATTGCTCCATAAAAATCAACGTTTTTTTCTCTTCGATTTGAGATTTCACAAGGCATACTTTCAACAACTTTTGTTTTTCCGTTTTCGTTGGATTTTGTAAATGGGTATCCTCGGATGTTCGGACCTTTTGTTTGATTCCGGCACTTGCGTTCTCATGCCCGGAACCCTCGCGACAGCTTTGATCGAGCACAAATGTGTTACCGGCGGGTAACACATGTGATACCAGCGGCTAACACATGTGTTACCAACGAGTACCACATGTGTTACTAATATTGTACAATCATAAAAAAAAGTCGTCGAAAGTATATCAAGTGAGATGTCTAATCGAAGAGAAAAAAATGCTGATTCTCATGGTGCAATTTTTATAATTTTTCAATGAGTTATTCTTGAGATATTTAATTTTTAAAAACGTGGGGAAGTGGATTTTTGTGACACATGATGCATTCCTATTGATTCCTCCATTCTCACAAAATTTTTCATTCTCATTTGAATCTCACCCATATATATAAAACGGAAAAAAAAACAAAACGATTTTGGTGGTTCACCTTCTTAAGGTTAATCCACAACAAAATCTCCATTAAAACTTCACAATTACAAGAATGGAGACGCTCAACTCTCAACAATCTTAAATACCCTCACAAGTTGTTCTCTCCACGCAAGTTATGTAACCCTATATGACACCCGAGATTTATTTTAACAAAACAACAATCTTATTCATATATCAAAGTTTTACATCACAAGCGGAAGCGATACAAGATTTAAACTAGTATAAAAGATGAGTATAACTAACAGAAAACATCTTCAGGTATCATCTGGCCCTACGAGTTCCCTTCTTGACGAGCCAACTAGTTGTGCCCAGAGATATACACGTACATGCATAAGCCTAAAGGCTTAGTGATTTCGTGTGTTTATGTACAAAAATATCACACACAATATGCAATGATGATATGTAACATGAAAATGTAAAATATAGAAAGTATAGCGAGATCTCTGTCTGTCAGGGTTAACCAGATTTCAAGTCGTTATCCGACATGGATAAGCATGCGCGCTATCTATGTCACGACAATCTATACCAGCACTTTCGATAGTGACAAGTATCTGCTAGTATCGATTTAGTACAAACAAGTGGCCGCTTGTGTACTAATCGTACCAATATATATGTGGGCAAACAACCATCATGTTTCAGCCATTAAAATTACATATATATTAATGAGCCAACAACCGTTACGTTACAGCTCCTGGTTACCAGCCGACTAACATGACATAATATATCTAAAAATCAACATTCGTGCTTAAATGCAATTTAAACAGATAATCAAGTAATCATGTAATCACGTGGTACATCGCATATATCTCAGTTTTGAAAATAACACGAAACTCACCTCGATAGTTTAGATTATGATATTTCTGTTTTGTCGGTTCAACCTTGAGAAGAATTACATGTACATGCATGTGTACAAATTTATGTATATGTATCTGTAAGTGTGCATGGGATGAAATTTTAATTTTAACATAAAGCCCTATTTATACTATACTAACAAGTGAAGCACCTTGGTCATCAATGCTAATATCTAGACTTAAATACGTGGCATACAATTAGTTTTTTCTTAACTAGAAAGTATTATTCTCATCATGTTAAATTGGATAGTTGTCAAGGTATTAGGACTCCACAAACAAAACTTAAGGTGTTAGTTGCCAAATATGAGGTTTGCTCGTGGATTTAGGGGTGTTCAAACGGTCGGGTTTCAGTTTAATGGGTTATTTGGTTTGGTTTGTTCGGTTTGTGAAGAAAATAAAAACTACCCGACACCAAAACCAAAACTACACAAACCCAATCCAAACCAACCGAATAACAATCGAGTTAATCGGTTTGGGGCCCGTGAATCCGAACTTATAATAAGGTACAGTTAAAAAAGCTCAACAAAATAACTCAAATTTCTTCATGAAATGAAGGTATAATATACTCATAATATAATTAAACAATCCTCTATCACAAAACGAAGAGTTAATGAGCTGTTTGTTCAATTATCTAATATTCATTTTGTTAAATTGAGGGCTATTGACTTTGATTGAAATTAGAAGTATGTATTTACTAAAAAATTTAAACGATCCTTACAATGAATGTACAAATAAACAGATGAAAACATTTTACTAATGAATTGAAAAAGAGGAAGGAGAAGTTTCATAAAATAGTAAGTCTTTAAAGCATTTGTAAATCTATCACTAATTTACTTCATAGAAAAAAGAAATAAGCTAAAGGGTTGTTAATATTCAAATCCAATTAACGCTATCAATTTGTAATTAATCCAAAAAAAATAGTCTATAATACTATTTCGGTTTTTCGGGTGGGCCCCGATACGAGGTTCTCAAATCCAAATCCGAACCAAAAACCAGTTATAATATTGGTTAAAACCAAATACCCGAACCAAACCCAATTAACCCAAAACCAATTAAACCAAACCTACTTGGATCGGGTGATTTTTCGGTTCAAACTGATGAATGAACACCCCTACGTGGATTACTTAAGCAATAGATGGGTTGGAGTGTGCTGAACATATGAAAGCTCACGCCTAGAGCTATAAGACTTATATTTATAGTATATACTTTTTAATTAGTTATTGCGATATTATGTTAGCTTAAATATCTATACAAATTAAGCATATATTTTTGATGAAATAGGAGTGTTACACCCTAACACCTCTATTTATATATAAAATACATAACCCTAATAACTCCTATTAAAGAGACAATATAATTTGAGTAAAATAATAATACCCTCTTTCCAAAAAAATAAATACTTTCCTCTTGATCACTACCCTTATAAATATATATATATATATGGTTGGGCTCTGATAAAAATAAGGAGTAAAAATAAAAATGGTGAAAACAATCTCAATTTTTATTCACAATTGTTTTTAGTTGTTAACTATAATTTTTTTCGTTTCACATACGTTTCTTTATTGTAAACCCTTATATTCTTTTGTTTTCCATTAAGTTTTCATTGTGAACCTTTGTTTTTCTTACTTCACAGAAATTTAGAAATTTTTTAAATGTGAAGCATAATTTTTCTTCACATAAAATTATGAATTGTAAAGCTTAATTTTCAATCTTTACAATTCATAAATTTTATGTGAAGCCAAATAAAATAAGCTTCACATTTAAAAATTAAGTGTGAATAAAAAAAAAATCAACTTCACACTCTACAAAATTGTGAATGTCAATTGTTTTCACCGTTTTTATTTTATCTCCACCTTATATACATAAATATATATATTTATCCAAGGGCTGGGATCAATTTTCAACATTTTTATTTTATCCTTTTATTTACACAGGATCTCATTCATATATATATATATATATATATATATATATATATATATATATATATATATAGGGTATATATATACAGGGTTGGGTTCTTGTGAAAATAAAAGGCTAAAATAAAAACGGTAAAAACAATCTCAATTTGTATTCACAATTTTTTTTAGATGTGAACTTTTATTCTTTTCGCTTCACATATGTTTTTTTTATTGTGAACCTTTACATTTTTTCTATTTTCCGAAAAGTTTTCATTGTGAACTCTTTATTTTTTTGATTCGCAAAAAGTTAAAAAAATTTTATTAATAGAAATTTAGAAAATTTTCATTGTGAACCTTTACATAATTTTTCAGTTTTCAAGGTTCAATCGATTCTTATTAATATTTATATATATATATTGACATTATACACGTATGAACAATCACGTATTATTGTGGTTTTCAAAATTTTCAACTTTTAATTGGTTTTCATTTTAACCTTCTACTATATATAGGAGTCGGTTCCACGGAGAAGGAAATTTAGGGAGAGAAGAGGGAGAATCAATCTGATTCAGTATTTTTGTACTATGATTCAAACTTTTATAACTTATAACTTTTGAATCCTAGAAAAACAAATGACTAAATCTTATTAATAAAATATTAAACCAAAGCAATAAATTATAGAATCATATTAATAAAAATTTGAATCAAAGTAATAAAATACTGAATCATATTGCTTCTTTCTCTTCTCTCCCTAAATTTTCTTCTTTTTTGATCTTCTTACCACATACATATATATATATATATATATATATATATATATATATATATATATATATATATATATATATATAAATCATATAGTAACAGGATAAAAAACAAGGAAATTGATCATGTTAGACCATGAACGCAGGCTGCCAAGCCAATTGATCTGATCACGTTGCTTGTGGAATTGTAGGTGGAATTGTAGGATCCGCATCCGGTGACCAAGTATAATTACTAAATCAATTATGTAATTAATTTTGTTTGATTGTGACTTGAATTGAGGTTTAAAGAGGAAATATCATTCCGGTACAATAAGAGGCGGGGTGGGCATCAATAGTTGGAATCTCACTGTAGCATCTAACAAAGGTGTCATGCAATGATATTGATAACCATATGGGAATCGAAAAGATTTGCGACACGACTGAGTAGTGGTCATGACGTGATCATGTCAATGTTACATATACAACTATACAAGCTAGACTTGTAAGTAGCGTTGTAACCGAGTCGACTCGACCCATTTAGGGTAAGCTTAAGTTCGGCTCGATAGTTTGACAAGCGTTCACGACGTAAGCTCAAGCTCACTCCGAAATATTTTAAAATGGTTCGAGCTCAGCTCGAAAAGCTCGAAATTTATATAAAAAATAATTTTTAATATTCAAATTTATTATATATTTATTTAAAAATATAAATCAATAATATTACTATAAATCATTTAAAATATATATAGTCTAAACGGATCTAGGCTTTGGAGGAAACATATCATATCAAATTTGCATATCTAACAGCCATACAACTTGCGCAATATGCCAAATGATGGAATGTCAACATCAGTAAGAGCACAGGGTGTGGTGACACTGTCACCACAGTGTTCTGGACAGTGTTCTGAAGAATGTTGTAATTGAGGATTTTGTGGTGTGGTGACACTGTATTCACAGTGTTCTATACAGTGTCCTGGAGTTTTTTATTATTTATTTTATTTGTTTTTTTAATGATGATAATTGTATAAATTAATATATAAAAAATAAATAAGTCAAATAAAACAATATTTAATTCATTAAAAAGACATAAAAAAATTACAAGTCCTAAAATTAAAATACATAATTTAAAAAGTCCTAAAAATTTAAAATACAAAAGTAAATAAAATAAGACAAATTCAGTTTCCCGATCCCGAACCCGAAGCACCACCTCCCGCTCCCGTTCCGTATGGCCATCCCATTGTCTCGCAAATCTTCCTCTTCTCCATTTCCAAGATGAACCTTGCTTGCTCCGGTAAATGCTTAGTCGGCATGGACAAGATTCGAAGTTTGGCCTCGAGATCCTTCGTCTTGTAGTAGCCTTGCTTGTCGGATCGGATGCTTTCGAATGTTGTTGCGAGTGATTCATCAAACGAAGCATAGGAGGAACCGGCCAAATTAGAAGAAGTGATTTTTTGTGACTTCTGTTTCCTTGACTTTCCAGCCGGCCGTGGATGCTGATCGTCCCCAAATAAACCCTCATTCGGGTTTTGCGTTTCTTGCTCCGGTGGTTCATCAAAGTCCAAGTCATCCAAATTGACCGTCTCGCGACGTCTTGGAACATTTCGTCTACCGACGACAAACGGATTGGGATTGTAGCCACTTCTGTTTATCCTTCAAAAAGTTCCACGCCAACAAACTTGTGAAAGTTTTTTCGTTTTCCAACTTGTATTGCGTGTCACAACGGATCATCAAATCATCCCCGTCTTCACCACTCCTTAGTTGATCCGAAAGCCTTTTCCATATGTCTTGCCACTTGTTGCAGTCCGCGTTGAGTTTGGTCCATTTTGAAGACAACGCGTCTTTTCCTCGTTGGAATGGTGGATTCCGGGCGTTGTACGAATCCATAACGAGATACCAAAACGAAGACCCTTCTTGATCAGTTCCACGTTGAGAATTTTCGGAGACCGAAATCCAACTTTCGGCCAAACGAAGCTCATCCTCCGGTACCCAAACGTTACGGTTCGGAATGACTTTTTTGGTTTTGGCCGGTGAATCTTTTTTGGACTTTTTGCCTTTGGTTTTTTTGGATGATTCGGGTGTCGGGTTGGTGTCTTCAACGGATTGGACGTCGGGTTGTTGTTGACTTTGACGCCACATTTGAAATTGGGTGTATTCATCGGGTGACAATTGTGGTGGTGGCTGCATCGGTTGGTTGTAAGCGTATGGGGCAAAACCTTGAATTTGTGGGTTGAAAGATGGTTGATTTTGTTGCGGTTGTGAGGTTTGCCATTCGCTCGTGAATGGGTTCCAAGTGGATTGTAAATGGTACGGGTTATTCGAGTTTTGGTTGTTCGACATTATGAAGAAGATGAAGTGAAGAAAATAGAATTTTTGGATGAAATTTTGATTGTTTTAATTGTGTATGTGAAAGAGTTTTTGAGATAGTGTTTTTGAATTGTGGTTTGAGATTGTATTTGAGGTGTGTTTAAATAGGAAAATAAAAATTAAAAATTCTGTCGTTCCAATGGCTATTTTTTAAATTTTTAATTTTTTTTAATAAACTATCCGTTCGGAAAAGAAAAAAAAAGAAAAAGAAAAACGTTGCAACTCCCGGCGTTCGGAATGAGTCGGCGGCCGGGGAACGGGACGAGAACGCCGTCGAGAACGCTATCCCGATGCGGCTGAACGTCGTCCGACGGCATTCTCGTCGGAAAACGCAGACAAAAATCCCCCCACACCCTGTGCTCTAAACCATTCATGAATGTCAAAGTCTAATCGACAATTCAATAAAATTGGAAACAACGTCCATATTGTCCGGACCTTTTTTTCAGTTCAACTCGTCCAAATGCCATGTATATAAGATCTACTGAGGTTTCACTTTAAAATCAATCGGTGATAGAGGAAGTAGCCCATGAACATACTTTAGTTTCTTTATTTTTTTCGATGTGAAATATGAGTTTGCACCCAACAATAAGTTACGCTTTATTGGCCGATATTGTCATTTTGGTATTTTATTATCTTATTTTAAGTTCATTCGAAAGAGAAAAAAGTTCCCGAATACTCGACGAGGATCCCCGATTTACGGAGATGGGAATGTAGAATCTATCCCCAACGGGAATGAGATGAGAAAACAAAAGTGCATATTGCTATTACTACGAATGAATACCAACTAATTACTAATACTTAATATTAATTATTCAATATTCAATAATACAGCTTTTGTGAAAGCCATCTATTCGGTCAAAGTATTGTATTTCAACTTATGACCTTACATTAAAATTTACAACCTACGCGCACATGCATCTAACATACATCTTAATTTAATTTATTCAGATTAAATATTTAAATATAAATATATACATTAAACATTACATGCACGTACAAAAATATTAAGACATACACCATACAACATACTACAAACATACAAAATATATAAAGTTATAAATAAATTAAGTACAATATTAATAATAATATTATTTATTATTTATTATATCTACTTAAAATACCCCAACATACAAATATTACTTGAAGATCATGCAAAAAGCAAAAAGCATAAAGCATAAAAGACGATATTCCTTTTCACTCACTTCCATCAACTCCCCACAAATAATGGCACACGTTTTTAAGTATATAAACACAAATAACACATTAACACATTTTATTTGAATGTGTTAATTAACCTAAAGTATAGGGATTATTTATGTAATTTGTTACAACTATATATAACACATAGCAAATCAAGTTTCATTTCATTTTCAATTATATATTAAAACACAAAAAAAAAAAAAACTAAACATATGGCTTTCACTTACAATGTATCTCCTATTAAGAATGACATCATTTTGCCAAGTTTTCTAAACCTTGTTTAGCTTCCAAACCACACCCTAAATTATTCGATTATGCGTCTCCGATAAATTCTAAAAAACTTCGTGCGACGATTACAAATGTATCAACGGATTTGATCTACAAAGATGCCAAACCGAAAATTCGAAAAGAAAAGTTACCCGCCGGTCTTGTGGAAGAACTAATGCCAAAACATATAGCTTTCATAATGGATGGAAATCGTCGATGGGCACAGGAAAAAGGTTGGTCTCCAATGACCGGTCATAGTGTCATGAGAAAGACACTGCAATCAATCCTCCTAAAATGTAACGAATTAAAAATCAAAGCCGTATCGATTTATGCATTTTCTACTGAAAATTGGACTAGACCAACTGTGAGTATATTGCTTTCTCTGTTTTGTAGTAATAAGTAACTACTAACAAGCATATTTTGTTGTGTGTTATATTCTGTTTATATTTTCTAATACATGTTTTATTGAGCAATTGTGTTATATGATCAATATAATAGGCGATAACATACGTTCTGTTAATAGCATGTATGTTAGGTGCTGTTAAAACATAATAAAAAACAAAAATTTTACATTTGGCTGCACATAAGTTATATATTGTTAGCGGTAATTAGCGATATATTAGAGATCAGAAGTATCTTATATATATGTAATTATTTTTTATTTGCAACTGCAGGAAGAAGTTGATTTCCTAATGGAGATGTATGAAGATTTATTGAGGACAGATGGGGAGGTGCTCTTGGGGTATGCATATACAGTAATCGCCCTTCAATTGAAAATTGAAAACGATAACATTAAGGTTTAATTTGTTCGAAAACGTTTGTTTATGACATGTTTTTTTCATCTTGAAATTTTCAGTCTTGGGTGTCAAGTAAGCGTAATGGGAAGAAAATCGGATCTTCCAGAATCGCTACAAAAGCTCTGCGTCGAAATAGATGAGAAATCAAGCTTGAATTCAGGGACCCATGTTAATTATGCAATCAACTACAGTGGCAAATACGACATAATTCAAGCATGTAAGAGCATTGCTACGAAAGTCAAGGATGGTTTGATTTTCCTTACCCTGATTTGGTTATACGTACGAGTGGAGAAATTAGGCTTAGTAATTTTATGTTGTGGCAAATGACATATAGTGAGCTTTATTTCACGAAGAAATACTTCCCGGATTTTGGGGAAAATGATCTTATTGAGGCTATAGGTGCATTTCAAGAAATGCGTAAATGAATGTAACATGTTATTGTTTCGACAAGTATGACATAATAAACGAGTACTTTCAAATGTGTTTGTCAAGATCTGACTCGAAATGGGTTGGTTAATATGTCAACATCGATATATCAATCATCAATGAATATAAATATGTGATTATACATCTGTAGACCATCTAAGTATGTCATTTTATTTTTGTAGGTCATCCATATTTGAAAATGATTTTGTAGGCCACTCAAGTTCATATGTTGTTCCATATATATCAAATCCGGCTAAAAACTCATCGGAAAAATGTAAAAGGACACAAATACCCATGTATTTGAAAAAAAATTATAATAATATAAATAATGTTAATCAATAAATACACAGATATTTGTGTCTTTTTATATTTTTTTGATGAGTTTTTAGTCGAATTTAGTATATATGGAATAACATATGGATTTGGATGGCCTACAAAATTATTTTTAAATATAGGTGTTCTACGAAAAATAAAATGATATATTTGGGTAGTCTCGGGATGTATAATCCCTATAAATATTGATATTGATTTCATACAGTATACTATTTGAATTTTCAACTGCAAAACTCTATATTGAAGTAGTGGGCCGGACTTGGAAAGGCCCTGTTTTATAGGGCCGAATGTTGTAGGCTTATATTGGGCTGATTGGATCTTGAAAATTTAGTGTAGTATTTGTTAGCTAGATAGGTAGGTCGGGAGTATAGGTGAAAAAAAAAAACCGGTTTTTTTTTAACCGACCGGTTAACCGAAAACCGGTTTTTAGAAAAACCGGTTTTTTTTAACCGAACCGGTTTTGGAATAACCGAACCGGTTTTGACCGGTTATCAGTTTTGGGGAGAACCGGTTTTTTTCCGGTTTTTAAACCGGTTTTAACCGGTTATTTGAAAAAACCGGTTTTAACCGGTTTTTTTCAAAAAAAACAAAAAAACGGCTAGTAGCCGTTGGAGCGGGGGGGGAACGATTTTTTTGAATTTTTTTGACATTTTGGCACCTCCAAATCCCTATAAATAGCCCTAGTTGGTTTGGGTTCAAAACACACCAACAAACATTCTCTTCTTCTCTCAAAAACACTCTAAATCTCGATATTTATATATTTTTTGTTTGCGAAAAATGGAAAACATACAATCACAAGCTTCCGCTTCCGGTTCCGCTTCCGTTGGTAGCAATGTACGAAACAAAGTTTACACAAATGTTGATGTTGTGCAAATTAAATCAACGAATCGGAATTCGGAAATTTGGTCGAATTACGAGTTGTGCATTATGAATGATGGAGTGGAAAAGGCCCGTTGTAAGAGATGTGGGAGGTTTTATAACCCCACATCAAACTCAACATTAAGAAGTCACAAAAACGGTTCTTGTAGGGCGGCTAGTCAAGATGTGTCACAATCGACACTTGGTTCGGATGGTGGGGTATTTATATACGATAATGATGCGCTTCGAGAAGATTTTACAAAGTTTGTCATCCAAGAGGCGCTTCCATTCAACCACTTCGACAACCAACGGCTTACGAACATCATCAAAAAGAGACTACAACCGCGATACCAACAAGTAAGTCGTACTACCCTTAGAAACGATGCATATAAATTATGGAAAACGGCTAAAAAAGATATAATTGATGGTTTTCAAAACTATAAATATGGCGTTTCTATTACTTGTGATGTTTGGACCGCACCACATGGTACGGCAAATTCTTATTTAGCCGTTACGGCCCATTGGTTTCATCCCGAGTCTTGGTTATTAATGAAACGTACAATTGCTTTTAAATTGTTTGGTTATCCGCATACGGGATGTAATTTGCGAAAAATTTTAAATGACACTTTAATTGAATATAATTTAGACGATAAAGTTTTTACAATTTCACTAGATAATGCGTCAAATAATAATAGAGCTATGAATTTACTAAAATTACGTATAAAACTAATTTTAGATGGCGCTTTTTTTCATTCCCGTTGTGTTGCTCATGTTATAAATTTGTCCGTGCAAGCGGCACTACAAATATGTGCTAATATACGTGAAAAATTTAAGAGTTTATTAGTAACTATATATAGTTCGAGTAACGAACGACAAGCTAATTATAGACGTTTTCGTGCACAATGTGGTGAAACTCCCCTAGGACCTTGCTACGATAATAATACTAGGTGGAATTCTACTCACACTATGTTTGAAAATATTTTACGGCAACGTGCTACTTTAAGTGCTTTTAATGATATGTTAGTTGCTAAAAATAAGTCCGTAGCTATAACCGATTATGAATGGGATCGACTAAATGATTTAACTTCGTTTTTAGTAGTTTTTAAAGAGGCTACTACTATATTATCGGGTGTATATTACCCAACTAGCACGTTAGTTTTAAACCAAATTTTTATAATGACCGAAAAATTAAAAGAATTTGAAACCTCACAATATCCAATGTTTAGAAAAATGGTTAGAGCTATAAAAAAGAAATTTATAAAATATTTTGGTAGTTTGCCTTTGATTTTTACTTGTTCCGCCGCACTAAATCCAACTTTAAATGTTGGCGGCGTACAACGTATAATCTCAACAATTTTGGAAAATTTAGACTTACACTTAACCGACGACCCGCACTATATAGCAAATGAACTTTCTAAATTTGAAAATAATTTTAAACAATTATTTGGGATTTATGCAACAAAATATGGTCAACATCATAACCCAATTGTTGACTCAATGCGGGCGGGAACATCTCGATCATCATCCTACGACATAAATATAAATCTTTATAATGCTTTACTTGAAGACGCTACAAAGCGTCAACGAACATCGGCTCCAACAAGCGAGTTGGGACAATATATGTCTACAAACTTTTTAACCACTTTAACTGTTGAGGAGTTTCGTAATTTTGACATTTTGAGTTGGTGGAAAGAAAGAGAAGTACAATTTCCCATTTTATCTGCTATGGCTCGGGATTTATTATCCGTCCAAGCTTCGACGGTAGCTTCCGAATCGGCTTTTTCTACTAGCGGTAGAATAATATCGGAAAGAAGGTCAAGACTAACCGCTCAATCCGTAGAAGTATGTGTATGTTTGAAAGATTACTTGGACGGAGTGGATAGGATACAAAATGCAACAACGTTGGAAGGCCCACTATTAGGTAACGTTAAAGAAATTATCGAAGATGAAGAAGTCGAATTGGGAATATCACCTCCAACGACCGAATTAGATGAAGGTGAATTTGAAGAACTTGAAGTTGAATCCGTGGATGAAGATGAAGTTTGGGACGACATAACTAGTTAAGTGTATTGGGGTGATGGCAATGCCGAAGCTCGATATACTTACTACACGATTACGTTTCCGGGTGATGGCCATGCTGAATCTCGAAATGTATTCGTATTTGTATTTTATATTTTTAGTTGTAATTGTATTGTTTAAATAAAAGTTATGTTTGTATTTTATAATTTTAGTCGTAATTGCATTGTTTAAATAAAAGTTATGTTTGTATTTTATATTTTCATTTGTATTATCTAAATTTTATTATACACTTATACCGAATTCGAATCCGAAAAAAATCCCGAAAAAAATTAACCGATTAAAACCGGTGCAAAACCGAAAAAAACCGATTCCGAACATTTAAAACCGAAAAAAACTGATTCCGAAAAAACCGGTTTTAACCGAAACCGATTTTTCAAATAACCGGTTTTTTTAAAACCGGTTTTTAAAAAACCAAAAACCGAAAAAAACCGATTTTTTTGCACCTCTAGCCGGGAGTTAATAACAAGCCTGTAGTTACTTACATGTTTTAATATTATAATCCAAAGTTTAATTGGGTCAAGATCAAAATAGAGTCATAAACCAAAATAACCAAAGAGTAACCGAGCCAATATATAAAAGGGTTTATTGTTTGAAAGTGTAATGTACTTTACACGTTTTACTATTGTATGTTGTCACATTTCAGAAGTTCTATCGTATGTAATAAACTTGGATAATTCGTCCATCGTATCTACAAAGTGACCTAAAAGGCAGGTTGACGGTTTCTTCTTTCTTTTTTCACACATGTCAAATCAGCAAAATACACGTTCCACGTCAGCAACAGGTAACATTGTACATATATTAGACGATTTAGCAGGTTTCAATACATACAATTGAACTTTTAAAATATGAGCGCATACAATAGTAAAATGTGTAAAGTATGTTGCACTTTCAAACAATAAACCCTATATAAAAACTGAAAACTAACTCGATGATGAAACATAAATAAAAAAATTTTGTTTATTGAAAAATCAAAATACGTTGTTATGGTTTGATTTTGACAAATAAACGAATCGAACCGAACCGAAAACACCCTTGTATCTATTATATTGTTTTAGACATTATTTCCTTGGATGTTTTGCTTTCAAATACCCACATGGAGTAGAGGTCTCGACTCTCGACTCTCGAGAGCTGCAAAACACTACGCTGAACGGCTGAAGTAGTGGCCGGGCTTGGGCAGGCCTTGTTTTTATGGCCCAAATTCTGAAGACGTATAGTGGGCCTTATGGGATCTTAAAAAATTCTATGTGGAATATGTTGGCCGCCGGAATACCTTGTTAAACTTTTTGTTACTCTCACCGTATAGTCAGTATTTATTTTGAAAATACACACATTTCTAAAAAGTATTCATTAAAATATATATTTTATTAATAAAATATTATTCTTATCCTCAAATATCTTTTTTATTTAGTTGAAATATGAATTGCAGATTTACTTTAGAACAAACAAAACTAGAAATATGAACACTCAAATTGATATGTATTAAAATTCTTAGAGAAATGCATATATGTAATTTATATTATTTCAATTAAGTTAAGAGATTTATATATATTAAAAAAAAAATTATCTTATCTTAACCTTAATTCAAGCATAATAAAATCTCAAATTAAAATATTATTTATCTTTAAATTTGAATTTATGCACGTATATTATTATTTCTCCATGACTTAACTATGGAAAATCTAGGGATGTTCACTATTTGAATAAAAGTAAATTAACCAAATTGATAATTTGAATCGGATCATATGATTTGAATAATTAAATTTTAAGATTGGTTCGGAGCAGAATTAAAATAATTTTTTTGATCATAGATCGGTTTTGACTACTAAATTTCAAACTCATTATCCAAAAAAAACTCGAATAAGAAAAAATTATTTCACAAACTACCAGATTTATGAATAACGCAAAACCAAAAGTTTGTTGCAATCTCTTACTCAATATTATAATATATATTTACTAGTTTTTATACTCGTCCGATGGAAGGCTAAATGTTTTTATACATATTAGTATTTTAGATGATATATGAAACGATGTAGTCAAGATTATTACTTTTGTTAACGGATATATAAATAGTTATCTAAAAGTTTTTCTTATTAAAATGGAAATGTTTTATCTCAGTCAAAATGTACGTTTTACTTTTCACTTATCAAATATCATCTATATGCAGTAAAGTTATTTTTTATTGATTAAAAATCAAAGTAGACACTTTATAATGGGACAACCTGAAATAACAACCAGCCACCCATGTGATGCACGGTGAGAACTTAAAGGAAAACGTAGTTTTTTCAGTAGAATATATTACAAAAAAAGAAGTAACTATCAATTTATATTGTTTTTGAGTGAAGAATAGGTACTTACCTTTTTAAATACATATTTATTTTGTATTTATGATTGCTTAAGAAATTTAATGATAATATAATCTAGATACTATATGGTTCCAGTATACACGTAAAACGATTATTTTTATATATTTCGGATTGATGTTCAATGGCATTAAAAATACATAAGAAACCAAAACCTGATAAAATTGAGAAAAAACATATGATTGTACCATAGCATTTTCTGAATAACTGATCTTTCTCATTTTACATAAACCACAAAATAAATAGTTAACTATTGATTAATTATTTTGGACCAAACCCACAAAATAAATAGTTAACTATTGATAAATTATTTTGGACCAAACAATGAATAGGATAGTGTGAAGTGAAAATAAAGTTTGTAATGTATGCAGTAACGGATTTAGGATTGATAGTCAATAATCTTGAAATTAGAAATTTTAGTAGCTAAAAAATAGGTGGATTTAAACATTTTTTTAAATTGAATGACACATGGGATTTTTTAGAAAGCTATAGTAATGACACATAGGATTTTTGCTTAATTGTCAAAAGAATAATTGTGACACATAGGAAAGAGGCTATTTTCTATTAGTTATATAGGTAGATGTATGGATCACATTTGCATAATCCAATCCATCCGAATAGTAATTTGAAAAAAATCGGCTCAAATTTTGAATTAGTTTGAACGATTGAATTCATGTTTCAGAGTCAAAATCCAGACGAATTTATGTATATGGATCGGATTTAAACAAATCCATCGATTTGTACACTCCTAGGAAAATGATACATATAACCTCTCATTTAACTAACTAGAAAATTTTGACGAAAGTTGCATTCGGAAATGTTGATCATTTCTAAAAGCAAATAAAAAAGTTACATTATACTTATAAAGCTAATTTTTTCTACTGAATTATTACTCATTTCACTTTTAGAGTTTCATTTCAGTTCTAAGGTACTATAAAAAGATGTGACGCATTAGGCCTTGTTTGATTTTTATTTAATTAAGATAGAACTTAAGTTAGTAGATAGATATGTTTGTTTTTGACTTAACGAAAAAAAATATGTCTTAATAACTTAAGTCATGAAAATGTGAATGTCCATATTAGGTCATGATTTTTTCAAAACTACTGACATAACTGTCTTAAACAGCTTCATGTAAAGGGTTAAATTGACAATTTTTAATTATTCAGTCGATTTATTCAGCACATAAAACAATATTTATCTACGACTTATTCAGGATAGATATTATATATCCACATAGACACATTATCAAATCAGAACTTAGCGATAAAAAATAAATAAACGAGCCCTTACTCTGCATTTCCATCTCTTAACTCAATTTGGAAACGAAGATATCTAAAATATATCTAAATTATTTGTTCTCGTCACTTTGCATGGGTCTTACTTATACAAGTAATGATATAGTACAAATACAATACAAATATATATAATAAGAAAAAATTAGGTAAGAATTTCTAATTATAGGCCTTATTAGAAAAAAATAAAAAAAACCTAATAAAAGATGGACTTCGATTTGCATATCAAAATTTTCACTATGAGACTAATGATAAGGAAGATTTGGTTTTACAAATCAAATAAATGTTGCTAGTTATTTGATGACTTAGTTATTACTTAAGACATGTTCTAACAACATGGTAAATAATAAAATTTGTACATTAGTTATTCTTTTCGTTCAATTTTAATTGTCCACGTTGCTATATACTTTTTATCTCAAATTATCTCAAAATAATTATATACTTACTTTAAAAATAATAATCAGAGACGATTAAGCTCACTATGATACCCATTTTTTATTACTTCAAATAATTAATTTATTGCTAATTTATAACTAAAAATGTGTTTTAATTATTTATATCAATAAAAATGACATTTTATTATCTATCAAATCATAATTTCAAGTATATTTTTTTAGGACAACTTTATAGAACGGACTAGTAATTATTACAACATTTTTCTTTATTAACCAAAACAATAAAATAATTACTGATCAGGTTTGATTAAAAGTTAAGTATTACTATTTAAAATGGAACTGATAATATACTTTCAAACCTTCCACTTGAATTTGAGATATGCTCAAATTTATGGGTATGATTCCCAATTATCAAAACTAAACACTTTAACCAAACACAATATATCATACACATTCTCGTTCCCTTATTTCAAACACAATCCAAACACACCATCAATTATCATAGTCTAGTCATAACTCTTGTAATAAAATCAATCTTATCAATTTATAGTGGGCTACTTAACAAAATGTACCGTTATATGCCATTATTTACTCCAACATAAAGTTGTTAACAATTTAACACAGAATTTTAGAAACTTTTATCTCAATTTGTTATGATTCGAGCCTAAATTTACTAAAGATTTTCAATTCAACAACAGTGATTTATAAACGAGCAGCATATCTCATTTCGACAAATAAATTATTCATTTTCAATACTTTACATCAAGGTTGTCAAGATCGCGATCTTGATCGTAGGATCGCACGATTCTACGATCCTACCAGGTGAAAACGTGCAGGATCGGAGTATGATCGCTCAGGAGGTAAGATCGTAATAGAATCGTAGGATCGCACGTAAGATCGTAGGATCGGTGAATCGGTGAACGATCCGATTCTACAAATATGCCAACTTTTTTTTTTCTTTTTTTTAAAAAAATTTGGCTAAATCTTTATATGGCACATAGCCATGATCCAAAGTCTAATCTTTGCTCAAAAATCACAGTATGTCTTTGTTTTCACATTCAATCAATCAGTTCCTCACCTTTTAAGAAAACGAAAAGCCTAAAACTCCAGACAATGTTTGAAGTTCCAATTCATATCTTAGATTAATAATTTTTCTTTGTATACTCGTATGCTCTTAAACTTATTATGACTAGTGGTGCAATTGAACTAGCTACATTGTTACTATCTTTTTGTTTTAGTATGTTTATCATCCCATTAAAATTGTTGACAAATTGCATCTTTTTTGTAATATAAAGTGTTAATGTTACATTAATTTATCTAATTAGTTTTCTACATCAATTTAAATATATTTAGATAAAAAATGATATTTTGGTAGGATCTTACGATCTCGATCCCGTCTTACGATCCCGATCTTGCAAAGACAAAAACGATCCTACGTAGAATCCCGATATTGACAACTTTGCTTTACATATTTAATTACCAAAAATATTATATTTTCCCCAAAAATAGCGCAAAAAAGAAGTAAAAATACCATAAAGGGGTAATTCGGTCATTTCACTACTTCAAAAATTCCCGGGGCCAACTGTAAGCGTCTGTTCAACTATATAAATAAAGCAATTTCATTCGGTTCAAAAAGACACATTTCATACACAAACAGATATTTCTAGGGTTTCGTGATCGCAATGGCAGCTTCAGACGGAAGCGAATATTTCGATATTGAAAGCGGTCTCGATACATTTTCATTTTCACGGCGATCAAACGCAGATCATGAGGTTGAACAAGAGGCGTTACTTTGGGCGGCAATTGAACGATTACCTTCAAACAAAGGGAATAAATTTGCGTTACTGAAACGTTCAACGACTGGATCGACTAGTCGTACAGAGAGAATGGAGACGGTTGATGTTACGAAACTTAATCGGCAAAATCGTTCACTTATCGTTAAAAAAGCTCTCGCTACGTCTGACCAGGATAATTCTAAACTCCTTGCGGCTATTAAAGAACGATTCGATCGGTATTTTACTTATTGTTATATATATAGTGTTATTTGATTGATGTTATGTTCGTAGCTTCAGAGTTCGTTTCACTTATAACAGTAAGTAGAAATAGAATATATTCGATCATGTTTATTGATTTATTTTACAATTCGATCGATATTTTACTTATTATAGCCGTATTTGATCTTAGGTTTTTAGCTTCATTTACGTCAGAGTGTTCAAATTGTAGAACAGTAGAAATAGAAGATTCACATTTATAATACGATTTGATCCGTTTTCTAGTAATTATAGCGTTACTTGATTTTGAATTTTAGCTGCATGTACTTAAGAATATGTATAAGTTGTAGAAATGATATACAGTAAATTGATTATTGATTTGATTAACAACTCGAATGGTATTTTACTTATTATAGCATTACTTGATGTAGGTTTTTAGATTCATTTACTTCAGGATTTGATTAAATAGTAGATTTTTGTTTGTTCATGTTTATTGATTTGGTTTGAACTTTGATTGCTGTTAGTAACTACCATTATTAGTTTACTGTAGAAATAGTAGTTTCATTTTTATTGATATGATTTTTTTGTTGATGTGTTGATGTGTTGATGAGTTATAATTTCTTTTTGTTTTTATTATTTATTATTTGCTTTAATGTTGTTAATAGAGTTGGATTGGATGTTCCGAAGGTTGAGGTTAGGTTTGAGAGGTTGAACATTGAGGCGGATGTACTGGTTGGCTCTAGAGCATTGCCGACTTTGATTAATTATACTCGTAACGTGTTTGAGGTAAGTATGTAATTTGCTTCATATTTTTTGTTTCATTCATTCAAAGGAGCGCCACAAATCATTTTTAAGTTAAGAACATTGATTAATAGTAAAAAAATGTAGTTTTTAACATATTTTCTTATAGATATGTATATGGAATGGATGAGTTAAGAATAAGTATCATATTGATTTTAACTTGTAAACTGTTGCTTGATTTCAGCGTATGTTAACCGCTTTGAGGATTTCTCGCCCTCAGAGACATCGGCTCACTATTTTGAAGGATGTTAGTGGTTCAATAAAACCTGGAAGGTATTCTTCTATATCTCTCGAAGGACTACAACTTACAGAATTTTAAAGATTGCCATAGTTTATGTTAGTGCAGTAACCAAAACTTATCAAATAGCATTGGTCGGTGATAGAATCAAACATAAAACTTCGAAATTAAAGATGTTTTTCTACTTTATCATCATACTGGCCATGCATCTAAATATCTAAAGAATAATTAAATTGTAAACTGTTCCCACATCTTTCTTATTCTTGGGAACTTGGTGTGCATGAACGACTGCATAAATTTACTGGTTTCAAGTATTTGAGAAATAGGAACACGGGGTGATTACTATAGATGATACTGCTCTATAAATATCATTCCATGCATAATCTTAATGATTACTTACTGTTGTTATGATGATTAAACTTGAAGTCATATCAGAAAGCCATTTTGAAATAGAAAGCCATTTTGAAATAGAGCAGTGATCCAGCCACGTTGAGTCTTGATATGATTATTCATTTTTGGAAATATACGGTTGCTAAAAATAATAAAGATTAACTGGATAGATTATTCAATAGCATTGAAATTATTGTTTTTGAAGCAAGTGGTACTATCTTTGATTTTTCTCTTGTTATTCACCTTCTTAAATTTGATGGGCCATGTGTTAGTGAGATCTTTAATGGTCAAATTGGATGTGTTTAAGTTGATTTTGATGCATCTAGGTTTCCATTACATTGTTCTATAAACTTAGTTGGCAACTGAACAAAATAACAGGGCCGTTTTAGTTTATTTCTGTTTGACTTATGGACAGGATGACATTGCTTTTGGGGCCACCTGGTTCTGGGAAATCCACCTTGCTTTTAGCTCTTGCAGGGAAGCTTGATACTAGCTTAAAGGTATCTTCATGTTTTTTCCTTTAAATTTTTGCCTTCTGCATAATGTAACACTTGAGTAGGTTCCTTGCTTCCACCGGTCTGTGCACTTATCACATGGAACTTGTTAGTACTTGCTTTAGGAATGAAGAACTTATTGATCTGTTTCAACGATATTAGGGAGAAACCTTAGCAACACAATTTACAAACAGACTTAATTTGCAAGTAAAATTTTCCCCCTTAATCGATGTAATGATGAAGTGATGCACTTTATTCAGTTCTTTTTCAAACTATGAATACCAAGGATAAATGGTTCTGTTTACTACATTCAAAATGGAAGTCTTTTTGAGACAGCAGAAGCACGCTTCCTTTTCGACATGAGCATATAACTCTTTTCATATAACATGCTTTTTTCCCCAGCAAAATGGAAAGATTACATATAATGGTCATGAACTTCATGAGTTCTGCGTTCAGAGGACTTCAGCATACATAAGTCAAACAGATAACCACATTGCGGAGATGACGGTACGAGAAACTCTGGATTTTGGTGCTAGATGTGAAGGTGAAGGATTTGCAGGTCTGTCTTTTCTGTTCATCAAAAACTGTATATCTATACTCCTTTTGGTGACAACTTACCACACAAGGTAATATCGTCAGTATTAAGCTAATTATGATATTTTGAAAATATCTTATTTCCAGGAAATTTTAGAGAACTTAGCCGTTTGGAAAAGGAAAAGAAAGTACAGCCGAATCCTGAAATTGATGCGTTTATGAAGGTTACCATTTTTTAGTTTTATAGTCTTCTGACAATACCTCTCTAATATGTGTTGGTATCTAAAAGTTTAATTTGGTTAATGTATTAACTAGGCATCCTCTGTTGTTGGGCAAAGGCACCACACTTCAACAGATTACATATTGAAGGTCCTTGGTCTTGATGTATGTTCAGAGACAGTAGTTGGAAATGATATGCTTAGGGGTGTTTCAGGTGGTCAGAAAAAGAGAGTTACTACAGGTTCATTACTCTCTCCCAGCTTAACGCATCTTTTGTTGTTGTGTCTGCATTCAGTTATGTATATCTACACGGGGAAATTGTTAATCAAAACTATTGTTTTATAAAATTTTGAAGATCGTTTTGAATGTAAAAAAATACCTCCCATCAAATGTCTCAATCTATTTAAAAAGACTAGTTCTCTTGTAGGATAATTTAATTTATTAAATAAATAAATGTTAGCTTTTATATGTGCAACCCCCACTTGGCTCAAATGAATGATCAGTGCCTTAAATAAAATTCAAATAATAAACTTTTACGACGAATACATTTTATTAATCTATGCAAAAGATATCTATTAAAGAGGAGGTTATTGTTGTTCATGACATGTTATTGTAATAAAATATCTTAAAGCTTTTGTTATGGTTTTGTAAGCATCCTTCTTTTGATCTTGAATTGCTTCAAGCTTTGATATAAATGTATTGTAGGTGAGATGGTGGTTGGTCCTAGGAAAACTCTTTTTATGGATGAGATATCAACTGGACTAGATAGCTCAACCACGTTTCAAATTGTGAAGTGCATAAAGAATTTTGTTCATCAAATGGAAGCTACAGTTTTAATGGCTCTTCTTCAGCCTGCACCTGAAACATTCGATCTCTTTGATGATTTGGTGTTGTTGTCGGAAGGACACATGGTATATGCAGGTCCTCGAGAAGAAGTACTTAAGTTCTTTGAGTCATTAGGTTTTCAAAAGCCCCGGCGTAAAGGCACTGCAGATTTTCTTCAAGAGGTATTATTTGCGTGTGCAAGCTTTTGGAATATATATTTCATGTTAAGCAGTTTTGATACTTATCTGTATTGTGTAATTCTATTAGGTCACGTCAAGAAAAGATCAGGCTCAGTACTGGGCTGATTCTTCTAGACCATATGAATACATTCCAGTTTCAACGATTTCTGAAGCTTACAAAAATTCCAGTTACGGAAAGTCTCTGGAGTCATCCCTTTCGATTCCATTTGATAAATCTAAGGGTCATGTGTCAGCTTTAAGGAAACATCAGTATGGGGTATCAAAATGGAAGCTCTTCGAAGCTTGTTTTTCAAGAGAATTTTTATTGATTAGAAGACACAAGTTTCTATACATTTTTAAGACGTGTCAGGTATGCCCTATCTCTTGCTTTCAATGTTTCAACTGTCTACTTTCTCTGTTCAAAAATATTTTTGAACATTGATGGCTGATATGTGGCAGGTAGCCAGCCAACTATTTTTGAGACGTAACATTATCTGAAGTTAATCTATCACACGATTTACAGGTTGCTTTTGTCGGATTTGTTACATGCACTATCTTTCTAAGGACAAGATTACATCCAACAGATGTGATGGATGGAAGCCTGTATCTTGGTTGCTTATTTTTTGGACTTGTTCACATGATGTTCAATGGATTTGCTGAGCTCCCACTTACGATATCTCGGTTACCAGTATTTTATAAGCAACGGGATAATAATTTTTATCCTGCATGGGCGTGGTCTCTTTCAAGTTGGATATTGCGTGTTCCATATTCTGTAGTGGAAGCAGTTGTATGGTCTATTATTGTATACTACAGCGTTGGCCTTTCCCCTAGTCCCGGAAGGTCTGTTATGTTTCTTGAATATTAAGTTTTAACTGTTATTATTAATTAGAAGATTAACATTCTCCTATGAATTTATATTCTTCTCAGGTTTTTCCGTTTCATGTTTGTTCTCTTCGCAATACATCAGATGGCTCTAGGACTCTTCCGTACATTGGCTGCAGTTGCGAGAAATATGGTAATTTCCAATACTTTTGGATCAGCTGCTCTGCTTGTGGTATTCTTGTTGGGTGGCTTTATTATCCCTAAAGGTAATTTTTATAGCGTTTATTACTTCAATTTTCATCTACATGGACATGTGGTTTATAAATTTTGCCTATCTTCATTCAGATATGGTCAAGCCTTGGTGGATATGGGGTTATTGGATATCGCCTTTATCATATGCTCAAAATGCAATTTCTGTTAATGAGTTCACTGCCACGAGATGGATGACAGTCTGTTTCTTGTACTTTGCTTGTCCACCTTTTTCATTTTAAGTACTTTTGTTTAATTAGAACTCCAATTCTATCACTTTGCAGAAGCAATCTGGTATGAACACTACGGTCGGTTACAGTGTTCTTCAGATCCATGATCTTCCATCAGATAATTATTGGTATTGGCTTGGAGTCAGTGTCTTGCTACTTTATGCTATTCTTTTTAATATCGTAGTGACGCTGGCATTGGCTTACCTTAAACGTAAGTGCTTTCTTATTCATATTTTGATTTGATGTGTTTTGATAAAAATAAATATCTTTGCTGATAAGTAAAATGCATGATACTTTGTTTATTATTCTTGTAAAGTAGGATAACTATGTTATTTTGTACTGCAGCTGTAAAAAATGCACAAGTGGTTTCTACTGGAGACGAAGGTTGATAATTCTTACAGTTACTATTGTATTCTCTAAGAGTAATTTAATATATTCCCTCCTAAAGATTACAACAAAGATTGTCATAAAAAATGTAAAATTTATTTTTGAATTTCTTGTGATGGAGGGAATATAATTAAAAAATTGATTGAATATCAATGTGGATCTTAACATGTCCTGCAGCCGACACTCAGGTGTTACCTGCCAATTCAAACATTGGTTCTAGAAGACATGGCATGACTCTACCTTTCAAACCGCTATCTATGTCTTTTCATAACGTCAATTACTTCGTTGACATGCCAAAGGTACATATTGGTCAGTTTCTCGAATAATTAGGTTGCAAACATTAAACTTAAGAAAACATTTAAATTACTTTATTCAGGACATGGCTGTGGAAGGTGCAACAGAAAGGAAGTTGCAACTCTTGTCAGACGTAAGTGGAGTGTTTTTTCCAGGTGTTCTTACTGCACTAATGGGATCAAGTGGAGCAGGGAAGACAACCTTGATGGATGTTCTTGCTGGTAGGAAGACGGGTGGATACATTGAAGGGGAAATCAATATATCAGGGTTCCAAAAGGAACAAAGCACTTTTGCTAGGGTCGCTGGTTATGTGGAGCAAACTGACATACACTCCCCTCAAGTCACAGTTATGGAGTCTCTTTTGTTCTCTGCATTTCTCCGTCTTCCCTCAGATGTTGACGAAAAACAAAGACGGGTTAGTTTCCAGTTGAGGTGGCATTTAGTAATAGGTCAAAACGGGTAATATTAGGACAGGTTCTGTTGGGTTGACCAAAAACACTATTTCTATAAAAATATTTAAAATTCTTACCATGATAAGCATGATTGCAAAAATTATGTTACTGCAATAAAATTCCAACTTTTGAGTAAATTGATTTTAACTCTCGTAAGCATTAAAAAAGTAGTTTGGGCGACTCTTGACCTACATAAAATTGTGACCCTTTTCTTAGCGAAAAATCTTAGTTCAACTTATTTGGCCTTCAAAGAAGAAACATAATCCAATTTGACCCATTTATAATTAGATGGTCGATTACATGTAGCTGAAACATTGAAACTTATTGTGCACTTTTCTGTATTATTGCATAGGATTTTGTTGAAGGAGTGATGAAGCTAGTTGAGCTTGACAATCTAAAAGATGCTATAGTCGGCTTGCCTGGCAGTAGCGGGCTGTCCACTGAGCAAAGGAAGCGATTAACAATCGCAGTTGAGCTTGTTGCAAATCCTTCTATAATATTCATGGATGAACCAACATCTGGACTTGACGCAAGGGCTGCAGCCATTGTAATGCGGACAGTTCGCAATACAGTTGATACTGGAAGAACGGTCGTTTGCACAATTCATCAGCCGAGTATTGAAATTTTTGAAGCATTTGATGAGGTTTGGTAACTTTAGCTTTTATTAGGTATCTAAATATTTGCTTCTTATGCATTAGGCATCATTTTTATTTTATCATACGCAGCTACTTCTAATGAAAAGAGGTGGACGTGTGATTTATGGTGGAAAAGTTGGTGAGAGGTCAAACATTTTGATCAAGTACTTCGAGGTAGCAACTGAAATTGAAAATATCGATACTTTTACATAATGATGAACTTTCCATCAATTAATTTTATTTTTCTTGTGCAGAGAATAAATGGAATTTCACCAATGCCCAGTGAATATAATCCTGCAAATTGGATGCTTGAAATGACTACACCTGCTGTTGAAGAACGAATTGGCCAGGACTTTGCTGTGATCTATAAAAACTCTATGCAGTTCAGGTAATCTTTTTTGGTGTTGGGAGCGCTGTTTACAATTTCACCAATGCCCAGTGAATATAATCCTTCAAATTACTTAATGTGCTTGTTTCACAATTTTTTTACTGTTATATCTCTGCAGAGACGTTGAAGCTTTGATTCAGCAAACGAGTACCCCACAGCCTGGATCCGAACCTTTACAGTTTTCTTCCACATACTCGCAAAGTAGCCTTTCACAATTCAAAATTTGCGTATGGAAGCAGAATCTTGTGTATTGGAGAAGTCCGGAATACAATGCTGTGAGATTGATCTTTACAACTATGTGTGCATTGATTGTTGGTTCTGTATTTTGGGACGTTGGGTCAAAAAGGTATTATTCTTGCCTTTTGTTTTAATTAACTTTCCATATGATCTTATTGATCCTATATATATTGATAGTATTAATTCATTGGTTTTAACATCCTAAATTGTTGTTAATTGGTTCGTTCTGCAGAAACAACACTATGAACTTGATGGTGGTTGTAGGCTCTCTTTATACCGCAACCTTGTTTCTCGGTGTAAATAACGCGTCCACTGTACAACCCGTTATTTCAATTGAAAGAACAGTGTTTTACCGTGAGAGAGGAGCTGGAATGTATTCAGCAATACCATATGCTATTGCACAGGTAAGTTCTATATGAATGCTGATACATAAATTTCATATATTTAAGATTAAGATAATATTGAGTTTGAATTTTTACAGGGACTTGTGGAGATTCCGTACATAGCCACACAGACAATCGTGTATGGTATAATTACATACTTCATGATCCACTTCGAGAGATCTGCTGGTATGGTGCACCATCACTCTTATAATGTGCTTGTATGCATGTTCACTTTGTGAATAACATTAATGGTTTTACTTACTTTTCTGATGCAGGAAAGTTCTTTCTCTACCTTCTGTTCATGTTCTTAACTTTCACATACTTTACCTTTTATGGTATGGTGGCTATTGGTCTTACACCAAATCAACAAATGGCTGCTGTTGTTTCTTCTGCCTTTTACTCGTTATGGAACCTTCTTGCGGGCTTTCTTGTCCCAAAACCGGTAACTTTCTTTTCCCTCTTTCCACGTGTTTTAGTAGTGATCAAAAGCGCTAATTTATTTTATCTAATTGTTGATACTCCGTGTTAGTGTTTCTATAACTATTTATTGTGCTAATTGATCTTGATTTGTCTTTGTTTGTAGCAAATACCTGGATGGTGGATATGGTTTTACTACGTATGTCCAATCGCATGGACCTTGCAAGGTCTTGTCGGCTCTCAACTTGGTGATGTGGAAGAAACAGTCGTGGGACCGAATTTTCAAGGAACTGTGAAAGGCTATCTGAAGGATGCACTAGGCATTGAACACGATTTGATTGGTTATTCAGCTTTGGTTCTCTTTGGATTCAGCCTCTTTTTCTTTCTTGTGTTTGCTCTTTCCCTCAAATATCTCAATTTCCAGAAAAGATGACGAGCCCACATCTGTGAAAAGATCACAATGAATTCCAGGCCCTACACATAGCCAAGGACAGCACCAGTAAGCGCCATCACTCAGAACCGAAGAATCCAAAGGCCCTAACGATCACATACATGATCACATCTCGTGATTTTTGCTTATACTCATTTCCACTTCTATATGTTTGCACACATGAACAAAACGATAATCTTCATTCAATTATCTACGTTTTATGGTTAAAAGTCTTGTCTTAACATATTTATATCTAATTAACTAGTTTCATGATGCAGTTTATTATCATAACATTATGATTAATAATCGTCCTTTCGTACGGATATTTATATCCTTTAATACTAAATCAAAATTTGCTGAAGGTATTAGATTAAGCTGTTTAAAGATATCTTTGATCCTTTGTTTGTATGTCTTTTCCAAGACAAGATCAGGAAAACCAGGAAATTAGAATTATAATATTTTTATGTATGTCATATGTCCAAAGAAAGGGGTACAAGATTATTGAAAAAGAAAATACAAGTCAAAACTCAATATTTATATTCAAAGATCACAACTAGTTTACGAGTGGTACACCACATACTCTTCCAACTTAACAGGGGAAATTTACACTTGCACCCCCTTAATTATGTATTTATATATATATTCACATCCTATACTGTTACGAAAATACAGAAAACACCCCCAAAATATATCATACTACTTGGAATCATTCGGTAAACGCTTCAGGGAATTAGTTTTTCTTTCCTCATTACATCAATCCAATGTGATATCGAATCGAGTGCATAATATCTCTCTGTGAACCCGAGCCGGTCTGCTTTCTCCCTCGTCCCAAGCATCTTCACAGGACAACGAAACAAAGCATCTAAGAAATACCAATTAGCCAAATCCTCCATTTCGGTCTCAACCAAACCCTCTTTCCTCACTATCTCTTTCCAAACACTTCCTTTATCGCTCATAAACCCAGAAAATGTGAAATCTTCTGACAACATTTCCCAAGGTACAACCGCACCAAACTTCTCCCCAATCGCTCCCCATATATCCTTCCAAGTTGAACCATTACCATTTATCGAATTAAATGCTTGCCCGTTATTTGATTGAACCAACTCATTTGTAGCTGCCCAAATCTGTTGTTTGGCCACAAGCCTAGCGTCTGAAACATCAATGAACTGCTCCTCCCAACACTCTTTTCTTCCCCCAAACACAAAGGGAAGATTCAAATACTTGCAAATACTCCCATAAACACATAAACTTCCCATAAAGTTATACAATGTTTTTTGAGAACTCCCTATGATCAAACCAGGCCGGTGAACTGACCATGGAACCGCACCTGCCAGCCTCTCGGTTAACAAATCTTCTAGACCATAATAGAAATTACAGCCTATTTCAACTCTTGGGCAATTCTCATCATAATACGAAACCCTTTTGACAAGATGATCAAAAGAAGTAGTACCTCCATTTAAAGACACATAGTGTTTGGTCCCTGTTTGTAAAGAAAAGTGCTTCAAACCCCTGGCTCTTGGGAGAATTGAGTCCAATGCATTAGACATCATGGCTTTGTTTTGCTCATAACATTCAATGCTATCTAACGGAAACTGGCTAGCCCAAGTGACCCAAAACACATGGGTCACATCATACAAATGAGAAAGTTTCATTTGAGTTTCAAAAGGGTCAAGAAGGTTGCATGAAATGAATTGATAATTAGGGTTGTTTGTGTATGATTTTTTGATCATTACTGTCTCTGGCCTCCTGGCTACACCGTAAACTTTCCATTTGGATCTTGAAAGTAGCTTTTCAAGAAGCTGTTTTCCAATAAGACCAGTTACTCCAAAAATGATAGCAACATCTTTTGGTGTTTTTTTCACTCTTTTTTGAAGCTTTTCAACAGCCATGTTATGAGGGTTTTGTAGTTTCCCAATAAGGCTTATGAGGTTGTTTTGGTTGATATGTTTTGATGAAGCATACAAGGGTTTATATAGTTAGCTAATCGACTTTCTAAACCATCTTAGGCCTTACCCTTACCAACTGTCGATTAAATAAATTATTCATGAATTATCAAGTGGCTGGGCTTTGACTCAAAATATATCAATCGAATCTTCTGATCTTCGGTTCTAAATTCGAATCTTTTCAGGATTTGGTTTTCAGATATAGAAATAGTATATAAACTTTTGAAAGATTAGCAAACTATCATTTTCTATCAATAACTAGTGGACATAAAGTTAGTTCTAAATTGCAACTTTATGAATACAGAGAAGTATTACATCTATTTTTAAGGCTTGGCCCAAAAAAAGGTAAAAAACTTAGATCTATATATGTCTCCTGATCCCTAAATTCTTACTATATTACTCAGTCATTCATCGTCTGGTCGATTTTAACTGCAAGAAGAAGTACGAAGTATATAACTACTGCATCATCTCATTTATATGATGTGAAAACGAAAGAGACGAAATCTACATCTTGGATACTGCTAGATAAAAACTCATCGATAAATTTCCAATTTTTATCTAGAGAATTGAATTATAAGAAATCTTGATCATGATGTTTGTTGCTGCTATTCCACCTGATGTAAATCAAATGGAATACCTTTTTTTTTCTTTCTTTTTTTTTGCGAAAAACAGAAAAATATATAATCAAATGGAATACTTATTTAAGTGTATGCTTAAGTACATATTTATTATTTTACTGTAAGAAGAAAAATATACTTGAAAAGTTATATGATACACAAATTCATCAAAAAGAGATTAGTTATTTGATAAATCAAATGTACATTTTGAATTTTTGATCAAAGAAAGAAAGAAAAAACGTGTTTTGTTTGTATGATTACGAACAAGATCGAAAATGTAGTCTTCTACGCGAAAACTACATGATATCTAGCTAGTAAATATAAATGTTAAGTTACTGTATATTTTACGTGTACACGTACGTACGTATACTGAATATAATGTATAAACAATATCCAATTCAATGTATCTATTCAACCAATTAATTCATCAATTCGCGCGTTTGAACAAGATAATATTTATATTTACTACTTGCTCATATTGAGTAGAGATGGATAAAGAGAATTAACCGATTGTTGATATATTGATCATAATTAATACACAAACAACCCAAAGATCAATGTGATTGGTACATATGTTAAAATGATTGGTGAATATACGAAGAGAGAATAAGTGAAGAGAGAATAAGTGAAATGAATATCTCAAAAAGTGTAGATTAGACGTAGTTTTAGCGTATGATTTTATCACTACTCAATTTTTAACTTTAATGAAAGGTTCTTGTTGTAATTAGTTAGTTATACATTTGACTCTTACATGTGATAATAATGATAATAAAATATAAAAATGATATCAAGAGGTATTTGAAACACGTATGTTTGAGTAAACAGTAAGGTATAATTAAAAGCCCACGCAAGTTGCACCCAATTATTTGTGTTCAAGGATACGTCATACGTGCAACACAGGTGTATTTGGGGGATATTATTCGAATTAATAGTATCTTAATTCTTAATGATATGATTCATTTCTTAATGCTGGTTGGCTCTATTGTTAGATTAAAGACATCGATTAGTATCATAGTTTGGTGATACGTCTCACTAGTCAATTTATACATATTGTATATTTTAGTAAACAGAAAGTTAATCTAGCAATGGTAAAACCATTCTTAATTTTAAGGTTTAGTAAATAAATTGTTTTCACCGATTAAACTTATACATTTGATGTCTCTTGTATCCTTACCAACAGAGATGTCTCTGAATTTTCGAAGTTCAGGGTCAAAAACCGACTAATGGTCGAAATGAGGCATTATAGATACCTATAAGATATTTTTTTATTCTTATTTCTTGAGCCCAATTAATTTTGAAACAACAATAATATATATATATTCACTTACAGTTAACAATCAACTTATATGTATATACACACACATATATATAGAAACACACAAATTTTGAGACCGTTATAAAGCGGAGATCATGGACGGTCAATCACTTCGCACACCCTGAAAGACGACTCTACATACCAATGTGACCCTCTTGTTTTAAAAATGTAAATTGTAACCATTATTTAGTACTAGTAAAATATTTTTAAATAAAAATGAAAGGAAAGAAAACAAAAGGATGATGTAGTCAAAACGCGGGAGCCGAATGGAGGGTACGGCGTTAAAAGGAAAAACAGGTTGCTTTTGCTTATTATAAGCCATACACCGCGGCCCGATGCTGACACCGCTCCTTACGCTCTCTTTGAGTCTTTTACCTTTCTTTTTTCCTCCGATAAAAGGAAGCTACTTCTTAACTTTCCTTATTCAACAACCTTCTTGCCATTTTATTTTATATTTATTTCATATATTCTTAATGTAATATAAATTTATAAATTGCTTAGATAACGACTCGACTTGTTTATGCTCCTCTCACACAAGGTTAATAATTATCGCGGAATCTTAAGATCATAAGATATTGGTACCGGAAAATATAGTTGGAGCTGAGTAGAATTATTTTTAACTAGGATTAGAGGTAACTGACATTTATTTATAAGTATCTTTATGTTGTGGCTTTAGCCCAGCGATATCATTTTCCTAGTGCACTTTCAAATGCCACTTCTTCACGTCGCATCCGTCTTCAAGACGGTCTATGGCGGGATTAGCTCTCGAAGTGCACTAGCCGACTTATGTTCGATGGTTGGATTGAAGGATTGAACTGATGGCAACTAGCGAGCAATCTTCGTCATCATCCGTGAAATGAATGACTTTTGTGAAAAGTCAATTTCTTTTCTCAATTCACATTAAGAATTACAAACCATAGCTTACACGGAGTATTTCAAGAGTAATGAATGAATTTACTGTTTGTTGTACCGATACAACAACAACTAAACTAAGGACTAATGATGTGTATTTTGAGAATTGCAAAAAGAATATGGTAAACTTTTATTTTCATTTTACGTTTTTCAGCACATAATTGTTACTCTTAAGAGCGCAAGGAGTGGAGGCGGCAAGCACCGCCGTTCAGCACCTTGAACGCCGGCAACTGACATTCACGACACCCGGCCGACGTTCTAGCTCGCCATGCCAAATTGAACGGCGGCGAGGCAACAACACTTTTTTTTTTTAATTTCAAATGGCTAGTTTTCATTTAAATAAAAAAAACATTTTTTTCTAAAAAAGTAGTCGTTTCCAACATCTAATTTTCAATTTCTTTTTTTAATTTTTTTAAACTCTTTTTCACTCGATAAATACACGTACAATTAACACAAATTTTTCACACATTTCTTTCTTTCTCAATCAACAAACTAATACGAAATTAGTGATTCCAAATTTTACGATTCACCTTCAACCGACGTGGACGTTGAAGTTTTAAAACTTCTTCGTCAATATCGCAACGAAGTTTTAGTTCCTCGTGATCGGTTTACGAAAAATATTCTCTAATGAACGACTACATTGTCGACAACGCGAAGTACCCGCCGGAGTATTTCAAACGTCGGTTTTGTATGAGCAAGCGACTATTCCTTCGGATAGTAGAAGGTAATTCTAATTACTCTCAAACACCTATACCCAATTATGTTGATTATTTTCGCCAAAAAATAGATGCACGTGGTGTTCTGGGATTTACAACTATTCAAAAAGTTACTTCCGCATTACGTCAATTGGCATATGGTACGTTACTTGATGTCTTTGACGAATATTTACAAATGGCGAAAAGAACTTCCCGTGAATGTTTTTTTAATTTTGAAAAGTGCATGATCGATTTATGTAACACCCCTCGAAATCAGGTAAAACTATGTACACCCTAATCACGCATACTTAAATTAATTCCCTCATAATTGAAAATAAATTTACTTAACTGAGATAAATCTAGCACGAGCCCACGGTGCATATTTCTGATGCACACGATTTAATGCACGATGCATTACATATACGTAATTTTCTAAGAATTTCGCGAAACTATTGGAATGATCCGATGATTACGAATGTTGGTGATAATCTTTCAGAAAATAACTCGAAGCTATTTGATAAGAAATTGTAGTTATTAACTTAATATTGTTATGTTAGGGATATGAGCATAGTGATTATGTACACTTAACTAACACTCATATACTTTAAATAAGTACAACGACAACTAAGCATACGTGATTTACTAAACGAGGTAACGACAAACATTAGAATAATATCAAATTAAGTAATAATGACCTAATGCATTTAATTTACCCTAATTACCTCTAAATAGCCCTAATCACATACTACACAACTAATTAACCTAGATTAACCTAATGGCTTAAATATCTAAACTAATCAACTCTTGAGCTAGAAAAAACCAAAAGGCCCCCCCTTAACCCTTGCAAAAACGGCCCTAGGGGCCCCTTTGCACCACCATTTCTCCTTTGCCTCCTCCCATTTTCACCATGTTAAGGTTGATTGGTATGACACAAGTCTTAAGCACATTAAATAATAAGAACAAGAACACATTCACACTCTAAAAATCTGCATACTCTCTCCCTTTTCCTCTTCATCGCCATTTTCATCATCATCATCCTCTCATCTTTCTTCAAACAACCACCATAAACTACCACCATGAACCACTACCTTTACATCATTATTATACACTTCTTGAGCTCATAAACACATCCTTTGATCTTTAGAAGTCTCATACTCTCAAGCTTTAGAATCACAAGGGAAAAAGCTAGAAAATGATTTATTAGAAGATTTGTGTTGAAGATCAAGTTCTCTTTTTTTCTTTCTTCTTTTCCAACCGACAGCATTGTAAGGAAAACTCCTTTTGATCTCACTATTTTATAGATCTTATGTATTTGTATTCTAGATGTTCACTCACATGAAAACTCGACTAAATACATGTTAAAACTTTGATTTGAACGTTTAAACGGTTAAAAACCAACTAAACAAACTCATAAACGAAGAACACAAAGCTTGCAGATTCTTTGGATAAGTTAAGACGTCATAACCTGAACATAACATAACCAAATTGAGTGATTATTAAGCCAAAAGTTAAGGTTAAGAAGTTAGGTTTCCAACCCAAGTGGTCTCATGCAATTTGGACAAGTTTTGATACCCCAAACCAATTTTATTAAAACATGTGTTCAATCTGTCTTTAAAAGACAGAATTTGGTTTTACTTTGTGAGACCATAACTTTTTCCCCACATATCCAAATGACATTATTCTTTTTCCTAATGGACACATTTTATCTAAGGTTTGAAAGTAGTATGTGCACATTTCGTGTGGAGGAGTCTAAGTTACTCAACGAACGTTTTTCCCAACGACCATCCAGAAAAATAGCTGCTGGACCTTATGTACTAATAAATAATTTTCAACCCCTTACACATATCCAAAAATTATGAAACTTACTTTTAATTAAGCCTAAGATGTGTAAGGATATGTGATAAAAATTTCATAAAAAATACAGCTATTTGACTAGTCAAAATGACGTCACACGGAAGGTCAAAATCTGACTTAAACCTATTAAGAAAAAGGAGCAATGAATTAAAATGATTTTTAACTGTTTAACTATTAAACTCTAAACGCGAGCTATATGTGATGACTTATAAACATATTGGTATATATATATATATATATATATATATATATATATATATAACATCCATAAACATGTTTTAAAATAATATATAATTATTTTAAACAAACACACGAAACCATTAAAACGTGTTTTATCAAAAAGCAAAACGTAAGGTTTAAAACGAACGAAAGATATAACCGAGGGACTAAAAATGAAAGTATCTGAATAATATTTTTATATCTTAGACAAATAAAGGAACTTGTTTAACAACACGTTTTAGACAAAACGAGATCGAATGCACGGTTTAAAAGTGCGTTTTCACAAATAATACGCATTTTAAAAGTATAAACATTTAACGTATGCGTTGATAACGAAATAGCTATGTTCTCGAGAAACATAAGTATAAGTATGAAACGATACGAGGATACTAATACTTTGAGAAATATTACTTATAAAAATATCACCTACAAGTCGTACATATTTTTGAAAACGATATACACATAATCCTACTAGTTGAGTGAACAACTAGCCTAGATGGACAGTTAGCCGTCTACTTATACGAACGACCTCATGCGTTTAGGGCTCTAGGAGGCTATTTTGGGCAGGCACATTCTCTTTTAAACGCTAGCACTCATGCAACTCACAAGGTGAGTTCACAGCCCCTATTTTACAGTTTTACTGTTTTTAAACTAGGGTGAAAAATATATGAATGACTTTCATACGATACTTGGAAATATGACAACGAATCTTTGTGCGAACCTACGTTAACTAGTTGTAGTGCATAGAAGTCCTCTTGATTGCAAACTATAACCATTAACTAAATGACGCTAGCCACTGAATATACGGATAGTACTATCGGGATGACGTCTCTCCCACATTTGTTAGTCATGCTAACTGCCGACAATGTGTCGAGACGAGGAGCGTATATTTAACCGGTCCCAGGCAAAAACGATCCACAACATGTCGTTGTTTGGTTATAGGCCTAGGTGTCGGCACTTTAACTCGTAGGGCCCAGCTAGCCTTCGGAGGATCACCGTCGTTGTTTGATTTCTACTTGATTTATACAAACTGATTTTATACGATATTGCAAAGGTTTATCTTAGAACGATTGATTTACAAACTGGTTTAATGATAGAGTCTTAAACATGTGGATTCACTCAACAATTTTGTTGACGTTTTAATTATGTTTTTCAGGGATTAGCATCGATGTAAGAACTTGCATGCATTTTGGGACCCCGCTAATCACAAAGATAGGATGGCATTACTTTTGAAAAATATTAAATCTCTTTTATATGACAGAAATGTTAGTCATATTCGTTATATTTGAACATTTATCATTTTGTTGACTCGATGACTTATAACCGTTTGATTTAAACAAATTATGGCATCTTAAGTATATATATTTGCGATAATCATATGCTCATTGATTCACCTGTTGATCGCGTCACGCCCCGTGCTTTTGCCTTAATCGTACTTTATTATTTTGGCGGGGTGTGACAATATATATGCAAATGTGTACATGCGAAAACCAACGTTCGATGACATTCAACGCTTGTACGAGAAACATGGTAGCAAACATGGTTTTTCGAACAAAGATTGTATGCACTGGCATGGGAGAAATGCTCTAACGCACGGAAAGGGAAATACACACGAGGCGATCACGGCTACCCTAATATTTTGCTTGAAGTCGTCGCCTCGTATGACATGTGGATTTGGCATGCATACTTTGGTGTTACAGGGGCTAATAAAACGACTTAAATGTTCTTAATTCTTCTCCGTTGTTCGACGAGATGCTAGACGACACTGCTCCTGAACAATCGTTTATGGTAAATGGTGTCGAGTACAAAAAAGGGTACTATCTTGCTAACAGGATACCTACAAATGGGCATCGTTTGTTAAAGGTTTTTCAAGTGAAGTCGATCCAAAGAAAGTCAAGTTTACCGCGAGCACAAGCGTCTGCATGAAAAGATGTTGAAAGGACCTTTGGTGTGCTTCAAGGCCGATGACATATACTACAACAACCGGCAAGAGCTTATAGCGTAAACCATATAAAAAGAATCATGTATACATGCATATTGTTGCATAACGTGATCCAAGAAGACAACGGTTTCAATATTTCCGAAAACGGTGAGTATTATGTTCATGTTACGAATTTGCAATGTACTTGGATCGAGAGATGTGATACATACAGTCAGAGAAACAAGGAACTACGCGACAGAGATATGCACGACAACCTCCGATATGATATTGTGGAACATATTTAGGAGAATCGTCCGTAGTTTATGCTTATTTATTTATGTCTTTTATTTAATGTACCTTTAATTTATGTTTTTTGTTTAATGTACTTTTTAATATTTATGATCTTTTATTTAATGTATTTTAATTAATTTGCTTTGTTTAATGTATTTTAGTTTTATTTATTTTGTTTTGAAAAAAAATAAAAAAAATTAATTAAATAATTAACTGAACACTGAACGTCAAGGTTAACCGATATCTCACTTTTCAACTTCAGTGTTCTTGTTCAGTGTTCAACTGAACACTGAGCACATGACAACGACTCCATATGCTCTGAGAGTACATTTATAAATTTAAAAATATAAAATAAATGGAGTATATTCCAATTGTATTTGAAGATTAGGAAGTACTTTAAGTAATGTATTTAAGATTGTGTAATATCCAAAAAAATCCTCAACTATCTTACTTCAACACATAAAAATCCTGTATTATAATATTAATTAATGGAATCTGGCAGATCGTGTAAAGTGAGCTTGATTTCCCACATAAATACTTTTTGTTTTTCCTCTCATTTAATTTTAATATTAATATTAATATATTTTATACTAATTATTGTTATATTCTATAGATAGATTTTATTTTATAGATATATAGATTACATGTATATGTAACTCGTGAAACGCAAGAAAAAGTACACGTTGGTTTCACATGTTGTATGAGTTGTACATTCGCTCTTTTATTAGTGTAATTTAACACACTTGACTATCGTTAATCGTTAATTAAGTTATAAATAAATGTGTATATTGATTTATAAAGATTCTATGATAGTATTAGAGATACTGGTCGTATGAACATGATGAATGGGATGATTTACCGTGAATCATGTTTGGAAATCATTTTCAAATACAATATTTCGATCCTTTCATTTGACTGTGACTGGGCCAATGAAATACGTCTTGGGATAGTTCAATAGAAATATTCAACGTTTTGGAAATAAAACTTAAGTCTGTATACTTTTGTTTACCAAAATCGTTTTTGCGATCATGTATATAGATAAGCCAACATTTGTAAACTATTGGTAGTTAAAAGTGTATAAAAACAATTTTCAAGAATTTAGAAGTGGTTACATGACAGTTAAAAATGAGTCACCATGATCGCTAATAAGATTATATTTTTATTAATCTAGTCGCTTATCAGTCCAAGCTAACCAAGTATGATTAACGGAATCGTACTAATCAGTCAGCTTGAATATTTAAACTGTCAGCACGCAGCCTACCTTGTAGATGCTGCTCTTCAAAAGCTTACATGCATCACTCACCAATTGAACTCCACTGCTACTAGGGGCTAGATACCCGTACAGGATGTTGCCACTAGGACTCCGTACGTAAGAGGGCGCTGCATTATTATGAATCCGGAACGTAGCGACATGGTTGGGTGTGCATCCCGATTCCCGCACAATTTAACTCATGTATCCGACATCGAACTAGAATCCACCTGGTCATAATGGTGTGGTTTTATAAATTAATTTTTTAAATAATAGTATACCTAGAACTTATCTCACATAATCACTACTAGAAAAATGCTCTGCGGATATGTCTTAATCGGTGGAAAATTTCTCACGCATTTTCTAGATTATCCACGGCACTGTAATTTCATATGTTAAAAATGTGCGGAATTAATCCGGGTTTGTTTCACCTTGTGAATGCATGTCTGATTGTTGGGTGGTTTGAGTTTGACGCCATAAATGATAATCGTTATATTCATTGGACGGTATATTAGTTGTTTGTTATTGTTGATGGAATTGTGGTTGATTGTATGATATTTTTGATAGTATGGTGATTGAGTATATTGTGTTTGCAGGACTTAAATTTGAGACATTTGATATTGTTGACCAAAGCCCGACAATTGTTTGTTTGAGGATGTGGGTGTGACGGGTTTGAAGATGATGAAACGTTCGGGAACGGGTTCCATTTAGATTGAAGATGGTATGGATAGTTTGGGTTGTTAAAGTTTTGCGACATGGTTTGAATTATAATAAAAATAGAGTTTTTGAGTTTTTTAATTGTTGAAGATGAGAATGAGATGAGAATGATTGTTTTGGTTTGTTTTGGAAGTGTTGAATTTATAATGTATATAAAAGTGATTTGAGAAATTAAAAAATAAATAAGAAAAACGTAAAAGCACCGTTGCCCATTTATTTGAATTAAAAATAATAAGCAAACCCCGAAAGCACCGTTTTGGCCCGAACGTCGACCGTTAACGTCGACGTGAACATCGTTCGGAACGCCATTTCGGAGTGACAGAGTGTCCTACGACGGCGTTCTTGACCGGGAACAGTAAAGAAAATGGTGACCCTATGCTCTTAGTGGGACTGAAAGTAATCAACTTGTGTACATCGAGGGAGAGACATGCTTAGCATTATTTGTTATTTGTAAAACAGGTCGGACTTGCTACAGGCCGGAAAGCACCGTTTTGGCCCGAACGTTGACCGTTAGCGTCGGCGTGAAGGTCGTTCGGAACGCCATTTCGGAGTGACAGAGAGTCATACCACGACATTCTTGATCGGGAACGGTGAAGAAAATGGTGTCCCTATGTTTTTAGTGGGACTAAAAGTAATCAACTTGTGTACGTCAAGGGAGAGATATGCTTAGCATTATTTGTTATTTGTGAAACAGACCGGACTCTCTACAGTTTGACCATAAATCGAGGTCCAAGTAGGTCTAACATTGCCTCTCTAGATCCATGTTCGATATATAATATAATATAATAATTAATAATAAGAACATATATTTAATTAAAATAGTAGATTATATGATATGATGAAATGATATTTAATTAATGAGAACATATATATCTATCTTGTATCTATATATACTAAAAGAATATAAACGAAGGCTACAGATTTTGCCACATAAACAATGTCACGTGTCAATCCTTCATAATTCTACTTAATAAAGTAATTAGTTTTAAAATAGTTTAGATAACCATACTAACTAAAAAACGATAATTAACATTAACATTTAAATATTTGAGTCGCATATATATCACATGATTAATGGGGTAATTTTAGTCTTCAAATTAAATTTGGATTATGTATATTATTATTATTATTATTATTATTACTATTATTATTAATTTTAACTATGTTATTATTATTTTATATTACATACGTTTCTGTTTCTAGTTAGAAGACTTGATGTATTACAAGTGTCCATGACTAATATTATTAAGTTAAAAAAAATACTATCTTCATATGTTCTTAAATCTCCATTTTAGCCTCTTATGAAAATATAAGTACTTTCCATAAATATTTACAAATGATTCAATATAATATTAGTTTAAGTTTGTCAATCACTTTAAATTTGTTCTTTGATTCAATAAATAAATGAATATCGATAGCAATAATATTTGTTGGTTATAAGTAGGACGTCTATAAATTCTATCATGGATGTGTTTTTCTGTTACTATAATTTTTTTGTTACTTTAACTATTTATATTATTTTTACTAATATATTTTATTAACCCTATAAGATTACCGTGCGATGCACGAGTTCGCATCTGGTATATATATATATATATATATATATATATATATATATGTGTGTGTGTGTGTGTGTGTGTGTGTGTGTGTTTGTGTGTGTGTGTGTGTGTGTGTATTGATCTTTTAGGATTTATTAGAATTACATAAAATAAGGAGATTTGTAAATCAAGTTATAAGTCACTGGATATACAATAGTTATAAGTCACCATCTGTTAAAAGCACACGGTATGTGATAAATTAGTTACCAGATACATACAATAGCAAAAAACTAAAAATTTAATACATAAGATAAAACAAAATGAAATTGTATACACATAATAGACTTTCAGTTATAGTCATATACATTTATAAATACTTATTCCTTTTAGTTTTCCAATTTACTAATATGGACATTCGTAGATCTTTTAAAAATTCCAACAACAGCGTGATTAAACTAAACGACGTGACTTACTCAATTTCGGCATTCGACAGGCGTTCTTTAACAATAGATGTTTTAGAACTCATAGTCTCGAACAAATAGTACTAGGTAATCGCCACCCGTATATTTTTCTTTGATCATTTGTAACAATTATTGTAGTGCTATTTTATAACACTAAGAGGTCTATTTGATTAGTTCCCTTGATGTGATCGTTTCTTCGTGGAAACTTGTACTTATTTTAGTTTGCAGCATAAGCCTTAGAGGGCTCCCTATGGTCACCATCAGTTTCCGTCGGTTAAAACCGATGGAACCGACACCAATGGCACCGACCCGTCGGTTCGGTCTGTCGCTTTTTTTTCTTTTTTTTTCATGTGTGTATAAATAAAGGTAAATTAGTAAATGTGGGACCCAAAAATTAAAGTGACAGTGTCACTGATTGCAGAAGTCCGTCAGTTTTGAAAAAGTTGACGTGGCGCTTATGTGACACGTCGATTTCAATCAATTTCAGTCACCATTAGCTATGCTATTATAAACATATAAATTTAGTTTGACCTTCCCTTTTATCCTTTTTATTTCTTTTTTAATTAGGATCCTCTCAAATTACAGTCTATCAAATTAGTCATGTTCATCCGATGAAAATATATTAAAATTTATCATCAACAAAAATATGGGTCTGTATTTTGCTTTCACTAACATGTTATCAACTTGATATGAGAGGATTTTGATCCCTTTTTTCTTACACTAGTTGGAACACAAGTTCTAATAATGTTTCCAACAAAATTCTGACTCGACAATACTATTCAGATAGTGTTCTATCATGATGGCGTTCTGGAGCTCCGTTCGATATTGAACGTTGTTTTCATCTTTTTTTTTTTTTTGTTTTTTTTGTTTTTTTATTATTTTACACACACAGCAGAAACGGAGGATATAACGGGCAGAGAGGGGCTGTGACCCACCTAAATTTTGGGCCACAAGTCCAATATATATATATATATATATATATATATATATATATATATATATATAATATTGGGGTCAATCATAATAAATATTAGTTACATGTGAGCTGTGTCTTCAAGAAACTAGAAAACTCAATCGTCTGTTATAAGTTTTACCAATACTTGATGTCAAACTAAGACTTTATAAAATAAAAATAAAAATAAGGAACGAAAAATGAAACGCCATTTTGCAACTGTTGCTTCTATATATCTCTAAAAAAAATTCATTTTCTCTCTAAGAAATTTAAGGTTTAAATTGTTTATGTTTTATTTTTTTTTCACTTCTACTTTTTTAGTAGCTTGATTATGTATAGTTGAAATTTATATTGTTATTTAGTTTGAATGTTAGATTATCATATTTGCAAACACTTTTATGATTAGTTTTTGTTGCTAAAATAATTTTTGATATATCAATGGTCAATCTACTTTGTAATCATTAATGGATTTCTTTTAGTAGAAGACTTTTGACTCAGCTTGATTGAGGAGAAGATTTTTAATAAATTTAACAGTGTCCCATAGTTTAGTTTAGTTATTTCGTCTCAATTAGAAAATAATTGAAAATAAACTAGAAAGCAAGTTTACTCCTATACATCAACTTCATAATAATATTATGTACCACTTTTTAGCCTACAGAGTTTTTTCACAAAATACTAATTTTACATTATCAGAACACCTCATGCTCTTACATTTTGATAAATTATATAGCCCACTCGGAAACCAAATCGAGGCTATACTCTACATCACAACACGCTCTCAACTTGAGGTCATTTGGTTTAGTACCCTTGGACATAGACACGCACATTTTCGGTTTTTTCAAAAACCGGTTCGGGTTTAATAACCTAACCGATTATTGGTTAACGGTCAATAACCGATTTTAGTAAAAAACCGATTACGAACCGAACCGGTTACCAAGCGAGAAACCCATAACCTATACAAACCAATTACTACCGGTTACAAACCGGTTCAGATATAAAAACCGGTTATTAACCGGTTTATTTATATACTTCCAAAAAACGAATTTTAAAAAAATGATCCTTTTCTGAAACTGACATCTACCCGTCGGGGGGTAGTACCCGCCGTGTAGGGGTAGTACCCACCGTGTAGGGGTAGTACCCGCCGGGTATATCCATTACCCACCAGGTAATAAACATAGCCAAAGTTTCTGTTCCGTTTTACAACGAGTTACTCGCCGGGTACAGGGACTACTCGCCGGGTACTACCCATCTACATAAAAAACCATGTATAAATTCAACCCAAACTCATTTAATTTATATGCTCAACTTTTATATATCTATAATTAAAGTTAACGTTATAAATTCAAAAAACGTAAACTTCAACTTTTATTAAATAAACTCATTACATTATTCGAATGTTTGGAATGGAAAATAAACTTAATTCGTATAATTCGGATAATTCGTATCTTCAAGAGCGATATCTTCTTCAGAGCTAGCCTCGCGCGAAGCTTCATCGAGAGCGATTTCTTCATGAAAGTGCGTATGACAAACCCGCTTCCACCTCTTCATCGTGTATATCTTGTTCGTATTCTAGTTCACCTTCAAGACTTAAAATGTGTTGTATACGTTCCGCGGCGTCTAAGTAATCCTTTAAGCAAATGCACATCTCTAATGATGTCGGTGTGAGTCTTGTTCTTCGTATAGATAATACCATGCCACTAATAGAAAAAGCGGATTCCGAAGCTACCGTAGAAGCTTGGACGGTTAGTAATCTCGGGCTATGGCGGTTAGAACGGGAAATTGAGATTCCCTTCCTTTCCATCAAGCCAAAATATCAAATTGTGTGAATTCATTGGGTCCCATGGTGGCTAAAAAATCGGTTCCGGTATATCTCCCAAGTTCGCTAGTCGATGGTTGGTCACCATCACCCCTAGCCCCTATAGCATTTTCTTGTCTTAAACTATTATATAAGTTAATCATCGGATCCCTAGAAGTAGATGTAGAAAACGATGTCGAACCCGAGTTGAAGAAACATTTCTTGAACCATATTTTTGAAAATAAACATTAAATAAATCTTTAAAACCTTTGTTAAAATAAATTTTTGCATTTATTGCAAAAAATGGGTCCTCGTCATTCAACTCCAAATCATTATAAATGGAATCGATAAGTAGTTCCACCCCGCTAATGTTCAAACGTGGGTTCAATGCGGCGGCACAACTAATTACCGGTGGCATTTCTTTGAGATATTTTTTTAGTTTTGCTTTAAAGGGCATTACCAATTTACCATTAGTGGATATACATCACCATTAAATTCGTATTCGCTTAATTTTTCACACATTAAATAAATTTGATTAAGTACCAAATAAATTGTGGGATAATAAACACACGATAATAAAGTTGTTACGGTTTTAAAAAATTTGAGCAATTTGGTTATTTTTATAATAACATCTCAATTTATGCTTGAAAATGGTATAACTTTACCCTTAAAGGCAAGTTGATCATGAAAACTTTGTAAAGTCGAACGTTGGCGTAAACCACATAAAAACATTTTATAAGTCGAATTCCATCTTGTAGGACAATCCCAATTAGGGGTTAAAAAAATGGAATCCGTATCGTTACACAATCTCATATATTGTTTATATATAGCTTTACCCTTACAAAATATATCTTGTAACATATTTTTAAAAGCGTCTTTTATTTCACTTATTTCTTTAACCGCTAATCCGTCTTGCACAACCAAATTTATGATATGTGCAACACATCGACTATGATAAAAAATGTCATTCAAAGGTGGTTTATATTTTAGTATTAGTTTTTGAATGGCGTTTGTATTATTACTCGCGTTATCAAATGAGATTGCAAAAACTTTTTTTCTAATTTAAAGAAGTTTATTACATCTCGTAATAAATAAAATAAATTTTAACCCGTGTGCGGCTCCTCAAAATTTTCAAAAGCAATCGTACGCTTCATCATTTGCCATGTTACGGGGTCAACCCAATGCGCGGTAACGCAAAGGTACGAACCGGGCAAACCATGAGGAGCCGACCAAACATCGGTTGTTAAGTTTACACTTGTATTTAAATTTTCAAAACCATTTACTAGGTCTATTTTCGCTTTTTTCCATAATTTCATATAATCACGTTTAAGAGTAGTACGATTTACTGTCTTATATCGTGGTTGTAGAGTATTTTGAATCACCCTAGTAAGTCGAGGGTTGTCGAAATGGTTGAACGGCAAACCTTCATGAATCACATAATTTGCAAATTGTTCTCGACACCGATCCGCCTCATATGTAAATAGACTCCCATCTCGGTTAATAGATGCTTGACCCACTTCCGGATTATATTTTAGTGCACCGCAAAACTTGAGATTATGTTGCTTCAACGTTGAGTTGGATTCGGATTTTTAAAACTTTTCGTAACGTTTACAATGAGCCTTAATCGAGCCATCCGACAACAAAACTTTGTTGTAATTACACCACACCTCTTGGTTTCGTTTATTTTCTAAATATTCAATAATCGTTGGTGCATTTGAAGAACCAACATTTTCGGAATTTGAAGAACATTGAGTTGCCATTTGAGAAATGAGAAAAAAAGTAAGCGTTTTTAGTGTTTCAAGAGTGTTTTGAGAGTGTTTGAGTGTTGTGACTAAATCAAACTCAACCTATGTATTTATACGAAGTTTGGGATGAAAAAATGATAAAAAATAAAAATAAAAAAAACGGTCACAAACGGCTAGTAAAATGGTAACCCAAAAAACTGGTTATTATAACCGGTTTGAAAAAAAACGGTTTATACCCGATTTTTAATGGAAACTCAATACCCGGTTAGGAACCGACGGTTATTAAATAACCGAACTGGTTATTATGAAAAATCGGTTTGGATCGATTTCGATTTTGATTTTTTTTTGTTTTGGTTTCGGTTTTGATTTTTTTGGTCACGGCTACTTGGACATGCTAATTGGCAGCGCCTTAGTAGCTAAATGGTGCTGGGCTTTTTATACATAGTTGGGCCTTCGAACATGTATAAAATTAGTCCAAGCCCAAACATTTGTATAATGAAAAGAGTTAGAGCCCTACTATCGTTTCTGTTTTAGATTTTGTAGAGTTATATCACGTTTCCACTAGTCCTAATACATTGGACCATCACTTTGTTAAAAAAGAAAAAATTACCTATAATAAAACACAAAAACACCTATAATTTTTAAGAAATTTAATAATACAAATAACGAACCCACTAACCTCACAATTTGTAAGATAAAGGTATTTCTTTGCTTTTAACCGTTTCCAATAAACTTGGCCAACATGATATAAATGGATGCAAAATCAAACTTGAGACGCCTTTATTATCAAGATTTGAAGGACACAAATCGTGTCACATCTACATCACGTTATCATGGCATGTCTAAGACTAAAGACTTCAATTTTATTTTACTCTCTATTATAACATACTCAAATTCACCACGCACTTATTGATAATATATTTGTTTTATACCAAAGTGAAAAAAAAAATTCAAAGAAAAGAAAAACCGTACGCAAACATGGCCGATGACGGATGGGGATGACACACCCATGCCTATCGAGACTAAGCGTTTATTGGTGGATGACGGATGAAAAACGACTCCACATGAAGGAGTCTAATTGGTTTATATACATTTGTGGTTTTAAAAAGGAATGTAAAGTATCCCGCTAATAACACTAAAATTAACTGCATCACAACCTAATCTTATTTTTTATTATACACATAACTTCATAAATATACATATTTGTTTCATGCTTTTAGTCCCAAGTAGCTCCTTTGTCACTCTACAATCCTCCTAACTAATAAAACGCAAATTTTTGTGACTTTAACATCACATGATATTGTTAGAGTCAATATGAATTTAAGAGGGGCATTGAGTATGTTATAATTTTAATACCTATACTACGACCATATTGATTATTATAGCAACTAGGTTATAAACTCGAGATTACACAGGCTTTCTAAGAGGCTTTTGTACTTTAAATATAAGTAATCTAATATGTAGCCATTAGTTACTTAAGCATTAATAATGTTAAGTATTAAACTGTGTAATTCTATAGTTCTTGAGATAAATATATAAACATACGGTTACAATAATTAAATTAAAATGTGTATTTCGTATAGTTATCTTTCGTTTATTTGAATGTTAAGCCCGTGAATACATACGGATATCGAATAAAAGTATTTTTCATAAACCCCCGTGAATACACATACATTTCGCATAAAACTATCTTTCGTTTATTTGAATGTTAAACATGTGGATACATACAGATATCGAATAAAAGTATTTTTCATAAAAACCCGTATATACACACAGATTGTTAAATGTAACTTTGTCGTTAAATGTAACTTTTAGTTGTATTAGTGTGAATAAATCATTTACACATTAAATTATTCTATCTAACTAGGGATTATTATTATTATGATATTATATTAATTGATTAATTAATTTAATAAATTAAAAGTTAGAGTAATTTTATTAGAAATCTTCGAAACTACGCCGTTACCTCCTCAATGATTGGTAATTCAAATTTTCGAAAATCATATTTACTTATTTATTTTATTTAGATAGATATAAAAGGGATAACTCGATTATTTAGATTATATATAAAGTATTTATTTATTTATTTATTCAAAAAGAGAAATCTTAGGGGAATAAATGTATTTGATTGGTTAATTGAACGTGTGATGAAATCAAAATATATAATTTGTCAATTGGAAAGATTGAGTAATTATTTTTTTCATAGTTAATTATAATATCGTTAATTATAATAATTATCAAATAATTAGAAATCATCTAGTATTTTTTTGAGGAATACGTGTATCACATTAAGGGTCCTTTTCCATTTGTTTATTTGTTTTTTTAAATAGATTTTTTAGTTTTTAGGCGATAATATTAAATTAATTTTGACCGTAGAAGTTTTTATTTTTAAATGTGTTAATTTTTAAGAGAGATATTTTAGGTAAATGAGTACATTTAATTGGTTAATTGAAAAATGATTAAAATCTAACCATTTGATTGATTAATAGGTGTTAATTTTAAGCAAAATTGAATGTAGAAAAGTTTTCTTTTATTAATATTTAGATTTAGATTTATACATCTACAAAACTTAATAATTAGAATACTAATACTACAAGACCTAAAAAAAGTTAAATTGTCACCCAAATGGTTTCTTGGGAACAATATACACGTAAAACACGATTTAGAATCATTAATAATCTCCACAAATACACAAAAGTATAATTAACAATCATAATTATCCACGTCATCAAATGTTATACACGTCATCAACCTCAACACAAAAAAAAAACCTAATTTAACGACTAAAAAATCAAATTACCACCCCCAAAGAATCACATTCACATTCGTAAGCGTAAGCCCACACGTCTTTATTTACAAAATTTAAAGAAACCAAAACCACCATTCATCATCTCCCACCACTTCTGTCACAAACCACCACCTGTTCATCCATCCATCTTCACATGCACTCATGATCACAACATTTTCAATCACTTCAAAACCAAAATCATCAATTCCCTTTCAACCCCACCTCTCAAAATGGGACTAAATCCAAACCCAAAAGGCTTAATCGTCGGTAATTACTGCCACGACATCTTAATCAAAGACAACCTCGTACTTGCCCAAACCCTTGGGGGCGCCGTTTCTTTCATCTCCGCCGTCCTCGACGGCGTCAACATCCCCGCCGATTACATCTCAAAAGTGGGCCCCGATTTCATTTACAATAACATTGTAACAAATCACACCCCAATTGTATCCCAATCAGCTAAAACAACGGTTTTTGAAGCTTATTTTTTATCCGATGATCCGTCCGTGATTCTTCGGGAGGATCGGGTACTTAAACGGTTCGAATCATGCGACCCGATTAGCGTATCCGATTTACCGGATGAAAAGGTGTATGATTTCGGTATGGCAGTTGGGATTGCAGGGGAAGTAACACCAGAAACCCTAGAAAAAATGTTGGATATTTGTAATGTTGTGTTTGTAGATATACAATCGTTGATACGAGTTTTCGATGAAAGTGATGGAACAGTGAAACATGTCGGATTAAAACAAAGTGGGTTTTATCATTTGGTTGATAGAATTGGGTTTTTGAAAGCTTCTGCTGAAGAAGCACCGTTTATGGATGTTGAAGAAGTTAGGAAATTGTGTTGTGTGGTTATTACTAGTGGGAAAGATGGTTGTAGTTTGTATTGGAAAGATGGTGAGATGCAGATTGACCCGTTTTCGACGGTTCAAGTTGACCCGACGGGTGCCGGGGACAGTTTTTTGGCTGGGTTGGTTGCTGGGTTAGCGGAAGGGCTTGCGATTCCTGATGCCGCTTTGCTTGGGAATTTTTTTGGGTCGTTGACCGTCGGCCAGATTGGGTTGCCCGAATTTGATGAGAGGTTACTGCAGGTTGGTTTCTGGTTTAATTGTGTATGATTTGTATTATATGTTTATCGGTATGATTTGTGCATTATGTTAAATGGCATTTTGTGTGTGTATAAAATAGCAATATTCATAGCATAAGTAGCATGCTTAATTATAAGTTTTCATTCCCTATGAAATAATTAGATAATGGTTATCAAAAGAGCGTTTGAATCTGCATATCTGTTGTAAAAATAATCATTTAGGGATTTTCTGACAATCTGCTTATTTGTTGTAATACATTAGTCTATTGATATTTAGGGAATGTTTGAAGATTTGGAAGTTGAGATAGGCGGCTTTAGGTGGATATTAGTGTGATATGTATTTGTCACAACATAAGTTTAGTCGTAGAGCCAGAAAATTTCTCTGGTTATGGAGTAAAGGTGGTAACTATATTTATATAAAGTTAGCACGTTCATAATTAAAATTATGTTGAAATTGTATCACATTTACACTAAAATTCGTAAAAAGGGATATTTTCAGCAGAGCCGACTAACCCCATACTTGGATGTGCTATGAAAGTGATTATTGTGACGTTAGAGATGAAGACAAGAGAGTTGCTATTGAATTGCATATAAGGATACTCAAATATCGTTTACGTTAATCGAATTAAAAGCTGATTATAAGTTTCCAATTTTGATTCTTTAACTTGTGATGATCGCTATGAAGCAAATATCCAAACAAGCCATAATAGAGAAAGAATCTGAACAGTAAAAGGTATGGAGAATTTTCAGTTGTCTAAACCACTAGGTGTTTAAAAAGTTAGCCATTTGAATTATAGTTTTGAGTAAGAATGCTTGCATATGAACAGATGTAATTGGTAAAATGAGTTTAAACGAGTAATGATGAATCATATGACATGGCATACTGCTGGTTAAAGAACCAACCCAAGGAATCTGATGCCAAATGATATGCTACTACATGCTTCAATAGTAAAGCTAATATCAGGAATTGGATTCTATTGTTTTTGTGGTTGATGCAATACGAACATTAGTAATTCGGGAATTCCTTATTTATGAAAATAACATTATTTTTTAATCTTAAGTTACTTATTTGCAGTTTGGTGTTACCTAGAACCAAGTATTTTTAGTTTGGCTAACATGATTCATATCCAACATACATGATTGGTATGATACCAAAACATTTCTTTTATAATGTGCTGCTTAAATTTGCAGTTTTATATAACTTTGTCGGCTTGAAACGATAACTCTTTGCTTATAAATCTCTTGCTTCTTGTAGAAAGTGAAGGACGAGGTTCACAACAGGAAAATGCAGTGCAATGCGCATGATGTAGAATCAAGGTTTACAAAGCCGAGGGGTCATGAACAGTTTATTGCATCACTGCATTCTGCCAAATTAGCAACAATACAAACAATTCCTTCTAATGGAGGTGATCAAGTATCTGATCAGGACCCCGGGTACCCTCATCACCAGATGTTATTTCTTAAAAATAGTGTCTACGAAGAACCTATTAAGTCTATGGATGCTAACCCTTGATCCCCAAACACTCTCTGTCTCTTAGTATTCTAAATAGAATTGTATGAGTAAGGGAGCATTGAGTTGATTGTAGCATGTATTATTGTGGGTCGTGATACTTGTTTTAGTCATATATCTGTATGATATCATAAAAGGGAGTAAATCAATAACTCGGTAAATCAATAACACACATATGCCACATGATCGTGTTCATGGAGTTGAAACATCTTTAGCATATCGGTTATGGACGTTCTGCAAATTTTGTAGAAATTATGCAATGAAAGAAATAAGATCGATTTGATGCTGTCCAGCTTTGCTTCTCTGAATATCATAGAAGCAATGTCTTATAATCGAGATATTGACAAGCGTCCTGGAAGAATTTTCTACCTTAATACTGAAAAGTGCACAAGGGTGATAACCAGTTTGGCATCTAAAAAGTTTTCTTCAGTGACTATTAGTAGACGGACCACTTCAGATGATAAATGTGGTGACCTATAGATCGAATATTCAAGTCCATTATCCTTTTATCAATTAGTTCAATATTCACTGTAAATAGGACATATATCCATTATTTAATCGGATGATGATTTTTTGACCAAACAAAGGGACTAAGCCCAAACTTTTATCAGATCAGTGATTGTGGAAAGCGTGACCGCAAAATTTACATAGGAATGGCATGGGGGCGGATTTGGTGCGGGGTGTAAGCCCCAACCTCAAACCCATTAATCCAAGCAACCCTCAAATTTGCCCCAAACCCTAACGGAGATTTTATCGGGGCACTTCATTGGGGACATGACTTCCTTCAAACTGAATTTAAACCCAGAGTACCCCATTGAAGACATGGGTTCTTCAAACCCGACCCAATATCCATTGCCCATTGATAATATTCGAAATTTGGACGGCTTGCTAATTTTCCTTTAAACATATTATCTAGACATACACATTACACTCATTGATGCAATTTTTTTTTCAAAAACAAACCACTAATATGATCAAGATAACGTATAGTAATCGGTCTCGCTAATAACACAAGTATATAAGCATTAGAAGAATTCCACATGTGAACTAAACATAAATAACTGAACCATTGGTATGTATGTGTCAAAACCCTCAAGTTCATAACACAATAGTCTTATAGATATATAAGGAGTATAATATAAATAAACAATGTTGTAAATATTGTTGTGACGCAAAAACTTATACATGAAGCTATTATTAATGATATTAGTTACATATATTGGGCAGAGCGGGGCAAGGATGATACTCTCATTCCCCAGCCCGAACCCGATAAGAATCCCCATTTTTCACCCCATACCCGATAAGTCATCCCCAAACCGATTCAGAAATTCGGAGTTCGGGGATCCCCATCGGGTTTTGGGATTTTGTCATCCCTAAATTTACACCCCAAATGAATTGTGATGATTACAAGTTATTAGCAACATCATGGCCGCTAAGTTACATTGTCCCATGAGAAACACAAGATAAGTTAGGATGGAGAAAGAAAGATAAGTTGAGATGTTCACTTTTTGATAAACCCAAAAAGGATATGAAGTAGTACAAGAAATTGTCAATTTTGAACATGAGTAGATCACGAAGTTTTCCCAACCATATGAAGTCGCAAGATGACAAGCACAATATATGGCTAAGAGTTCAGTAAGAGGATCATAAAAGAAGGGGTTCTTTTACAATGAATTAATATAAGATTTTTATATAACCGATGAACAATATCGTCAAAGATATGGTGTCATGTCTAGATATGAACTGAATCTTTAAAAACTACTGATATATTCAAGAAAATCGCTCCAAACACTATTTTTAGTGAGGTACTTTTTATTCTTTCTCGTGAATGCAAAACACATGTTATTCGATATGTGTACAAGAACCTTGCTCAAATAGGATGCCTGGATGCGAGAAAGTTGAAGAATCTCGCTCAAATGCATGGATGCATGGGTGCAAGAAGGTAGAAAAATCTCATTCAAATGTGAGGAATCTCCCTCAAATGTAGAATCTCGTTCCAATGTGAAGCATGAAGAGAGAAAGCAACAGAATAAATGTGAGAAATTTTGCTCAAGTAATCTTGCTAAAAACAGGTTTTATAGTGAGATACTTGATCATATTTCTAATTTTTGAACATTTCGTACATTTTTTACACATTACATCTCATGTTCATATTTGACAAGATTAGTTCTTTTTCAAGGGTTGTTGCTTTCAAAAGTTTCCAAGTCATGAGTTGTTTTCAAGGGCATGTAGACTTGTAATTGTCTTCAAATTAGAGAGATTTGTAGCACTTTTAAGTTTCAAGACTCGATACAAATCGTCCTTTTCTTTTCTTATTTATACTAGTTTAAGACTCGCAAAATTTGTGGGATGACACATTGATATTTATTATAGGGATGTAATAAGTATTTTGTGCTAGTGGGATGAGAAAGTGTAATATGTTTAACGAATGTAATATGCATGGTTTTCTAATTACCATTATCTTCTTTCAAAACAGATAATCATTGTATAGTTGCTAACCCATCGGTTTCGCGGAACTATACATTAAAATTGTAGATCCTAATTTAATTGACCTATGAAGTTTCTAAACGAAATCTTTTTCAGAGTGCAATTAATTTCATGCGAACTATTAGTTTACTCGTCAACATTAATTACTCATGAACTATGTGCAATTGTTACTCAAAATGGAAAAACAAAAATTTGGTTACGCTTCTACTACTATTTAAAGGTTTCAAAGTCAACGCTTATCTCTCTTATATATTAAAAGAATTAAAAGAAAATCATTAAAAGAAAATCAAATAGGTAAACCTTCTAATCTTAACCCTTAAATGTTTTATTGTTTTGAATTAGAGCCATTAATCTTATTTTGAATACATGATTACCTAAATAACAAATTAGAGGTGGTCATTGACAAAACTGCCCCTTAATTGTTTTGTTAATTACCCGTGTTCAGTTTCAAATGCCGTTTGAATCAATGTAGGCGATTATGTCACGCTTTTGTTAAAAAAAATACCTATGCTCCTTTAACCCTAATCACGAAATTAAATTAAAAATTCAATCGCCAATCTTTCGCTGAAATCTCTATGATTTCATTTGACAATCTTGAAAAGAAACCTCTGTAACTTTTGCTCAAATCTCGTAAAAAATAGAGTCTACGTGAAGGTATATTCAATTATAATCTAATTATTGTAATTCGTCTTAAAAGGTTTATTTTTTTAAAAAAATTAATCTTGGAAAAAAGCCTCGAATCAATCAAGGTTGTCTATTTTGTTTTATGATCATCTGGTTGTTGAATAAATTTCACGTTTGGATGTTCAGGTGAACTATTTCAAGCGCACACCTACTCTTCGTATAAATGTGTGTGTGTAATATTTGAATTCCCATACCATCCTTATGAACTCGGGAAACCTCTTTTAAAATTCAAATTGTTCGTGGCCTTATTTATTAGACGCATTAATTGACTAACACAAACTAACATTGAGAAAATTTTATAGCTATTCAACTGTTTTTGCCTTCCAAAACCCTAAAATGAGAAGCCCTAACATAAAATTCATTTGAACCAGGTTATTAAATTTTTAAGTAAAATCACACATGGATGAAGAAGAAGAAATCGCTAAGTCTGATGGCTATGTTGATTGTGGTTGTAGTTTCCGATTAGGTTCGGATAGCAATAGTTTCTGATTCGGATGGCATGGTGGTGATGCTAAAACCGTAAGTTGTATAATCAGTTAAATTTTCAATTTCAATGTTAATTTGATTTGCTCTTAAATTAGGGTTTATCTCAATCATTTTCGGATTTGATTTGTGCTTGAATGACTTCGCTTTTTTAATTGTTATTGTTTGTTTATAGATAATCATATTGGTCTACTAATTTCATTCATCCTACCGTCGGGCAGCATGTACTCTTTTAAAAACAGATTTTGTTTTTCAGAAAGCGGGTTTAATTATTATGTTAATTTAAGTTGGGCTTCTTAATCGCATATATATTTTTCACACTTACTTTCTTTATATTTGTATACAAGTCTTTATTTCTTCTTCATAAGGTATGTTTAATTTCCTCTTCTCTTGCTTGATATTTCTTCTTTATAAGACTGATAATAAGTATGTATGATAACATTAAGATATATGATGAGATTTTGTCAATGGAGATAAGGAGTTACTAAAAAGTTAATAACGCCAGGTGTTTGATAAAATGCCAGGTTGTTTGTTGTTTCTCTCTATCGACAATATGACCTGTTTTTAGGTTATCTTATTAATTTTAACTTGATATCAAAACCATTTGTATTCTTTTAGCCACAAAAGAGCTTGTGATTCAAGAAGGATTTTATAACAGTAATGTTGGTCAGAACTGTAGTAGTTTTTAAATAATGAGAAGTAAGATGGACATAAGAGTTCTCATGTAACCATGGATGAACCTCATTGTAATTGGGTGTTGGTGTTATTTACTGCTAAGAGACAAATGGTAAGTCATGACTCATGCGGGTTTTATTTTGTTTGGAATGCAGGGTCCTAATCAAAAAGGACAACAGAGGTTGATATTAACGAAGAAGGTCAGGTTTTTACAAGTGAAAATGGTAGTGGAGAAGTTGGTGCTGACCCAATTGTTGAGAATGAATGATGTCCAGAAAGTTTGTGGAAAGTTGAAGATGTCAATGGCTGATGATCCTTGACCTTTGGTCGTCAAAAGAAGAAGCGTGGTTTGCGCAATGTTGGCTCGACACGTTTGAAAACTCTCGACTAGGCCACTCCCAAAAGAAAGGAACTTTGTTGGGTACTGATATCGCTCATTTTATACATGCTTATCTTACGCGATATTGTATCTTTTGTACTTATTTTGTAGTCAATTTCATGAACTTTCGGTACTTATTTGGTTTGGAATTGGATATAGGTACATTTGTTGAAGGAATGGTGAAAGGAGCTCAATCGGTGAAAATTGGAGTGATTTCAGAAAACGTTCAAGAATTTGCTGAAAACTGAAGAGTGCGCGCCGCATAAGGTGTCACTTGCCAATCGTCCAATCGCGTACATATAACAAAGAAAAGAGGTCAGGTAATTTAACACTGAAGAATACCCACGGGGTAGTGTGTTTTACGCGAACAGGTATGAGATCTCAAACGGATAGATTGCGAAGAAACTTGATCAGGGATTTTGGCGAGCAAGAGTACCCGTCGAGTACTTGGCTACCTCCCGGGTAGAAGTTGTTTTACGCGCTAGAAGTCACCCGCGTAGCTCAAACTTAATACGCGTATACAAGTAAGAGATTACCCGTCGGGTACTACGTTACAGATTTGGATTGGGTTATAAAAACGAATTTTTAAACCCTATTTTAGATATCTTTCATACCAGCGACCGAGAGGGCGATTTTAGAAGTTCTTGGGCGAGTTTTTCATTACTTTTGAAGACGAATCCATCCGCTTAATCATTCAATTACATTCTTTGATCATCACATCATTGTAATCATTCAATTAACTTTACTTCCATTCGAAACAATGTTTTCTTCGATTTCAAATATCGATTTTGTGTTTTCATACGTAATTATGAGCTAAATACCCTTACGCTTACTTGGATGATGTAAACTAGTGATTAGGGTGTTCATTTCGAGATGTTTTGTTGAACGATTTATGTTTAATCGAAAACCCTTACGTATTTAAGTTTAATTCCATTGATTTATCATATTGGTGAATTATTGTATGATCAATTTAGCGGGAGCTTTTTCATATTGATAATTCATTACAAATTTTTGTCCATGAATGATTGTTAATTGATTGCGGAAGCAAGATTTGATATAAGATAATCAATTAAACTTGAACGTGTGAGACAGTAAAGTGTACGGAAGTAATTTACTAGATTGAATTATAAGTTAGTAAATCAAACTTAAGGTGTAGGAAAAGTGGATACTAATCCTGACTTAATTAGATTTGCAAATGCAACGTAGATAAACTGATTTTAACAAACACCCCGACGTTATTAGTGAGCTAGTCCAAGTAAGTGTCGCTTTAATATACGATCAAATTTATTCAACTGATTCTTTCGAATCGACTTCCTTGTCTTTATATCATTTTTTTTATTAGTTAATCTGCAACGCAACAACTCGGTTGTCAAACTCCCACATTTATTTACTTTTTTTAGATTAATTGCACTTTTACATAACTCTTGATTACATAGTCTTTGTGGATCGACCTGGATTTACCGTAATTTTACTATACACGATAGGGTATACTTAACGTGTGTAATAGTTAGTTGCGGTAAATTAATACAAGAAAATTTCAGTAAATTAAATGCAAAATTTCAATATATTAATTATATTTTTAAATCTACTATACATAAAATTTTGAGTATTTGGTGTATTTATGATTGATTAATCATTGTAATAAATGAAGGTTAAAAGGTAAAATACTTTGATTAACATATACTAAGATGGTAAAAATGGTTGATTAATTAACCCCATCATGATTAACTCTATTTTGAGTTCTTTTCAATAAATATAATGTTATAAATATTTTTAAAAGTGAGGTTCAAATGAGAATTCTACAATACATAAAATTTTGAGTATTTGGTGTATTTATGATTGATTAATCATTATAATAAATGAAGGTTAAAAGGTAAAATACTTTGATTAACATATACTAAGATGGTAAAAATGGTTGATTAATTAACCCCATCATGATTAACTCTATTTTGAGTTCTTTTCAATAAATATAATGTTAATAAATATTTTTAAAAGTGAGGTTCAAATGAGAATTAAATTTTTTTATGAGAATGGAGGAACCAATATGAATGCGTTACGTGTTACAAAACTCACTTTCCCACACATTTTTAAAAATTAAATATCCCAATAATGGCTCACTAAATATTATAAAAATTGCATCATAAAAATCAACATCCTTTTCTCTTCGATTAGACATCTCACAAGGTATATTTCCGACGACTTTTTTTATGGGTTTTACAAATTGCACAAATATTATTATCACATGTGTTACTCGTTGGTATCACATGTGTTACTCGCTGGTATCACATGTGATAGTCGATTACAAAATTTTACAAATTGCACAAATATTAGTATCACATGTGTTACTCATTGGTATCACATTTGTTACTCGCTGATATCACATGTGTTACTCGCTGGTATCACATGTGATAGTCAATTACAAAATCCACCAAAAAAATGAAGAAGATATTTTATCGAAAATATATCTTTGAGATCTATAATCGAAGAGAAAAAAATGCTGATTTTTATGATGCAGTTTTTACGATTTTTCGACTTACCGTTTATGAGATATTTAATTTTTAAAAACGTGAGAGAAAGTGAATTTTATGACATGTGACACGTTCTTATTGGTTCCTCAATTTTCAGAAAAAGTTGTTTTACTCGTTTAAACCTCACTCATGTTTTTAATTTTGCATATAATTTTTGAGTTTGATAATTATTGTTTGGATTATGTCATAATTATAATTATAATAGTAATAGTAATAGTAATAATAACTTTACGATACATAAAATTTGGAGTCTTTGGTGTATTTATGATTGATTAACCATTCTAATAAATGAAAGTTAAAGGTAAAATACTTTGATTAACATATCCTAAGATGGTAAAAATGGTTGATTAATTAACCACATCATGATTAACTTTATTTTGAGTTCTTTTCAATAAATATAATGTTAATAAATGTTTTTAATTTTTTGCATATAATTTTTCATTTTGATAATTACTATTTCTACTCTGTCATAATTATAATAGTAATAGTAATATTAATAATTGTTTAAAAGAATTTATATATTCTAATCTCATGATTAGCTTATTGATACATATTAATAGTCATAAGTTCACCCCTTTATTAGATTTAATTTATAATTAAGTATATGAACAAAAGATGGAAGGTCACTAGCCTGTAACCGTTTAATTAATCTTCTCATCATCCATGTACCTTAAAAAGATATTACAAAGTTGACATATATAAAGGTGTGACAATTTTATGAAATGTAGAACATCACAACTTTCACTCCCCACCAGCCATTTTGAGTAGTCATAAACGACATTTTCTTATTATTACTACCTTCTTATTTCACAACCAAAACAACCTACAAGCCATTTAAAAAGCTGAAAAATCATAGTTTACAATTGAATAAAATGGAACGTGTGTGATATGAGAAAGAAGAACAACGTATTTATATAGGGCAGTGAGTGTTTGTCTTTTTCTTTATGGGTAATTTGAAGATAATTGATGACATCCAAACCCCTCCAGTTCGAACTCTCAATTAAAATAATTTGCACACAGATACATGTATGTCGAAATCAAACAAATGTATAATTCACAAGTTCGATGAAGAAGGCACGTTGCTAATATTTTTTGTTGTTTTATATGATAAAAATGTCAAGAGGTAATGAGTTATCATGTTAGAACTTGAAATTTGAGTCGAAGATAAACAACCAAAGATGAAATAAGTTTACTCACATAAACGAGCTTTGTTAGTTAATGTGTCATTTTTGTGTATGTTTGATTATAATAGATTGTGTATATTAATTAATTATTGTCCGGTGAAACGCCTCAGATATTTAATTTTTTTTACACCATTAAAGTCCCATGACTCGAACTCATATTTATTAAAACCATTACATCCTTCAAAGAAACAAATTTAGACTAAAACAACATTTATTTAAAACTGGCAGGGTACCCGCCGGGTAGGCAAGGGTACCCGCCGGGTAGGCAAGGGTACCCGCCGGGTAACACCACTTGCCCACATTTCTGTCTAGTTTCTCAAAGTACTTACCTGGTATAGTCACTCGTACCCACCGGGTACTCGTGCCGTGTACCAAGGCTACCCACCGGGTATACACTCTGTACACCAATGCGACACCCGACAAATTAGGCCGTCATTTGTATTAAATCACAGCGTCGTATTTAGTTTGAAATAGGACTAAGTACAGTAACATTTTTGTATATTTATATACAAACGTACGTAATTTATTTTAATTACGCGATAACCATCGGTAACGTCCCAGATTTTTTTTTTATACAATTCTCAAAAACATTTTATACATCCATTAATATAACTATTATTAACATTATCTGGCATTACTTGTATCGTTTTAACAAAATATCATATGTTTACACAGAGCATGATTTTCAAGATCGACTCCTTACTATCTTGCCATAGTAAGTCCATCACTAGTAGCTCTCGGGTTGTTTGCCCGGATCCCCGCCCTTCATCCCTTTAGGCGTACCTATCAACACAACATACAACAATACATAAGCACATCGCTTAGTAAATAAAGGAAAATGCATTTACAGTAATATAATAAACCAGACATCTCATGTCTTTATCATTCAATCATACATTTACTACATTCAACATATACTCAATCGGCACAATTGATCACTCAGCAATTGACCACTCAATTCATACAGCTAGACACAATTGACCACTCAGCAATTGGTCACTTAACTCACATATACATGGGCACAATTGATCACTCAGCAATTGGCCATTCGGCTTAATCTCATGGGCACAATTGATCACTCAGTAATTGGCCACTTAACTCAATCTCATAGGCACAATTGATCACTCAGTAATTGGCCACTCAGCTCAGATATACGATACTTAACCACACACGTGATCTAATTATCGTTATTTGGTGCAACCTCGTAACACAATTAGTATTAATAAAATCAGGCAATTGAATTGTTTCCTTTCCTACTACTTACCTCGAGGACGACGTTCAGATATTTATGACTTGCTACCCGAAATACCTGTCGAGACGTTCGTATTAATTAACTCTGATTATAATTAATATTATTTAAAATATCAATTAACCCTGCGACACTACCCCTAGTGTCGCTACACCTCCTGACGACACTAAATTAGTGTCGCACAACACACTATTGCGACACAATATGAGACACTAGCTCTTAGTGTCGCTATGGCAACAGTTGTAACTAACAGTAGAAACTAGCGACACAAGCTGCGACACTAACTCTTTGTGTCGCTAAAGCAACAGTACTAACTAGCAGTGGAAACTAGCGACACAAGTTTTGAATTGCGACACCATCACTACGACACAAGCCTTGTGTCGCAATGACGAATAGGGCAGCAGAAACCTTCTGAGATTCTGGGTGATTTCAATACCCCAAATTCGAATCAGTTTCAATAAATGATTATCACACACACACAATCCATTCAAAACACATTCAAACTCATTTTAACCCACATAAACACTTTACCCCCAAATTTCTCATTTTAAGCTCAATTAAAACTCAATCTTTCATCCTTTATTACTCGAATTAACCTCAATTTCAACACAGGGTTTAGGTTCCTTACCTGAAATTGCAAAGAAACACTTTCAACAATCACTTTCCAAGCTTAATTCTTGATCTCCTCTATTTTCTTTACTTTCTCTCTCTAAAACACCCAAACACACACACATAAAAGAACTTGGAGATATATTCTGGTTTCTGGAATATTTTGGAACATATTTTTATTTTAATTTTACACTTAATTATACAATTAGCCCCTAAAAACCGACTTTCTGCCCGACACTGCGACACAAGCCTTGTGTCGCACTGGGCTCTGTGTCGCTACCTGCGACACTAGCCCTTGTGTCACATAACAGTACACAACTTTTAAATTTAAAAATTTCGGGGTGTTACACCATCGGATGGAATCCGACACTAAATACGGACGTTGATGAAAAACATTTTCTTAAGTAATGTAACTATATTAAATAATCGTTATTTGACTTATATTATTACGATAATATATTAAACGTTATACGTTTTGTATAAAACGTACCATACGCGATGAAAACGCGCGAATCGCGCCCGACAACCAAACGAAACTCGATTTATATTTCAACAACTTAAAATAAAGTATTTAAATAAAACTTCAATAAAAAATTGATGCAATTAAATCGTTAACGAAAAACATAACTAATAAACGTTTAACGTTTAAACGAACGACGAAACGAACGGGTAAAAAATACCGCGCGTAACGTAAACTTAGGGAACAATATTTAACACACCCACATGGGGGTGGCGCCCACAAGAATGCAGCCATGCCCATGGCCATGCCCCCCTCCCCTCTCCTTTCACCTTACCTCCCTCACTCTCTTATTCACTAACACACTACTAAACACACACTTTCACACTATCACCACTCCTCTCTTCTCTCCCTCTTCTCTCTTTCCCACGGCCAACATCACCACCACCAGCCACCATCATCACCATCATTTTCAAGAAGGAATCAAGCCCAAAAAGGAAGACCAAACATTCTTCATCTATTTTCTCTTCTAGATCATCGATTTCACTTGTAAGAACCTTCACTTTTCGTTTTATTTACTTGGATAACATGTAATAACATGCTAGAAGTTCATTCATACGAAATCATGTCCAAAAATCTTGTCAAAAACGTTTTTTTTTAAAACACTAAACAAACACAAAACTTCAACATGTTTTCTGACCAGAAACTTGACCTGTTTTCAAGGAGACTTTTCGTACACAAAACTTAACGAAAATTGTCGAATCAAAAGAGAAAAATTAAGTTTAAGATGTTAGCTTTCGTTTCCAGGTTGTTTCGTAATTTTTCGACACCGTTTGATACCCGAAAATGAATTTACAAAACATGTAGCCGGACTGACCTGATGGTCAGATTTTTGTACTAACTTCTCGAGCCCATAACTCGAGCTACACAACTCCAAAAGACATGAGGCTTTTTCCTGGAGGTCACAAATCTTGTTAGCTTTAAAAGTTGTACAATTTCATTTCGTGAAGTTTTGTAGAACTCGTACAGTTAGATCTTTGAACGTGTATCCGGATTCATCATATTTTGACGTAAGGGGATTTGCTAGTTATTTGACTGACTTAACTATAACTAAAAATTATGGAAAAATTATGTTAAGTAGCGAAGACATGGGGAACGTCTGGAAATCTTCTCGGATTTTATCTTGACACTTTGACTAGTCAAAACGAGCCACGAAAAACGTACAAAATATGATGAAACAACCCCAGGGACTGTTTTGACATATATTTAAAAACGACGCTTTCGGGTTAACCACAAAATGTAAAATTTACTTTTTATAAAGTCCTAAAACATATTTAAGAGTCGTGTAAAAGTTTTGGGTCAAACCGAGCACGTTTGACCAAGTCAACAGAAACGAGTCTCAAACGATAAAACGCGAACCATTTTATAAAACACTTGGATTCATGCCCAAAATGAGTTTTGGTAACTTTATTTATAAACTTAGACAAAAACAACTCGTATAAACTAAACCCGAACGAAAACGACCCCCGAAAACACTTAGACGAAAAACATTTTTGATCAGTCCCTTAGTGTCGCACCAGAGCCAAATCGGGTGCGACACTAACCCTTGTGTCGCAATACCATCCGAATGTCGCAGACTGCGACACTAACCCGTGCGTCGCAATTAATCAATTTCCACATGATAGCGACACTGACCTCAGTGTCGCACACTTATTAATTTTCACGACCTGCGACCCAAACCTCAGTGTCGCAACTCCTACCAAGTAACAGAATGTCTAGAACATAGTTTCAAGTATTAATCACGCGTTAACAACAACTAAATTATATACGACACTACTTATACACTCAATGTATATACTTTTATAAGTATACAACGAAATAAACATAATAATAATGTTTTTAGAAATTATTATTGCAAAACGTCACCAACGGGCCGTACACATTTTCTAAACTCAAACGATAAACAAACATTTAGACATTTCTAGTTGAGTGGACAACTAGAATAGATGGTCTTTTGAGACATCTACTTACATATAACCTTATGCGTTTAGGACGCTAGAAGGTTGCACTTGGGAAACACATATTTGCTAATTGCAAACGTTTGCTTACAAGACTCGGGTGAGTCTCATAGCCCCACTTTTACTATTTTTACCTTGGGGTGAGAATACACTGCTATGTTTTTATATGAACACAAGTAACATGAAAAAATTTACACCGATTTGCATGAGTGATACTATAATCCACTAAAAGTCCTCACATATTGTAGTTCGTTAATATCGTAAGCGTGAGTATTATTGAATAGATCTATTGGGGATTGACACCCCGTCCGAGTTAGTCGCTCTAACCGGTCAACAGACGCTTTATACTTGACATGGCGAGTGTTCTGGATTAGGCATTCGCAGAGGCACCAACAAGGGTTAAGCTTCGAACTATGAGCTCATGACACATGACACCATTTACATTAATTTGTATTCGTGCAACGCAAAGAAAATCTTGTGTTTCATACTTATGATTTTAACTATTTCAAACCTATGAACTCACCAACATTTATATTGACCTTTTAGCGTGTATTTCTCAGGTTCACAGACACAATAAGAATGTTTGGAAGCATTAGCTAGAGTCACATGTTTTTTTTTAAACTGCATTTACAAGGAGATTCAATAGCATTACTTTTTGTACACTGGTTATGTAATAGAATCTCCCGTTATAAACGTGGACTCTAGGAACAATATTTTGGATTGTAAACACCGTGTTTCGACACATTTTATTTATGGAAAAGTATTTATTTCCAAACGACGCATATAGAGGTCGTTCAATGTAACCTTGTGTAATGATTCCTGATTAGTCGAGTCCCGACCCGACTTCCGCTGTACACGAAATTTAGGGGTGCGACAAGCAACATCTCAGTTTCTAAACTCTTTTGTCAACAAATTTTTATAACAAACTTAACCAAACTCAACTTTACCAACTTCACCAAATATTCAATCGATCAAGAACACATTCACACACAACCTTTGACTCATTTACACCATAACTCAAACTCAATGACCAACAAAACCAACAACAATGATAGCAAAATATTGATTTCACCCAAAATACTTACAAGACTTCATATTGCCCATATTCCAAATACTCATTAAATTCAAGACTTATTCAAACAAACCTTTGACTCAAAACTTATTCTATCCAATATTTTTAACCATAATCTTTACGACCATCCTTTTGACCTAAAATGCATTTGACTCATAAAGTTTCAATAATCATGGCATAAGTTTTAATACCAAAAGGGCTTCTGTATCGAGCATGATTAAAAAGTGATTACTTACTACTAACCACGTAGCAAGTCACAATTAGTCTTTTTTGGGCTCCTTGCCCATATCCCCACCTGACCCGTTTGCTTTACCTAAACAAATTCAACAATATAATGGAGCAAGCAAACCGCTTAGTAAGTAACAGGAATTAACAACAATTATAATAACAACATTACTCAAAATTAAAGATTCTTAATCTCTAACAATGTTGATTCATAAGAATCAACCTCTAACCATCAAGTAAATGTACATTTGAATACATTTGTATTCCAAATGCCATCACTTGGCTCTCACCATCAAGATAATACACACTTGACTACTCTTGTAATCCAAGTGTTATTACATTGCTCTAACCATCCATTACTTACCTTATTTGTAAACTTTGATTTATTTGTTTAGAACCTTCCTCTTGAACGTCTAAACAAATAAGCACATATAACACATCACTACTAAAATTTTACAATAACTTATTTCATGATTTAATTCCTAAACCATTTTTCTTTAACTAAATGTCAAATACCAATTTCACTATCAAAGTTCTAACTTTTCTCATAATTATTAAAGATCAAAATACATATTTCTTGAGTGTACATGAACGTATGGCATAACATAAATAATTTGACAACCTACACTCTAGAACACAAGTATGTCTCATTTCTATCAATACACATATTATTTAAACATTGTTTCTTTAACAATTACTAATTTATGTGTTATAATTTACAAATTTTCATTTCTAATAAACTAGGGCTTTGGCTATCTAATCATAACTTCTTAAAATCAACACAAGAGGTAATTTCATACCTTAATACTTGAATTACGAGTTTATAAACCCAATTTAAACTTGATTCCATGATCAATTTGGCAAAATCTTGCTTCTCCCTTCTTGCTCGCCAAAACCGACATCACCTACGCTCATTTCTCTTTATTTTTGCTAAATGAAATGATAAATCTGATTTTAGTGTATTTATTCACAATTTTAAGTTTCTGCACCTTGAAGAAAGCTCATATGCTATAATCAGTCCCTCAAGTTTCATTTTACACTTTCAACCTTCTTTTTATGTCCCACTTACATTTACTCTCGATCTTTATTTTACTTAATACACATTATAACATTTTACTTTCTAAATACTAAACATTATTATTTAGCTAAAAATATGAAATATAATACAAATATTAATATCTTAAATTTTGGGATGTTACATACGGGCAATGCAATGTCATGCTACTTGCTAATATATTCATTTAAACAAGCTAAATTTCATCTTTACATACATACAACTAGGTGAATATTGAGGATGATTTTAGTAACATAATTAACTATTATAAAAGCGCCATTACTAATTACTAATATTTATATGTAAGCATCACTATGTATAAGTTGGAATGAAATTGCACTAAGATCATGAAAAACTCTTATAATGAAATTGCTAATTATCCAAACAACTTGAATCCACCGTAATCTCAAAAAAAAAAAAAAAAAAAATCCTTCATTTGTGAGGGGTTTTACTAAATCTTTACCTTTTAAAACCATTATCATAAAACCAACCCAAACTACTAAAACAATTGATTTTTTTTTTATACATTTTAGTATTAAACGCACTTTAAAACAATTACAACTATAACACATTTAGATAATCTCGATTTGATTAACATTTTAACTTTTCATAATTATATAGAGTTGTAAACTGAACTTAATAAGTTTGAACATGACAATAATGGGTCAACCGGACCTATCCATGTTGACAACTCCATTTGACAAAGAGATTAATGTATGGTTCTAAAATGTATTTATCAAATCAAATTTATAATAATCAAACTAAACGACTAACATGCCTTTACATACTTTTTATCTCGAAAATCTTCAACGTGAATTACCTTAAAATATTACATTTGCATATATTAAGGATATATATTATCTATTATTCAATTTGTATCCGGTTAGTTATATAATTTTAAATACAACTATAAGATGTCGATATATAAGTAAACTAAAAGACAAACAAGACATATGTACATTTAAGTTATTTCCAATAAAATGATTTTTAGTTGAAGTCTTACCAATTTTTATTATTATCAATTCGAACCACTAACAATATTACTACCAACCGAACTCTATATAAATAAAAAAATTCAATAAAATGATTACAACCTCTTACACCGAACAAATCAATTAAGTTCAAACTCGTGCATCGCACGAGCATAAACATTTAGTAAATAAGAAAATTTTAGTTTTAATAAATACTCCGAAAAGGAATCTATTGATTCTCTCCCAATTGGTTGGACCGTAGGTGCACGCGGTAGTGGATGAGAAGTGGATCAATCCAGTTCAGTCGGATAGCCTAACTGAGAATTTGTATCCATTCTCGCAAATCAATATACCAGCCTCTGGTTATGATATCGGGTACCATGAGTGCACCCCCAGTCAGTTTACATTGACTTTTTTTTTCCATCTTTGCTTTTGTTTTAATTTATCGTATTTGTTTTACTTTTTTTTTTAATTATTTTTCACTGTTTTCATACATAAAATGATAGAAACGTTTTAATCATATAAAATAACTAGTTAAAACAAACTAATTTTCTTTTTGTAAGATAGAAGTTAAATACAAATATTATTTTTTATAGTTAGATTAAAATTATAAAAAAGTAAATATATATATATATATATATATATATATATATATATATATATACAAAATTGTTTTTGAGTAAAATTGAATGTTTATATATCATATTTTAAAATATTACTTTTTATAAAAAAACACAAAACTAAATTAATAAATTAATAAATAGTTTTTATTAATTTTTATTTTATTATGGAGTAATAAATATATATATTTTTAAAGATTTATAAAATAAAAATTGATCATTTATATGATTTTGTGTTTGAAGTGATGGGTAAAAATGTATAGAAGGTGCTCCATCAACACCCTAAATTTTTTTAAATTAGATCAAAATGCCCCACGCACACCACACGGCACACGTACACAGTTCCACATCCATCGTTCTAGGAAATGAATGGTCTGTCATCTCTTCGTATTTTCACCAAATTCCCCCCTTTTTTTATTCATCAATCAGTTTCTGTTAATTTCCAAAAATTAGGGTTTTTTCTTTTTGGGATCTGCAATCATCAATTCTTCGCGATCTCATCATCATAAAACCCTAATTTTGGACCATATATCCCCTGTGATCACCAAATTTGTATCTTCATTTTCAATACATGAACATATACATATACATGAATCTATAGCTGTATCTGTATGTATGTATGTATGTATGTATTGTTTAATTCAACATTAACTTGTAAAAAATGAAGCATCCAAAGAAGAAAAAGAGACCTGGACCTCCAATTTCAAAGTCAAACCAGTCGACCGGATCCCTAAACCCTAGCCCTAGTCAGATTAATGATCAAGCTAGGGTTTTAAACGGTTTAACACAAGGTATTGCTTCATTTACCATAGAAGATGACGATTCTGCTTCGGAAGTGATTGCGAATTCGACGGAAACCGCTTCCAGTTCGAGTGCGTATCGAGACGATGATTCTGCTGAAATATTTGGGAGTTTAACTGAAACTGGTTCGAGTTCAAGTGGAAGCTCGGGTTTATCGAACTGTGAAGGTTATAATCGAGTAATTGGAGGGAAGATTGGGAAAGGAAATAGGGGGAATAAAGTGATTGCTGCAACTGGAATGGTGTCAACTGTTATCGGGAAGGATTATGTGCCTACTGTTATTAGAAAAAGAGGGGTTGATAAATGGAAAGGAAATGGTGATGATGTTAGTCATGAAGATGCTGAACAGTTTTTGTGTTCTATGCTTAGTGATGATTGTGAATTGGGGATGGATTTGGTTAAAGATGTGCTTTGTAAGTGATATATATGTATATCTATACTTGAATTCTGTTTATTTTTTTCTAAATATGTGATCATTTGTTTACTGAAGTGGGTATGTGTTTTTTTGGCAGGTCAGTCTGATTATGATGTTGAAAAGGTTAAGGGTTATTGTTTCTTTGCTTTAAATTGATAATTGATGGATGTTTTTGGTGTGTGGTTGGTGGTTGGTGGTCATATATCGTTTTCATTTACTTGATCTATCATAGGGTACAAATTTGTGATTATTGTATACAATGTGATACGTGTTCGGATATAGTAATATGCAACAATGGATATTGGCTGACTAAGTTGAGAGTGTAATGCTCGGAATATAAGTTTTACCGCTGATTTTACGCATGTTTTGATTGTTGATCTGATTACGTTTTTATATTTATTATTTTGTCTTCAGGCTTTGGACATACTGCTTGAATTAACTTCTCCTTCATCTAAGCCTTCTAATAGTGGCCAACGTCATAGCTTAAACGCAGAAAGTGAAGACAGTAGGTCTCCTCTAGAATCAAATGAACGTGTAAGTAACTTGTTTCTTCTGTATCTTAGAATAGTTAAGACAGTAGGTCTCCTCGGACCTCTAGAATCAAATCATCAAATATGATATATAAAATGCATTACCGAGATCAAATTTGTCATTGTTCACCTCACATCCTTTGATTGCACCTAAACGATCAAAGCTTCCTTGTTTACTTTTGTAAATCGGTATCTCCTCAAATATGATTTTTTGTCGCATGTTATATTCTTCCGGATATAAAGTCTCAACAACCATTAACTAATGCACCATTGACATGGACATCATGTTGGACTTTCAAATTGTTATAAAGATAATATGGGTTTAGAAGATATGCCACCAAATGTAGGCCCGTATCAAGTCTACCTTTTATCTTAGTTTAAATGATATTCATAATAGGATCGCATTTGCTCTTTTTATTGTTCAAAACATTCTTGATATCTTGTTGTGCCTTTTTAAGCTCACCGTGTAAAAAACCCATGGAAGGCTTCCAATCCGCATCAACCATCCGGAGAACTTTGATTAAAGGTTCGAAAACTTTTAGACAATCTATCACACCATCCCAAGTTTTAGCATCTAGCACCATTGCAAAAACATCTCTACCTTTCTTTGACTTGGATAACTTACATGCAAACCATTCATTACTACCAAACATATGTCTTAGTGCCTCTCTCTTTTCAAGTAAACTTTGTAAAGTGAGAAATGCGGAAGCAAACCTTGTAACTCACGGTCTCACAATATCCCTTTTCTTCGGTCTCACAATATTCCTTTTCTTCGGTCTCACAATATTCCTTTTCTTCGTGAGAAATGATAGAGTTGCACCAGGTAGATACATTAGAGCTGCGAAGACTTGCGGAAGTAGGCTTACACCAGGGTTTCAGCCCTAAGTCCGTACTATTTTGCCTTAATCCTAGACGAGCCGTCGAGAGGGATACATGAGAGCATCCCATGGTGCTTGATATTTGCCGATGATATTGTGCTTGTCTCGGAAACCAAGGACGCGCTTAATAGACGACTGGAGCAGTGGAGGGAGACCTTAGAAGAGAATGGTCTACGGATCAATCGACAAAAGACGGAATATCTACGGTGTGACTTCGACATGAACGAGGACGAGCAAAATGATGGAGTGGACATTCGCATTGGGGATCAAATCCTACACCCGCAGGATTCCTTTAGATACCTAGGCTCAATGCTACACAAATCAAGGAGGATAGATGAGGACGTGACCCACCGTATAATAGTAGGATGGTTGAAGTTAGGCCTGTGAATGGTCCAGAAAGGATGGCGTCCTATTTATGTGTATTTATTAATTAGGGGTTTTAGATAGATATATAGATAGATAGATATTAATAATTAGGGGTTTTAGATATATATTTATATATATATATATATATATATATATTAATAATTAGGTGTTGTAGTGGTTTTTATGTGTATTTATCTACTTATTATAAATACTTATTGTGTACTCTATACATATCTTTACTATAGCCTACACCAAACCAATTTATAGTTGTGTATAATATGCTTAAGTAATAATGTATATTCCTTTTATTAATATCTATCTGTTCTATCTACTATTTTTAATTTGGTTTGACATATTATATCCGTATTATTTTTATTATTATTATTATTCTTCTTCTTATTATTATTTTTTTAAATGTTTATATCTATATTATACGGATAGTTATAATTACACATCCTATATATTAGTTTATTTATTGAATTTAGATCTTATATATTTATATATAGTTTCGTTTTATAAGCACATGTATCTATTTTTTATTATTATCTACCTCTATCTACGATTATATTATATTTATATCCATCTAAATATATGTGTGTGTATATATATATATATATGGGAAGGTTCAAATGAGAACCAACTAAAAAGTTGAAAACTTGTGAGAACTACTAGTTTACGTATTTGTTCACATGTGATTAACTTCATTCATATGTGAACATTGATGTACGTTTAATTGACAAATTAAAAAGTCAAAAAAATCCTAAAATTATATCGAAAAACACAAAAATACAAATATGTATTCACATGTGAACGATCATGTGAACAAATCGGTTCAAATGTGTTTTACGACGTGATTTTTAGAGTTTTTAACATTTTTTTCTTTCTAAATCTATCATATATCAATGTTCACATATGAATGGAGCGAATCACATGTGAACAAATACGTTATCTAGTAGTTCTCACAAGTTCTCAATTTGATTTGGTTCTCATTTGAACCTCCCAATATATATATATATATATATATATATATATATATATATATATATATTTACATCCAAAATGTTTTTATCGAATAGTAGTAGGAATATGTGTACTGATTTATTTTACATATATCTCCTTATTTGCTCATACATATATTCGTTCGTGTTGGCCGGAGGTCCTCCTGGAAGCAGTCTCTATACCCTCGGGTGAAGGAATGACTGTCTACATCCTACCTCCCCCATACCCCTCATATCCGGGATTGAGTAGTGTTGTTGCTGTGTTCGTGTATTGCCTCATCAAAGCCACTGATTTATGGTGAGCATAAATAAACACCGTTATTGTTTTTGCTCCATTGCTCTATACTTTGGTAGCCCCCAATAGCTTCAAGAATAAATAAACACATGTAAGTGTACATAAAATAAAATAAACACAATCAACAATGATCAAAGAAAAAGCAAGCACGATTAAATTTATTACCTTCAAGCATAAGATTAATTGTATGTGCCGCACATGATGTCCAGAAGATTGCTGGCCTCTTCTCTTTCAACAACTTTGCCCGCTCCCATATTATTAGAGGCATTGTCGGTCACAACTTGAACAACGTTTTGGGGACCAACTTGTACAATGCAACTCTCGACATACTCAAATATGGACTCGCTTGTGTGAGCTTCATTGGAAGATTCTTTGGAAGACAAGAAAACGATACCTAACTTTGAATTCACTCACAAATTCATGATGCTCCTTCTTTTTCTATCGGACCATGCATCCGTCATAATCGAGCATCCATTTAACTTCCATTCATCTTCATACCTTTTCAACAAGTTTTTTTTATATCAACCTCTTTCTTTAAATAAGGTTCTCCCATCTCATATATAGTTGGAGGTTGAGCCCTAGGTCCAAATTATCTAACCGCCTCCAATAAGATTTTGAAACTCTCTCTCAAATGCGTGAAATGGAGTCGCACACTCATAAGCCCACCTACAAATATACTCTTTCACTCTTTCACTCGAATCATTTGTTCTTTTTGCACAACATTTTCAAGATTGGTTTGTACCCCCTTTCCCTTTCCCTTATCCGGCACATTTGCACATTTGTTGTAAAACTATCCACAGGACCATGAACACGTTGTGACTTCAACTCTCCAAAAGATGCTTCCATTTCATCAAAGTCAGTTGTTCTATTACTACCAACGTTCACTTCCGCTCTCAATGCTTCATCATCGCCGTTTTTACCCTTCTTTTTAAGTTTGTTTGCATCAAGAGCACATTGACATTTGAGTTTATCTTCGTTAGAGGCTTTAGTACATGACTCAACATTTCCCTTTACGCCCGCGATGTGGTGTTTAAATCTATAAATTCCACACGTATTAACGTTGCCACATAATAGACATTTGATTTTTTCCTTGTTCTTTGGATCCACCAAAACTCCATATTCCCACCCAACATCATTTGATCTCTTTTTGAGAACGTTACAAGCTGTAGATTTCATGGATTGGGCGGTTGATGATGTTGCCATCTAATGAGCTACTGCCTATAAACAGGAAACAAAACAAGTATTTTAACAATTCGAATTAAGCTACTGCCCCTGACCAGGAAACACAAAGCTACTGCCACTGTACAAACTTTACTATCATAAACAATAGAGAATAGAGAATTAAAGAATTCGAATTAACTACCTCAGCCTATCCAATTAAAGAATTCGAATCAACTACTTACTACCTCAGCCTATCCAATTCGAATTAAAGAATAAACAATAGAGAATTAAAGAATGAACAATTGAGTAATTAAAGAAGAGATCAAACCTTGAAGAAACCCACGTATGTGATTTTGAGCCAGATTAGGTTTGTTTGGATGTTTTGCGCTCATTCTCTGCTATCTGCTATCCGGTACATCGCACAACAACAATAGCAGCCCATCCAAAACCCTAATTTAAGTTCTTTTAAAAAGTTTGACCGGGTTGACTTTGACCAAAAAAGCGACTCTGACCCGACTTGGACCTAAAAATCTGACCCGGACCTCCTAATTCCTACCTGGACCGGCGTTGACCAGCATTGACCCTTTTTTTGTACCGATTTGGACCAAGTCGAGTCGTGAACCTCTTCAACTCCGACTAGTCAGCCGACTTGGCCGTCTTTTGCAACACTGTTTTTTACTCTGCTTGTATGTTGTGCTTTTGCGATACCTATTATACTTATATCTGTAATGATGTTTGTTTCTCAAGTATTTTGTAAGTCTTGGAATTATGAATGAAGCAATTTGGCAATTTCACGTCTTTGGATAGACCATGTTGTGCAAAACATGGCAGTTCTTTAGCATTTGGCTTTTGCTTACAGATGATGCCATTGCCTTGCGATTTAGTAAGGCATTTTGTCCCTGGATCTCTGAAAATTAGGCTCCATCTGTTTTGGTCATGACTCATGTGCGTTTGCATTTTGTGGTTCCTGTTTGTTTGGTGTTAGAAGCATCTCAATGGTGATTGTGGGTTCCATTTTCTTTGTGTGCACCCGCATAATGTGCAATATGAAGTCATGTACACTTTTTTTTTTTTTTTGGGGGGGGGGGGTATTGTATAATGCTGATTATAATTATAATGTTTGGATAAACAAATTTTGTACGTGAAGATTTAGGGGTCAACGAATCTGTTTTATACTAGCTGCACAAAACTGACTCTGAGAACCCACTTTTCTAACCTAATATGAGAGACATTTACTCCCATCTCACAAGACATGTGTCTTTACATAACTGTTCCTTTTGTTCATGTTATGCACTAATCTTTTTAAATAGTCAGAGTTTACTTACTACTCCAACAACAAATTATCTGATATCTACAACCTTAAAGAATAAAAGCCCATTCAAACACTATCTCTTATTGTAGTCCGGTTTAGTATAGCCAGTAATCTGATTTTGATTTTTCAAAGTTACATAAGCATATCTAATAAACACATCCAAACGACCCCTTACATGCCATTTCTCTACCCGTAACATGGTTCTACGCTATGCGACCTGCTCTGCAATGGTACATAGCAGGTGCCTTGCCAATTGGATATCATTTTATAACTTTTGTGTATCTGTTTGCTTAGAGCATACTTTCTATTTTCTCTTCTTTTTTTAATTAAATTGACGATTTCAAATTCTTTGCCGTCTAATATACCCGTGTGGATATGATACCTTTTTGACAGACATCTGATTTAGCTTCATCATCTGAGAGCGATATAGGCTTTGGCAGCAGGTAAAGTGGTTTTAATTATATTACATTGTTTTGTATTGATGATAGATGAATTTTTTCTCTTAAAATTTTTCCTAGTTTGGTGGCTTTTTATGAAATATTCAATTTTTTTTTTTCTCATTTTTCCTATATTTTTTACTATCCATTTTATGGGTGTGTATCTGGGACCCACAATTACATTTATCCTTCTCACACAAGATAAATGGGACACACAATTCTCTATTTCAGGAATTATTTCGATGTTCTTGCTGGCTTTGGAACTGATCCTTCACCCAGCCCCAAAAGTACCTCTGAACTTACTCAGGATGTGTTGGAATCTCTTTTTCATACAAAAAAGAGTTTGAAACATGAACCCGGCAACATGAACTGGAGGAGTGTGGTAAAAAAGATGGAGTCATTTGGTCAAATGTTTGACTATCCTTCAGAAGATACAGCAAAAAAACAGCATGTTTTTGGTAATTAACATGTTGGGGAAAAGCAACTTATTTTTAGCATAAGTAACATGCTGGTCTTTTGATGGGTTTCTCTCTTAAATAATATTTATATGCATGTAGCTAATGGAGACGATTATCAGCATTATCGGAGTAATGCAAGTCAGCACTGGGATTCAATGAAGTCCTACTATCACAAGGCAAGTTATTTTTTGCTGTATCATTATTATTGATCAATTTTGACCCCGTTACTTATGAATGGGTGTATTCGGGCTATGGTTTATCTCTAATAAGTACACTTTAAAATTTTGTTATAAAAGAAATGGGTTGAACATTGCCGGATGTGTAATTTTGTTGTAGAAAACTTCCTTAAGTATTTGAAAATAGTAGATAACAATTTGAAATATTAACTTCAAAAATATTTAACAATAATTATATCTAGAAAATAATTCCATTATTGTGTGCACAAAACGTGTTTTCGGTGATTCAGTCAACCTAACCAGGACTGCATCAAAATTAGACCCATTTTAACCTGTTACCAGATCTTCCGGGCCCAACCATATTCTATATATATTATTTATATTTATGGCTTGCTCTACCGAGTCTCATGAAGCTGTGTATATGCGATGAGCTTTTATAGCTTTTATCTTTTCAGGCTGCAACTGCATATGCAAGTGGAAAACGGGAATATGCAGGATATCTCTCTGATCAGGTGTGTAAATGAGAGAGAAGAGAGCCCACCTCTTTATGCTACTAACTGACTTTCCCGTGAAAGAAAGTTTTTTGATTATTTTAACTGAAAGTATATTAAGTTTTCATGAGCCAACTAGAAACCTGGTTACTTTAAGAAAAGATCTTAGTGTCCAACTTCTGTATGATAATTGACAGTAAACGGTTTATTAATCTTGATGCAGGGAAGGATATGTAATGAAAAGGCTAGGCAAGCAGATGAAAGGGCAAGCCAGGACATATTTAATTCAAGGTTTGTCATTCTGTAAAGGAGGTCGTGATAAAGCAGGAATGTGGATTCTGTAGATTGACCAATTTTAAGGAATGCAGGAACAAGGATATTGAAAATGTGATAACAATTGATCTACATGGACAACATGTGAAACAAGGAATGAAGCTTTTAAAACTTCACCTGTTATTTGGTGCATATGTTCGCTGTAAGTATCTCTGTTATCATTTATAAATACTTTGTTATAGTCTTTTAATATCAAGAGTAGTTAGCATGCATGTCTAATGGATCACCTTTTTTGTGTGATGTATAGCTGTGCGGCTGTTTAGAGTTATTACGGGATGTGGGAGTCACGGACTTGGAAAGTCAAAGCTTAAGCAGTCGGTATGAAATAATTCAATCACCCTCTTTTCTCCCAACAATGAGTATTGTATTATTTATAGTTTCCATGATCTGTCTTCTTAGTGATATCTGTAACAAAGATCATAGATGTGGATAATTGCTAGAGGTGGGATAATTTTGACGCATTACCTTATGAAGGGGTTGATGGTCTTGTTTTATCTGGAATGGGTCACATGATTGATTTAAGAATATAGCTTAAAAGGAAACATGTGTAAACTGCATGTTTGATGCATAATACCCTCTTATATTTACTGAAAATTGTATAATTCTTGTAATTATAACGGAGATTGTAGATGTTGCCAGTTACTGGAGGTGGAATAATTTCAACCCATAACCAGACATCATGATTGTTTTTTAGAAAATTAAAGCTGTTGGACAGCGTTTTGGGTCAATCCGACCCTACCTGTACCAAAATACTACCAGTTACTCAACCAGTTTGATCCACCCATGTTACCAGTTTTAAATGACTCGTTCTTGTGTTTTCTATAACTTAAGATGTGGGATGGCTGTTGTAGGTTGTTGATCTATTAGAAGCAGAAAATATCGAGTGGAAAGAAGAAAATAGAGGAACTTTGCTCATCAAACTGAATGGGCAGAGAGAGTTCAGCTTCTTGGACTCTTCTAGTGACAGAGAGTAATTCTTTTTCTCAACCATTTGGTGTCTTCCCCATGTTGTATGTTGAATAGAGAAATATATGACCGTAGAGATGATTTCTTCAAACAATTAGGAAGTGATATTATTGCTATGATGTTTGTAAATTACCAAAGATTAGCTGGTGTAGACAGATAGTGCAGACACCTCAGGTTCAGACTCGGGATTAGTTGCAAGTTAAGCTAGTCCTTTTTTTTTGCTCCTCTTTTCCTTTGTAATCTAGACGATCATGTGTACTTATCCCGTTACTTGAAGGTGAGGAAGTTTCAGTTCCTCCTTTTGTCATCATAGCATTCTTGATGCTAGGGTTTGCTTGGTTGTGTTTGAAAATTAGATAACATTAATGATGGTGAATCACATGATTATCAAGGAAGGAAACCCTTAGACATATGGTGAATCCAGAAATGGTTCAATGGAGTAATCAAGAAGTTTGAGATTAACTCAATCCGACCAAACTCCATCCAAGAAAATGATAATATAAGATTCAAGGCAAGAGAAGCCATAGTTTTGCTCATCAGAACCAACCCAGAAAAGTGAAGTGAGTTGATGTATGTCGATTTTCCAACTTGGGTACATGTTAGCCATTCATTTGAAGTTTGCTAAAACAAATCTGTTAGTGAATTCATATACGTAAATGAGTTCATGTTAAACACGATACGGAGATATCGAAGTGTTAGACGCAGTCTCAACTAATAAGGATTGAATCTACAAACACTTCTAATTGTAAAGTGGGGTAAATACAATTTATACTTGTTTTGACAAATTTAAAACATACGGAGTATTTAAATTCATCTGCGTAAAATATTTATCAATTCAACAAACTTGTAAACACAGTTAGAAAATATTGTAAAATCAAGTGATATATATATAGTCAATGTGAATTGAATATTCCTACGGGAATAGTAGCAAGATTTATAGCCAAATGGCGCTTTCTAATTACATAGTATTAAAACTGTTAGCAAAACATTCTCTGTTCCTTCACGTGCCGACAGTGAGGTCCTTCAATTCTTAGATCATCCAATTCGAATGTAGGAATGGGTCATGATATCTTCATGTATTTAATCAAAGATACCCTTTCAGGTCTTGGAGACAAAGGATGAAGATCTTACAGAACACTTCTAAGATTCTGAACCTCTAGCGTTTCTAAAGCTGACAAAACAGGTTAGAAGCTGCATTTCTCAAAAGCTGCTAACTCAATCCTTGAATTTGTCTTTGAGCCTATCAAATGCTTATCACTGTTGGTTGGTCAGCTTCACGAACTTGCTCTTTCATTTCGGAAGCTGGCACTTCTTGTTGTGACATACATCGACAACAGAACATTTGGATTGATTTTGATAAGCCATATGTGACCGATCAACCATAAAGGTACACTTGAGTGCATGTATTGATCAACCATAAAGGATTTTCAATCGTACCTTGTTTGTTAAACATGTGTTCGAGTTCGGAAACTAAAATACATAAAGTCATCTTAGTTTGTCGTTTTGATGAGTATAATGACCACTTAGAATGTTCACATCAGTTTTAAACTCTGTTAGATATATAAAAGCAAAACATGATAAATATTTAAAAATAAACATACCCTATTACAGTGTCTAGGTTCAACATATATCCAACATATATCCTCATTCTAACATTAATAACACAAACAAAAGTTCATTATGTTGCATAAACTTAACAGACTAACAGAACAAAGTTAAGCCTAAAGTTTGGTTAAAACTCAAGGCCAACATTAACATCTCTGATGAAAAAGAAATAATAAACGGGAAAAAAGGCAACTCCATCGAACCTAAAATGTAGAGGTTTTTATAGAGGTAGTTCACCGCTGTCAGCAATAGTAACTTTGCTTTTCGGTGATCCACTTTGGGTTCCCTCAGCTTCCATCTTGTAAACAACATCCATCCCAGACAAAACCTTTCCAAATACAACATGCTTACCATCCAACCTGATGATAAATAGTCCATGACCCGTTAATGGAAATTTAATTCTTTATTAACCGTATAAATAAAAATTTACTTAATGATTATGCAAATTACCAGCTGGTTGTGACAGTTGTGATGAAGAATTGTGAGCCGTTGGTGTTCTTTCCAGCATTTGCCATTGACAGCAGTCCTGCAAAACAAGTATCAGAATTCTTCAGATTAGTCAATTCTTGAACGTATGTTTTTATTTTTTGTTTTTGTAATTGAACTCATTAATCGATCTCTTACCTGGTCCGGTATGCTTGATCTTGAAATTCTCGTCATTAAACTTCTCTCCGTAGATTGATTCTCCTCCTCTCCCATCTCCAAGTGTGAAATCACCACCTTGAATCATGAAGCTTGGGATAATCCTGTGGAAAGCACTTGCCTTGAAGTGAAGAGGCTTTCCGCTCTTTCCAATGCCTTTCTCCCCTGAGACAACCAACAACAAAAGTAGGATTAAACACAGATGATTAAGTATTCGTCACCTTTTTTGAAAGTTACTATACGGGTGAAGAAATTAGTATCAGCATACCAGTGCATAATGCTCTGAAGTTTTCTGCAGCAAAAAGAATTCACTTAAGTAAACATGACAGGATAAGTGATTGAATCAAAATTTAATGAGAGAATGCAATGATCATACCTGCTGTTTTTGGAACAGTGTTTCCAAAGAGACCAAAAACAATTCTTCCTGAAAAACATGTGCATATCATCTTTAGATACATCTTTCAAATATCACATACGGTTTCCAGCTGCAGTATTTGCGAAACTGAACACAACTGAATTGTAGGAAAAGTTGTAAAAATCTGTTTAAGTTGCCAATGTTTAAGTCTGGGTTTCCAGCAGCAATCTTGTGTAAGCAAATAGTCAAAACATGGGTTTTTACCTTTGCTTTGTTTTCTTAACACGATTTTTAGTCTGTGTTTCTTCTATGGTTAAAAGATCATGCTAGAATCAACAATATATTGTGCACGACACACAAGACACTTGTAGTTACATCTAGTGGACCCTTTAGTGTTTGCACTATAACACTTCTTTCAAGAAACATTATTTGTGCATATGGTAGCTACATATTATCAATTAATGTCTATATACACGTATACAAATATACACAATTGATATATAAATTAAGTTAACTTAAATGGAAAAATATCATTTACCAGCAGGTTTTCCAGCAATCTCGACATCGAAATATACTTTGTGAGTCACTTCCTTCAAATCCTTGTTTGATTTTTTAGCCTGCAAAGTATACAAAATTCAAATTTCAGATAACCTAGTAATCTTCTCAATTTGAAATTAGTACTATAAAGATTTCATCTTTCTTAATACTAGCTTCACAAAGTACCTTTTCGTAAGGTACATTCAACTAACTATTTATCAATTTATATATATAAAGTAGACAATTCTTAACAATTTAACTCTCTAATTACAGCTAATAATCATAGATCTAGTACAATCTAACAGCAATAATATATGCAGACAGATCACATTTACATAACACGTATGAGAGATTTTAGATCGATTCAGTCATTCGGTATCAACCAAACCCTAGAAAACGAATTGTGATTTAAACTAAAGATATTGAATAAAATATTAGGGCTAAATTGTTTTACCTCAGTGAGAGCTAGGGTTCCGATGACAAGTAGAGAGCAGAGAATTGCAGCTGTTAACGACTTCATTTTCGTGATTTTGATGTTTAATCAATGGTAATGGCCGGAGTTAGCAAACTGATTTATTGAAGTTTATTTATAAATGGGAAAATTGACGTAATCTCAGCCAATGAAAGGGTGCCACGTGTTTTTTAAGTGGTTCGTAGCTACGGAGTATTTGATTTTCTTGGGGTCTTTATTTTTTATTTTTAATTTTTAATTTTTAATTTTAATTTTAATGTTTTCTCATTCGTCTAATTTCATCGTGTTGGATTCAATCTTTTCTCATTTCTCATTTAATCTTTTCTCAAAATTGTGCAGTAAGATGTTGTACTGTACACATAAGTAATACACAATTTTGATGGATTTATCAAAAAGTACGGTAAATACATCACTATCTATTATTAATTCGTTAATGATTTTAGTGGTTTAGTTAAAAAAGTTTGTAATAATGTATATAGCGATAGCAATAGCGATGCATTATGACTATGATCTTGTTAACCAACTCCTGTATACCTTTTATCATGATTTTAATTGATTTAAAAGACTATGATTTTTCAGTGTATTTCCTAATATTTTGAGCTTTAAATGTAATGTTATTAATTGAAAAATGGTACATATACTTAATCTCATGTGTCTGAATGTGTGTATAGCAATATGATTAGTACATATTTAAAGTTTATTAGTTGGTGTATATAATGAAAGAGAATAAATGGACATATGTATCAATCGATAGATAAATTAGACGTAATTTTAAATTTATATTTGTAGACGTAAATTATAAGTATATTATAGATTAATGTATAGATATAATAATATAGGCCTAAAACAAGATTTAACATTCAAATCATAACACGTGGCATTAATCGTTTCTATTCTTCTTTGTAACCTATGAATCATTTTCCAAATTGTAAAGTTGAAAATAGTAGAAGTTCATTGAGTCATCTTTTTCAAAAAGGATTTTAAATTTATCTTCATTTGATCTAATTCAGAAACTTGAACAAGTTCAAAAAAGTATTTTCTCTTTTAATTTAGAAACGCAAAAATTAAAATAATATCGTACAATTATATTATTTCTTCTTTTCCTTCTATTATAATTCTACGTTCTTTTCACTTAGAAACTCTTGAAATATACTCTCTATGTTCCATTTTCTCTGTCTTCGTTTTTTTTTTATTTGTCCCAAATAAATGTTCACTCTTCAACTAAACGTGATTTTATATTTAAAAAGTAAAAAAGAAAAAAAAAATTGATATTTTATTGAATATCATTGTAGTAATTACACATTTTTAAAACTGTATTTATATTTAAAGTTGACATTACGGATAGAAGGACCCAAACATATACACATATACACAACATATAAATATCACAATCACTCGGAAAAGTAGGATCCGGGAATGACAATTCATGGTATCCAATTCACAAAGCGTTACGAGTTTTACATCGACAATTCATACACACAATGTTGATCGACCTCATAGATCATGGGCTTGTTTGCAAGAAAAGCCAATCGAACCCCTTCTTCCGTCCCTCTTTTCGGTGTTCTTCTTGCCGTTCTCCTTCTCACCGCCATCTTTCTCTTCGAGGTAAACAACCATCATCATCATCATCATCATCATCATCATCTTCTTCTTCTTTTATTTGTTACAAATTTCATTTCAAACGATGTTTTAATCCGTTTTGTTCATTGTGACCTTTTGTTAGGTGGAAAACCTGTCAACACAAACGAAAACAATTATTGGTTACAACTTGAAACCGACACCTTGGCATGAATTCCCTGCCAAAAAATTTAATAACGAAACAAAGATCGCTCGAGCTTCAAAGATTATACAATGTTCTTACTTTTCGTGTGGGACGAGCTATAGAAATGATAAGATTTCGTTTACTCGTAAAACAGAAAAGTGTCCTAGTTTTTTTAGATGGATACATCATGATTTAAAGCCATGGTCTGAAACGCGTATTTCATATGATCATTTGATGGAAGTCAAGAAGTTTGCTTCTTTTCGTGTTGTGATTATTAGTGGGAAATTGTATGTGGAATATTATTATGATTGTGTGCAAAGTCGAGCCATGTTTACAATATGGGGGTTATTGCAGCTTCTTAAGAGGTACCCTGGTAGAATACCTGATGTCGACTTGATGTTTGATTGTATGGATAAGCCTCTTATTGAAAGAAACGCTTCGGCTACACCTGTGCCTATTTTTCGATATTGTACAACGCCTTATCACTATGATATCCCCTTCCCTGATTGGTCTTTTTGGGGTTGGTAAGATTTTTGAAAAATCTTTTTATTTATATAAGGAATCATAATTTTTTATTGATCCGTCGACGTATCTTGGTAACCTGAATGTATAGGTAGTAGATGATAGTGGTAAAAGTAAACATCTTTTTCATTGTCTTTGCAAGAATGGATAATGTCCATATGTCGTTCTGTTAGTGAAAAGAGAACACAGTTGAGAACCAAGTTTCGTTATGCAAATGATCACATTGCTCGTTCTCATGGAGCAGTTAACTTGTGCCATGATTATGGTTTTCTGAATTATTGAGGGTCAAAATAACGAATTTGGAGTAACAAATAAAATTGCTATAAGATGATTGATTATTGGAACAAAAATGTTTTCTACCTGCATATTCCTGACTTTAATTGACTAATTATCTGATTCTGAAACAAATGTTACAATGATTATATTCTATCAGGCCAGAAATTAACATCGGACCATGGGAAGAAGAATTTCGAAGCATTAAAGAAGGTTCACAGAAACAAAGTTGGAGAAAGAAGTATCCGTATGCATATTGGAAAGGGAACCCAGATGTCGTTTCTCCAACTAGAGAAGCGTTACTCCAATGTAACGACACAAAACAATGGGGAGCTCTAATCATGCGTCAGGTACAGTTTTGCATATACACAGTTGGGATAATTGTGATGATTTTCAGTCTGTTATGTTTTTTTTTTGTCTGAAATGAAATTGTGTTGCAGAATTGGACACAGGAAGTAATGGATGGGTTTAAGCAGTCAAAACTATCAACCCAATGCAATCATCGGTAAATTAAAATAATGCTTCAGTTGCAGAACTATGTTTTGCCAAAAAAGAGACACGTGTGATGTGATTGATGGATTTATGTGTGTGTTTGCAGGTACAAAATATATGCAGAGGGTTATGCGTGGTCTGTAAGCTTAAAATACATCCTATCATGTGGTTGTGTTCCACTTATAATCAACCCAAAATACGACGATTTCTTCAGCCGGGGCCTCTTTCCAAAGAAAAACTACCTACCCATTTCCCCCGAAAATATATGTCCATCCATTAAAACTGCAGTTACATGGGGAAATGCACATCCAGCTAAGGTGATTTTTCATGATTCTAGCTCATTACTATAGGTGGCAATTTCGATCTATTACTTATCATTGGATCAATTCGGGTTATGTATTATCTATAACAGGTAAAATAGAAATAATCAATTATTTAAGAAACGGGTCAAAAAATGTTTTAAAAGTTGCCCAAAAATAATTTCAATACATACAACCTCTTAAATGTTTACAAAGGTTACATTATTATTGAATAAAATAGTTATTATTAGTACATAATATAAGTATATATATATACCATAGCAGTTCGTTACAAAATTAGATTAGTTTTGACCACAAAATATTTTGGGTTGACCCGACCTGTAAAAAGGTAGCCATTCTGAACTGTTGCCCAACCTGCCCATTTTGCCACTTTTACTTATTACTGCTAGCATTTCTATCTCCATTTCGTTGGATCATTTTTTTCTATTTTATGGGTTATAACAGGCAGAAGCAATAGGAAAATCGGTGCAGGATTTCATGGAGAGTTTGAACATGGATAGGATATACGATTACATGTACCATCTTATAGTTGAATACTCGAAACTGCTAGATTTCAAACCAGTTCGGCCTTCGTCAGCATTAGAAGAATGTGTGGACTCTCTGTATTGTTTTGCAGATAAAAACCAAACACATTTTCTAGCAAGATCAGCAACTTTGCCTTCGGAAGCCCCACCTTGCAAACTACCTGGGCAGGCAAATAGACAGATCGATAGAATGATAGAAGAGAAGAAAAAGATTATAGATTCTACACAACTGTTAATGTAATTGATACCTTCGTAGACTTGTGAATTGAGGTTATATACTTGTCGTATGTATACAATTGCGGATCTTTAATGTCGTTTCTACGGTTATCTAGCTAAATTGGTCTAAATTGATCGGGCAGACTGCAGACCATGATATATGTAGGTAGAGGAGGCAAGAAACGAAGGACTTTAGGTTGATTAGGCCAAAAGGGAATGTTTACATGGGCATTTTCAAAGTGATATTTTACGAAAATCAGAAGATAATTAAATTAAAGTCTAGAAATTGGTAATGATATTCGGGTTGTAACATTATTGGATTTTTTTAACTGGTTAAAGGACCCGCGACAATGCGAGTATGATTTGAGTTTTTAGATTTAACAATTAAATTTGAATATGATGTAATTTGTTGTATAGATAAAATAGTCTATCAATCATACAAAGGTACTGTTTAGTCAAAAGATATTTTTGTTTATCCGATATTAATATTAACACGGGTTTTGTTAAAGAATATTTTTAGTGATATATTTTTTAACTAATAACACCAAGCTTCCCTATTTCATTATTTCAATTATAATTTATAATTTATGAGATGAGATGTAGATAACCATTTCATTTATGATAGTAGCTTTATTATGTTTTTTTTTTTTTTTTTTTTTTTTTGTATTTAACCAACATATATTATTATTATTATTATTACATATCAAGAATCAATAATATCTCTTTTTTTAAACTTTCTACAAAAGATTAAAATAATCCAACATGATTTTGAGTTCAAATCATAATTGACAGTTCTATTGCACACCAACTATTTACAGAAGACGTGAAGAAGAATGTGTTTGTAAGTGAACACACAATACAATTTATTTAGAAAAAGCAAAAAATTTATTGATTATAACCACAATTTACATCCAATATTTTACACGCAGATACATATATATATATATATATATATATATATATATATATATATATATATCCTCCACACTGTACTGCAATTCATGGTTCTATATTTACAGCCCCAGCTTAGCCACATCCCATTATACTAAAAGAATAATCCAAACATGTTACAACCACAACACCTTCTCGGCTACTGTTAAAAGTCTAGTAACCAAATTCACTCCAAACCCATCCGCAACTTGACCCAGAAACCCCTACTGCAACATCCCTTTGCTCACCGTTTTACCCATTTGGACCTGCCAGATTAGTACAATAGTACCCACTGTCATTGAGTCGTTCACCCATTGAAGCCTGATCACAATCACTATAAAGAAATATGAATAGAGAAAAATGAAAAGTAAAAGACTTGTGTCCCACAAAAAGAGTGAAAACTGCAGCTCAACCATTTAGCACAACCTCATTGTTACCATAACTATGAGGTAATTAACTGTATTATTTACAGTAGTTTTTTTTTACAGAGGCCAAAACCAAGTATAGCATCACTTTTTAAGAAAAAATTACACCAACTGCAAGAAGATTCATGGGACAGGTGCCCACCCATGCCACCCTAGTACTCTCCATGGTCCACACGTTTCTAGCCTAAATTGAAAGCTTTCTTTTGCTATTCTTCGATCCCCTTCACTTGGGCACTCTGGTGTCGCAATCACTCCTTCCACGAATGATTAGCAAGGGTATAGTATGTTTGAATTTTATTGTGCCAGCTAATTTAAGTCAGATTGACTACAATTAATACTCATGATCAACTTTGGTATTAGTAACCACAGTTTGACTCGTAAATAATGACAAGTTGCAGCCACAAATCTTCAAAATTTTATTTAAAACAGCAACAAATTGCATTAATTATTTAAAAATCGGGCATCTTCCATCATCAACAATCAACAATTTCCTCTTACGAGAATGCAGCAACACAACTTTAAAAGTATTAAAATCAGCCTCCATAAACATAATGCATTGAACATTGAAAGATCCAATAACTCAGCATCTTTTTACTTCAAAAGTAAGCAATCCTTTCATGATAAATTCCTTCAAACCATCTTTAGCACTCTTGATTTCAGTAGCTTCACTTAATATTTCAGTATGACTTTGCATGCATAAGTAAATGGGTCGAAAGTGCAACCTTAAAAAAAAAAAGATACCTGAGAGCACGCATACCTGGGTGAGGATCCCCTTAAAAAAAAAAAAAAAAGATACCCGAGAGAACGCACATCTGGGTGAGGATTTTGTAACAAACATCCATAAGAAGTTCAATTTCACGCCCCTAAGAAACGGCAACGAACAACTATCATGAACATTACTGCCATTTGTTAAATACATCAACTGATTACCAGAAAATGGTGAAAGAACTATATTCATGGCAGCCATCTCTTTCCTTTCCTTGTCCCAACATTCCAATAATTGGCCAAATCTACCTGAATTTAAAAAATTAACAATTAGATGATTCATCACATTACCAATAACTACCCAATATTATGGTTAACTGATCAAACTCACCTTCTCCCATTTTTGCATGAAGCTTAACTTATCAAGCCTTGTGACTCTTGTAAGCAAAGATACCATACTTATTGATGCATC